>CATQJL010000223.1:25436313-26044338 GCA_958299035.1 Cylicocyclus nassatus
AAGCAGTGGTATCAACGCAGAGTACTCCTCTGTTTTTCGTCCTCCTTCAGGATCTATCCCTGATTTTTCTGATCCTTATAGCGTTACTCAAACATATTCCTCCACTTTATCTCGAATTCCAGAAACCTTCCCTTGGGAAGTGACAACCTTACTAAAGAAACTCAAATCGTCCACATTCCTAACAACAGATGGCATTCCTCAGATCGTTTTTAAGAAAGGTGCAGTAGAACTAGCTGTTCCTGTTTCTATATTGATAAATTTTTCCTTGAAAATTGGTCAACTTCCCGCCATTTGGAAACATGGGAAAGTAGTTCCCATTCCCAAAGTCCAGAATCCACATGAAATCACACAATTTCGACCAATATCTATCAATTCCGTTGTCTGCAATGTTGCTGAAAAGATAGTGAGACGTAAACTGCTGACTTTCTGCACACAGAAAAACCATATACCTCCCGAACAATTCGGATTTATCGAAAGATCTTCTACAACTCTTCAATTAGTTTCTTGTGATTTTTTCTGGAAAAGAGCTTTAGCTCAACATCAACAAATTGATGTTCTTTATTTTGATTTATCCAAAGCTTTTGATAGAGTGGATATTCCAAAACTATCTCAAAAGCTTTACAGTATAGGAATCCGTGGTTTACTTTTGAAATGGTTGATATCTTACCTATCAAACAGAAGTTTTTCTGTGCGCTACAACTCAGCAACATCCTCTGCCTTTCCAGCAACAAGTGGAGTCCCTCAAGGGGGTGTTCTATCCCCACTCCTTTTCAATATTTATACTAATGACCTTCCCGAATGCTTATCTATAGATAAAAAGATCAAAGTTATGGCTTACGCTGACGATATAAAAGTATTCGCTTCATATTCTGACGCTAATAAGAATGAAGTAACTAAATCGCTGAACTCTTGTCTACATAAGTTACTGTCTTGGGCGGTTATGAACAGCATTGATGTTAATTTAAACAAAAGTGCTTGTTTGACCATCACCAGAAAGAAAAAGAATGATTCTCTGATGAACTATGCTCATTCTGGTATTTCCCTCTCTAGACCCGTACTTGTGCGTGATCTGGGTATATTTCTTGATTGTGAACTTCGCTTACGACCCCATATTGAGAAAATTTCCCGTGCAGCCTTGCACACGATGTACCTTTTGTTGCGTAACTTGAAACATGTTGATAGTAAAGTATATATCAGACTATATGCGGCCTACGTCCTACCCCTATTAGAATATGGAAGCCAAGTATGGAGTCCAAATTTGAAAAAAGATGTTGTCACTCTTGAGAGAGTTCAGATGATTTTTACACGTATTTTGTACTACAGACTTTTTCCTGATGATAATTATCCATATTCCCTTCCATCCTATAGAAATAGGTTACGCAGCCTCGGACTTCATAGCTTGTTTTATCGTAGGATTGTGGCTGATTTAGTACTTGCATTTCAAATATTACGCCTTGAAACGAAATTATCACCTAGTGAGTTTTGGGTTTGGAGACCATGTAATGGACGAACAGGTAGGTTTAGCTTTTCCTGCCTTGATTCTTATGTATTAAATACGCCTTTCTATGATTCCTTTTTTGCTCGCACTTCTCGCTGGATGCAAAAACTACCTGATTCAGTTCTTTCGACGCCCAACTCAAAAACATTTAGAATTAAACTTTTGAAATGTGATCTTATGAATCTATTAGGAATTGATGAATCAGAATACTTTTGAAATCTACCTAGGCTTTTTTCTTTTTATTTTCAGTTTCACTACCGCTTTTGATTAGGAAAAAGAAACATATTACCATTCTACTTTATTCGCCAGGGAGTTTACATGCTATTCATTTATCTTGTATTCTTTCTCTTTACTTTCAGAATTTATGGCTTCCTCTCAAAGTTAGAAATCGAACGATTATATGGCTCATTGCTTTGTACAGCAAGATTGTCTAGAATCTATTTTTAATACATTTCTATATATTCTCTCAAATAGACTACTGTTCTGAATTTTGCTGCTCAAAATACTTTATCTCTATTTATCCCATGCTAATCTCTTGACTAGAAATAATTTAGATTATACAGTAATATAAAACTTCGTTATTATTTATCTTGAGCTTTCTATTTCGCATCGTTGCAAATCTCCTGCCGGATCAATATCAGTATCTGAATATTTACGTGAACTACCAGATCTTATACCTACTCGTTCTACTTTTTCATCAGGCATTCGCATCTTTAGACTATTGAAAGCTTTTATCTTGCATGTGTTACATTCATATGCTCAAACACGGAAGAAGTGGAGGCGGTCGGTAGTGTAATGGTCGCCTAGGTACGAGTGGACTCGCCATATCGCCTAGGTACTACCACCAAAGCGTGCCACTCGAAAGTGATCTGTTACCCGCACTAGGGTATCCCATCATGCTCCGTTATTTTGGGCACACATCCTACTACCTATTCTTTATGCTTGCGATCGAAGCTTTCAATAATGTTCTAGAGAATCTTTTTAGAAGATGCATAAACTTTGGATACTACCACACTACTTCCTAGTTTGATTTACTATATCCGGAACTTTTCAACCTTGTTATTATGATCCACACGCAGAAGATTTAGCGATGTGAAAATGAGAGCAAATCCTTTGTACATATTTCGCGTGTGTATTGTGCATTATTTCCATTTTAGCGATTCTACTTTCTAGCACATTACACTGTAGTAATGTATTAAATAAATAAGTAAATAAATAAATGTTATTCCAACAATAAGCTACGCATAGTCTCATTGCCAAAATGAAAATCTTTGTTAGAAAAAAATAATAGATGGTAATTGTTTGTTAGTTGAGTCAGGGCTCGGCACAGGTGGCTTACAAACAACCTGGAAATCGTTTTTGGGACAAAAAGCAAAAGGGGTTTACTTTTTGTGGCCGAAAAACGATTTTGCGACTTTTTTCAATCGAAGTTCCTTTTTTTGGAGATTTTTTAGGGATTATGGTCTAGGGTCAAAGGGGGGGGGGAACTTTGTAAAAATTCGCAAAAGTCAAGGGGGACTTCGTTTTTTGCATTTCCATCTAGCCACCTCGCGCCGAGATCTGAGTTTTAAGTTGTCTATAATCAACATGATTCCGTCTTTACAAACGTAAGCAGTCACCGATGCCCTTTATCACCTTTATTCTAATTATCAACCAGTCTCTACATTGTCCATTTTTGAAAATGATCCATTTGTATAGCCGAAAGTTGATCTACATCTCGTCATGAGCATCGAACTTTGAGAAATTTGGGCTGAACACGGCTAAATTCTCTTGCTGTAAACACTCTGGTCTCGAATTTTAGCACAAAGTGAACGAATTTAATCTGATAAATAATTTAAACTCGTTTTATCTCGAAACTACTTCTTCAACTGACAAATCTGGGAACTCCAATGAAGCTAAAACATTGCTTTTAGTGAAAATTTTGCCATACATATAATGGGATCCAATCCACTCCAACTATACACTTCCCCTTCACAAAGAACTGAGAAGCTTTGTGCGGACTTTCCCACATAACAACGTGTTGTGTCATAGCTCTAAGCAGAGTAACGCTACGAAACTTTCTTCGCATTCCCATGCTCATTTCGACCAAGCAGATTTTTTTACTGGCACCCATGGCCATGGTGAAATCTGGCACACTTTATTAGATCGCTCAAGAGGCTAATTTGAAAGAGTCTAGCACTAAAAATTGCCAGATATTCATTCCAAGAGTGCTCATTGACCAGCATTTTCTGTTGCATAAAAAGGATAAGCTATAAAAACAATATCGCTGACGATACCGGATTTATTGCACTTCTTATAGCCTTTTTTATCTCAATAAGCAAAATTTTGCAAAGTTTGAGACCTTCAGGCCGAATCTTTGCTGTTTTCTGCAATGATCCCTACTTCTGGGAAATAAATAGTTTCCTTTTACCAAATTGCATCACATGCAATTACATCGAAAGTGAAGATTACGTTTCGGGAATTATGGTGCAAAGTCATTTCGGACTAGCCCAATCTCTCCCAATCTAGCATTGCTACCATTTGCGCTGTCCAGTGTTGTTGTTCACAGCTTAGCGTCACACATATATAGCAATAAGCATTTCTCTAGGAACCATCAATTGAAAACGGTTACTCGCCAATAATTGGCAGGTGCCATTAGAAGTGTGCATTTTTGCGTGCGCGATGTGAGCACAACAAATTGCGCTTCTGGATGGTATAAACCAGACAACTGGAAGAAAACGCAACAAACACTACGCGGATAGTGCTTGATTTCTGCATACATGAAATCTCAAGTTAATTCTGGCGAGTATTTTTGATTTTTATGCTAGAACTCCTCTTGGGCTTCTTGGCTTGCACCTTTTGAAAGCTTAGAATTTTCGTAAGAAATCTCCGAACAAATGCACTTCATGGTGTACAATTTACAAGTCTTCTTCATTTCATCAACTTCAGTTCTCCTTTCGAATAACACTATGTTCGCCTTATTTCCGATTTATATACGTTTTTGCTATCGTCGCCGTGTTCATTAGTTAATGAATGTTTTTGTAGTTATTCGAGCACGACATTAACTGCTTTCAATTAGGATAAATATCCAAACTTTGAACCCTCCCAATTTTTGTTTCCGCATCACACCAGTAAAACGCACAGCAAGTCCATTATAACAGCTCTATAATTAGAGGCTTCTTGATGATCCAAGTTTCAAGGCAGGACTTTTCCTTCAGTGGCGAGCAATTAGATGATTTGCTGGGCTTCGTTCACACTGTCAAAAACCTTTTGAAAACAAAGCGAGCTCTTAGCCTAAGAGAAAAAATTCCTTTATATGAAATTCCAAAAAATTCCTTCCTACAGTGCAAAAACCAGTTGCAATCACTTCTGGAAGACATTGTTTCGAGTGATCATTCGTCTTGGACACCTGTTTGAGGTCGCCAACTGTTTCAGCTTCTTTTATAGTCCGATCTGCAAATGCTTAACACCAGATGACAGAGCAATATGTAAGTGCTGATTGATGGATGGAGCCTTTAAGGTGCTATCTCTCACTGTCAGTTCTCGGTGTTAGCAACATCAATCAGAGGTTGTTCGTTTCAGTGCTCCTTATCATAAATTATCCCAATTTTTTTTTGCGTTTGCCGAAGCTACATCTTGCACCGCGACTTGGGCATTGGCTCGGTAGGGGTCCCTACTATCGTATGCTGCCAAAAGTTCAAGACCTTCATAAGGTGGGCGGTGGCTTTAAAGGATGGGATTGATGATGACATAAGTCAATAGCGATTAAAATCGGTTATGAAATGATCCAAATGATCCACAACTGTTTAGGAGCCATTAAGAGAATTCGGGAACATTTGCGCAAGCATTAAGCTAGGACATATCGCTCAGATGCCATTCAGTGACAGCTGAGGCATTTTACGTTATGTCTGTGGGTGGTTATCTCAGCAATCTTTTTGAGTCTGGTCAGTATCTATCCTGTCCCAAAAACATTGCCGCTGCTTTAGTAGCACGCAAAAAACAACTTTGTCGGATTCTTTGATCTCTTTATTTTGTTTTGATGTCATTTACAGTGCCGGACATGATCCACAACTTTGCTTGCCTGGCTTGCTTAGAATGTTTTATGATTTTCTTTTTACTGCTACTGTAGTCTCGCACAAGATATGAAAAGCTGGCCTCGATGTCAGTGAAACAGGGCTCGGCACGAGGTGGCTTCCCGAAACTGCAAAAAACGAAGTCCCCTTTGATTTCACTAGGAAAGTACGACATTCGCCATGAGATATCAGAAAGGAAAACACATGAAAAGGACCGGAAGAAAGCAAAAAAAACGCCAAAGAAGCATTAAAAACGCGCTCGGAGCAGCGTTGCCGCCCCCACTGAAAATATTCAGGGGGCTGTAACTAAGCGGGGAGAAGGGGGTTTAAAGCGGTTTAGGAACGAATTTGTAGCGTTAAGGATGTAGATGAAATTTATGTGAAGAAGTTTGAAAAATTATGTGAGGGAGGGAAAATATATGACTTTTTCTTTCCTAAGCCACCACAGGTGGCTTCCAGGTGGCTTGAAAGCCACCTAACTCCGAAAAAAGTTGAGCACGCCTTCAGTTCACATAATTTTCTCATAATTTTCCATACATAGTCCTAACTCCTTATTGCCCATCTACACACCAATTTTGATGTCATTTCGTTTTCAATTCGCTGTAAACAAGCCCATTATTTGTTTGGGAGCGCATTCTGCCGGGATGCCGACAGCATGCCGGTGGCACGCGGACCGCAAAAACGATAGCCCCTCTGCTTTTTCTCCTAAAAACGATATCCAGCTTGCTTGGTAAGCCACCTGTGCCGTGCCCTGCAGTGAAATACTTCATCGCGGAAAATTCATCGAAGAAATGTGGGCTTTTTCTCCAGCACAAATCTCTAAATCCACTCTATTCATTTTTTGCTATATAATTGGCAAAAAACCTTTACTTTATTGCATTAAGCTCGCATTCTTGCTTGCCTGTTCCCAAATTGAATTCGTTTTTTTTTCGAGCTACGCGCATTGAGTTCGTCAGTTAATGGATAGCCATTCGAGAGCGATTTTGATTACTCTCAATTAACTCTGAATATCCATTAAATTCGCTCTCGTAACTATTGTCCGTATGCAACAGTACTAGTCATAAAAAATGAGGCGGCTCATTCTAGAGTGGCTAGTTCATCAAATAAGAAAGAAATCAACGAGAGCTTGAATTTTGGGCTTTCAGAAGACTGCAATTGTGCAAATCTCCCAATACCGCAATGCCCGATTTATAAAGCTAAATAAAGCTCTAGCTTAGCTCTTCTCTCACTTTGAAGTAGAGAGTGTCGTTAACCCCCTATAGCATCCACTTCAAGCTGGTGCTCCAGACACCCAAAAAGACGCTAAACACGAGAGGAGAACGAAAGAGGTCTCATCACTTATAGTTTATTATGCAGTATAAATTGGGGAGGGCCAGATATTTAACACAGACGAAAATTTCTCAGCAATTCTTCAGTCTCTCTAGTAAACACTAGAAGAGCTAATGTCCATCATATCTGACGATGAAGCAAATACCATAAATCTCACTGCTTCCTAGCACTTTGCGTGCGCCAAGCGTTTGCATCTATTTTGAATTATCATCTCTAAAAATCCTTCCGCTCTTATTTTGAAGCCTCGTATATAGCTAATAGGAACCGGAACTACCTCCGGCGCGCAATTTGGTTGGTTATTCGTCAAACTAGAAAATGGAGCATTTTTCGGACTATTATGCAATTAGAGAGTGCTTTAGCACTTAGCAAAGAAGATCAGAAAAAAAACAAGTTCATGGAAGCACTAGTGCCTGGGTAATCGTTGTCAACACAATATCCTTAAAGAAAATCAACTTTGCAGCATTGAAACTTGGAGAGTGGCTTTTCTGATCAAAATCATATTCATTATCAGAACGCTAATTTTTGAAAATTATAATCTCGTTACTCACTGAAACCACATGTAGCCCCTTTCAAATTTTTAAATAATTTTCGTCCATTCGAACCATATTCCACTGCAGTCCTGTTTTCCATAGGCAAGTTGTCCGTCCAGCTGGTCTTGCGGCACCCCTGCTGAGCAGGAATAATGGGGCAATAGTCCGTATGAAGGATGACCGCTATCCTCGCTACATTTCTTTGGGAGACGGTCAAGAGGCGCGATTTCTCCGGCTGTCATCAACTCAAAACTCCAATTTAGTGCTATGCGAGTCTTCAAAAAGTACCAGATAAAGTGCATTAGTTTACTATCTCTCTGATGTAACCGCATGCTGAGTTTCATGGTTTTTGCTTTAAGACGGAATGAAATATTTACGAATTTGTTCTTAGATGCATTTTAATGGATTTTTGACCTTCAAAATTGCTGTTTTGAATTTTTTTCAAAGTATTAAGATTGAACATCCCATGCTAGTCTCTAATATATCTTCTTCTAAATTTTATATACTTTTAGAAAGCTGTAAAACACTTATAATGTGCTATTTGGCGTCCAGCTGGCAACAAAAATCGCGCCTCTTGACATACACCCCATTTCTTTGCATTGTTAATCTCGTACATAATACTCCTTCTTGGCAAACTTTACGATGAAGATCCCCTCCACTGGTAGTTTTGTATATTTAGAATTGGTTGGTAATCGTCTTCTCCATGTTTGGTGGGAGTTATATTTCGATTTTTTGGTTCTATCTGCTATTCAATAGCTAGCGATACGTTTTTAGCCAGATACTTTCTTTCATAAGATTTTTTCTATAATATATCGTGAATACACTTATTGTAATTCACAAGGATTCAATTCTATTATAACTACAGGAAGTGTTGGAGTTGAAAAATCTTTCACTAGGGCCAGCTCCTTTACACCTATACTTCCCCATTGTTCAAATACGTCTTGTTCAGCTTGTCACTGATGTCCGTCCTGGACAGAATTTCTTGTATGTATATCACTCTGCAGATAGAAGCAGTACGACCTGTTGACGGCTGAAGAGCCGCTTGCATGCCGTTCAGCACTTCTCACATCTCCACTTCAACAACGTTCAGGTCTTTAAACACTTGCTTTTCTGCTGTAAGACGAACCGTCATGGACAGAAGGCGCGCGACAAGAGACCACCTTTATATAGTTCCTCTAGAAATTCTGTATGAATTAGATATCTTGGAAAGAAAATAGTCATACATATAAGCACTATATTCTCAGGGCTCCTACATTAATGGGTAAATACGCTGATGCTATCGGCCCTCTCCGAGACGCAATCATGATTACTCGCTGATGAGAATGTCCCTCGATCTTCTACACAGAGTCAAAAACTTCATGACGCATTGCAAAGCTGTTACGGTAATGATAAAGCAGTTTAATCATATGAATTAGCAATGGACTCAAAGGGCATATTATAGAAGTTTGACGTGGAATACATATGAGCCTTGGAAGGATAATTACTTTTGCATGCTCTTTTAGCTACTTTTGCTTTTCAGAGCATCTGAAACTCAGGTTCTCCAATCTTCTTTTCCTCATGAAAGAAGAAAAGCCATGATTTCATGTGAAAGTAATTTGTGATAAGCTATCGCCGCTGCCTTTTTGCTTTAAAGTTCAAGAATTTTCAAACAATTAAGTTTTTACTTTTTGACCTGCTTGAATCTTATAGTAATGTGAGTATTTACTCGTACCAGTAAAGGTCCTGACTATTGGTCGCCCTCAATTTATCAACTTCTTCTGGACTTCCTTTCTGCAGTAAATGTCGCTGACAAAGCCAATTCCTCAAAAAGCCTTCCTCAGCCAGCTAAGCGAGAATGCATAGTCTAGGATGATCAACGATGGAACAATTTCATACAGCAGCGTCTTTGAGAACGGATCATCCCTAAGAGAGTAATTTGTCTTCCAGCGTGTTCGTGTCGGAACACGACAGTTTAGCGGATGAAAAGATTTGTACGCAGCGTTCGACAAAATAATCTGGAGACTTTTGGCCGAGATTTGCGTTTGGTTGGATAAGTGTTCGGACAGATTTACCGTATCCCTGCCAAAACATGAGGGTGACTGTGAATGTTATACTCAGGTTTCTAAATTGGGGTTCCCTCAATGGGTTCAAATAAAATCAACTCTGAGACGAAGTCTGACCTGAATTTCTAGCGCAATTTCAGGAGGATTCTTCTCTAAGACTATCCAAAAGAAGTGTTATTGCTGAAAATTGACGCAATGCCCATAGTTCATGAAACTGGGGCTTGAGCTTTGTAACTCAAAAAGGTAAAAGAAACGCCTCCTCCGATTTTAAATTCAATACATATTTCCAGCCGCCATGGCGAAAACGCCTCTTTTGTACTGTTGAATGTTGTCATAACAGCCCATCAATCATATCCTAACGTCTTTGATCGGTTCCGATTATGGTCGGTCTCTTATTCGATGACCTGCACCTCACATCTGTTGCTTCAGGTTATCGTTATGATTATTGGCACATGTTGATGGTTGAGGTCCCTTTATCTTTTGAAAGTACGCCTCCAAGCGGGTTTACGCGCACAAATCATGGTCATGTGTGTTCTTCCTGAATCCTAGGGTCTCCAATTTCTTTCCATTTACAAAATTGAAACTTTTTTCTAACCGATAAATGTAGCCAAATAATTTTATGCATGGAGCCTTTCGAGCAAAAATATTGATGAAAAAAACCATGGCATCGAAATCGAAAGATTTATGAGTGTGTAGACTGAGATTCTTGATGAGATAATAGATAGCGTTTCTACATCACGGCACCTAACTGATAGCCTCATGTTCGTGTTGGGTTGATTTCATCTCTGTCTTTTGCGGTACTTCAAAATTTCAGCTGAGCTGGAACATTTCATCGTGACCTACAAGAGAATTTGAAGAAAAATCACTAGTTTTTTCGAGCTATAGGGCACTGAAGAACAGTGAAGATGGCGCGACCGCGCGCGACACACACACAACGTCCGGCAACCACATCTTGGTTTCCACCTATACTTATGTAGTTTTCCTGCTTGCGTAATAATATCCAAATCTGGAAGTGACTGAGCCAAGCGTTGAGGTGGTGCCGCTTTATATGTGTTTTCAAGCTCCTGTGGGCGCAAAGTCCGCAGTCAAATCCGTCGTCACGATTTTAAAAATGAGCTATACAAATTGCACAGTGAAGCTTTTGCAGAAGTAAAAGTCCAAACCTCTTCCACTTTGGCTAAGCAGTCATTACGGATGTGCATCTGCAGCATAGGAAAGCGGAATCACTTACGCTCTTCACACCTTCACAGGGCACTTTTCTTTATGGTAACAGTTAAGTGCAAAGAAGCCTAAACCACGACAAATAAGGATGGTATCCCTCTTTGGTTAAGCCATTCGCGGGAGCTTGTGTTTTTCTTATCTAGTCTTAGCTGCCCATTGCCATAAACTCGCAATTGGCATAAGGGAATCGTTGGTTATGAAAATTTTCTATCGTAATTCACTGCAGTGTAAATCAACTGCTGGTGTATCTTAATATCTTCACTATGATAAGATTGAAGAAGTGCAAAATAGCTTTAGATTGTCTCAGGCTGAAAATCTGCCTGTTATGGATACCGCCTTGTCTATTGACGAACTCTATAGCTACGAGTCAACTGCAATTCTGCACTTAAAGATAGGAACTTTTTTATGTTTGCAATCATCTCAAGTGTACACTTTTCTATCACAAGAAACTGAGAAGCTTTGTGCAGGCATTCCCACATAACAATCGTGTTGTGCTATAGTGAGCTACGCCATAAATCTTCACTCTCCCACGCTTATTTCAACCAAGTACAATTTTTTTCACTGGCATCCATGGCCAGTAAAGTGTGCACACTTTATCAAATTGCACAAAAATTAAGGTTCTAATTTGAGTTGTCAGTTTGGTCCAAAAGTTTTGCATCAAAAAGGGCGAACTATTAATTTTCCAAAAAAGGTCAGCATTCTTTGTTACATAGGAAGGGTAGGTTACAAAACAATACCGCCGACGATATCGGATTTTATTGCATTTCTTATACCATTTTTTGCTATCTGAGTTAAATTTCACAAAAGACGAGAGCTGTTTTAATGCTGAATCCTTGCTATTTTTAGTAATAAGTCTACTCCAGACGCTGCGAGGAGATGCATAAACTCCAATTATTTTGAGGATGGAGATTACGTTTCGGAAATTGTGGTGCAGAACTTTTCGAAAGCCTAATAGCTACCTAGCAATGCTACCATTTTAATAGGACTCGTTTCTCAGCTCATGTACAGTATTGTTGTTTACGGCTAAGCATCACCCATGTAGCAATAACCATTTCTCCAGGAACCATCAGTTAGAAATGGATTATCCTTCCATAATTGGCAGGTTGCCATTAGAAGTGTGCATTTCCGCGTGCGCGATGTGAGCATAACAAATTATGCTTCTCGATGATAAGCCAAACAACTGGGAGGAGTCACAACAACACAATGGCATGAACTTTTATCTTATCGAGAAATCCGAGTGGCTGCGAAATGCTTAAGCTTTATGCTGGAAATTCCTGCTATGTATTAGGTTGGTGCAAAAGTAATGCGCGTTTTTCTAGCCCTTGTTTCAAGATAGCTTTTTTCCATCAAAGTTTCTTCTATGAAACTTAGCCAGCATATTGTTAAGAAGCTTTTTTCATGCTCTATTCAATGATGGTTAAAAGAAGCTTCTAGCCTCATTCGTTAAAAATTTATAGAGCTTCATACAACCGCACTCAAAACCAGAATTTCACTGCACTTACGTTTTCGGCCAGAAATCAAACGCGAGTAAAGGCATTCTTTTGAAAATTTAAACACTGTATGTAGCAGAAATTTTCTACGTTATGCATGCTTCAGTGTTTCTCTAGAAATTACTTAGACCGAGATCTCGGCGCCTCAACATGAATGATGGTTTTGGCCATTCTATGGCCCATAGATTTTTTCTGAAGAGGGTAATCGCCAAGGTTTTGCTCATTTCTGTAAGTGTGAGAAAGAACCTCGCGGAAAATTTTGAATAATATTTTTTCCTTTTCGCAAATACTCTTTATTTGAACCCTTTTGTACTTTTTTTATACTACTGGCTTGCGGCTACAAGACAGTCAACTTGTCATTTATACCGACAAATCTTGAAGGAAGTTATGATCAGTTAAAAACGAGGTTTCCGAGAAAAAATTTTTTTGCTTATCAATCCATATTTTTCCACTGATCTGCGAAGTTAACCTAAGGCAACGTGCGCTGTATAGAGAAAGGTTTGGTGCCTCAAATGAATTTTGCCGCACTGCAAAATATGGATTTTTTAGAAAGTTATAGCACGTCAAAGTGAGAACTCGCAAAACGCGCATTACTTTTGCACCAACCTAATAGAATAATATAATTCACATGTACATATTTTCTTTCGTTCCTTCAAAATATAGCCAAAGCACCGAAATTCGGATTGTAAAAAATGTGAAATCTGGGAACTGAATTTTATATAACCCAACTTCGACACAAGTGGAATGCAAACGTAGCTATTATGTACTGCTTTTCTCAAAACACTAGCAATTTCGCATTCTTACGATTACTCAGTCCATTTTATTAAATTTTTGCCTTAATTGTCATTTTTTTCAATTTTTTTGAAATACTAGCAATTTCGCATTCGTACGACTACTCAGTCATTTTAATTTTTTTCAGTTCATTTTTCCCATTTACAAGCCACATAGGATCGGACCAACGCAGATTTCCTACTCTAGCGCCTTCTCGTAAAGGTATCAATCTTTGGAGCAAAGGTTTTGCTATAATGCTGCCTTCAAGTTTGAACCGAATCCTGTGCTGATGTGTTAGCAGAATGGATGCCATATTCTGGAATGCTTTTTACCTGAATGCGCTTGTATTTCCGATACAAAGCACCTCCAAATTCAATCTATTCCGTTTTTGCCATATAATTGGCAAAAAATCTTTGCTTTATTGCATTGACCTTCGCATTCTGCTTGCCTGTTCTTGAATTGAATTCGTTTTTTGGAGTACGTGCGTCGAGTTCGTCAATTAATGGAAAGCCATTCGTGCGCGAAGTTGGTTACTTTCAATTAAGAATATCCCGAAACTTCGCTATTCACATATAGTCCACATGCATAGTGCTGGTCATGGTGAGACAGCTCGTTACAAGTTTCGTCTCAGAAGGAAGAAATTGACGAAAGTTTTGAATAATTGTCTTCTCAGAAGGTTTTGAGTGTGCAATTATGTCACATTCATAGTGCTTAACCGGTTCTTAGAAGTAGCCTAGCTTTAGCCTAATATTAGCTTTATTTAGTTATTTATTCTCTTTTGCCGCTGAAGAGAGAATATCTTGAGCCCTCTATAGCATTCCTTTCAAACTGTGCATCTATACATCATAAACACCTCAAAACAATAGAGGTGAACGGAAGACATCGCTTATGTTTTATTACACAGTCTCGATTTGAGAGGGTCAAATTTCCTAGACCGTCGAAGATTTTTCAACAATTCTCTGTATTAAAAGCTAATGTCCATCATATCAGTGATGGTAAAGCAAATACCATAAATCAATGCTCCATACGTTTGTGTCTGTTTTGAATTATCTTCCGCCAAAATCGTTCCGCTTTTTTGGAACTTCGTATTACAGCTATTAGGAACCGGAACTAACTCCGGCGCGCAATTCATTTGGTCATCCATCAAACTAGAAAACGGGGCATTTTTCAGACCATTATGCAATTAGAGAGGGCTTTAGCACTTAGCAAAGAAGACCCTCGTTCGTGGAAAAGAACCCGTGCCTGGGCAGTCGTTGTTTATACAACATTTGGCATGAACTTTGATTTGCCGGGATTATCTATGTAACCTGGAGCGCAATTATCTTTAATCGAAATGTAATCATTATTAAAACGCTAGCTGTGAAAATCACTCTTACCATTCAGTGGATCCAAATTTAGCTTACATCATCATTGATTTCATACTACACTACGTTTGTTCTGGCGTACTGACTGTCACAAATTTATTGCATAAATCTACATTTTATTTGATTCTATTGTCTCTGCAATTACCAGATTCTCCACTTTTTCCTGGTCTGTTGAATCATAATCCATTACGTTACTGTTTTCCATCGGCAAATTATTCGTCCAGCTGGTCTTACGGCACCCCGGCTGAGCCGGAATAATGGGGCAATAGTCATTTAGTATGAAGGATGACCGCTGTCCTTTCTACTATTCTTTGCATTGTTGATCTGTGTACACAGGATTCTCCTTCGTATACTTTACGATGTTTCCCATCCCAAAAGAATCACTATAAAAATTTTGTTCCTTTTCAAGTGTGTTTCAATTATCTATTTTTCCAATGCGATGACCTTTCAGTTTTGATACCAAAACGTTTCTGAGCTGAAAGTACCAACTTCCCACAGTACCTACCTCGGTGTCGTAGATGCACATGTAAATAATAATCATGCTGCCCTAAGTTTACATACAAAGCTACCGTATAGCACGAATGCGTGGAAAGAAATGCTTTCTTGGCGTCGCTCCCCCTACAATTATTCCTCCCAGTTGTTCACTTCCATCTTAATTAGCTTATCTGATCGGTCAAAGACTTTTTTTTACTATGAGGCGAATGCAGTGAAGGTGCACAATGAATAGGCTAGAATCTGTTTCTGCTAGAAATTTCTATAAACTTCGATATTCGTTTACGACACGTCTACTCACTTGGAGGGGTAATTTGATTCTGATAGTATCGGTCTATTCATCCATAATTTCCTGCCGATGATGGAGTTGGGTCCTTCTTTCTTCCACAAAGAAAAGCTATTTGATTTAGAGGTTCATCATATATCAATCTCGAATGCTTCACGACGGCTATTCGCCAAAGAAGAACACTTGCTTTTAACTGTCTTTTGTTCCTTTTGCTGCAATGCATCTTAGTTCGTACACTTATCCGCTTTTTATGAAATCATTTCAATTTCGCTTTATGAGAAAACTTCTCGATTGTCAATCTTTTCGTGAAATGGAGCCTTCAATAAACTTTCTGGCTAATCTCTGTTGATCGTTAGTTTTCGTAGTAGATACATTTCATTGTACCATTCTGTTTCCGTCTAACGGTAGCATCGAAACGGATCTCCCTTTATTTTTGTTTGTTATCATTAATTTTCACTTACATTATTAGTTCCTCCTCAATAGTAAAGGAAAGCAAATCTAGGAACATCAACGTTGGAATATTTCATTCAAACAACATCGTTTGTGAGAATGGATCAACCTTAAGACGACAATTTGTCTTCTTCGTGTTCATCTTTGGAACACGACAGTTTTGAGCGGATCAACGCGGGGGGAAGCCTAAGCCTAAGCCTAAGCCTAAGCCTAAGCCAAAGTGGAAGAGGCTTGGACTTTTCCACTTCTGCAAAGCGACACTAGCTCTTCTGCCACTTATTCTTCCAGCTTGGTACCTAAAAATATGTAAAATCGATTAGAATCTGTATGTCCCACCGGAAGTACCCTCCCCTGTTATACATCTTGTTTTGTCCAGATTTCGAATGTAATGCGATGAGATCTTGAGGATAAGATTAATGCTGGCATAAGCCGACCGCGATTAGAATCAGTTATGAGTGTTTAGGGTCATTAAGAGAATTCGGGGACATTTGCGCGAGCATTAAGCTAGGACATATCGCTTAGCCGCCATTCAGTGACAGCTGAGTCATATTACATTATCTGTGCTTGGTAGACTAGACGATTTTCTAACTCGTTTGATCATTCTTTTTTACGGAAATTTTTCTTGTGGAAGCAGCACCCAGAAAGAGTGATTCTTTTGATCCTACAATCTCCCGTGCTGAAATCTTGCACTTTTAGCAAACGAGGTATGCACTTCTCCAAGAAGACAAGAAATCTAGGACAATGTCAAAACCGAATTTGATTCCTAGCAAAAAAAAATGACGTTGTCTGCCTATCAATTACGCTTGTTTTTTGTCGGCTGCGTCAATTTTCTTTTAAATACAGGGTGTCCCAAAAAAATGTTAACACTGTTTGATCGTTTATAACTCCCGATCCCGATCCCGAGGAACGATTTGAGATGCTATTGTTCTTTTTCTATTCTAACTATATCTATTACCGCTCATCCATCAGTGCGATTTTGAAATTTGGATCCATTGATATCCACTTTTTAATTCTCTCTTATGTGTGCGTAGATGTGCTCTACTGTCCCTGAGTGAGGTGAAAAGCATCAAGAAGGGCGCGCGCTGCGTGTGTGCCGCGGAAGTACAGGGCTTATCAGACTCAGTGTCGCTTGCATCAGCATCTCCACTCCCGCGCTGGACTTTGCGTCTCGCGAACACGCTCTCTAATCACCTCCAAACGATCGAGGCTCCGCCTTTCCCACGCTCGCTCTGGGAAAGTGATCAGAAAGCACGTTCGCGGAAAAACCAAAGTTGAGGTCGCGCGGATCTTCACATATTCTATAATTGGGACATTTAAACAGGCCATTGCAACAACTCCCACTCAATTTGACCCCCTGCACGCTGAGAAAACTTTGCTCAAAGTGGTACGCGGAGAGCGAGTTGGTACGCGCGAACGACTCCTTCGGTGTCTTCCCTTACGCGTTTAAACATGTCCCTCCACTTGGCAACCACCTCCCCTCTGTTGCTGCCGCTGTGGCTGAGGCTGAAGTTGGAAGGTACAACTCGTCCACGTTGCTTCCACGGGGCTTTCAGAAAACGGGGTTTTTGGGAACTTCGTGCGATTTTAAGCCCACACAGTGCTAAATAGGGTCCGACAAGCATGCAAAATAAATCTCGACAACTAAATTTTGGTGAGACACTGCCTTTAACGCGGGTGGAGGTGTTGATGCAATCGACACTGTGATGCAAGCGACAGTGCCAGTTTCCCATAGATACAGGGCTTGATAAGCCCTGTATCTATGGGAAACTGGCAGGGTTCAACGCTATACTTCGGTTAGCTTTTGAGCGGTTGGACAGCACGAAGAAATGAAAAATCTATAAACAAGTTGCAACTTGAGGGAGACTGATTGTGATGTGTCACGCTTACTTTAAGCTTGATGTCCGAACAAGGAGCAGAGTAAAATTTGCTAAGCATCATGACAGGTGCAAAACTAGGATAACCTATGGTAAGGAGCACCTGGTAACTGGAGCTTGTAGAACGGGAAACTTCGAATTTTATGTTGCAGTTGTGAAAAGTGAACCTTACGAAGCAACAGTAGTTCACTTATTGGAAGCGACTGAAGGCAGATGGTGATCACTCCGCTCAAATAGCGAATAGATGAATGCTTGTTAGAGATTCCTAAGATTTCATCACTGAACAGTGGACAAATTTATACAAAGACTAAAAACTAGCCAAATGACTGCAAAAACCTTGGGAAACTAGAAACAGTTACCGTACTGTGCGAAGATACAAACATATGTGACAGAAAAGAAACTATTAGGTCGTAAAGAAAGTTCTTGAGAACATGCGAAAATTTTTTTTCAAATCGCGATATCATCAAGCAGATCTATTCTTTTTTGAAGCTACAAACTTTATTGGAGAAAGTTGGAGTTAATTCCCGATGCCTCACAAGTTTTGCAGCCGGGATAATTTTTCTTGTGGGCCCCTATCTTTGAAATCTTCCGTAACATGGCCAGAGCTTCGACGCTTTTTTGGTAGTGAGGGGTTGCGGTTCAACTACCCATACCTCCATCGTTTTGCAGCAGGACCAATAACCCAACTTTGTTGGCCCCTACCTTTGATTTGTTTCGCAATTTAGCCAGAATTCCGATGCCTTAGCTAACAAAGCTTTCAACAATAAACGGATCGGAGAAGAATAGAAAGGAAGGGGAAAGAGAAGACTGATCACGTGGGGGTATAGCTCAGTGGTAGAGCGCTCCCTTAGCATGGGAGAGGGCTGGGGTTCAATTCCCCATACCTCCATAACGTTTTGCAGCAGGACCAATAACCCAACTTTGTTCGCCCCTACCTTTGATTTGTTTCGCAATTTAGCCAGAATTCCGATGCCTTAGCTAACAAAGCTTTCAACAATAAACGGATCGGAGAAGAATAGAAAGGAAGGGAAAAGAGAAGACTGATCACGTGGGGGTAATGCTCAGTGGTAGAGCGCTCCCTTAGCATGGGAGAGGGCTGGGGTTCATCCCCCATACCTCCATAACGTTTTGCAGCAGGACCAATAACCCAACTTTGTTGGCCCCTACCTTTGATTTGTTTCGCAATTTAGCCAGAATTCCGATGCCTTAGCTAACAAAGCTTTCAACGATGAACGGATCGGAGAAGAATAGAAAGAAAGGGAAAAGAGAAGACTGATCACGTGGGGGTAATGCTCAGTGGTAGAGCGCTCCCTTAGCATGGGAGAGGGCTGGGGTTCAATTCCCCATACCTCCATAAGGTTTTGCAGCAGGACCAATAACCCAACTTTGTTCGCCCCTACCTTTGATTTGTTTCGCAATTTGGCCAGAATTCCGATGCCTTAGCTAACAAAGCTTTCAACAATAAACGGATCGGAGAAGAATAGAAAGGAAGGAAAAGAGAAGACTGATCACGTGGGGGTATAGCTCAGTGGTAGAGCGCTCCCTTAGCATGGGAGAGGGCTGGGGTTCAATTCCCCATACCTCCATAACGTTTTGCAGCAGGACCAATAACCCAACTTTGTTCGCCCCTACCTTTAATTTGTTTCGCAATTTGGCCAGAATTCCGATGCCTTAGCTAACAAAGCTTTCAACGATGAACGGATCGGAGAAGAATAGAAAGGAAGGGAAAAGAGAAGACTGATCACGTGGGGGTAATGCTCAGTGGTAGAGCGCTCCCTTAGCATGGGAGAGGGCTGGGGTTCAATTCCCCATACCTCCATAACGTTTTGCAGCAGGACCAATAACCCAACTTTGTTCGCCCCTACCTTTGATTTGTTTCGCAATTTGGCCAGAATTCCGATGCCTTAGCTAACAAAGCTTTCAACGATGAACGGATCGGAGAAGAATAGAAAGAAAGGGAAAAGAGAAGACTGATCACGTGGGGGTAATGCTCAGTGGTAGAGCGCTCCCTTAGCATGGGAGAGGGCTGGGGTTCAATTCCCCATACCTCCATAAGGTTTTGCAGCAGGACCAATAACCCAACTTTGTTCGCCCCTACCTTTGATTTTTTTCGCAATTTGGCCAGAATTCCGATGCCTTAGCTAACAAAGCTTTCAACGATGAACGGATCGGAGAAGAATAGAAAGAAAGGGAAAAGAGAAGACTGATCACGTGGGGGTAATGCTCAGTGGTAGAGCGCTCCCTTAGCATGGGAGAGGGCTGGGGTTCAATTCCCCATACCTCCATAAGGTTTTGCAGCAGGACCAATAACCCAACTTTGTTCGCCCCTACCTTTGATTTGTTTCGCAATTTGGCCAGAATTCCGATGCCTTAGCTAACAAAGCTTTCAACGATGAACGGATCGGAGAAGAATAGAAAGAAAGGGAAAAGAGAAGACTGATCATGTGGGGGTATAGCTCAGTGGTAGAGCGCTCCCTTAGCATGGGAGAGGGCTGGGGTTCAATTCCCCATACCTCCATAACGTTTTGCAGCAGGACCAATAACCCAACTTTGTTGGCCCCTACCTTTGATTTGTTTCGCAACTTAGCCAGAATTCCGATGCCTTAGCTAACAAAGCTTTCAACAATAAACGGATCGGAGAAGAATAGAAAGAAAGGGAAAAGAGAAGACTGATCACGTGGGGGTAATGCTCAGTGGTAGAGCGCTCCCTTAGCATGGGAGAGGGCTGGGGTTCAATTCCCCATACCTCCATAAGGTTTTGCAGCAGGACCAATAACCCAACTTTGTTCGCCCCTACCTTTGATTTGTTTCGCAATTTGGCCAGAATTCCGATGCCTTAGCTAACAAAGCTTTCAACGATGAACGGATCGGAGAAGAATAGAAAGAAAGGGAAAAGAGAAGACTGATCATGTGGGGGTATAGCTCAGTGGTAGAGCGCTCCCTTAGCATGGGAGAGGGCTGG
This sequence comes from Cylicocyclus nassatus, assembly GCA_958299035.1. Taxonomy (NCBI): domain Eukaryota; kingdom Metazoa; phylum Nematoda; class Chromadorea; order Rhabditida; family Strongylidae; genus Cylicocyclus; species Cylicocyclus nassatus. Next base: position 25,456,675 of record CATQJL010000223.1, read on the forward strand.
GGTTCAATTCCCCATACCTCCATAACGTTTTGCAGCAGGACCAATAACCCAACTTTGTTGGCCCCTACCTTTGATTTGTTTCGCAACTTAGCCAGAATTCCGATGCCTTAGCTAACAAAGCTTTCAACAATAAACGGATCGGAGAAGAATAGAAAGGAAGGGAAAAGAGAAGACTGTTCACGTGGGGGGTATAGCTCAGTGGTAGAGCGCTCCCTTAGCATGGGAGAGGGCTGCGGTTCAATTCCCCATACCTCCATAACGTTTTGCAGCAGGACCAATAACCCAACTTTGTTGGCCCCTACCTTTGATTTGTTTCGCAATTTAGACAGAATTCCGATGCCTTAGCTAACAAAGCTTTCAACAATAAACGGATCGGAGAAGAATAGAAAGGAAGGGAAAAGAGAAGACTGTTCACGTGGGGGTATAGCTCAGTGGTAGAGCGCTCCCTTAGCATGGGAGAGGGCTGGGGTTCAATTCCCCATACCTCCATAACGTTTTGCAGCAGGACCAATAACCCAACTTTGTTGGCCCCTACCTTTGATTTGTTTCGCAATTTAGCCAGAATTCCGATGCCTTAGCTAACAAAGCTTTCAACGATGAACGGATCGGAGAAGAATAGAAAGAAAGGGAAAAGAGAAGACTGATCACTTGGGGGTATAGCTCAGTGGTAGAGCGCTCCCTTAGCATGGGAGAGGGCTGGGGTTCAATTCCCCATACCTCCATAACGTTTTGCAGCAGGACCAATAACCCAACTTTGTTGGCCCCTACCTTTGATTTGTTTCGCAATTTAGCCAGAATTCCGATGCCTTAGCTAACAAAGCTTTCAACAATAAACGGATCGGAGAAGAATAGAAAGCAAGGGAAAAGAGAAGACTGTTCACGTGGGGGTATAGCTCAGTGGTAGAGCGCTCCCTTGGCATGGGAGAGGGCTGCGCTTCAATTCCCCATACCTCCATAACGTTTTGCAGCAGGACCAATAACCCAACTTTGTTGGCCCCTACCTTTGATTTGTTTCGCAATTTAGCCAGAATTCCGATGCCTTAGCTAACAAAGCTTTCAACAATAAACGGATCGGAGAAGAATAGAAAGGAAGGGAAAAGAGAAGACTGTTCACGTGGGGGTATAGCTCAGTGGTAGAGCGCTCCCTTAGCATGGGAGAGGGCTGGGGTTCAATTCCCCATACCTCCATAACGTTTTGCAGCAGGACCAATAACCCAACTTTGTTGGCCCCTACCTTTGATTTGTTTCGCAATTTAGCCAGAATTCCGATGCCTTAGCTAACAAAGCTTTCAACGATGAACGGATCGGAGAAGAATAGAAAGAAAGGGAAAAGAGAAGACTGATCAGGTGGGGGTATAGCTCAGTGGTAGAGCGCTCCCTTAGCATGGGAGAGGGCTGGGGTTCAATTCCCCATACCTCCATAAGGTTTTGCAGCAGGACCAATAACCCAACTTTGTTCGCCCCTACCTTTGATTTGTTTCGCAATTTGGCCAGAATTCCGATGCCTTAGCTAACAAAGCTTTCAACGATGAACGGATCGGAGAAGAATAGAAAGAAAGGGAAAAGAGAAGACTGATCATGTGGGGGTATAGCTCAGTGGTAGAGCGCTCCCTTAGCATGGGAGAGGGCTGGGGTTCAATTCCCCATACCTCCATAACGTTTTGCAGCAGGACCAATAACCCAACTTTGTTGGCCCCTACCTTTGATTTGTTTCGCAACTTAGCCAGAATTCCGATGCCTTAGCTAACAAAGCTTTCAACAATAAACGGATCGGAGAAGAATAGAAAGGAAGGGAAAAGAGAAGACTGTTCACGTGGGGGGTATAGCTCAGTGGTAGAGCGCTCCCTTAGCATGGGAGAGGGCTGCGGTTCAATTCCCCATACCTCCATAACGTTTTGCAGCAGGACCAATAACCCAACTTTGTTGGCCCCTACCTTTGATTTGTTTCGCAATTTAGACAGAATTCCGATGCCTTAGCTAACAAAGCTTTCAACAATAAACGGATCGGAGAAGAATAGAAAGGAAGGGAAAAGAGAAGACTGTTCACGTGGGGGTATAGCTCAGTGGTAGAGCGCTCCCTTAGCATGGGAGAGGGCTGGGGTTCAATTCCCCATACCTCCATAACGTTTTGCAGCAGGACCAATAACCCAACTTTGTTGGCCCCTACCTTTGATTTGTTTCGCAATTTAGCCAGAATTCCGATGCCTTAGCTAACAAAGCTTTCAACGATGAACGGATCGGAGAAGAATAGAAAGAAAGGGAAAAGAGAAGACTGATCACTTGGGGGTATAGCTCAGTGGTAGAGCGCTCCCTTAGCATGGGAGAGGGCTGGGGTTCAATTCCCCATACCTCCATAACGTTTTGCAGCAGGACCAATAACCCAACTTTGTTGGCCCCTACCTTTGATTTGTTTCGCAATTTAGCCAGAATTCCGATGCCTTAGCTAACAAAGCTTTCAACAATAAACGGATCGGAGAAGAATAGAAAGCAAGGGAAAAGAGAAGACTGTTCACGTGGGGGTATAGCTCAGTGGTAGAGCGCTCCCTTGGCATGGGAGAGGGCTGCGCTTCAATTCCCCATACCTCCATAACGTTTTGCAGCAGGACCAATAACCCAACTTTGTTGGCCCCTACCTTTGATTTGTTTCGCAATTTAGCCAGAATTCCGATGCCTTAGCTAACAAAGCTTTCAACAATAAACGGATCGGAGAAGAATAGAAAGGAAGGGAAAAGAGAAGACTGTTCACGTGGGGGTATAGCTCAGTGGTAGAGCGCTCCCTTAGCATGGGAGAGGGCTGGGGTTCAATTCCCCATACCTCCATAACGTTTTGCAGCAGGACCAATAACCCAACTTTGTTGGCCCCTACCTTTGATTTGTTTCGCAATTTAGCCAGAATTCCGATGCCTTAGCTAACAAAGCTTTCAACGATGAACGGATCGGAGAAGAATAGAAAGAAAGGGAAAAGAGAAGACTGATCAGGTGGGGGTATAGCTCAGTGGTAGAGCGCTCCCTTAGCATGGGAGAGGGCTGGGGTTCAATTCCCCATACGTCCATAACGTTTTGCAGCAGGACCAATAACCCAACTTTGTTGGCCCCTACCTTTGATTTGTTTCGCAATTTAGACAGAATTCCGATGCCTTAGCTAACAAAGCTTTCAACAATAAACGGATCGGAGAAGAATAGAAAGGAAGGGAAAAGAGAAGACTGTTCACGTGGGGGTATAGCTCAGTGGTAGAGCGCTCCCTTAGCATGGGAGAGGGCTGGGGTTCAATTCCCCATACCTCCATAACGTTTTGCAGCAGGACCAATAACCCAACTTTGTTGGCCCCTACCTTTGATTTGTTTCGCAATTTAGCCAGAATTCCGATGCCTTAGCTAACAAAGCTTTCAACAATAAACGGATCGGAGAAGAATAGAAAGGAAGGGAAAAGAGAAGACTGTTCACGTGGGGGTATAGCTCAGTGGTAGAGCGCTCCCTTAGCATGGGAGAGGGCTGGGGTTCAATTCCCCATACCTCCATAACGTTTTGCAGCAGGACCAATAACCCAACTTTGTTGGCCCCTACCTTTGATTTGTTTCGCAATTTAGCCAGAATTCCGATGCCTTAGCTAACAAAGCTTTCAACGATGAACGGATCGGAGAAGAATAGAAAGAAAGGGAAAAGAGAAGACTGATCACTTGGGGGTATAGCTCAGTGGTAGAGCGCTCCCTTAGCATGGGAGAGGGCTGGGGTTCAATTCCCCATACCTCCATAACGTTTTGCAGCAGGACCAATAACCCAACTTTGTTGGCCCCTACCTTTGATTTGTTTCGCAATTTAGCCAGAATTCCGATGCCTTAGCTAACAAAGCTTTCAACAATAAACGGATCGGAGAAGAATAGAAAGGAAGGGAAAAGAGAAGACTGTTCACGTGGGGGTATAGCTCAGTGGTAGAGCGCTCCCTTAGCATGGGAGAGGGCTGGGGTTCAATTCCCCATACCTCCATAACGTTTTGCAGCAGGACCAATAACCCAACTTTGTTCGCCCCTACCTTTAATTTGTTTCGCAATTTGGCCAGAATTCCGATGCCTTAGCTAACAAAGCTTTCAACGATGAACGGATCGGAGAAGAATAGAAAGGAAGGGAAAAGAGAAGACTGATCACGTGGGGGTAACGCTCAGTGGTAGAGCGCTCCCTTAGCATGGGAGAGGGCTGGGGTTCAATTCCCCATACCTCCATAACGTTTTGCAGCAGGACCAATAACCCAACTTTGTTCGCCCCTACCTTTGATTTGTTTCGCAATTTGGCCAGAATTCCGATGCCTTAGCTAACAAAGCTTTCAACGATGAACGGATCGGAGAAGAATAGAAAGAAAGGGAAAAGAGAAGACTGATCATGTGGGGGTATAGCTCAGTGGTAGAGCGCTCCCTTAGCATGGGAGAGGGCTGGGGTTCAATTCCCCATACCTCCATAACGTTTTGCAGCAGGACCAATAACCCAACTTTGTTGGCCCCTACCTTTGATTTGTTTCGCAATTTAGCCAGAATTCCGATGCCTTAGCTAACAAAGCTTTCAACGATGAACGGATCGGAGAAGAATAGAAAGAAAGGGAAAAGAGAAGACTGATCAGGTGGGGGTATAGCTCAGTGGTAGAGCGCTCCCTTAGCATGGGAGAGGGCTGGGGTTCAATTCCCCATACGTCCATAACGTTTTGCAGCAGGACCAATAACCCAACTTTGTTGGCCCCTACCTTTGATTTGTTTCGCAATTTAGACAGAATTCCGATGCCTTAGCTAACAAAGCTTTCAACAATAAACGGATCGGAGAAGAATAGAAAGGAAGGGAAAAGAGAAGACTGTTCACGTGGGGGTATAGCTCAGTGGTAGAGCGCTCCCTTAGCATGGGAGAGGGCTGGGGTTCAATTCCCCATACCTCCATAACGTTTTGCAGCAGGACCAATAACCCAACTTTGTTGGCCCCTACCTTTGATTTGTTTCGCAATTTAGCAAGAATTCCGATGCCTTAGCTAACAAAGCTTTCAACAATAAACGGATCGGAGAAGAATAGAAAGGAAGGGAAAAGAGAAGACTGTTCACGTGGGGGTATAGCTCAGTGGTAGAGCGCTCCCTTAGCATGGGAGAGGGCTGGGGTTCAATTCCCCATACCTCCATAACGTTTTGCAGCAGGACCAATAACCCAACTTTGTTGGCCCCTACCTTTGATTTGTTTCGCAATTTAGCCAGAATTCCGATGCCTTAGCTAACAAAGCTTTCAACGATGAACGGATCGGAGAAGAATAGAAAGAAAGGGAAAAGAGAAGACTGATCACTTGGGGGTATAGCTCAGTGGTAGAGCGCTCCCTTAGCATGGGAGAGGGCTGGGGTTCAATTCCCCATACCTCCATAACGTTTTGCAGCAGGACCAATAACCCAACTTTGTTGGCCCCTACCTTTGATTTGTTTCGCAATTTAGCCAGAATTCCGATGCCTTAGCTAACAAAGCTTTCAACAATAAACGGATCGGAGAAGAATAGAAAGGAAGGGAAAAGAGAAGACTGTTCACGTGGGGGTATAGCTCAGTGGTAGAGCGCTCCCTTAGCATGGGAGAGGGCTGGGGTTCAATTCCCCATACCTCCATAACGTTTTGCAGCAGGACCAATAACCCAACTTTGTTCGCCCCTACCTTTAATTTGTTTCGCAATTTGGCCAGAATTCCGATGCCTTAGCTAACAAAGCTTTCAACGATGAACGGATCGGAGAAGAATAGAAAGGAAGGGAAAAGAGAAGACTGATCACGTGGGGGTAACGCTCAGTGGTAGAGCGCTCCCTTAGCATGGGAGAGGGCTGGGGTTCAATTCCCCATACCTCCATAACGTTTTGCAGCAGGACCAATAACCCAACTTTGTTCGCCCCTACCTTTGATTTGTTTCGCAATTTGGCCAGAATTCCGATGCCTTAGCTAACAAAGCTTTCAACGATGAACGGATCGGAGAAGAATAGAAAGAAAGGGAAAAGAGAAGACTGATCATGTGGGGGTATAGCTCAGTGGTAGAGCGCTCCCTTAGCATGGGAGAGGGCTGGGGTTCAATTCCCCATACCTCCATAACGTTTTGCAGCAGGACCAATAACCCAACTTTGTTGGCCCCTACCTTTGATTTGTTTCGCAACTTAGCCAGAATTCCGATGCCTTAGCTAACAAAGCTTTCAACAATAAACGGATCGGAGAAGAATAGAAAGGAAGGGAAAAGAGAAGACTGTTCACGTGGGGGGTATAGCTCAGTGGTAGAGCGCTCCCTTAGCATGGGAGAGGGCTGCGGTTCAATTCCCCATACCTCCATAACGTTTTGCAGCAGGACCAATAACCCAACTTTGTTGGCCCCTACCTTTGATTTGTTTCGCAATTTAGACAGAATTCCGATGCCTTAGCTAACAAAGCTTTCAACAATAAACGGATCGGAGAAGAATAGAAAGGAAGGGAAAAGAGAAGACTGTTCACGTGGGGGTATAGCTCAGTGGTAGAGCGCTCCCTTAGCATGGGAGAGGGCTGGGGTTCAATTCCCCATACCTCCATAACGTTTTGCAGCAGGACCAATAACCCAACTTTGTTGGCCCCTACCTTTGATTTGTTTCGCAATTTAGCCAGAATTCCGATGCCTTAGCTAACAAAGCTTTTAACGATGAACGGATCGGAGAAGAATAGAAAGAAAGGGAAAAGAGAAGACTGATCAGGTGGGGGTATAGCTCAGTGGTAGAGCGCTTCCTTAGCATGGGAGAGGGCTGGGGTTCAATTCCCCATACGTCCATAACGTTTTGCAGCAGGACCAATAACCCAACTTTGTTGGCCCCTACCTTTGATTTGTTTCGCAATTTAGCCAGAATTCCGATGCCTTAGCTAACAAAGCTTTCAACGATGAACGGATCGGAGAAGAATAGAAAGAAAGGGAAAAGAGAAGACTGTTCACGTGGGGGTATAGCTCAGTGGTAGAGCGCTCCCTTAGCATGGTAGAGGGCTGGGGTTCAATTCCCCATACCTCCATAACGTTTTGCAGCAGGACCAATAACCCAGCTTTGTTGGCCCCTACCTTTGATTTGTTTCGCAATTTAGCCAGAATTCCGATGCCTTAGCTAACAAAGCTTTCAACAACAAACGGATCGGAGAAGAATAAAAGGAAGGGAAAAGAGAAGACTGATCACGTGGGGGTATAGCTCAGTGGTAGAGCGCTCCCTTAGCATGGGAGAGGGCTGGGGTTCAATTCCCCATACCTCCACAACGTTTTGCAGCAGGACCAATAACCCAACTTTGTTGGCCCCTACCTTTGATTTGTTTCGCAATTTAGCCAGAATTCCGATGCCTTAGCTAACAAAGCTTTCAACAATAAACGGATCGGAGAAGAATAGAAAGGAAGGGAAAAGAGAAGACTGTTCACGTGGGGGTATAGCTCAGTGGTAGAGCGCTCCCTTAGCATGGGAGAGGGCTGGGGTTCAATTCCCCATACCTCCATAACGTTTTGCAGCAGGACCAATAACCCAACTTTGTTGGCCCCTACCTTTGATTTGTTTCGCAATTTAGCCAGAATTCCGATGCCTTAGCTAACAAAGCTTTCAACGATGAACGGATCGGAGAAGAATAGAAAGAAAGGGAAAAGAGAAGACTGATCACTTGGGGGTATAGCTCAGTGGTAGAGCGCTCCCTTAGCATGGGAGAGGGCTGGGGTTCAATTCCCCATACCTCCATAACGTTTTGCAGCAGGACCAATAACCCAACTTTGTTGGCCCCTACCTTTGATTTGTTTCGCAATTTAGCCAGAATTCCGATGCCTTAGCTAACAAAGCTTTCAACAATAAACGGATCGGAGAAGAATAGAAAGCAAGGGAAAAGAGAAGACTGTTCACGTGGGGGTATAGCTCAGTGGTAGAGCGCTCCCTTAGCATGGGAGAGGGCTGGGGTTCAATTCCCCATACCTCCATAACGTTTTGCAGCAGGACCAATAACCCAACTTTGTTGGCCCCTACCTTTGATTTGTTTCGCAATTTAGCCAGAATTCCGATGCCTTAGCTAACAAAGCTTTCAACGATGAACGGATCGGAGAAGAATAGAAAGAAAGGGAAAAGAGAAGACTGATCACTTGGGGGTATAGCTCAGTGGTAGAGCGCTCCCTTAGCATGGGAGAGGGCTGGGGTTCAATTCCCCATACCTCCATAACGTTTTGCAGCAGGACCAATAACCCAACTTTGTTGGCCCCTACCTTTGATTTGTTTCGCAATTTAGCCAGAATTCCGATGCCTTAGCTAACAAAGCTTTCAACAATAAACGGATCGGAGAAGAATAGAAAGCAAGGGAAAAGAGAAGACTGTTCACGTGGGGGTATAGCTCAGTGGTAGAGCGCTCCCTTAGCATGGGAGAGGGCTGCGGTTCAATTCCCCATACCTCCATAACGTTTTGCAGCAGGACCAATAACCCAACTTTGTTGGCCCCTACCTTTGATTTGTTTCGCAATTTAGCCAGAATTCCGATGCCTTAGCTAACAAAGCTTTCAACGATGAACGGATCGGAGAAGAATAGAAAGAAAGGGAAAAGAGAAGACTGTTCACGTGGGGGTATAGCTCAGTGGTAGAGCGCTCCCTTAGCATGCGAGAGGGCTGCGGTTCAATTCCCCATACCTCCATAACGTTTTGCAGCAGGACCAATAACCCAACTTTGTTGGCCCCTACCTTTGATTTGTTTCGCAATTTAGACAGAATTCCGATGCCTTAGCTAACAAAGCTTTCAACAATAAACGGATCGGAGAAGAATAGAAAGGAAGGGAAAAGAGAAGACTGATCACTTGGGGGTATAGCTCAGTGGTAGAGCGCTCCCTTAGCATGGGAGAGGGCTGGGGTTCAATTCCCCATACCTCCATAACGTTTTGCAGCAGGACCAATAACCCAACTTTGTTGGCCCCTACCTTTGATTTGTTTCGCAATTTAGCCAGAATTCCGATGCCTTAGCTAACAAAGCTTTCAACAATAAACGGATCGGAGAAGAATAGAAAGAAAGGGAAAAGAGAAGACTGATCACGTGGGGGTATAGCTCAGTGGTAGAGCGCTCCCTTAGCATGGGAGAGGGCTAGGGTTCAATTCCCCATACCTCCATAACGTTTTGCAGCAGGACCAATAACCCAACTTTGTTTGCCCCTACCTTTGATTTGTTTCGCAATTTAGCCAGAATTCCGATGCCTTAGCTAACAAAGCTTTCAACGATGAACGGATCGGAGAAGAATAGAAAGAAAGGGAAAAGAGAAGACTGATCACGTGGGGGTATAGCTCAGTGGTAGAGCGCTCCCTTAGCATGGGAGAGGGCTGGATTTCAATTCCCCATACCTCCATAACGTTTTGCAGCAGGACCAATAACCCAACTTTGTTGGCCCCTACCTTTGATTTGTTTCGCAATTTAGCCAGAATTCCGATGCCTTAGCTAACAAAGCTTTCAACAATAAACGGATCGGAGAAGAATAGAAAGCAAGGGAAAAGAGAAGACTGTTCACGTGGGGGTATAGCTCAGTGGTAGAGCGCTCCCTTAGCATGGGAGAGGGCTGCGGTTCAATTCCCCATACCTCCATAACGTTTTGCAGCAGGACCAATAACCCAACTTTGTTGGCCCCTACCTTTGATTTGTTTCGCAATTTAGCCAGAATTCCGATGCCTTAGCTAACAAAGCTTTCAACAATAAACGGATCGGAGAAGAATAGAAAGGAAGGGAAAAGAGAAGACTGTTCACGTGGGGGTATAGCTCAGTGGTAGAGCGCTCCCTTAGCATGGGAGAGGGCTGGGGTTCAATTCCCCATACCTCCATAACGTTTTGCAGCAGGACCAATAACCCAACTTTGTTGGCCCCTACCTTTGATTTGTTTCGCAATTTAGCCAGAATTCCGATGCCTTAGCTAACAAAGCTTTCAACGATGAACGGATCGGAGAAGAATAGAAAGAAAGGGAAAAGAGAAGACTGATCAGGTGGGGGTATAGCTCAGTGGTAGAGCGCTCCCTTAGCATGGGAAAGGGCTGGGGTTCAATTCCCCATACGTCCATAACGTTTTGCAGCAGGACCAATAACCCAACTTTGTTGGCCCCTACCTTTGATTTGTTTCGCAATTTAGCCAGAATTCCGATGCCTTAGCTAACAAAGCTTTCAACGATGAACGGATCGGAGAAGAATAGAAAGAAAGGGAAAAGAGAAGACTGTTCACGTGGGGGTATAGCTCAGTGGTAGAGCGCTCCCTTAGCATGGTAGAGGGCTGGGGTTCAATTCCCCATACCTCCATAACGTTTTGCAGCAGGACCAATAACCCAGCTTTGTTGGCCCCTACCTTTGATTTGTTTCGCAATTTAGCCAGAATTCCGATGCCTTAGCTAACAAAGCTTTCAACAATAAACGGATCGGAGAAGAATAGAAAGGAAGGGAAAAGAGAAGACTGATCACTTGGGGGTATAGCTCAGTGGTAGAGCGCTCCCTTAGCATGGGAGAGGGCTGGGGTTCAATTCCCCATACCTCCATAACGTTTTGCAGCAGGACCAATAACCCAACTTTGTTGGCCCCTACCTTTGATTTGTTTCGCAATTTAGCCAGAATTCCGATGCCTTAGCTAACAAAGCTTTCAACAATAAACGGATCGGAGAAGAATAGAAAGAAAGGGAAAAGAGAAGACTGATCACGTGGGGGTATAGCTCAGTGGTAGAGCGCTCCCTTAGCATGGGAGAGGGCTAGGGTTCAATTCCCCATACCTCCATAACGTTTTGCAGCAGGACCAATAACCCAACTTTGTTTGCCCCTACCTTTGATTTGTTTCGCAATTTAGCCAGAATTCCGATGCCTTAGCTAACAAAGCTTTCAACGATGAACGGATCGGAGAAGAATAGAAAGAAAGGGAAAAGAGAAGACTGATCACGTGGGGGTATAGCTCAGTGGTAGAGCGCTCCCTTAGCATGGGAGAGGGCTGGATTTCAATTCCCCATACCTCCATAACGTTTTGCAGCAGGACCAATAACCCAACTTTGTTGGCCCCTACCTTTGATTTGTTTCGCAATTTAGCCAGAATTCCGATGCCTTAGCTAACAAAGCTTTCAACAATAAACGGATCGGAGAAGAATAGAAAGCAAGGGAAAAGAGAAGACTGTTCACGTGGGGGTATAGCTCAGTGGTAGAGCGCTCCCTTAGCATGGGAGAGGGCTGCGGTTCAATTCCCCATACCTCCATAACGTTTTGCAGCAGGACCAATAACCCAACTTTGTTGGCCCCTACCTTTGATTTGTTTCGCAATTTAGCCAGAATTCCGATGCCTTAGCTAACAAAGCTTTCAACAATAAACGGATCGGAGAAGAATAGAAAGGAAGGGAAAAGAGAAGACTGTTCACGTGGGGGTATAGCTCAGTGGTAGAGCGCTCCCTTAGCATGGGAGAGGGCTGGGGTTCAATTCCCCATACCTCCATAACGTTTTGCAGCAGGACCAATAACCCAACTTTGTTGGCCCCTACCTTTGATTTGTTTCGCAATTTAGCCAGAATTCCGATGCCTTAGCTAACAAAGCTTTCAACGATGAACGGATCGGAGAAGAATAGAAAGAAAGGGAAAAGAGAAGACTGATCAGGTGGGGGTATAGCTCAGTGGTAGAGCGCTCCCTTAGCATGGGAAAGGGCTGGGGTTCAATTCCCCATACGTCCATAACGTTTTGCAGCAGGACCAATAACCCAACTTTGTTGGCCCCTACCTTTGATTTGTTTCGCAATTTAGCCAGAATTCCGATGCCTTAGCTAACAAAGCTTTCAACGATGAACGGATCGGAGAAGAATAGAAAGAAAGGGAAAAGAGAAGACTGTTCACGTGGGGGTATAGCTCAGTGGTAGAGCGCTCCCTTAGCATGGTAGAGGGCTGGGGTTCAATTCCCCATACCTCCATAACGTTTTGCAGCAGGACCAATAACCCAGCTTTGTTGGCCCCTACCTTTGATTTGTTTCGCAATTTAGCCAGAATTCCGATGCCTTAGCTAACAAAGCTTTCAACAACAAACGGATCGGAGAAGAATAGAAAGGAAGGGAAAAGAGAAGACTGATCACGTGGGGGTATAGCTCAGTGGTAGAGCGCTCCCTTAGCATGGGAGACTGCTGGTGTTCAATTCCCCTTACCTCCTTAACGTTTTGCAGCAGGACCAATAACCCAACTTTGTTGGCCCCTACCTTTGATTTGTTTCGCAATTTAGCCAGAATTCCGATGCCTTGGCTAACAAAGCTTTCAACGATGAACGGATCGGAGAAGAATAGAAAGAAAGGGAAAAGAGAAGACTGATCACGTGGGGGTATAGCTCAGTGGTAGAGCGCTCCCTTAGCATGGGAGAGGGCTAGGGTTCAATTCCCCATACCTCCATAACGTTTTGCAGCAGGACCAATAACCCAACTTTGTTTGCCCCTACCTTTGATTTGTTTCGCAATTTAGCCAGAATTCCGATGCCTTAGCTAACAAAGCTTTCAACGATGAACGGATCGGAGAAGAATAGAAAGAAAGGGAAAAGAGAAGACTGATCACGTGGGGGTATAGCTCAGTGGTAGAGCGCTCCCTTAGCATGGGAGAGGGCTGGGGTTCAATTCCCCATACCTCCACAACGTTTTGCAGCAGGACCAATAACCCAACTTTGTTCGCCCCTACCTTTGATTTGTTTCGCAATTTAGCCAGAATTCCGATGCCTTAGCTAACAAAGCTTTCAACGATGAACGGATCGGTGAAGAATAGAAAGGAAGGGAAAAGAGAAGACTGATCACGTGGGGGTATAGCTCAGTGGTAGAGCGCTCCTTTAGCATGGGAGAGGGCTGGATTTCAATTCCCCATACCTCCATAACGTTTTGCAGCAGGACCAATAACCCAACTTTGTTGGCCCCTACCTTTGATTTGTTTCGCAATTTAGCCAGAATTCCGATGCCTTAGCTAACAAAGCTTTCAACGATGAACGGATCGGTGAAGAATAGAAAGGAAGGGAAAAGAGAAGACTGATCACGTGGGGGTATAGCTCAGTGGTAGAGCGCTCCCTTAGCATGGGAGAGGGCTGGGGTTCGATTCCCCATACCTCCATAACGTTTTGCAGCAGGACCAATAACCCAACTTTGTTGGCCCCTACCTTTGATTTGTTTCGCAATTTAGCCAGAATTCCGATGCCTTAGCTAACAAAGCTTTCAACGATGAACGGATCGGAGAAGAATAGAAAGGAAGGGAAAAGAGAAGACTGTTCACGTGCGGGTATAGCTCAGTGGTAGATCGCTCCCCTAGCATGGGAGAGGGCTGGGGTTCAATTCCCCATACCTCCATAACGTTTTGCAGCAGGACCAATAACCCAACTTTGTTGGCCCCTACCTTTGATTTGTTTCGCAATTTAGCCAGAATTCCGATGCCTTAGCTAACAAAGCTTTCAACGATGAACAGATCGGAGAAGAATAGAAAGGAAGGGAAAAGAGAAGGCTGATCACGTGCGGGTATAGCTCAGTGGTAGAGCGCTCCCTTAGCATGGGAGAGGGCTGGGGTTCAATTCCCCATACCTCCATAACGTTTTGCAGCAGGACCAATAACCCAACTTTGTTCGCCCCTACCTTTGATTTGTTTCGCAATTTAGCCAGAATTCCGATGCCTTAGCTAACAAAGCTTTCAACGATGAACGGATCGGTGAAGAATAGAAAGGAAGGGAAAAGAGAAGACTGATCACGTGGGGGTATAGCTCAGTGGTAGAGCGCTCCCTTAGCATGGGAGAGGGCTGGGGTTCGATTCCCCATACCTCCACAACGTTTTGCAGCAGGACCAATAACCCAACTTTGTTGGCCCCTACCTTTGATTTGTTTCGCAATTTAGCCAGAATTCCGATGCCTTAGCTAACAAAGCTTTCAACGATGAACAGATCGGAGAAGAATAGAAAGGAAGGGAAAAGAGAAGGCTGATCACGTGCGGGTATAGCTCAGTGGTAGAGCGCTCCCTTAGCATGGGAGAGGGCTGGGGTTCAATTCCCCATACTTCCATAACGTTTTGCAGCAGGACCAATAACCCAACTTTGTTGGCCCCTACCTTTGATTTGTTTCACAATTTAGCCAGAATTCCGATGCCTTAGCTAACAAAGCTTTCAACTATGAACGGATCGGAGAAGAATAGAAAGGAAGGGAAAAGAGAATACTGATCACGTGCGGGTATAGCTCAGTGGTAGAGCGCTCCTTTAGCATGGGAGAGGGCTGGGGTTCAATTCCCCATACCTCCATAACGTTTTGCAGCAGGACCAACAACCCAACTTTGTTCGCCCCTACCTTTGATTTGTTTCGCAATTTAGCCAGAATTCCGATGCCTTAGCTAACAAAGCTTTCAACGATGAACGGATCGGTGAAGAATAGAAAGGAAGGGAAAAGAGAAGACTGATCACGTGCGGGTATAGCTCAGTGGTAGAGCGCTCCCTTAGCATGGGAGAGGGCTGGGGTTCAATTCCCCATACTTCCATAACGTTTTGCAGCAGGACCAATAACCCAACTTTGTTGGCCCCTACCTTTGATTTGTTTCACAATTTAGCCAGAATTCCGATGCCTTAGCTAACAAAGCTTTCAACTATGAACGGATCGGAGAAGAATAGAAAGGAAGGGAAAAGAGAACACTGAACACGTGCGGGTATAGCTCAGTGGTAGAGCGCTCCCTTAGCATGGGAGAGGGCTGGGGTTCAATTCCCCATACCTCCATAACGTTTTGCAGCAGGACCAACAACCCAACTTTGTTCGCCCCTACCTTTGATTTGTTTCGCAATTTAGCCAGAATTCCGATGCCTTAGCTAACAAAGCTTTCAACGATGAACGGATCGGTGAAGAATAGAAAGGAAGGGAAAAGAGAAGACTGATCACGTGCGGGTATAGCTCAGTGGTAGAGCGCTCCCTTAGCATGGGAGAGGGCTGGGGTTCAATTCCCCATACCTCCATAACGTTTTGCAGCAGGACCAATAACCCAACTTTGTTCGCCCCTACCTTTGATTTGTTTCGCAATTTAGCCAGAATTCCGATGCCTTAGCTAACAAAGCTTTCAACGATGAACGGATCGGTGAAGAATAGAAAGGAAGGGAAAAGAGAAGGCTGATCACGTGCGGGTATAGCTCAGTGGTAGAGCGCTCCCTTAGCATGGGAGAGGGCTGGGGTTCAATTCCCCATACCTCCATAACGTTTTGCAGCAGGACCAATAACCCAACTTTGTTCGCCCCTACCTTTGATTTGTTTCGCAATTTAGCCAGAATTCCGATGCCTTAGCTAACAAAGCTTTCAACGATGAACGGATCGGTGAAGAATAGAAAGGAAGGGAAAAGAGAAGACTGATCACGTGGGGGTATAGCTCAGTGGTAGAGCGCTCCCTTAGCATGGGAGAGGGCTGGGGTTCGATTCCCCATACCTCCACAACGTTTTGCAGCAGGACCAATAACCCAACTTTGTTGGCCCCTACCTTTGATTTGTTTCACAATTTAGCCAGAATTCCGATGCCTTAGCTAACAAAGCTTTCAACGATGAACAGATCGGAGAAGAATAGAAAGGAAGGGAAAAGAGATGGCTGATCACGTGCGGGTATAGCTCAGTGGTAGAGCGCTCCCTTAGCATTGGAGAGGGCTGGGGTTCAATTCCCCATACCTCCATAACGTTTTGCAGCAGGACCAATAACCCAACTTTGTTCGCCCCTACCTTTGATTTGTTTCGCAATTTAGCCAGAATTCCGATGCCTTAGCTAACAAAGCTTTCAACGATGAACGGATCGGAGAAGAATAGAAAGGAAGGGAAAAGAGAAGACTGATCACGTGGGGGTATAGCTCAGTGGTAGAGCGCTCCCTTAGCATGGGAGAGGGCTGGGGTTCGATTCCCCATACCTCCACAACGTTTTGCAGCAGGACCAATAACCCAACTTTGTTGGCCCCTACCTTTGATTTGTTTCGCAATTTAGCCAGAATTCCGATGCCTTAGCTAACAAAGCTTTCAACGATGAACAGATCGGAGAAGAATAGAAAGGAAGGGAAAAGAGAAGGCTGATCACGTGCGGGTATAACTCAGTGGTAGAGCGCTCCCTTAGCATGGGAGAGGGCTGGGGTTCAATTCCCCATACTTCCATAACGTTTTGCAGCAGGACCAATAACCCAACTTTGTTGGCCCCTACCTTTGATTTGTTTCACAATTTAGCCAGAATTCCGATGCCTTAGCTAACAAAGCTTTCAACTATGAACGGATCGGAGAAGAATAGAAAGGAAGGGAAAAGAGAACACTGATCACGTGCGGGTATAGCTCAGTGGTAGAGCGCTCCCTTAGCATGGGAGAGGGCTGGGGTTCAATTCCCCATACCTCCATAACGTTTTGCAGCAGGACCAACAACCCAACTTTGTTCGCCCCTACCTTTGATTTGTTTCGCAATTTAGCCAGAATTCCGATGCCTTAGCTAACAAAGCTTTCAACGATGAACGGATCGGTGAAGAATAGAAAGGAAGGGAAAAGAGAAGACTGATCACGTGCGGGTATAGCTCAGTGGTAGAGCGCTCCCTTAGCATGGGAGAGGGCTGGGGTTCAATTCCCCATACCTCCATAACGTTTTGCAGCAGGACCAATAACCCAACTTTGTTCGCCCCTACCTTTGATTTGTTTCGCAATTTAGCCAGAATTCCGATGCCTTAGCTAACAAAGCTTTCAACGATGAACGGATCGGTGAAGAATAGAAAGGAAGGGAAAAGAGAAGGCTGATCACGTGCGGGTATAGCTCAGTGGTAGAGCGCTCCCTTAGCATGGGAGAGGGCTGGGGTTCGATTCCCCATACCTCCACAACGTTTTGCAGCAGGACCAATAACCCAACTTTGTTGGCCCCTACCTTTGATTTGTTTCACAATTTAGCCAGAATTCCGATGCCTTAGCTAACAAAGCTTTCAACGATGAACAGATCGGAGAAGAATAGAAAGGAAGGGAAAAGAGATGGCTGATCACGTGCGGGTATAGCTCAGTGGTAGAGCGCTCCCTTAGCATGGGAGAGGGCTGGGGTTCAATTCCCCATACCTCCATAACGTTTTGCAGCAGGACCAATAACCCAACTTTGTTCGCCCCTACCTTTGATTTGTTTCGCAATTTAGCCAGAATTCCGATGCCTTAGCTAACAAAGCTTTCAACGATGAACGGATCGGAGAAGAATAGAAAGGAAGGGAAAAGAGAAGACTGATCACGTGGGGGTATAGCTCAGTGGTAGAGCGCTCCCTTAGCATGGGAGAGGGCTGGGGTTCGATTCCCCATACCTCCACAACGTTTTGCAGCAGGACCAATAACCCAACTTTGTTGGCCCCTACCTTTGATTTGTTTCGCAATTTAGCCAGAATTCCGATGCCTTAGCTAACAAAGCTTTCAACGATGAACAGATCGGAGAAGAATAGAAAGGAAGGGAAAAGAGAAGGCTGATCACGTGCGGGTATAACTCAGTGGTAGAGCGCTCCCTTAGCATGGGAGAGGGCTGGGGTTCAATTCCCCATACTTCCATAACGTTTTGCAGCAGGACCAATAACCCAACTTTGTTGGCCCCTACCTTTGATTTGTTTCACAATTTAGCCAGAATTCCGATGCCTTAGCTAACAAAGCTTTCAACTATGAACGGATCGGAGAAGAATAGAAAGGAAGGGAAAAGAGAACACTGATCACGTGCGGGTATAGCTCAGTGGTAGAGCGCTCCCTTAGCATGGGAGAGGGCTGGGGTTCAATTCCCCATACCTCCATAACGTTTTGCAGCAGGACCAACAACCCAACTTTGTTCGCCCCTACCTTTGATTTGTTTCGCAATTTAGCCAGAATTCCGATGCCTTAGCTAACAAAGCTTTCAACGATGAACGGATCGGTGAAGAATAGAAAGGAAGGGAAAAGAGAAGACTGATCACGTGCGGGTATAGCTCAGTGGTAAAGCGCTCCCTTAGCATGGGAGAGGGCTGGGGTTCGATTCCCCATACCTCCACAACGTTTTGCAGCAGGACCAATAACCCAACTTTGTTGGCCCCTACCTTTGATTTGTTTCACAATTTAGCCAGAATTCCGATGCCTTAGCTAACAAAGCTTTCAACGATGAACGGATCGGTGAAGAATAGAAAGGAAGGGAAAAGAGAAGGCTGATCACGTGCGGGTATAGCTCAGTGGTAGAGCGCTCCCTTAGCATGGGAGAGGGCTGGGGTTCAATTCCCCATACCTCCATAACGTTTTGCAGCAGGACCAATAACCCAACTTTGTTCGCCCCTACCTTTGATTTGTTTCGCAATTTAGCCAGAATTCCGATGCCTTAGCTAACAAAGCTTTCAACGATGAACGGATCGGTGAAGAATAGAAAGGAAGGGAAAAGAGAAGACTGATCACGTGGGGGTATAGCTCAGTGGTAAAGCGCTCCCTTAGCATGGGAGAGGGCTGGGGTTCGATTCCCCATACCTCCACAACGTTTTGCAGCAGGACCAATAACCCAACTTTGTTGGCCCCTACCTTTGATTTGTTTCACAATTTAGCCAGAATTCCGATGCCTTAGCTAACAAAGCTTTCAACGATGAACAGATCGGAGAAGAATAGAAAGTAAGGGAAAAGAGATGGCTGATCACGTGCGGGTATAGCTCAGTGGTAGAGCGCTCCCTTAGCATGGGAGAGGGCTGGGGTTCAATTCCCCATACCTCCATAACGTTTTGCAGCAGGACCAATAACCCAACTTTGTTCGCCCCTACCTTTGATTTGTTTCGCAATTTAGCCAGAATTCCGATGCCTTAGCTAACAAAGCTTTCAACGATGAACGGATCGGAGAAGAATAGAAAGGAAGGGAAAAGAGAAGACTGATCACGTGCGGGTATAGCTCAGTGGTAGAGCGCTCCCTTAGCATGGGAGAGGGCTGGGGTTCAATTCCCCATACCTCCATAACGTTTTGCAGCAGGACCAATAACCCAACTTTGTTCGCCCCTACCTTTGATTTGTTTCGCAATTTAGCCAGAATTCCGATGCCTTAGCTAACAAAGCTTTCAACGATGAACAGATCGGAGAAGAATAGAAAGGAAGGGAAAAGAGAAGGCTGATCACGTGCGGGTATAACTCAGTGGTAGAGCGCTCCCTTAGCATGGGAGAGGGCTGGGGTTCAATTCCCCATACTTCCATAACGTTTTGCAGCAGGACCAATAACCCAACTTTGTTGGCCCCTACCTTTGATTTGTTTCACAATTTAGCCAGAATTCCGATGCCTTAGCTAACAAAGCTTTCAACTATGAACGGATCGGAGAAGAATAGAAAGGAAGGGAAAAGAGAACACTGATCACGTGCGGGTATAGCTCAGTGGTAGAGCGCTCCCTTAGCATGGGAGAGGGCTGGGGTTCAATTCCCCATACCTCCATAACGTTTTGCAGCAGGACCAACAACCCAACTTTGTTCGCCCCTACCTTTGATTTGTTTCGCAATTTAGCCAGAATTCCGATGCCTTAGCTAACAAAGCTTTCAACGATGAACGGATCGGTGAAGAATAGAAAGGAAGGGAAAAGAGAAGGCTGATCACGTGCGGGTATAGCTCAGTGGTAGAGCGCTCCCTTAGCATGGGAGAAGGCTGGGGTTCAATTCCCCATACCTCCATAACGTTTTGCAGCAGGACCAATAACCCAACTTTGTTCGCCCCTACCTTTGATTTGTTTCGCAATTTAGCCAGAATTCCGATGCCTTAGCTAAGAAAGCTTTCAACGATGAACGGATCGGTGAAGAATAGAAAGGAAGGGAAAAGAGAAGACTGATCACGTGGGGGTATAGCTCAGTGGTAGAGCGCTCCCTTAGCATGGGAGAGGGCTGGGGTTCGATTCCCCATACCTCCACAACGTTTTGCAGCAGGACCAATAACCCAACTTTGTTGGCCCCTACCTTTGATTTGTTTCACAATTTAGCCAGAATTCCGATGCCTTAGCTAACAAAGCTTTCAACGATGAACAGATCGGAGAAGAATAGAAAGGAAGGGAAAAGAGATGGCTGATCACGTGCGGGTATAGCTCAGTGGTAGAGCGCTCCCTTAGCATGGGAGAGGGCTGGGGTTCAATTCCCCATACCTCCATAACGTTTTGCAGCAGGACCAATAACCCAACTTTGTTCGCCCCTACCTTTGATTTGTTTCGCAATTTAGCCAGAATTCCGATGCCTTAGCTAAGAAAGCTTTCAACGATGAACGGATCGGTGAAGAATAGAAAGGAAGGGAAAAGAGAAGACTGATCACGTGGGGGTATAGCTCAGTGGTAGAGCGCTCCCTTAGCATGGGAGAAGGCTGGGGTTCAATTCCCCATACCTCCATAACGTTTTGCAGCAGGACCAATAACCCAACTTTGTTCGCCCCTACCTTTGATTTGTTTCACAATTTAGCCAGAATTCCGATGCCTTAGCTAACAAAGCTTTCAACTATGAACGGATCGGAGAAGAATAGAAAGGAAGGGAAAAGAGAAGACTGATCACGTGGGGGTATAGCTCAGTGGTAGAGCGCTCCCTTAGCATGGGAGAAGGCTGGGGTTCAATTCCCCATACCTCCATAACGTTTTGCAGCAGGACCAATAACCCAACTTTGTTCGCCCCTACCTTTGATTTGTTTCACAATTTAGCCAGAATTCCGATGCCTTAGCTAACAAAGCTTTCAACTATGAACGGATCGGAGAAGAATAGAAAGGAAGGGAAAAGAGAACACTGATCACGTGCGGGTATAGCTCAGTGGTAGAGCGCTCCCTTAGCATGGGAGAGGGCTGGGGTTCAATTCCCCATACCTCCATAACGTTTTGCAGCAGGACCAACAACCCAACTTTGTTCGCCCCTACCTTTGATTTGTTTCGCAATTTAGCCAGAATTCCGATGCCTTAGCTAACAAAGCTTTCAACAACAAACGGATCGGAGAAGAATAGAAAGGAAGGGAAAAGAGAAGACTGTTCACGTGGGGGTATAGCTCAGTGGTAGAGCGCTCCCTTAGCATGGGAGAGGGCTGGGGTTCGATTCCCCATACCTCCACAACGTTTTGCAGCAGGACCAATAACCCAACTTTGTTGGCCCCTACCTTTGATTTGTTTCGCAATTTAGCCAGAATTCCGATGCCTTAGCTAACAAAGCTTTCAACGATGAACGGATCGGAGAAGAATAGAAAGGAAGGGAAAAGAGAAGACTGATCACGTGCGGGTATAGCTCAGTGGTAGAGCGCTCCCTTAGCATGGGAGAGGGCTGGGGTTCAATTCCCCATACCTCCATAACGTTTTGCAGCAGGACCAATAACCCAACTTTGTTGGCCCCTACCTTTGATTTGTTTCGCAATTTAGCCAGAATTCCGATGCCTTAGCTAACAAAGCTTTCAACGATGAACGGATCGGAGAAGAATAGAAAGGAAGGGAAAAGAGAAGACTGATCACGTGCGGGTATAGCTCAGTGGTAGAGCGCTCCCTTAGCATGGGAGAGGGCTGGGGTTCAATTCCCCATACCTCCATAACGTTTTCCAGCAGGACCAATAACCCAACTTTGTTGGCCCCTACCTTTGATTTGTTTCGCAATTTAGCCAGAATTCCGATGCCTTAGCTAACAAAGCTTTCAACGATGAACGGATCGGAGAAGAATAGAAAGGAAGGGAAAAGAGAAGACTGTTCACGTGGGGGTATAGCTCAGTGGTAGAGCGCTCCCTTAGCATGGGAGAGGGCTGGGGTTCAATTCCCCATACCTCCATAACGTTTTGCAGCAGGACCAATAACCCAACTTTGTTCGCCCCTACCTTTGATTTGTTTCGCAATTTAGCCAGAATTCCGATGCCTTAGCTAACAAAGCTTTCAACGATGAACGGATCGGAGAAGAATAGAAAGGAAGGGAAAAGAGAAGACTGATCACGTGCGGGTATAGCTCAGTGGTAGAGCGCTCCCTTAGCATGGGAGAGGGCTGGGGTTCAATTCCCCATACCTCCATAACGTTTTGCAGCAGGACCAATAACCCAACTTTGTTGGCCCCTACCTTTGATTTGTTTCGCAATTTAGCCAGAATTCCGATGCCTTAGCTAACAAAGCTTTCAACGATGAACGGATCGGAGAAGAATAGAAAGGAAGGGAAAAGAGAAGACTGTTCACGTGGGGGTATAGCTCAGTGGTAGAGCGCTCCCTTAGCATGGGAGAGGGCTGGGGTTCAATTCCCCATACCTCCATAACGTTTTGCAGCAGGACCAATAACCCAACTTTGTTCGCCCCTACCTTTGATTTGTTTCGCAATTTAGCCAGAATTCCGAAGCCTTAGCTAACAAAGCTTTCAACGATGAACGGATCGGAGAAGAATAGAAAGGAAGGGAAAAGAGAAGACTGATCACGTGCGGGTATAGCTCAGTGGTAGAGCGCTCCCTTAGCATGGGAGAGGGCTGGGGTTTAATTCCCCATACCTCCATAACGTTTTGCAGCAGGACCAATAACCCAACTTTGTTGGCCCCTACCTTTGATTTGTTTCGCAATTTAGCCAGAATTCCGATGCCTTAGCTAACAAAGCTTTCAACGATGAACGGATCGGAGAAGAATAGAAAGGAAGGGAAAAGAGAAGACTGTTCACGTGCGGGTATAGCTCAGTGGTAGAGCGCTCCCTTAGCATGGGAGAGGGCTGGGGTTCAATTCCCCATACCTCCATAACGTTTTGCAGCAGGACCAATAACCCAACTTTGTTGGCGCCTACCTTTGATTTGTTTCGCAATTTAGCCAGAATTCCGATGCCTTAGCTAACAAAGCTTTCAACGATGAACGGATCGGAGAAGAATAGAAAGGAAGGGAAAAGAGAAGACTGATCACGTGCGGGTATAGCTCAGTGGTAGAGCGCTCCCTTAGCATGGGAGAGGGCTGGGGTTCAATTCCCCATACCTCCATAACGTTTTGCAGCAGGACCAATAACCCAACTTTGTTGGCCCCTACCTTTGATTTGTTTCGGATTTAGCCAGAATTCCGATGCCTTAGCTGACAAAGCTTTCAACGATGAACGGATCGGAGAAGAATAGAAAGGAAGGGAAAAGAGAAGACTGATCACGTGCGGGTATAGCTCAGTGGTAGAGCGCTCCCTTAGCATAGGAGAGGGCTGGGGTTTAATTCCCCATACCTCCATAACGTTTTGCAGCAGGACCAATAACCCAACTTTGTTGGCCCCTACCTTTGATTTGTTTCGCAATTTAGCCAGAATTCCGATGCCTTAGCTAACAAAGCTTTCAACGATGAACGGATCGGAGAAGAATAGAAAGGAAGGGAAAAGAGAAGACTGTTCACGTGGGGGTATAGCTCAGTGGTAGAGCGCTCCCTTAGCATGGGAGAGGGCTGGGGTTCAATTCCCCATACCTCCATAACGTTTTGCAGCAGGACCAATAACCCAACTTTGTTCGCCCCTACCTTTGATTTGTTTCGCAATTTAGCCAGAATTCCGATGCCTTAGCTAACAAAGCTTTCAACGATGAACGGATCGGAGAAGAATAGAAAGGAAGGGAAAAGAGAAGACTGATCACGTGCGGGTATAGCTCAGTGGTAGAGCGCTCCCTTAGCATGGGAGAGGGCTGGGGTTTAATTCCCCATACCTCCATAACGTTTTGCAGCAGGACCAATAACCCAACTTTGTTGGCCCCTACCTTTGATTTGTCTCGCAATTTAGCCAGAATTCCGATGCCTTAGCTAACAAAGCTTTCAACAACAAACGGATCGGAGAAGAATAGAAAGGAAGGGAAAAGAGAAGACTGTTCACGTGGGGGTATAGCTCAGTGGTAGAGCGCTCCCTTAGCATGGGAGAGGGCTGGGGTTCGATTCCCCATACCTCCACAACGTTTTGCAGCAGGACCAATAACCCAACTTTGTTGGCCCCTACCTTTGATTTGTTTCGCAATTTAGCCAGAATTCCGATGCCTTAGCTAACAAAGCTTTCAACGATGAACGGATCGGAGAAGAATAGAAAGGAAGGGAAAAGAGAAGACTGATCACGTGCGGGTATAGCTCAGTGGTAGAGCGCTCCCTTAGCATGGGAGAGGGCTGGGGTTCAATTCCCCATACCTCCATAACGTTTTGCAGCAGGACCAATAACCCAACTTTGTTGGCCCCTACCTTTGATTTGTTTCGCAATTTAGCCAGAATTCCGATGCCTTAGCTAACAAAGCTTTCAACGATGAACGGATCGGAGAAGAATAGAAAGGAAGGGAAAAGAGAAGACTGTTCACGTGGGGGTATAGCTCAGTGGTAGAGCGCTCCCTTAGCATGGGAGAGGGCTGGGGTTCAATTCCCCATACCTCCATAACGTTTTGCAGCAGGACCAATAACCCAACTTTGTTCGCCCCTACCTTTGATTTGTTTCGCAATTTAGCCAGAATTCCGATGCCTTAGCTAACAAAGCTTTCAACGATGAACGGATCGGAGAAGAATAGAAAGGAAGGGAAAAGAGAAGACTGATCACGTGCGGGTATAGCTCAGTGGTAGAGCGCTCCCTTAGCATGGGAGAGGGCTGGGGTTTAATTCCCCATACCTCCATAACGTTTTGCAGCAGGACCAATAACCCAACTTTGTTGGCCCCTACCTTTGATTTGTTTCGCAATTTAGCCAGAATTCCGATGCCTTAGCTAACAAAGCTTTCAACGATGAACGGATCGGAGAAGAATAGAAAGGAAGGGAAAAGAGAAGACTGTTCACGTGCGGGTATAGCTCAGTGGTAGAGCGCTCCCTTAGCATGGGAGAGGGCTGGGGTTCAATTCCCCATACCTCCATAACGTTTTGCAGCAGGACCAATAACCCAACTTTGTTGGCGCCTACCTTTGATTTGTTTCGCAATTTAGCCAGAATTCCGATGCCTTAGCTAACAAAGCTTTCAACGATGAACGGATCGGAGAAGAATAGAAAGGAAGGGAAAAGAGAAGACTGATCACGTGCGGGTATAGCTCAGTGGTAGAGCGCTCCCTTAGCATGGGAGAGGGCTGGGGTTCAATTCCCCATACCTCCATAACGTTTTGCAGCAGGACCAATAACCCAACTTTGTTGGCCCCTACCTTTGATTTGTTTCGGATTTAGCCAGAATTCCGATGCCTTAGCTGACAAAGCTTTCAACGATGAACGGATCGGAGAAGAATAGAAAGGAAGGGAAAAGAGAAGACTGATCACGTGCGGGTATAGCTCAGTGGTAGAGCGCTCCCTTAGCATAGGAGAGGGCTGGGGTTTAATTCCCCATACCTCCATAACGTTTTGCAGCAGGACCAATAACCCAACTTTGTTGGCCCCTACCTTTGATTTGTTTCGCAATTTAGCCAGAATTCCGATGCCTTAGCTAACAAAGCTTTCAACGATGAACGGATCGGAGAAGAATAGAAAGGAAGGGAAAAGAGAAGACTGTTCACGTGGGGGTATAGCTCAGTGGTAGAGCGCTCCCTTAGCATGGGAGAGGGCTGGGGTTCAATTCCCCATACCTCCATAACGTTTTGCAGCAGGACCAATAACCCAACTTTGTTCGCCCCTACCTTTGATTTGTTTCGCAATTTAGCCAGAATTCCGATGCCTTAGCTAACAAAGCTTTCAACGATGAACGGATCGGAGAAGAATAGAAAGGAAGGGAAAAGAGAAGACTGATCACGTGCGGGTATAGCTCAGTGGTAGAGCGCTCCCTTAGCATGGGAGAGGGCTGGGGTTTAATTCCCCATACCTCCATAACGTTTTGCAGCAGGACCAATAACCCAACTTTGTTGGCGCCTACCTTTGATTTGTTTCGCAATTTAGCCAGAATTCCGATGCCTTAGCTAACAAAGCTTTCAACGATGAACGGATCGGAGAAGAATAGAAAGGAAGGGAAAAGAGAAGACTGTTCACGTGCGGGTATAGCTCAGTGGTAGAGCGCTCCCTTAGCATGGGAGAGGGCTGGGGTTCAATTCCCCATACCTCCATAACGTTTTGCAGCAGGACCAATAACCCAACTTTGTTGGCGCCTACCTTTGATTTGTTTCGCAATTTAGCCAGAATTCCGATGCCTTAGCTAACAAAGCTTTCAACGATGAACGGATCGGAGAAGAATAGAAAGGAAGGGAAAAGAGAAGACTGATCACGTGCGGGTATAGCTCAGTGGTAGAGCGCTCCCTTAGCATGGGAGAGGGCTGGGGTTCAATTCCCCATACCTCCATAACGTTTTGCAGCAGGACCAATAACCCAACTTTGTTGGCCCCTACCTTTGATTTGTTTCGGATTTAGCCAGAATTCCGATGCCTTAGCTGACAAAGCTTTCAACGATGAACGGATCGGAGAAGAATAGAAAGGAAGGGAAAAGAGAAGACTGATCACGTGCGGGTATAGCTCAGTGGTAGAGCGCTCCCTTAGCATAGGAGAGGGCTGGGGTTTAATTCCCCATACCTCCATAACGTTTTGCAGCAGGACCAATAACCCAACTTTGTTGGCCCCTACCTTTGATTTGTTTCGCAATTTAGCCAGAATTCCGATGCCTTAGCTAACAAAGCTTTCAACGATGAACGGATCGGAGAAGAATAGAAAGGAAGGGAAAAGAGAAGACTGTTCACGTGGGGGTATAGCTCAGTGGTAGAGCGCTCCCTTAGCATGGGAGAGGGCTGGGGTTCAATTCCCCATACCTCCATAACGTTTTGCAGCAGGACCAATAACCCAACTTTGTTCGCCCCTACCTTTGATTTGTTTCGCAATTTAGCCAGAATTCCGATGCCTTAGCTAACAAAGCTTTCAACGATGAACGGATCGGAGAAGAATAGAAAGGAAGGGAAAAGAGAAGACTGATCACGTGCGGGTATAGCTCAGTGGTAGAGCGCTCCCTTAGCATGGGAGAGGGCTGGGGTTTAATTCCCCATACCTCCATAACGTTTTGCAGCAGGACCAATAACCCAACTTTGTTGGCCCCTACCTTTGATTTGTCTCGCAATTTAGCCAGAATTCCGATGCCTTAGCTAACAAAGCTTTCAACAACAAACGGATCGGAGAAGAATAGAAAGGAAGGGAAAAGAGAAGACTGTTCACGTGGGGGTATAGCTCAGTGGTAGAGCGCTCCCTTAGCATGGGAGAGGGCTGGGGTTCGATTCCCCATACCTCCACAACGTTTTGCAGCAGGACCAATAACCCAACTTTGTTGGCCCCTACCTTTGATTTGTTTCGCAATTTAGCCAGAATTCCGATGCCTTAGCTAACAAAGCTTTCAACGATGAACGGATCGGAGAAGAATAGAAAGGAAGGGAAAAGAGAAGACTGATCACGTGCGGGTATAGCTCAGTGGTAGAGCGCTCCCTTAGCATGGGAGAGGGCTGGGGTTCAATTCCCCATACCTCCATAACGTTTTGCAGCAGGACCAATAACCCAACTTTGTTGGCCCCTACCTTTGATTTGTTTCGCAATTTAGCCAGAATTCCGATGCCTTAGCTAACAAAGCTTTCAACGATGAACGGATCGGAGAAGAATAGAAAGGAAGGGAAAAGAGAAGACTGTTCACGTGGGGGTATAGCTCAGTGGTAGAGCGCTCCCTTAGCATGGGAGAGGGCTGGGGTTCAATTCCCCATACCTCCATAACGTTTTGCAGCAGGACCAATAACCCAACTTTGTTCGCCCCTACCTTTGATTTGTTTCGCAATTTAGCCAGAATTCCGATGCCTTAGGTAACAAAGCTTTCAACGATGAACGGATCGGAGAAGAATAGAAAGGAAGGGAAAAGAGAAGACTGATCACGTGCGGGTATAGCTCAGTGGTAGAGCGCTCCCTTAGCATGGGAGAGGGCTGGGGTTTAATTCCCCATACCTCCATAAGGTTTTGCAGCAGGACCAATAACCCAACTTTGTTGGCCCCTACCTTTGATTTGTTTCGCAATTTAGCCAGAATTCCGATGCCTTAGCTAACAAAGCTTTCAACGATGAACGGATCGGAGAAGAATAGAAAGGAAGGGAAAAGAGAAGACTGTTCACGTGCGGGTATAGCTCAGTGGTAGAGCGCTCCCTTAGCATGGGAGAGGGCTGGGGTTCAATTCCCCATACCTCCATAACGTTTTGCAGCAGGACCAATAACCCAACTTTGTTGGCGCCTACCTTTGATTTGTTTCGCAATTTAGCCAGAATTCCGATGCCTTAGCTAACAAAGCTTTCAACGATGAACGGATCGGAGAAGAATAGAAAGGAAGGGAAAAGAGAAGACTGATCACGTGCGGGTATAGCTCAGTGGTAGAGCGCTCCCTTAGCATGGGAGAGGGCTGGGGTTCAATTCCCCATACCTCCATAACGTTTTGCAGCAGGACCAATAACCCAACTTTGTTGGCCCCTACCTTTGATTTGTTTCGGATTTAGCCAGAATTCCGATGCCTTAGCTGACAAAGCTTTCAACGATGAACGGATCGGAGAAGAATAGAAAGGAAGGGAAAAGAGAAGACTGATCACGTGCGGGTATAGCTCAGTGGTAGAGCGCTCCCTTAGCATAGGAGAGGGCTGGGGTTTAATTCCCCATACCTCCATAACGTTTTGCAGCAGGACCAATAACCCAACTTTGTTGGCCCCTACCTTTGATTTGTTTCGCAATTTAGCCAGAATTCCGATGCCTTAGCTAACAAAGCTTTCAACGATGAACGGATCGGAGAAGAATAGAAAGGAAGGGAAAAGAGAAGACTGTTCACGTGGGGGTATAGCTCAGTGGTAGAGCGCTCCCTTAGCATGGGAGAGGGCTGGGGTTCAATTCCCCATACCTCCATAACGTTTTGCAGCAGGACCAATAACCCAACTTTGTTCGCCCCTACCTTTGATTTGTTTCGCAATTTAGCCAGAATTCCGATGCCTTAGCTAACAAAGCTTTCAACGATGAACGGATCGGAGAAGAATAGAAAGGAAGGGAAAAGAGAAGACTGATCACGTGCGGGTATAGCTCAGTGGTAGAGCGCTCCCTTAGCATGGGAGAGGGCTGGGGTTTAATTCCCCATACCTCCATAACGTTTTGCAGCAGGACCAATAACCCAACTTTGTTGGCCCCTACCTTTGATTTGTCTCGCAATTTAGCCAGAATTCCGATGCCTTAGCTAACAAAGCTTTCAACAACAAACGGATCGGAGAAGAATAGAAAGGAAGGGAAAAGAGAAGACTGTTCACGTGGGGGTATAGCTCAGTGGTAGAGCGCTCCCTTAGCATGGGAGAGGGCTGGGGTTCGATTCCCCATACCTCCACAACGTTTTGCAGCAGGACCAATAACCCAACTTGTTGGCCCCTACCTTTGATTTGTTTCGCAATTTAGCCAGAATTCCGATGCCTTAGCTAACAAAGCTTTCAACGATGAACGGATCGGAGAAGAATAGAAAGGAAGGGAAAAGAGAAGACTGATCACGTGCGGGTATAGCTCAGTGGTAGAGCGCTCCCTTAGCATGGGAGAGGGCTGGGGTTCAATTCCCCATACCTCCATAACGTTTTGCAGCAGGACCAATAACCCAACTTTGTTGGCCCCTACCTTTGATTTGTTTCGCAATTTAGCCAGAATTCCGATGCCTTAGCTAACAAAGCTTTCAACGATGAACGAATCGGAGAAGAATAGAAAGGAAGGGAAAAGAGAAGACTGATCACGTGCGGGTATAGCTCAGTGGTAGAGCGCTCCCTTAGCATGGGAGAGGGCTGGGGTTCAATTCCCCATACCTCCATAACGTTTTGCAGCAGGACCAATAACCCAACTTTGTTGGCCCCTACCTTTGATTTGTTTCGCAATTTAGCCAGAATTCCGATGCCTTAGCTGACAAAGCTTTCAACGATGAACGGATCGGAGAAGAATAGAAAGGAAGGGAAAAGAGAAGACTGATCACGTGCGGGTATAGCTCAGTGGTAGAGCGCTCCCTTAGCATGGGAGAGGGCTGGGGTTTAATTCCCCATACCTCCATAACGTTTTGCAGCAGGACCAATAACCCAACTTTGTTGGCCCCTACCTTTGATTTGTTTCGCAATTGAATTCCGATGCCTTAGCTAACAAAGCTTTCAACGATGAACGGATCGGAGAAGAATAGAAAGGAAGGGAAAAGAGAAGACTGATCACGTGCGGGTATAGCTCAGTGGTAGAGCGCTCCCTTAGCATGGGAGAGGGCTGGGGTTCAATTCCCCATACCTCCATAACGTTTTGCAGCAGGACCAATAACCCAACTTTGTTGGCCCCTACCTTTGATTTGTTTCGCAAATTAGCTAGAATTCCGATGCCTTAGCTAACAAAGCTTTCAACGATGAACGGATCGGAGAAGAATAGAAAGAAAGGGAAAAGAGAAGACTGATCACGTGGGGGTATAGCTCAGTGGTAGAGCGCTCCCTTAGCATGGGAGAGGGCTGGGGTTTAATTCCCCATACCTCCATAACGTTTTGCAGCAGGACCAATAACCCAACTTTGTTGGCCCCTACCTTTGATTTGTTTCGCAATTTAGCCAGAATTCCGATGCCTTAGCTAACAAAGCTTTCAACAACAAACGGATCGGAGAAGAATAGAAAGGAAGGGAAAAGAGAAGACTGTTCACGTGGGGGTATAGCTCAGTGGTAGAGCGCTCCCTTAGCATGGGAGAGGGCTGGGGTTCGATTCCCCATACCTCCACAACGTTTTGCAGCAGGACCAATAACCCAACTTTGTTGGCCCCTACCTTTGATTTGTTTCGCAATTTAGCCAGAATTCCGATGCCTTAGCTAACAAAGCTTTCAACGATGAACGGATCGGAGAAGAATAGAAAGGAAGGGAAAAGAGAAGACTGATCACGTGGGGGTATAGCTCAGTGGTAGAGCGCTCCCTTAGCATGGGAGAGGGCTGGGGTTTAATTCCCCATACCTCCATAACGTTTTGCAGCAGGACCAATAACCCAACTTTGTTGGCCCCTACCTTTGATTTGTTTCGCAAATTAGCCAGAATTCCGATGCCTTAGCTAACAAAGCTTTCAACGATGAACGGATCGGAGAAGAATAGAAAGAAAGGGAAAAGAGAAGACTGATCACGTGGGGGTATAGCTCAGTGGTAGAGCGCTCCCTTAGCATGGGAGAGGGCTGGGGTTTAATTCCCCATACCTCCATAACGTTTTGCAGCAGGACCAATAACCCAACTTTGTTGGCCCCTACCTTTGATTTGTTTCGCAATTTAGCCAGAATTCCGATGCCTTAGCTAACAAAGCTTTCAACAACAAACGGATCGGAGAAGAATAGAAAGGAAGGGAAAAGAGAAGACTGATCACGTGCGGGTATAGCTCAGTGGTAGAGCGCTCCCTTAGCATGGGAGAGGGCTGGGGTTCAATTCCCCATACCTCCATAACGTTTTGCAGCAGGACCAATAACCCAACTTTGTTGGCCCCTACCTTTGATTTGTTTCGCAATTTAGCCAGAATTCCGATGCCTTAGCTGACAAAGCTTTCAACGATGAACGGATCGGAGAAGAATAGAAAGGAAGGGAAAAGAGAAGACTGATCACGTGGGGGTATAGCTCAGTGGTAGAGCGCTCCCTTAGCATGGGAGAGGGCTGGGGTTTAATTCCCCATACCTCCATAACGTTTTGCAGCAGGACCAATAACCCAACTTTGTTGGCCCCTACCTTTGATTTGTTTCGCAATTTAGCCAGAATTCCGATGCCTTAGCTAACAAAGCTTTCAACGATGAACGGATCGGAGAAGAATAGAAAGGAAGGGAAAAGAGAAGACTGATCACGTGCGGGTATAGCTCAGTGGTAGAGCGCTCCCTTAGCATGGGAGAGGGCTGGGGTTCAATTCCCCATACCTCCATAACGTTTTGCAGCAGGACCAATAACCCAACTTTGTTGGCCCCTACCTTTGATTTGTTTCGCAAATTAGCCAGAATTCCGATGCCTTAGCTAACAAAGCTTTCAACGATGAACGGATCGGAGAAGAACAGAAAGAAAGGGAAAAGAGAAGACTGATCACGTGGGGGTATAGCTCAGTGGTAGAGCGCTCCCTTAGCATGGCAGAGGGCTGGGGTTTAATTCCCCATACCTCCATAACGTTTTGCAGCAGGACCAATAACCCAACTTTGTTGGCCCCTACCTTTGATTTGTTTCGCAATTTAGCCAGAATTCCGATGCCTTAGCTAACAAAGCTTTCAACGATGAACGGATCGGAGAAGAACAGAAAGAAAGGGAAAAGAGAAGACTGATCACGTGGGGGTATAGCTCAGTGGTAGAGCGCTCCCTTAGCATGGCAGAGGGCTGGGGTTTAATTCCCCATACCTCCATAACGTTTTGCAGCAGGACCAATAACCCAACTTTGTTGGCCCCTACCTTTGATTTGTTTCGCAATTTAGCCAGAATTCCGATGCCTTAGCTAACAAAGCTTTCAACGATGAACGGATCGGAGAAGAATAGAAAGGAAGGGAAAAGAGAAGACTGATCACGTGCGGGTATAGCTCAGTGGTAGAGCGCTCCCTTAGCATGGGAGAGGGCTGGGGTTCAATTCCCCATACCTCCATAACGTTTTGCAGCAGGACCAATAACCCAACTTTGTTGGCCCCTACCTTTGATTTGTTTCGCAATTTAGCCAGAATTCCGATGCCTTAGCTAACAAAGCTTTCAACGATGAACGGATCGGAGAAGAATAGAAAGGAAGGGAAAAGAGAAGACTGATCACGTGCGGGTATAGCTCAGTGGTAGAGCGCTCCCTTAGCATGGGAGAGGGCTGGGGTTCAATTCCCCATACCTCCATAACGTTTTGCAGCAGGACCAATAACCCAACTTTGTTGGCCCCTACCTTTGATTTGTTTCGCAAATTAGCCAGAATTCCGATGCCTTAGCTAACAAAGCTTTCAACGATGAACGGATCGGAGAAGAACAGAAAGAAAGGGAAAAGAGAAGACTGATTACGTGGGGGTATAGCTCAGTGGTAGAGCGCTCCCTTAGCATGGCAGAGGGCTGGGGTTTAATTCCCCATACCTCCATAACGTTTTGCAGCAGGACCAATAACCCAACTTTGTTGGCCCCTACCTTTGATTTGTTTCGCAATTTAGCCAGAATTCCGATGCCTTAGCTAACAAAGCTTTCAACGATGAACGGATCGGAGAAGAACAGAAAGAAAGGGAAAAGAGAAGACTGATCACGTGGGGGTATAGCTCAGTGGTAGAGCGCTCCCTTAGCATGGCAGAGGGCTGGGGTTTAATTCCTCATACCTCCATAACGTTTTGCAGCAGGACCAATAACCCAACTTTGTTGGCCCCTACCTTTGATTTGTTTCGCAATTTAGCCAGAATTCCGATGCCTTAGCTAACAAAGCTTTCAACGATGAACGGATCGGAGAAGAATAGAAAGGAAGGGAAAAGAGAAGACTGATCACGTGCGGGTATAGCTCAGTGGTAGAGCGCTCCCTTAGCATGGGAGAGGGCTGGGGTTCAATTCCCCATACCTCCATAACGTTTTGCAGCAGGACCAATAACCCAACTTTGTTGGCCCCTACCTTTGATTTGTTTCGCAATTTAGCCAGAATTCCGATGCCTTAGCTAACAAAGCTTTCAACGATGAACGGATCGGAGAAGAATAGAAAGGAAGGGAAAAGAGAAGACTGATCACGTGCGGGTATAGCTCAGTGGTAGAGCGCTCCCTTAGCATGGGAGAGGGCTGGGGTTCAATTCCCCATACCTCCATAACGTTTTGCAGCAGGACCAATAACCCAACTTTGTTGGCCCCTACCTTTGATTTGTTTCGCAATTTAGCCAGAATTCCGATGCCCTAGCTGACAAAGCTTTCAACGATGAACGGATCGGAGAAGAATAGAAAGGAAGGGAAAAGAGAAGACTGATCACGTGCGGGTATAGCTCAGTGGTAGAGCGCTCCCTTAGCATAGGAGAGGGCTGGGGTTTAATTCCCCATACCTCCATAACGTTTTGCAGCAGGACCAATAACCCAACTTTGTTGGCCCCTACCTTTGATTTGTTTCGCAATTTAGCCAGAATTCCGATGCCTTAGCTAACAAAGCTTTCAACGATGAACGGATCGGAGAAGAATAGAAAGGAAGGGAAAAGAGAAGACTGTTCACGTGCGGGTATAGCTCAGTGGTAGAGCGCTCCCTTAGCATGGGAGAGGGCTGGGGTTTAATTCCCCATACCTCCATAACGTTTTGCAGCAGGACCAATAACCCAACTTTGTTGGCCCCTACCTTTGATTTGTTTCGCAATTTAGCCAGAATTCCGATGCCTTAGCTAACAAAGCTTTCAACAACAAACGGATCGGAGAAGAATAGAAAGGAAGGGAAAAGAGAAGACTGTTCACGTGGGGGTATAGCTCAGTGGTAGAGCGCTCCCTTAGCATGGGAGAGGGCTGGGGTTCGATTCCCCATACCTCCACAACGTTTTGCAGCAGGACCAATAACCCAACTTTGTTGGCCCCTACCTTTGATTTGTTTCGCAATTTAGCCAGAATTCCGATGCCTTAGCTAACAAAGCTTTCAACGATGAACGGATCGGAGAAGAATAGAAAGGAAGGGAAAAGAGAAGACTGATCACGTGCGGGTATAGCTCAGTGGTAGAGCGCTCCCTTAGCATGGGAGAGGGCTGGGGTTCAATTCCCCATACCTCCATAACGTTTTGCAGCAGGACCAATAACCCAACTTTGTTGGCCCCTACCTTTGATTTGTTTCGCAATTTAGCCAGAATTCCGATGCCTTAGCTAACAAAGCTTTCAACGATGAACGAATCGGAGAAGAATAGAAAGGAAGGGAAAAGAGAAGACTGATCACGTGCGGGTATAGCTCAGTGGTAGAGCGCTCCCTTAGCATGGGAGAGGGCTGGGGTTCAATTCCCCATACCTCCATAACGTTTTGCAGCAGGACCAATAACCCAACTTTGTTGGCCCCTACCTTTGATTTGTTTCGCAATTTAGCCAGAATTCCGATGCCTTAGCTGACAAAGCTTTCAACGATGAACGGATCGGAGAAGAATAGAAAGGAAGGGAAAAGAGAAGACTGATCACGTGCGGGTATAGCTCAGTGGTAGAGCGCTCCCTTAGCATGGCAGAGGGCTGGGGTTTAATTCCCCATACCTCCATAACGTTTTGCAGCAGGACCAATAACCCAACTTTGTTGGCCCCTACCTTTGATTTGTTTCGCAATTTAGCCAGAATTCCGATGCCTTAGCTAACAAAGCTTTCAACGATGAACGGATCGGAGAAGAATAGAAAGGAAGGGAAAAGAGAAGACTGATCACGTGCGGGTATAGCTCAGTGGTAGAGCGCTCCCTTAGCATGGGAGAGGGCTGGGGTTCAATTCCCCATACCTCCATAACGTTTTGCAGCAGGACCAATAACCCAACTTTGTTGGCCCCTACCTTTGATTTGTTTCGCAATTTAGCCAGAATTCCGATGCCTTAGCTAACAAAGCTTTCAACGATGAACGGATCGGAGAAGAATAGAAAGGAAGGGAAAAGAGAAGACTGATCACGTGCGGGTATAGCTCAGTGGTAGAGCGCTCCCTTAGCATGGGAGAGGGCTGGGGTTCAATTCCCCATACCTCCATAACGTTTTGCAGCAGGACCAATAACCCAACTTTGTTGGCCCCTACCTTTGATTTGTTTCGCAATTTAGCCAGAATTCCGATGCCTTAGCTAACAAAGCTTTCAACGATGAACGGATCGGAGAAGAATAGAAAGGAAGGGAAAAGAGAAGACTGTTCACGTGGGGGTATAGCTCAGTGGTAGACAGAGGTGCGATAGGGGGAGCCAAGTCTCCCCCTACCTTCACTTTTGAGCTGGTACGGGGTGACCACCTTCACTTTTGGAATAAAAAATTTTTCGCTGGACGACAAAGAAGGAAAATAAGCAAAACAAACGCAAGAAAAGATTATTGAAAGCATATATTTATGTATACGGCGGCATATATATTTAAAATAAAGGTTTTTAGTAAATGGTGTATTTGGAAGTAAAGCTTAGCAAAACTGTACGGATTTTATTAAGCAAATTATGTTATAACGTATAGCGAAGGAAGTAGGTCGATCCAGGCAGTAACGGCGGAGAACCAGAATTTTGAATATTTAAATAGTGAAAAATCATGCGAAATTTCCACTGTTATAAATCTGTTGTTTGAAGATGTCAGCAGTTGCGACTTCATAGGTTTTAAAGAGTAAATGTTGCTCTATCAGCTAGTGAAGGAATCTGGTCGATTTAAGAGATAGTCTTTGAAAACCAGAGTTCTAAAACTTTACGCCATTTTTGCGTGTTTTTTGACTGTTGAGAGTTAAACTCTTATAAATCTTGAATGTGGAAGTGTATGATGTTGCGACTTCATAGGTTTTATAGAGTAAGGTTTGCCTTATCAGAATATGTCTTGTCCGTTCCGATCCATTGAAACACCTCCGAGATCCAGAGTCATGAAAAAGCAGGTAAAAAAGAGCTTTTTGAACTTTAACAGTTCATAACTTCTTGAAGGTTGCACGAATCATGTTGCGACTTCATAGGTTAGATTCTTCTCGTCAAGAGCTTTCAGATGATATATAATATGTGGGGGTATCGCGCCTCTTACGGCATATGCCCGGGGGGGGGAGACTTTTTAGGCCAAAGTCTCCCCCGGCAGCCTCCAGCCAATACATTAAAATGGGCGAGGGGGAGACTTTGGCCTAAAAAGTCTCCCCCCCCCCGGGCATATGCCGTAAGAGGCGCGATACCCCCACATATTATATATCATCTGAAAGCTCTTGACGAGAAGAATCTAACCTATGAAGTCGCAACATGATTCGTGCAACCTTCAAGAAGTTATGAACTGTTAAAGTTCAAAAAGCTCTTTTTTACCTGCTTTTTCATGACTCTGGATCTCGGAGGTGTTTCAATGGATCGGAACGGACAAGACATATTCTGATAAGGCAAACCTTACTCTATAAAACCTATGAAGTCGCAACATCATACACTTCCACATTCAAGATTTATAAGAGTTTAACTCTCAACAGTCAAAAAACACGCAAAAATGGCGTAAAGTTTTAGAACTCTGGTTTTCAAAGACTATCTCTTAAATCGACCAGATTCCTTCACTAGCTGATAGAGCAACATTTACTCTTTAAAACCTATGAAGTCGCAACTGCTGACATCTTCAAACAACAGATTTATAACAGTGGAAATTTTGCATGATTTTTCACTATTTATTTATTCGAAATTCTGATTCTCGGCCGTTACTGCCTGGATCGATCTACTTTCTTCGCTGTACGTTATAACAAAATTTGCTTAATAAAATCCGTACAGTCCAACAAACTTCTACTTCCAAATACACCATTTACTAAACACGTCTATTTTAAATTTTTATAAATAAAATTTATAGATATTTTTAATATTCATCGTATCTGTGGCCCTAAAGAGGGCCGTTGGGTCGACGTTAGACCTAGAAAGATAGCTCCGTTCGTCCGTTCTATCCTCCCCCCGCACCTTCCCCCCCCCCCCCCCCCCCCGTCGACGTTTTTGGGAGGTGAGTGTCCGACACTACCACCTTCACTTTTGGCCGGCCAGTGGTAGCTGAAACCACCTTCACTTTTGGGGGACCCGGCTCCCCCTATCGCACCTCTGCTGGCAACCGTTCCACGAATTTCGTGACAGACAGACAGACACACACACAAAAACACGTAAACATCCTTAGCCCGTTATTATAAGTTACCAGTGCGTCACCTCTGCTTCGCAGAGGCTCGCACTGGTCCTACTATCTGTATGCGGTACTCATTCTCGTAATAATGACACTGAAACTTACCGCGCTATGCACACTATCACGATTGACTTATAAACAACTACTCATTCCTAAGACTTTTCATGTGAGATCGGTAAATTCGCTTGGATGAAACTTTTCCCAAAAGAGCAAATGCAGATTTGGATCGGTTTTTGGACTTTTCATGGCTTGGTTTTCGCCATAAGATACAATAATCACCATGGGCTACACCTCTGTGCAAAAATCCTCTCAAATGATCGAGTAAAATCTTGGCAAATTGAACATTTACGCAACCAATCCTTTTTGGCGCCGTTTTCGCAAAGTAATAAACTTTAGTTCAATTTTTTAGGCTAAAGTCCATGGCCTGCAGATTAACTTGTCAAACCTATCCGTGACTTTGCAGAAGGTTGTGCTGAAGGCTCAATTATACTAACCAAAAGCCAAGTGGATCCGATTGACGCACATTTTTGAGGGTTCCACACAACGGATCCGCTTGTGCTTTTGTATAGTGGACTCTCATGTTGGTAGCATGCGCTGTGCAAAATTTGGGCTCAGAACGTTGACTGGAACTTGCGCTATGAATTTCGTGACAGACAGACATTCAGACACACACACACACAAAAAAACGTAAACACCCTTAGCGCGTTATTATAGTAGGATGATTGAACCCACTCCGGGAGTTTTCTTTTGTGCTGGATCTAGACATAACCTTTACTGTTTTTGCCAGAATTCCAGAGTTATTGTAGGTTTACTGTAGATGAAATTGCGCGTGATTTTATCTAAAAAATGTTGACCGGTCAG
Organism: Cylicocyclus nassatus; assembly: GCA_958299035.1. Lineage (NCBI taxonomy): Eukaryota > Metazoa > Nematoda > Chromadorea > Rhabditida > Strongylidae > Cylicocyclus > Cylicocyclus nassatus. The sequence continues at coordinate 25,495,068 of CATQJL010000223.1, forward strand.
TGAAACGCCTTAGCCGTCAATGTGTTAAACTTTTTCTGGCCCAAATGGGCAAAAGTAAGTGAGGCTAGACTCCAACTAAAAGTTTCTTTGCCGGAGTGGGAAGAGCACTGCCCACAATTTTATTCGCGTGGCCCATTCACTTATTAGAAAAAGCTTATAACTCCTCGTCCAGAATGCTACGCAGATACGAAAATAAGATAGGAATTTTTATGCTCTCCAAAATGGCTCGCATCACATCTCAAATAGCCACTTCAACTAACCATCCTTTCCTTAGAGGCTTGCAACTGCCTTGCACACGTTGTCTAAAGACTGAACTTGTTTTTTCCTGCTTTTATATGTATCAAATAATCCTGGATTCAGTGGCGGTCGCAGAATTTCGGACCACGGGGGGGGGGCGCGACAAAAATTTTTCTCAGATGAAGGTGCGTGGCGTCAGCCACGCACTCCAAAAAATTTTTGGGGTGCTTCTCAAAATTTTTGCGGGCCGAAAAATTTTTTTATGAGGCTAATTTGAATTTTTAAAAAATTTTAAAAATTTTTTAAATTATTTACAAAAATAAACAAGTCGTTTGCACATTTTTATAACCCATATAGGTAAGTTTCAAAAATTTTGCGACCCATTCTCGGGGGGAGGGGCGCCATATCTATCGCCATATCCTACCATATCTTCCTTAGAGGCTTGAAACCGCTTTGCACACGTTGTCTAAAGACTGAACTTGTTTTTTCCTGCTTTTATGTGTATCAAATAGTCCTGGATTGGATAGACCACAAGTATAAACATGTAAGTAGCAAGATTAAGTTTGTTTTGACAAATTATGCAAAGCGCTTTCGAGTCCTTTAGTTAAAAACGACTGATACAAATCGTTCATTTTTGGGACCGTAACCGCTTTGCACACACTATACAACCTAGCTTGAACTTTGTTCTTTCGTTCTAACTAGGGAAAGATACCAGATCGCAGTTGCAAACCGAGATGCTATGCTTACAGTTGGATGGGCTAATTCCAAATCTAACTTCCTTATCTGCTAAGCTCTTCTCTAAAAAAGTCACGAGCGTTTAAAGGTTCAAAGTTGGCAAGCATTCAGTGCCATATGTTTAAGAATTACCTGTTTAAAAACACTTATTTATGTGTTCGGTGTCTGTATGCTTTCTTGTAGTCAATGTACTCAAAACCATGCCAAGTGATCACTCCTAAACTGGTTTTGAGAGCACTTACGCATTAAAATCCTTATGTGTTCACTTTACCCGCCCATAGCTTCTTCTAGAAAAGTGCTTAGCAGACATGAAAGGTAGATTTGAAATCAGCTCATCAAGACGCATTTAATGGTGAGCATATCATTTCGGTTCGCCACTGCAACCTGGTATTTCTCCTTGTAAGTAGCAACTATTCCTAGTTCCGATTCGCAAGTCTAATATTGTTAAAAAAGATCAAGTTCATTTTGACAATGTCTGCAAAGCGGTCCCCAGTCTCTTAGTCTCAAAATGATTAACGTTGAGTTAAAAAATAAGCTGTCCTTTTTAACGGTTTGTGGATATATTACAGATTAGGATATGTAAAAGTATGGTACCATTAGAAAGACTAAACCAGGAGGAGAATTGAATGTTGAACTACGTGTGATTGAAAAAGTTCTATTCGTGACGACTAGGTGCAAAAAGAAAAATAGTCAAATTTTTTCATCAAATGTTCAGAAGAAGCTGGGTTGGTTGGCAAGCGTTGTTCAGAAGGAGCGTGTATTTGGTACCCACGCAACTAGATTTCGAAGCTCCGACTATTTGCATGGCCTTGAACGGCCAATTCAAGCAATCTGGATTGCCCAAAAACTGGCTTCCAACTCCATGCTTGTAATTCTCACATTTTCTGCTGCAGCAATTCACACAGAGCATCACTATCCCTTTGGTTAGCCATGTAGCCAAAGCTTGTATGTGTCTAATAACCATTTGCTGGTCTGTGCACTCACTACAGGTAGATCGGGAATTAGAAAGTCAAAAACGTGGGTCGGTAGTAGTCTGGTGGAAACTCCGAGTTCAAAGCTCTGCGTTAACTCGGAGATGACTCTGAGTTCCGTTTTGAAACTCATTGTTATTTTTGAAACTCATTGTTAGAGTTATGCTTATTGAAACTTTGAGTTCCGCTCTCAAAGTTCCGAGTTTTAACTCTCAAGCTCAAAGTTTTGCTGCTTGAGGTACTGCTATGCACTTCGCTGCAAGGCGTAAAAGTCTGGGACTCAAAACTGCTCGGTCCAGCGTAATGATTCCCACTAAGCCGCTAGGCTGTGACACAACCTTGGAACACAATGTTGTTCTGCCGTAATGCACTCATTGCATTAACACAAAGCAAGCCAAACATGTTATGGTGAAGCCTACCGTAATCGCTCAAAAGGACACCAGCTCAGATAATCGCCGGGGGCAGGCGGTCCGCAAACTCGCGCTTTTTTTTGTAGGCGGTCAACAGAATTTTGGAGCGTGGGCAAACCTTCTGAGGGCGGTACTTCCTTTACTGTCGCATGTTCTGCCAACGGGAAGCAATACAGAGCTTTCTGCGGGCGCTCGTCAAATAATTTCTTTCAGCGAGCGCTGGCCATAGACCCAGTGAGCGCTCTTACTCTTTTTACGCAGTTTCGGGCATACGCCGAGCAAAGGTAAGACCCTATATGGCAGAGGCGTCATCGATGGTTCAATTACCCGAGTTTGGGGTACTTTCTCTCAGTGGAAGGTACCTGTGGGCTGTGCGGTCTTTCACAAAGGACAGTGCGGCCCTCGAAAATCTTCCATATTCTCACGGAAAATCCGCGAAAATGCGGTCACTGCGTTGCAACTAATCTATAAGAAATGGGCAATTTTTCTTTGAGCATCGTCTGGAATTTGGCCAACATTCTTTCAGATTTCTGCAAGTGGAACTGCAAAACAGCGAACTATTTTTCCGGCCCTCGCTTGCCCATGAATGGCATGACCGTCTGCCCCGGCGATTATCTGAAAGTGTAAGGAGCATATAGGCTGTCCGTGATCAGCGCCCTGAATAACTCTAACGGTCGAAGTTTCGACCAGTTTTGTGATCTCCCATCTATTGCAAACCTACCTTAACTTTGCCAGATGTCACCGCAGTATAAGGTACATGCCAAATTCGTGATCAGCGCCTCGAGTAGTCCCACCGGCCTTAGTTTAAGCCAATTTTGTGATTTCCTCCTGTCTACCGTAAGCCTACGGAGCCGGCTATGTGACCCCATGGCGAAAAATGAGTACCATGTTAGTGATTAGAGCACCAAATAACCTCGTGGGCCAAAGTTTTACAGAAATTCAAAATTTTGTAAATTCTGCGCACCACAATATCCCCATTATGTCTCTGAAACTACGAGCAAAAGTCAGTAGCTTTTTAGCTACCCCTCTTCTTTTGTGCACTATTTTTTTCTCTGACAAGACAGAGTTATTTCTAAGTTTCACGGAAGACTGGAACACGTACCAAACTCAGAGCCATCGCAGACCTTAGCTGCGCTTTGGTGGCGCTGTTTCATGTGCAGAGTGATTTGGACAATGTTGCTACACTAGAAATAAACTACCGGTCACGGAGTAATCTGTCATATTGTCGCTTTCCAGATTTGGTCTGTTCAAGCACCTGTTAAACGGGTCAAAAATGTGTTATCCCGGAGATAACTCAGAGTTAACTCTGATTTATAACTTTTTTTACGATTTTACAAACGATTTTTCAAAGGGCTAACCATATAGGCATAATTGTCATTTATTGATGACAAAATTTATTTCAAAACCGGACTTATGAAAGTGGAGGTTTGTTGCTACCTACTCACAAAAAACTCTAGCTAAGTAGCTGTTACCTAGATTACTATAGAGTTTTGAAATTGCATGTCAGAAGAAACTTAGTAATTAGCCAGCCTAACAATTATGTGCATCTATTGTCGAGTCATCCGCTGACCAATATGCGTATTACACAATCAGGGGCCGGCACGAGTCGGTTCCTAGGGTTTCTAAAAACGAAGTCTCTTCTGACTTTCGGAAGTTTTACGAAGTCCCCTTTGACCTATCTGCTTAGAAGAAGATGAATAAGAAAAGATTTACTAGTCTGAAAGAATCCAAATTAGAGCTGAGTACTACGCATGCACAAGACTCTGGCATTAGAGCGCGACATTTAACAAAGCAAGAAGAAATGAAGGCAAAAAACAAAGGAAAGGCAATGATATGAAAATGTCTTCATGTTCAGGGATAGATTTTTGAACGAGGAATCCGTCCATGCTAAAAAGATCCGACAGAAAAGACTTACGTGGAGTGAAGAAAATATATGCTCTAGACGATCTCAGATTGTCTGGTGGCCGTCTGGAGACGATCTAATTTTGGAAAAGGTATTACTTCACATAAGTTTTTAAATCTTTTTACTAATACTTTCGCAAATAATTTTCTATACATACAGTTCAATTTTGGCGTCATATGTTTTTGTGTGCGCTGTAAACAAGCAATTTGTTTATTTAAGCCTTGCCTTCAAATCGCGCGCACTTTTCGCCATGTACGATAGAGCATGTCAATCGTGTGATAATCTGTCCGAAAAGCTTGTGTCCGACTAAATGGCACTTATTCTTGGTGCTCGGTCCCGACTTGTCAAAAACAATATCCCCTTTGCTGTTTGCTTTGAAAACGAAGTTTAGCCTGCTTCCAGACGATCTGTGCCGGGCCTGTACACAACAGGCGCGCTCGGCCACTTTTAAAATTAGGGCCTACTCGTTTTCAGTAATTCCTTCTCGTTTCTGCTGATATGCTTAATTGTGTATGAGTCAGGAAAACGCATACCATTCGATTGAACTTTCTTGGCTTCGGGAAGGTCGGGCTTTATGAAGATCTCATGTGGATAGCAATTTATGGGCTCTAACTAAGCCACTGCCCAACCGGCAGCTCAGGCAGTGCTTTAACGGCTGAGATATATCCGTCAAAACTAGACCCCGAGATCGTATTTCGCACAGATTCATATCGCAATTTCGACAAAAGCGCATAACTCTTCGCGCTGCTGTGCTTGGAAGTCCCTGCGTATGCGAAACTTGATATTATAGCCACGAGATAAGTTTTTGAGTCGCAGACATTTTTATGCATCTTAATTATTTTTTTACTTGCAAGAAATGTGTCGCAGACTAAGATGCAACCCAAGACTAACATACAGTCTAAAGCGTTCTTTTTTCACAAACCATGATGAATTCTTTCGGTGCATCCACTAAAACATGTGTGAGTTATGCCAAACACTCTTGAATTACAATTTCTACCTCATTATAACGTAATCCATTATGGCTGAAGAAAATTGCTTTGTATCCCTGAATTTTTGTTAGTTTTTGTTTCATTTTTTCTTTACAATTTAGTGTCCAGGCAAATCACACTTTAATTGTGTCAGCGGACTAAAATGTTGTCCTCCTTTGTCAAAGCCATCCATCTTTTCACGACCATAGTAGAGTATAACCAGATCCCTAAAGAATTTTTTCCTACTTATCGAATCTATGCTGTTTTATTTTGGGAAGTTATTGGGCAATCAAGCATTACTTGCATTATCTCTCAATAAAAATAGATTTGTCTTCCTCTAACTTATAATTTCGATTGAGGTCCCTCAGCATTTTTTGAGGTGACTTGACATTTATTAATGCAGATTATCGCAAAAGAAATGCTAAGTGAAGTTAGAGAAATCTAAATCTAAGAAATCGCATCAAAAGCTTCACCCTGGCTATGAGTGTGGCCAATAACTTTGATAATGATGGTGTGCTCAGCATGTTCGCCAAACTTCCTTACCATGATTCTCCTAGTTAGTTTGCCGCATAATAATGAATCAGTCTTAATCAATAACGGGGAAAAATCGTCTTGCTTCGCTTGAAATTAAGCCTGTATGCTAAATTTGGTAGACAAAATTAAAATTTCTCCTTGATAGAAAAGAAAGAAACGGACACAAGTGCACATAAAAAGATACTGAGATTGATTTGGAAGATGAGGGACTCTGAGACATCACATGCGTAGCGAAGAATAATAACAAGACAATCGAATTGGAAATATTCTTCTTTGAATCATTAGTGAAGATTGTTTGGAGGCATGGCTCAGCACGAGGTGGCTCTAAGTGATTTTTAAAACTGAATGATACGCTTCCCTGTACTTGCTCTTTGATCTCGTACTCTTATCCAATCGACAATATATCTTTCTGCAAACTGCGTTGTCAAAAATCTGCTCACACGAAGAACTCAGTCATCAGAACACTAGCATTCAATATCGCCATTCAAGCCTCGAACTAAGCTAGCTTTTTAAGCAGAAGAGAAGAATATATATGAGTGAAATGCAGAAGCCGACGCAAAACTATGCAAACATCTTTCGTTGCTTCAGTTAGTAGTTTCCAAGTCTCCTCTCTTCTTAACCTCGGCATTGTTAGTTAGTATGTTGTGAGTAGTTAGTAAGCCAATCGAGGTTAGTATTTATTAGTAAGTGGCGGCCTAACGTTTCGAGCTATTCGTCTCCTTCAGAGACCTAAAGTGGTAAGAGATTTATGATTTTATGTCTACCCCACCAAAAACCTCCTCCATCCCCGGCTAGCCTCGACGTTGCCCCAGAATGCTACAAACAAAAACTCCATAACGTGAAAGACGAACCAACCTCCTCCACCGCCGGCGCGCAGATGTTGAAAGCGGCCGTCCTTCAGTGCCACTGATACCAATAATGGAATACACTGTATACCATATTCGAACTAATCAGTGGTCTTTCAACTCACATAACGTCACGAATGGCATAAAGTCATTTGTGATTGACATACACTCATTTCGGCTGTTCATGCTAGGATTTCTTGCGAAAATCCAGAACGCCTCGAGAGCTTTTCTAATGGCAGTATCGTATTCGTATGCCAGTATTACACATCTGATCTCGAAGTCCTTACCACCGTGGACCTCAATTTTATGTTTACCAAGAGGAGTGGTGAGGCTTCCTCGCCTTTTGCTGGCAAGATGTTCTTTTAACCTAACTCCCAACGGTCTCCCAGTCTCTCCGATATAAGTGGCGCTGCACTCGATACATTCGATCTGATAGATTACACCTGTCTTACCGCAGTCACCAACTTTACCGGATGGACAAACTACGCAGTCTTGGATTCTGCAGTAGTTGTCGTACAGCCTGTACTAATCGCTTTCTGATGTCATCACTTGGAACGTCAATCAAAATGACATCGTTTTCGAGGTTCGCGTGTTTAATGCATCGTCGCACTATAGCACTAGTCGCGTCAGAGACGAAAGGAAGGCAGAGAGGTATTTTCTGTCGGTGCTGGTTGCTGTGATGGTAATAGATGGTCCACCACGTCCGTTTCGGAACGTGTAGCCATTTATTCGAGCAATATCCAGCGCCCATATCCGCGACTCCTTCCGTTCTTCTTCTCCTGTGCATACATTCGTTGCTGTTTTAAGCATGTTACGAATAACAGCTCTTTTAACAGTAATCGGATGTGCGGAGCGAGCATTAACCAAGATGTTCTTGGAACTCTCTTTGCGATACCATTTTACATTCGCAGCGCCGTTAACCAGTTGGATTTGTACGTTGAGATAAGGAAGCCAACCATTTTTCGGTTGCTGCCGTGTAAACTTTATGTACTGTGACTGTTGGTTGAGTAATCGGAAACACTCATCCATTTCGGCCAGCCGGGGATGGAGGAGGTTTTTGGTGGGGTAGACATAAAATCATAAATCTCTTACCACTTTAGGCCTCTGAAGAAGACGAATAGCTCGAAACGTTAGGCCGCCACTTACTAATAAATACTAACCTCGATTGGCTTACTAACTACTCACAACATCTTTCGTTGCGTTTCTTGCGATTGATTGAGTCACCATCACAATCTGCCGCTTTGGAGCATAGAAGACAGGTTTGGAGCAATTTTGAAATTACTTTGTAACACTCACAGATATGATTTATGAGAAGATTATAGATTGTGGCAGAAAAAAATTAGGCTCAAATTAGCTGGCATTCAGCTAAAACGGTCTCAACTTCTAGATGAATTTTCATAAATTTCTTGCACATACTTCGACGTCTCTCATAAGCACATGCAAACCAAATCCGGTGAGGTATATTTGCGTGTTTTTTGAGGGCAAGGCATTTCTTCAATTGCCTTCGTTTTGACTTATTCGAGTTGATGAAGATACCTGTAAGAGCTATGTGAAATTCTCCGTGGTATACCTCGACAATTTTTCAGAGTGCGCTGCGAAGCCAGCAAAAGAGTGTTTTTTTTTTTCAAGAAATATTCAACTATATTCACGATATTCAACTCGACTCGGTGACAGACGTAAGCTTAGGAGCTTTCTTTTGAAAAGTAGAAGGGTTTTAGTAAAAACAGAGTGCCTCAAAGCTTAGCACTTTTTCCGCTCTGTAATGTGCGCTCTTTGCGCTCATTTAGTTGAAATCTGGTGAACCAAAACATCAGCAGTTATCCTTTTCGGATAACTTGTGCTTTATCTTGGAGGGCATGAGACGCTGAAAATCGTTTCCTCCCAGCAAACCGGTTGTGAGAGTCATAATTCAAATGAGGAATGAAAAGCAGCTAGTGTTAGACCGTTAAAGGCAGTGGGTCGGCAGAATGAGATCCGTAGCAAAACAAGGTCACAGGGTAGAAGCCCCCATAATGGAACCTATGGGCCAAAGTTCGATCTTTCTCTGCCACTTCTAACCCCCGAAATTTCAAAGCGAAAGCAGCGCTCATCTCCTATCCTCTCCGAACCCGCCCACCCCATGGACGAGTGAACGCGAAGCCCGTCATGGCGAAGACGCAGAGTCGAGGCGGGACCTCATGCTTATAGCATTGCGGCTGGCGCTCTGACCGCGGAAGTCACTCGTCTATGGAGAGAGCGGGTTCGGAGAGGACAGGAGATGAGCGCTGCTTTCATTTTGAAGTTTCGGGGGTTAAGAGTGGCAGAGAAAGATCGAACTTTGGCCCATAGGTTCCACTACGGGGGCTCCTACCCTGTGACCTTGTTTTGCCACGGGTCTTTTACCGACCCGCTGCTATTAAGCACAGTTTTCCATGCTCTCCGACGCGCCATTTCTCTAAACGATGCATACCTTTTGCCTATCATACTTTTTGTTTCATTCGAAGTGAGCTATTACTTGAGCGGCTTTGATCTCGCGCAACCGTTTCGTTGGCTCTGCACCGATTTTTAGCGATTCAAGTTGGCCATCAGGCGTGGGAATTTGATCAATTATATCTTACATGCACAATTTTCTTGCTGCAAAAAACTGCAATTCACAAGTTTCCCTTGCCGATCCGCAGATAGATTTGGAATTTTCATTATATGATTTTTATGCAAATATATTAGGCTGCTTTCTCCAGCAAATGTGTGCATGCCTATTTAAAAATTATGAAAACTTTACAATTGAAGTTAGCGCCGAAATGGAATTGGTGGATGCCAATGGGCCCTGCTCGTTCTTGCTTCGCCCTAGCACCCCCAACTTCGAACTCATCGATTATTTCTATTGGCAGAAAGTTATTGCTCGTAAAATCTATGCAAAAATTAATGTTCGACAATAATTTATACTAGCAAGAAGTTTTCTTCATAGAACCGAGCTTCTGCATATACTAGTCTTCTACACCCTTTTTCTGCAGCCAATGAAAGAACTTGACTTGAAGAGCGCATTGTGGAGATTTTTCTCAAGAACATATTTCTAGGGTGAGGACGTACCTCGGCTACTTGGAGATTTTAGATCTGAAATCTCTTTACACTGAGAAATTTACTGAAATTTGATATGCGTTAAAAAAGCAAGAAAAGCACTTTCTAATGTTGCTAACAGTACCGCATTAGAGATGAAGTTCTGTTAGAACAATTGCTTCAAACTTGAGGCAAAAAAAATCGGACAGAACTTATGCAGCAGCCTAATAATTTTCAGTGAGGTAAGTGAGCATTTGTGATTGCCTAAAAGCCTTTCATTTCTTTGCAAAACCGTCTAGAACTTATCGCAGAATGTTTTGATTGCTTTAGCACTAAATCAAAATTGTGTTCCTCTTCAAACTTTCCGCCATGCGAATTTAGCCAAGAGAGACTATAAATGATGGCTTGCTGTATCTTGCTGCTGCTTGTTTCGCCACTTGGATAATGAAATCCTAGCGTTACCTCTGGGTAGGTCTAATCTTTTGAGTGATAACAGGATGACGTTATTATTATAGCAGTACTCATCTCTGGAATTGTTTAGTTGAAAAAGAGGGTCATTATTGACTAAAATACAGATTGAACATATCTCGCTATGTAGTGCCACACGATGCCTTGGTAAAACTTTTTGACATGTAGATGACATGATAGTATTTCAAATTTTATGACACATGGCAGAAGATTGACATTCCTTCTTGTTAATTTGGGACCAGATATGGTATATGGTCAAAAGCAATATCCATAAAGGTCCACATAATGGAAAATTACTGGACTGGAGTTCAAATTGCATAACTTATTATGAATTTATTCGACCATATCCTGAACATAGAGCCATGTACTCTAGCAAACTTCACTTTGAGCGATATCTCGGATGTCAAGCTTTCGGAATGATAGTGAAAGAAGCAAGTTACCCAGAAATAATTCAAGAATATTCCAGCGACACAGAATTGCATTTATATCTTAAACATACTAAAAACAGTATCTTTTTGGAAATATCCTTGAGAATGGCAGCAGCTTTTCTCAAATCTCCTCTTTTGTGGCTATGGCTAAGTCATAAGAATCTCCGCATAATTTTGATATTCTATAAAAACGAGAAACTGCGCTTAAACCTCGCGCAAAGAGTTCCGCTCGAAAATGCTGGTTTATTGCGGTAAAAAATGTTTTTAACATCGCCGACGTTGTCAGTGCTTTTAGTCGTTTCATGACGCACATGATGATATATGATGTTGCAGAATTTCGTTAAGAATCCGCAAAGATCTCCAAACAAAGTCAAGCCCTCTCTCGGTACTGTTGTTCTCCTCTGTTCGCCTGCGTCTCCACTCGCCGCGCGCTGCCTCGTTGCCCACTCAGCTACGCGCAACGGGGCATTTGGCTTTGATAGACATTCTCGTGTTTCAAATTGAATCCGTTCAAAATATATACCATCCTGTAGCTCTGGGTTTTCAAGATGCGCTGATAACGTAGCCGTAATTTTTTGATATAAATGAGAAATCTAGCAAAAAACCAATTTTCGAATACCTTCCATTTTCGTACAAATTACCTCATTCATGCAGTCTTTTGTGGACTCGATGAATCTTACTTTTGTCTATGATGCAGACCATCCGTGCTAACTTTCTTTTTTGTAGCGAACTATTTCTAAAGCTGCAGAAAGCGCGTTTTCTTTATGGCTCTTTCCTGGAGTGCGTACGCAAGCTCTTCAAGCTCAAGGTTTCTTCGCAGGATGATGAGCACGACAATGCTGACAACGTTGCGAAAACGGAAACCACAAGGCGAGCAAAAATTCCAAGGAGGCATCAAAAATTAGATTGGCTATAAAGTGCATTTTTCCTTGAAAAAAGGAAACTTTTCGTTTTCCAAATAATTTTTGCTTGTCTTTTTCTTGGCGATCGTCACTACCGTTCGTCATTGCTTTTGAGACAATTATCAAGAAGAAAGCTTTTTCCTAGTTTGAACCCCAGCTGTGGACCGGCAAATCGGAAGCGAAAAACTGCGTCTTAAAAGACAGTTAAGTGAGAAATTTCAAGCTCATTGTGACTTCTCACCCGGTTTTCAACAATTTTTTCTGTTTCTGCTGTTTGGCTTACGTTTTTTTCCTAGCTTCCTGTAAGCAATGTTCACCTTTTATGAAGGACAGAGATTCAGATAAGCTTCACTTCTAAAGTCCTATCTCTAGACTGACGAAGGTATGTGTATTTATATATGTCACTTGGCTGTCATCACTGTGTTTTCGTAAGCAAGCACACTTCTTTCCTTGCATAAATCACTCCAGGTCAAATTAAAGTCGAAACAACCGATAAATGCGTTCGTATTCAATTGCTTTCCTTAATATTGGTTGGCTAAAAGATAATTTCGTTTTGGCATGACAACCTTCATAAAAACTTTCCTAGTTGCTCTTTATTTATGCTATTTTGCGCGTAAGTAGCTATCAAAGCTTCCTCTATCAAATATCAACTATTCAAGATTCTAAACTGTCAGTAAGGTACAGTTATGCCCCGACGAGGCTAAGAATTCAAGAGCTCAATTCTGCGAATTTAGCAGCTTCGTTTTCATGCTCTAATGGATATAAAGAACAGCAATTTGGTATTTGGGTACAAACAAGTTCTCGCTACTTGACGACTACCAACTAAAATTGTGATGTGCCGTATCAAAATTTTTTGATTAAAATAACCAAATTTTTCTCATATTTGTGCACCGAAAAAACTGAAGTTTCTCACTTCCTTGCGGAATTCTTTCATAGCAAATTATAATTTACTCAATAGATTCTGTGTACCAATTCTTACTGAAGTGCTCTTTCCAACGGTACCTACTGGATACACAATTGCCCGCAGCATCTGAAGGAGCCGCAAAACCGACCGAAATTATTTATTAGCCAACCCATAGAATGCTCACTTATCGCCTTTGCTAGCTCCCAGTACCGTAGCTCACAGTTTGTAAGAAGCCATGAAATCGATGAAGACAGGATACTCTGGGAAACGAATTTTGCCTAATCAGCAGGATCACTTGACACCCCGTCCATTCTTAGCTCCGCAATCCAAAGTATGAAAAGTCGAAAAAGGTGCGCCTTGCACCCGCGAAATTAGGGGACTTTCATGCATCGTTCGAAAGCGTTGCTCGCACGCAAAAATCTGCAACCTAACACTTTCCTATAACTTTTATTGAATCAGCTCTGGCTAATGTCATCATCAAGATTCTTGTTCCTACTGCTATTACAATTATCTGTAGTGTTGATTGGCATTTTTAGAGAGGTACGTCGCGAAAGGGCGCGTTGTGGGGTTTTGGGCACTTTTGGGTGTTTTGAGCGCTTTGAGCTAAGTGTGGCAGGTCTTTAAGATTTCATGGGTCTACTTCCATAGATTAGCGCGAGATTATATTTGCCAATTTTCAACCATCAGTCCTTTCTTAGTTTACATCAGAGAAAAAAATCACCGTATGCCAGTGGCGGTCGCAGGATTTCGGACCGGGGGAGGGCAAAAAATTTTTCAAATGAAGGTGCGTGGCGTTAGCCAGACACTCCGAAAAAACTTTTGGAGTACCTTTCAAAATTTTTGCGGGTCCATAATCCCCAAAATCTTGAAAAAGGCGTCAGCCACGCTCCCGAAAAAAATTTTTTTACAGAGCTAAATTGAATTTTTAAAAAATTTAGATAATTATTTTAATTATTTACAAGAATAAAAAAGTCACTTGCACATTCTTATAGCCCATGTAAGTAAATTTCAAAAATTTCGCGACCCATTTTCGGGGGAGGGGGGTGCCCCCCATCGGTCCGCCACTGCCGTATTGCGCATATAGCAAATGTTTTTGTGCGTTTATTACACGCTAACCATGGGAAGTTTGTAGGATTTCTTGGACTGGAATACAATTTTTGAGACAGTCAATTTTGTCAGATTTTAATCAAAACTCATGCGGCGCCATTCCGCAAGAGTAATGAAGACCTTAAAGTTGTTTTGGAGCCAAGTTCAAACAACCTTCGTTGTGTGCGCAGGTGCGGTACCTGCTGGAAGCACCAATCTTTCCCTGCAAAATGGATATCGGTCTAGGGCATCAGTTGCTTCTTCAGAATGCTATCCAACTACGTAGCAGCGTCCATTTTGATGCCCTGAGGCGCTAAGATTAGTGGCATCTTGCCGCCGGAAGTGATCGCCACCCAAACCAACAGAAAAACCGGATGAGGCTCTCCTTTGGCGAAGCAACCCCTGCTGATGGCTTCCCAGAGCGATTAGGATATGACTCTGGTGTTTTGGAAATTGAAAACCTGTTTTACGGTAAAAATTTTATCGTCAGAGAAGGGTACCGTTTTGTGACGTGCCTTGAAGAGAAGTTCAAGCAATCGAAGGCATCTGCGCAGTCAGTTCAGCTTCGTGTCCTCCCAAAAAGCATGAGATTTTAGCATCCTGGAAAAGTTCATCGCAAGGCCTTTTTTTACGACGTCGGAGATTGTCCTGCCAGAGATGGACAGCTCTGAAGCCAGTTCAATTAAGCTTCGCCGAGGATTGCGACGAAGGCGTTGGCGAAGGATTTTTAGAATTTCGTTACTGTCCGCAGTAGCCAGTTTACCACTCATACAACAGTCCTGGGTGTTGTTCATATCCTGGAAACGACGCAAAGTGGAAAAGAACCTGATCTGTAAAATTTGGGGGGCCCGCGCAATTTGCTGGTCGGCCATCTTCTTCTCGTGCATCTTCTCCATCAACGCTCGCTCCATTCCAGAAGGCAAATCTCCAATAGGAAAAAAGCTAATAGTCCACTTCTTTGAGGGCTTGTACTCAAGAGTATAAGAAGTAACTACATATAATTAGCATACAAAAATTTGTGGAAAACCGAACATACAAGAACATCAAAAATTGTTCAAGGACTTCCCCCAACCCTGTAAGATAAGCTTATTACTTTTGCATCATTCAAGATTTATACATCACATTTTCAAAATTCTTGTCTATATTAGCGATTCCGGAAAACTCGTTTTTCAAAAAAGTACTTTGAATACTCATTTTTGCGAACAAGATTTTTTTGCAGCATAGCTCAGAAAACGAAAATGCATGCTTGTACCAAAGAGTTCCCATCAAGTTAGATTACTAAGAACATAATCCATCTTTGCAAGTGCTTAAACAACCGTCACATGGATTGCCAATTTCGTAAAGTGGTACTGTCTTCGTTCCATAAATCCTAAACATATGATATGTGTCAGTGAAGCATCATACGATAATTAGACTTACGTTTTCTTATAGAAATAATGACAGGAAATTACCGTAAAAGTATGACAGGGGTATATTGCGCATCCTAGGTCTTCATTTCCTCCGATAGCCATCTAAATGCCAATCCTTAGTACACATTCCCATACTTACAATTTCTCACGTTGGCATAATTTGGATACGCGTCGCTCCAAAAATTAGTACGTACAAAAGCGCGTTGTCGTAATTGGTCCCAAAACATTCGACAAGCCTGGAAAGAAGTATCTTATCTAGGCTTTGGAAACAGAAAATTGCTTAAACCTTCTTCGCTGCTCTCATTTTGTCCAAATTAGTGAGTTTTCCAGTTATCTTCGTTGAGTAGAAAAGACTCTCCTTTGGTTGTTCAGCCATGCCGTAGCTGCATTTTTTCGCACTATCCATCGCCATTTTCTCCAATTCACAGTTCCATTTCTGATTGTAAAATCACAAGGTTTCTGATTTATCAGATGTATTGCACAAACTACCAATCTATACATCCTGCGGGCCGTGGGTGCTTTATTACCCGCAGCGGTTTTTTCCAGTCCACGAGCAATCCTCGATCTGTAGCATAGTTTCAATGGCAAAGAATTGTCCATTTGAGTTTTACCTATACAAGTTATGAACATTAAGGAAGGTCTGTCTTATAGAGTCTGTCATCCCAGGGCTGTTAGAACACATGCTGTTACTGTTGTCATCTGCAAAGGTATTTTTTACTTAACCAGGTAGAATTTACTGGAGTAGCTTGCATTGCCGTTCGTTGTTACGAAAGCAGATGATGTATACATCTAGGCTTGTCCATCTCACGGTGACAGCTTTAAGATAACAACTGCTTACAAAAAAGATCTTTTTTCAAATCTTCTGGAAATCGTGGGTCAAGAATATTTACTGCAATAGCCACTGTATTAACAATAAGTCGTTAGAACTCTGACGAAGGCGATCTCGCGAAACTTTCTTTGCAGATAAAGAGTGATTACAATTTTGTTCTAATCTCAATCAGCTGTTGCTACGAATAGCCAAAATGTTTGATAAAATTTGAATAAGTACCGAATGAATGCGATCACAGAGGGTATGCCCAAACTCCGCTGCGAAAGATGACTTTTAGAGCAGAAAAATTGCTTTAAAGGAAAAAATTGGCGCTTTTGAAGCCGTATTTGTGATGTGGGTTTTCTCAGTTCCGAATTACCCCTCTGACCATTCAAAATTATCGATTTCGATTTTTTTATTATGAAAGCTGAGCCGTTGACAACGTTGGGTATGAAGTAGTATACTTACATAGTTAAAATCACAATTAAGGTTTTTACTTTTCGGATCTATTTCTTGATTTTGGAATCAAATCGCAGTTGAACGATACAGACACTGCTTCAGTCCCGACACTGCTCGTTATTACTAAGAAAACTGCAGCGTTCGCCACTCGAAGACTACCGACAAAGTTTGACGTTCGCGTCGTATCACCGTCTTGTTTCAAGGTGGACAAATTTATTTTGGGTTTAAAAAACACCACTCAACTTAGCTCGACGAAGTTCAACTCTTTATGCACAAACCGTGAACCGGCACTTTGGTCTTTTCCCGGCACTATGCCATCAGCATCACAAGAATGTACGTACTTTTAAACCCTGCTCAACCATAGTGAGACCCAAAGCAGATTTTGAAAGAGGTTCGTGCAAAGTGACTATCCTACTCCTAATAACCCTAAAATGTGGCTTGGTAAGGTTGGGTTCCTACTGCTCCATATGTTCCGGAACAGTTCCAGCACAACGCACAAATCAAGAGCAGTGCTGAAACTGTTCCTAAACTTACGGATCAGTATAAACCCAGTCTAACGAATCAATGGAAATGTTCCCATCAGCACACCAAATAATTCACCTAGCAAAGAAATGATTAGAATTTGAAACAGCCAAACCAAACAGTTTGCATACCCTTGGATGCAGCATAGAACGCTGAAATGCTCTTCATATCTGCTGCATGCCTTTGTGGACGATGTTACAGGGTATTATATTAGGACATTTACAAAAGCTTTGACAACACAAAGTCATGTTTGGCATAATTTTGTTCAAAACTTGCAGTTTAGTTGGTTTATATAGCATAACCAAAAAATATGTCAAAGAGGCAATGATGTGCCTAATAATGCAAATTCCACGTAGAGGCTGCCGCATGACGAAGGCGCAATATCTATTGGCGCGAGCGCGGTTATGTTAGCCTCAGAGCGCATGACGCGCCGGATCTACAACAGTGAGGATAAGCGCGCGCAGCGTTCGCGCCCACTCAACTAGTAATGCTTCTGTGTTTTCGTACTGTAATAGCCTTTACTTTTTTCATCACTCATGACTTCCTCTCAAAGGCGTTTTCAGGTATGAAAGAGAAGTTTTGAGTCGCGTTGTACGGTTCAATGATACACGGCTTGTTTGGACCACTTCGACTTCTGATCATCTCCTAGCAGTGGCGTACCCAGGATTTCGGCTCGGGGGGGGGCAAAAAAATTTTTCAAATGAAGGTGCGTGGCGTGAGCCACGCACTCCGAAAATTTTTTAGGGGGGCTACTCAAAATTTTTGAGGGCCCCCAACCCCTAAAATCTGGAAAAAGGGGGCGTGGCGTCAGCCAAGCCCCCGAAAAAAATTTTTTTATAAGGCTAATTTGAATTTTTAAAAAAAATTCAAAAATTATTTTAATTGTTTACAAAAACAAACAAGTCACTTGCACAGTTTTATAACTCATGTAAGTAACTTTCAAAAATTTCGCGACCCGTTCTCCGGGGGGGGGGGCGTTCCCCCCCCCCTCGGTACGCCACAGTCTCCTGTAAGCAAGTTTGTTAAATCGGCTGCCCATTATCGCACCAAATTATGGCCCTCTATGCATCAGAAGTTGACTCTTGTTGAGCCGAGGTGAGTGGTGTTCTTAGTTTTATAATTTGTCTACTCTGAAGAGAGTGACACGGCGCGAACTTAGGCGGGTTCTGGGGCAACCGCTTAAGTTTGGCGAGTGCCGCCTTTTATCTCACAAATTACGTCTAAAGGCAAATCACGATTTGGTGGGGTCTTATCAACCCAAGTTTGCCTAAGGACCGGGCATACCGGGAAGCGAATCCAATCGCGAATCTGCGAAAAGCAAGAGCAAGCGGCCGAATGCATGCACCTCTATCGTACTTTCAATAGTTTAGAGAAGGGGACCTCATGAAGGCTGTTTGAAGATCTGCCACCCAAAAAAGTGAAGATTTTTTTTGAAAACAGAGAAGAAAGAAAGATACAAAACAAATGACAAAAGCGAAAGAAACCTCTAGAAATCTGGCGAAAGATGCAATGAGTTTAATCTTTCATTTGGCAACATCTCGAATGGAGATTTTCGCTTTAGGACCAGGCAATATATAACACGGGAAAAACGAGGGAAAGCTAGTTTCTTTTTTGTTATTGTTTTGAAAACGAACATAATTTATGAAAAGGTAAAATTTTGTCTATTCCCAAATAGAAATGCATGTCAAAGATAATTTAGCTTTTGATGCGTCTTTTGAATCCTTACCTCCTTTTCACAGTTTCTGTTTCTGATGACGTTTAGCTTTATGCTCAATATCCTGAGCAGAATGCCCCAAATCGTGTAAAAAATGATTACTAGCCCTCATAAAGGCCTATGAACAAAAACAGATTTCGCCAGATATATCACCACGGTCAGAGAAATTAGACCTTTGACGTTGTCTGCATTATAAAGAGAAGCGATATCTATCGAATTTACGAAAAAACCGTTTCAAAAGAACTAAATTGGAGAGAGACCGAAATTTCGAAAACATGGTTTTCCGAAAACAATTTCGAAAACTAGATTTCTCGTTCAGATTAAAAAATGGGGTTTTGCGAAGTTGTTAGCGCGAAAGCAAGATCAAGAGCTTTAAAATAGTATACAGTTTGTTAGAATTAGATTGAACAATGAAGAAAAGGGTATGAGAGCGAAATGCCCCGAACCCAGAGTCGACGATGCTTTTGGCTCTGGTCGTAGATCTCCTCGAGGTCTCAACAAAACCCTGCAACATGGCAAATCTTTCTGATCGTCATGACACGACTAGGAGCACTGACAACATCGCAAGATTTAAAAGTCACTTCCTAACAAGATAATCCAGTTTTTCCGTGCGACTCTCTTAAGAGTTAAGCGCAGTTTTGTTTTTATTAAATTAAAAAAACTCTCATGAGTTTCTGCAACTCATTAGTAGTCAAAAAGGAGGTCAGTTGATAGGTTAGATGTCGTTTTGAATTCCATGGAAATTACATAAAAACCTCGTTTTTCGCTAAAAAAAGGCTATGTGAACGCAGCTTTTTCCCGCTGTTGGGTTATTTTTAAGATATTGCTCACTACTTTATATACATTCATATCGCTAGTACTGGGATTTGTTGCCAAGATTATCGTTCTTCACTTTGTTAAGCTGTTTTTTTGTCAGGAGTTTGAAAACCAGTCCAGTGTTGTCAGAGTGTTTCTGTGAAATGCTTTTGTACCTATCAGATCGTCCATCTTTTTTTCATGATTGATGGCCCAACTATCAATTTGATTTGATATAATGATTCTTGTGCCCTTTGTATCAAAGCGCGAGGGAAAGATCATCCAATGAGGCTGTCTAAAATTCGCAGGAAATGAGCTGGATAGTGAGAACGCACAAATTGCTGCAGTGTTATGCCCATGTCCGAGCGAGCGATTCCGTAGCGCGTTTTCGTCGTTGTTTTTTAGCCGGTAGCGGCAATTTCAATGCCTGTAGTATGCCCGACTCTTTAAACAACCCTAAAAGCTGTTTGAACATTAACAGAATTGCAGGTCTCAAAGGTGAGCATCAAAGACTTCAAGAATTTGAGAAAAAATAATTTTGTGTTGTAGTTAACGTTCATAATTTGATGAGCGTTTCATTGCGGGATCATCTAGGATCATTTGTAGGCATAGTTCGCGTGCTTAGACAGTGAACAAAAATCGGAGATTGCTGTGTGTCTCCTCGTCTAACAGTAAACAATTCTCTTTTTGTTTTTTTTACCTTCAGCGTCTCCAATGACGCACAATCCACCAGCACAGAGGGACCTGGGATAAGTGCAGGCTAAGTCGGCTGTGCAAGGTTCGCCTGTTTCCCACAGCGGTTCATTTTCACGAGGGCTGAAAATGTTCAAATGTAATGACGTTGATTGTTTGGCACTACTGTAGGTATGCATAAAAGGCAAGCAAACCCAGATATTCTTTCTTGGACAAGTTTGGGGCAGCAGAAAAGTAAATTCGGATGCAAACTCTTGGGCGGTTCTCAGATCTAGTGAGCTCGGAACGCTGCAGCTACAACGAATTTCTACGAACCAAAAATGCTTGTAAATATGTTAAGGTGTAACAAGGCAATTGCAAAATATTGCGAGTGATATATACAACCTTTGAAAACTTTGGGAATGGTTGCGTAGAGATGGGGGGGGGGGCAGTGAGGGGAGGTGAAGGAAGAAGGGCAGAACGAGGAGAAAAGAATAGAAAACAGGGAAGGAGAGTGTGGAATACAGGTGCCGCGAGCGTTCTATGATGATCGCTTGCTATAAATAAAGTACATTTGCAATCACCAATGAAATATATAGTAATTTACTTGTTTTATTGACGGCAAGGGTTGGCCGTACCTGCGGCAGAGTGCGCGAAGGCTGTACCAGGCTCAATTGCAATTATGCAGGTCAAACTCTCGTAACTCTCGTACTTCTCAGCCGCGCCTCGCATGCTCCCGCATTGTCGCCGGGAGGTGCACTTCGTGAATCACTTGTACAGTATGTCCCAATCGAGATCAAGCGTAAATTTACTCGTTCGCAGCGCTAGAGGTTTGCGCTGCATATTCGCACTCTTGTAAAGAGCGGAGACACCGAAGAGCGATAAGAAAAGCAAGGAGTACAAGTGACGCAAAGTCGATGCGTTGCGGGTGCGCTATGCTTTTGGCTTGATCCGATTTTGGACAGATTTGTAGACAAACTTTCGGTTTCAAAGCAATTGCTATAAAGTGATCAAGAAATACGGTCCACAGGCCCTATCTTATATATGAAGCTGAATGTCTGTTTGTATGTATGTCTGTATGCCTGTATGTATGTCTGTATGTACGTATGTTCAGAATAAAAACTTCCATTTCTGAACCGATCGGGACCAAACTTAGCACACATACACTTCGGGCCGCGGCGGGTGTCATAGGCTACTTTTCGTCATCGATCAATATCGATTTTATCGATTTTTTGCAAAATTTGAGCTACGGGCTGAGAGTTGGCACAGGGGGGTAATCGAGCATGTTCATCACCCCCGTGGAGGTGATCAGCATGCAAAAAATCGATAAAATCGACATCGATCGATAACGAAAAGTGGACTGTGACACCCGCCGGGCCCCGAAGTGTATGTGTGCCAAGTTTGGTCCGGATCGGTTAAGAAATGGAATTTTCTATTCGGAACATACGGCGGAGCCGGGTAAGCCAGCTAGTTTCTGATAAAGAAAATCTCAGTAACTTCTCAGCTGCTTTTTGTCATAGAATGATCTTAAAGGCAGGGACCGGGAAAATCGGATTTTTGATATTTTTGGCCCCCCGAAGTTTTGGCCCCGAAGTAAGGGAGTTTCAACTAAGCATATTAGCTAGGTGCGCCTTCCCCGTAACCCCCTCTAGCCTCCTCCCCCCAATCGACCACTGAGGTCCCAGCCCTCACCCCGCCTCCTGCCCTAGCCAGCCTCCTCGAGGAAGTCTTCCTTTAAGCAAATACACGTCTTACCTGTCAAGATCGTTGACTGGCGTGTCGTTGCAAATGGTCCATTTCGCGGCGTCACCCCGACACATTGTGAACAATTGTTTTGCGCTTATATTTATTAGTTGTGTTTATCCCATTCTTTTGTTTCTCTAATGTTTATGTTGCAGAGAATCTAGAATCACGCAACGATGGACGAGCGGCGAACTTTCGCCTTCGTCCTTCCAGGCGACGCGGGTCCTGCGGCGAAGGACAGCTCGCTCGTCCTCGTTGCCCCCGCGGGGGCTATCCGAAAACGGGGTTTTCATTATTCTCTCATCAATTGAAGCTTGTGTATTGAATCCACGGGCCGGAAAACCCTAGAAAATGCGAAAACCTCGGATGCAGATTTTTCCCGGTCCACTGCCTTCAAAATGTAAGCGATAGGAATAGCTCCCACTTTATTATTATTTTATTCGTTTCGTTATTTTTTCGATTATATCGTCCAAGATCGAAACCTTCCAGGAAAAATCTGAAATCGATAAGTATTAGGAACATCTAAAAGTCGCATCAAGTCATTTTTTCCTACTTTTAGATAGATTACAAAGTGGCATTCGATGCGCAGTAAGCTTTGCAAGAAAATTTCAAAAAATTCCACGAACACGCAAAGTTTGAAGGCAAGCCAAAAAAGCAGAAACCGAGAGAATCAAAACTCAATGGAAATTTTCACATGTACAAGCATACTGAACATCAAACATTCATTTACACAGTCTCCGTATTTTCCCTTAGCTGAAGATAAAGAAGGCGAAAGTTTAAGATTTCATTAAGGCAATGTTGAGCGGGAAATGGTTAGAAGTTAACGCAAGCATTCCGAACAAGCTGTATATGGTGAACTCGCCTTAAAATGCTGACCTCAAATATATGCTTATCATCTGGCAAGCAACCATCTGAAAGGAGTTATGAGCGTTCAAGTATGAGAACTTGTTCAACTTCCAGCTAATAAAATTTTTTTGTACCTCCCACAATGGTCGGCCGCCCCAACGTGCGTGGGGATGACATTTGATGTCGAACTGCGATTCACAGCCATATATGCTGGTAGGGCCTCCCAAGCTGTGAAGGAGTTCGACATTTTCGGTTTCGGACAGATGCCTAGCTAAGAGCCGGCCAGGCCAGATCCGCCGCCGCCTGGTTTTCTCGCTAGACGGTCCTCCCCGTTCCCTACCCTGGTCAGCGATCGCCCCGTGAAAATCAGGAGTAGGCGGTGGCGTGCCGAGGGGGGGGGGGGAACGGAGAGGGGAGGGGCGCCACCCCTTCCCCTTCGAGAACCGGTCGCGAAATTTTTGAATGTTACTTATGTGGGCTATAAAATTGTGCAATTGACTTGTCTGCACTTGTAAATTTTTAAAAATTCATTTTAGCCTCACAAAAATTTTTTTCGGGGCGTGGCTAAACCTGCTGAGCCCGCGAAAATTTCACGAAGCATATCAAAAATTTTTCGGAGTGCGTGGTTGACGCCAGGCTTCCCCTTTCTGAAATTTCGGGATTTTGAGCCTGCGAAAATTTTACGAAGCATAGCAAAAAATTTTCGGAGTGCGTGGCTGACGCCACGCACCTTCACCGGAAAATTTTTTTGTCGCTCCCCCCCCCCACCCGAGCCGAAATCCTGGTTACGCTACTGGGAGTAGGCCTAATAATTCGCTCGTGTAGGGGAAAATTTATCAAAAATTTCACGAAGCATATCAAAAAATTTTCGGAGTGCGTGGTGGTCGTCCGCAACGAGAAGTCCCTCTACAAGAATGTCGTGGGCAACTTCAATGCGAAAGTCCGGATGCTACTAGAAAAGGAATATAAGACAGGGAAGTTTGAATATGGGCTCCGGAACGAAAACGGCAACCGTCTGGTTGAGCTTCTCTCCGCCGCACGACTTTTCCATTGAAATTCCATCTTCATGAAGAAAGAACATCGCCGGTAGACATAAGAATCGCCCAACGGAACGACTCACGCGGAAATCGATCACATTCTTACCAACTGAAGGTGGAGCTTGCTCGATGTCTCAGTAGCAGAGGTGCGATAGGGGGAGCCAAGTCTCCCCCTACCTTCACTTTTGAGCTGGTACGGGGTGACCACCTTCACTTTTGGAATAAAAAATTTTTCGCTGGACGACAAAGAAGGAAAATAAGCAAAACAAACGCAAGAAAAGATTATTGAAAGCATATATTTATGTATACGGCGGCATATATATTTAAAATAAAGGTTTTTAGTAAATGGTGTATTTGGAAGTAAAGCTTAGCAAAACTGTACGGATTTTATTAAGCAAATTATGTTATAACGTATAGCGAAGGAAGTAGGTCGATCCAGGCAGTAACGGCGGAGAACCAGAATTTTGAATATTTAAATAGTGAAAAATCATGCGAAATTTCCACTGTTATAAATCTGTTGTTTGAAGATGTCAGCAGTTGCGACTTCATAGGTTTTAAAGAGTAAATGTTGCTCTATCAGCTAGTGAAGGAATCTGGTCGATTTAAGAGATAGTCGTTGAAAACCAGAGTTCTAAAACTTTACGCCATTTTTGCGTGTTTTTTGACTGTTGAGAGTTAAACTCTTATAAATCTTGAATGTGGAAGTGTATGATGTTGCGACTTCATAGGTTTTATAGAGTAAGGTTTGCCTTATCAGAATATGTCTTGTCCGTTCCGATCCATTGAAACACCTCCGAGATCCAGAGTCATGAAAAAGCAGGTAAAAAAGAGCTTTTTGAACTTTAACAGTTCATAACTTCTTGAGGGTTGCACGAATCATGTTGCGACTTCATAGGTTAGATTCTTCTCGTCAAGAGCTTTCAGACGATATATAATATGTGGGGGTTTCGCGCCTCTTACGGCATATGCCCGGGGGGGGGGGGGAGACTTTTTAGGCCAAAGTCTCCCCCGGCAGCCTCCAGCCAATACATTAAAATGGGCGAGGGGGAGACTTTGGCCTAAAAAGTCTCCCCCCCCCCGGGCATATGCCGTAAGAGGCGCGATACCCCCACATATTATATATCATCTGAAAGCTCTTGACGAGAAGAATCTAACCTATGAAGTCGCAACATGATTCGTGCAACCTTCAAGAAGTTATGAACTGTTAAAGTTCAAAAAGCTCTTTTTTACCTGCTTTTTCATGACTCTGGATCTCGGAGGTGTTTCAATGGA
Organism: Cylicocyclus nassatus; assembly: GCA_958299035.1. Taxonomy (NCBI): domain Eukaryota; kingdom Metazoa; phylum Nematoda; class Chromadorea; order Rhabditida; family Strongylidae; genus Cylicocyclus; species Cylicocyclus nassatus. The sequence goes on from CATQJL010000223.1 coordinate 25,519,769, forward strand.
TCGGAACGGACAAGACATATTCTGATAAGGCAAACCTTACTCTATAAAACCTATGAAGTCGCAACATCATACACTTCCACATTCAAGATTTATAAGAGTTTAACTCTCAACAGTCAAAAAACACGCAAAAATGGCGTAAAGTTTTAGAACTCTGGTTTTCAACGACTATCTCTTAAATCGACCAGATTCCTTCACTAGCTGATAGAGCAACATTTACTCTTTAAAACCTATGAAGTCGCAACTGCTGACATCTTCAAACAACAGATTTATAACAGTGGAAATTTTGCATGATTTTTCACTATTTATTTATTCGAAATTCTGATTCTCGGCCGTTACTGCCTGGATCGATCTACTTTCTTCGCTGTACGTTATAACAAAATTTGCTTAATAAAATCCGTACAGTCCAACAAACTTCTACTTCCAAATACACCATTTACTAAACACGTCTATTTTAAATTTTTATAAATAAAATTTATAGATATTTTTAATATTCATCGTATCTGTGGCCCTAAAGAGGGCCGTTGGGTCGACGTTAGACCTAGAAAGATAGCTCCGTTCGTCCGTTCTATCCTCCCCCCGCACCTTCCCCCCCCCCCCCCCCGTCGACGTTTTTGGGAGGTGAGTGTCCGACACTACCACCTTCACTTTTGGCCGGCCAGTGGTAGCTGAAACCACCTTCACTTTTGGGGGACCCGGCTCCCCCTATCGCACCTCTGGTGGTAGAGCGCTCCCTTAGCATGGGAGAGGGCTGGGGTTCAATTCCCCATACCTCCATAACGTTTTGCAGCAGGACCAATAACCCAACTTTGTTCGCCCCTACCTTTGATTTGTTTCGCAATTTAGCCAGAATTCCGATGCCTTAGCTAACAAAGCTTTCAACGATGAACGGATCGGAGAAGAATAGAAAGGAAGGGAAAAGAGAAGACTGATCACGTGCGGGTATAGCTCAGTGGTAGAGCGCTCCCTTAGCATGGGAGAGGGCTGGGGTTTAATTCCCCATACCTCCATAACGTTTTGCAGCAGGACCAATAACCCAACTTTGTTGGCCCCTACCTTTGATTTGTTTCGCAATTTAGCCAGAATTCCGATGCCTTAGCTAACAAAGCTTTCAACGATGAACGGATCGGAGAAGAATAGAAAGGAAGGGAAAAGAGAAGACTGTTCACGTGCGGGTATAGCTCAGTGGTAGAGCGCTCCCTTAGCATGGGAGAGGGCTGGGGTTCAATTCCCCATACCTCCATAACGTTTTGCAGCAGGACCAATAACCCAACTTTGTTCGCCCCTACCTTTGATTTGTTTCGCAATTTAGCCAGAATTCCGATGCCTTAGCTAACAAAGCTTTCAACGATGAACGGATCGGAGAAGAATAGAAAGGAAGGGAAAAGAGAAGACTGATCACGTGCGGGTATAGCTCAGTGGTAGAGCGCTCCCTTAGCATGGGAGAGGGCTGGGGTTCAATTCCCCATACCTCCATAACGTTTTGCAGCAGGACCAATAACCCAACTTTGTTGGCCCCTACCTTTGATTTGTTTCGCAATTTAGCCAGAATTCCGATGCCTTAGCTAACAAAGCTTTCAACGATGAACGGATCGGAGAAGAATAGAAAGGAAGGGAAAAGAGAAGACTGATCACGTGCGGGTAGAGCTCAGTGGTAGAGCGCTCCCTTAGCATGGGAGAGGGCTGGGGTTCAATTCCCCATACCTCCATAACGTTTTGCAGCAGGACCAATAACCCAACTTTGTTGGCCCCTACCTTTGATTTGTTTCGCAATTTAGCCAGAATTCCGATGCCTTAGCTGACAAAGCTTTCAACGATGAACGGATCGGAGAAGAATAGAAAGGAAGGGAAAAGAGAAGACTGATCACGTGCGGGTATAGCTCAGTGGTAGAGCGCTCCCTTAGCATGGGAGAGGGCTGGGGTTTAATTCCCCATACCTCCATAACGTTTTGCAGCAGGACCAATAACCCAACTTTGTTGGCCCCTACCTTTGATTTGTTTCGCAATTTAGCCAGAATTCCGATGCCTTAGCTAACAAAGCTTTCAACGATGAACGGATCGGAGAAGAATAGAAAGGAAGGGAAAGAGAAGACTGATCACGTGCGGGTATAGCTCAGTGGTAGAGCGCTCCCTTAGCATGGGAGAGGGCTGGGGTTCAATTCCCCATACCTCCATAACGTTTTGCAGCAGGACCAATAACCCAACTTTGTTGGCCCCTACCTTTGATTTGTTTCGCAATTTAGCCAGAATTCCGATGCCTTAGCTAACAAAGCTTTCAACGATGAACGGATCGGAGAAGAATAGAAAGGAAGGGAAAAGAGAAGACTGTTCACGTGGGGGTATAGCTCAGTGGTAGAGCGCTCCCTTAGCATGGGAGAGGGCTGGGGTTCAATTCCCGATACCTCCATAACGTTTTGCAGCAGGACCAATAACCCAACTTTGTTCGCCCCTACCTTTGATTTGTTTCGCAATTTAGCCAGAATTCCGATGCCTTAGCTAACAAAGCTTTCAACGATGAACGGATCGGTGAACAATAGAAAGGAAGGGAAAAGAGAAGACTGATCACGTGGGGGTATAGCTCAGTGGTAGAGCGCTCCCTTAGCATGGGAGAGGGCTGGGGTTCAATTCCCCATACCTCCATAACGTTTTGCAGCAGGACCAATAACCCAACTTTGTTCGCCCCTACCTTTGATTTGTTTCGCAATTTAGCCAGAATTCCGATGCCTTAGCTAACAAAGCTTTCAACGATGAACGGATCGGTGAAGAATAGAAAGGAAGGGAAAAGAGAAGACTGATCACGTGGGGGTATAGCTCAGTGGTAGAGCGCTCCCTTAGCATGGGAGAGGGCTGGGGTTCGATTCCCCATACCTACACAACGTTTTGCAGCAGGACCAATAACCCAACTTTGTTGGCCCCTACCTTTGATTTGTTTCGCAATTTAGCCAGAATTCCGATGCCTTAGCTAACAAAGCTTTCAACGATGAACGGATCGGAGAAGAATAGAAAGGAAGGGAAAAGAGAAGACTGATCACGTGCGGGTATAGCTCAGTGGTAGAGCGCTCCCTTAGCATGGGAGAGGGCTGGGGTTCAATTCCCCATACCTCCATAACGTTTTGCAGCAGGACCAATAACCCAACTTTGTTGGCCCCTACCTTTGATTTGTTTCGCAATTTAGCCAGAATTCCGATGCCTTAGCTAACAAAGCTTTCAACGATGAACGGATCGGAGAAGAATAGAAAGAAAGGGAAAAGAGAAGACTGATCACGTGCGGGTATAGCTCAGTGGTAGAGCGCTCCCTTAGCATGGGAGAGGGCTGGGGTTCAATTCCCCATACCTCCATAACGTTTTGCAGCAGGGCCAACAACCCAACTTTGTTGGCCCCTACCTTTGATTTGTTTCGCAATTTAGCCAAAATTCCGATGCCTTAGCTAACAAAGCTTTCAACAACAAACGGATCGGAGAAGAATAGAAAGGAAGGGAAAAGAGAAGACTGTTCACGTGGGGATATAGCTCAGTGGTAGAGTGCTCCCTTAGCATGGGAGAGGGCTGGGGTTCAATTCCCCATACCTCCATAACGTTTTGCAGCAGGACCAATAACCCAACTTTGTTCGCCCCTACCTTTGATTTGTTTCGCAATTTAGCCAGAATTCCGATGCCTTAGCTAACAAAGCTTTCAACGATGAACGGATCGGTGAACAATAGAAAGGAAGGGAAAGAGAAGACTGATCACGTGGGGGTATAGCTCAGTGGTAGAGCGCTCCCTTAGCATGGGAGAGGGCTGGGGTTCAATTCCCCATACCTCCATAACGTTTTGCAGCAGGACCAATAACCCAACTTTGTTCGCCCCTACCTTTGATTTGTTTCGCAATTTAGCCAGAATTCCGATGCCTTAGCTAACAAAGCTTTCAACGATTAACGGATCGGTGAACAATAGAAAGGAAGGGAAAAGAGAAGACTGATCACGTGGGGGTATAGCTCAGTGGTAGAGCGCTCCCTTAGCATGGGAGAGGGCTGGGGTTCAATTCCCCATACCTCCATAACGTTTTGCAGCAGGACCAATAACCCAACTTTGTTCGCCCCTACCTTTGATTTGTTTCGCAATTTAGCCAGAATTCCGATGCCTTAGCTAACAAAGCTTTCAACAATGAACGGATCGGAGAAGAATAGAAAGAAAGGGAAAAGAGAAGACTGATCACGTGGGGGTATAGCTCAGTGGTAGAGCGCTCCCTTAGCATGGGAGAGGGCTGGGGTTCAATTCCCCATACCTCCATAACGTTTTGCAGCAGGACCAATAACCCAACTTTGTTCGCCCCTACCTTTGATTTGTTTCGCAATTTAGCCAGAATTCCGATGCCTTAGCTAACAAAGCTTTCAACGATGAACGGATCGGTGAAGAATAGAAAGGAAGGGAAAAGAGAAGACTGATCACGTGGGGGTATAGCTCAGTGGTAGAGCGCTCCCTTAGCATGGGAGAGGGCTGGGGTTCAATTCCCCATACCTCCATAACGTTTTGCAGCAGGACCAATAACCCAACTTTGTTGGCCCCTACCTTTGATTTGTTTCGCAATTTAGCCAGAATTCCGATGCCTTAGCTAACAAAGCTTTCAACGATGAACGGATCGGAGAAGAATAGAAAGAAAGGGAAAAGAGAAGACTGATCACGTGCGGGTATAGCTCAGTGGTAGAGCGCTCCCTTAGCATGGGAGAGGGCTGGGGTTCAATTCCCCATACCTCCATAACGTTTTGCAGCAGGGCCAACAACCCAACTTTGTTGGCCCCTACCTTTGATTTGTTTCGCAATTTAGCCAAAATTCCGATGCCTTAGCTAACAAAGCTTTCAACAACAAACGGATCGGAGAAGAATAGAAAGGAAGGGAAAAGAGAAGACTGTTCACGTGGGGATATAGCTCAGTGGTAGAGTGCTCCCTTAGCATGGGAGAGGGCTGGGGTTCAATTCCCCATACCTCCATAACGTTTTGCAGCAGGACCAATAACCCAACTTTGTTCGCCCCTACCTTTGATTTGTTTCGCAATTTAGCCAGAATTCCGATGCCTTAGCTAACAAAGCTTTCAACGATGAACGGATCGGTGAACAATAGAAAGGAAGGGAAAGAGAAGACTGATCACGTGGGGGTATAGCTCAGTGGTAGAGCGCTCCCTTAGCATGGGAGAGGGCTAGGGTTCAATTCCCCATACCTCCATAACGTTTTGCAGCAGGACCAATAACCCAACTTTGTTCGCCCCTACCTTTGATTTGTTTCGCAATTTAGCCAGAATTCCGATGCCTTAGCTAACAAAGCTTTCAACGATGAACGGATCGGTGAACAATAGAAAGGAAGGGAAAAGAGAAGACTGATCACGTGGGGGTATAGCTCAGTGGTAGAGCGCTCCCTTAGCATGGGAGAGGGCTGGGGTTCAATTCCCCATACCTCCATAACGTTTTGCAGCAGGACCAATAACCCAACTTTGTTCGCCCCTACCTTTGATTTGTTTCGCAATTTAGCCAGAATTCCGATGCCTTAGCTAACAAAGCTTTCAACGATGAACGGATCGGTGAAGAATAGAAAGGAAGGGAAAAGAGAAGACTGATCACGTGGGGGTATAGCTCAGTGGTAGAGCGCTTTCTTAGCATGGGAGAGGGCTGGGGTTTAATTCCCCATACCTCCATAACGTTTTGCAGCAGGACCAATAACCCAACTTTGTTAGCCCCTACCTTTGATTTGTTTCGCAACTTAGCCAGAATTCCGATGCCTTAGCTAACAAAGCTTTCAACAATGAACGGATCGGAGAAGAATAGAAAGGAAGGGAAAAGAGAAGACTGATCACGTGGGGGTATAGCTCAGTGGTAGAGCGCTCCCTTAGCATGGGAGAGGGCTGGGGTTCAATTCCCCATACCTCCATAACGTTTTGCAGCAGGAGCAATAACCCAACTTTGTTCGCCCCTACCTTTGATTTGTTTCGCAATTTAGCCAGAATTCCGATGCCTTAGCTAACAAAGCTTTCAACGATGAACGGATCGGAGAAGAATAGAAAGGAAGGGAAAAGAGAAGACTGATCACGTGGGGGTATAGCTCAGTGGTAGAGCGCTCCCTTAGCATGGGAGAGGGCTGGGGTTCAATTCCCCATACCTCCATAACGTTTTGCAGCAGGACCAATAACCCAACTTTGTTCGCCCCTACCTTTGATTTGTTTCGCAATTTAGCCAGAATTCCGATGCCTTAGCTAACAAAGCTTTCAACGATTAACGGATCGGTGAACAATAGAAAGGAAGGGAAAAGAGAAGACTGATCACGTGGGGGTATAGCTCAGTGGTAGAGCGCTCCCTTAGCATGGGAGAGGGCTGGGGTTCAATTCCCCATACCTCCATAACGTTTTGCAGCAGGACCAATAACCCAACTTTGTTCGCCCCTACCTTTGATTTGTTTCGCAATTTAGCCAGAATTCCGATGCCTTAGCTAACAAAGCTTTCAACAATGAACGGATCGGAGAAGAATAGAAAGAAAGGGAAAAGAGAAGACTGATCACGTGGGGGTATAGCTCAGTGGTAGAGCGCTCCCTTAGCATGGGAGAGGGCTGGGGTTCAATTCCCCATACCTCCATAACGTTTTGCAGCAGGACCAATAACCCAACTTTGTTCGCCCCTACCTTTGATTTGTTTCGCAATTTAGCCAGAATTCCGATGCCTTAGCTAACAAAGCTTTCAACGATGAACGGATCGGTGAAGAATAGAAAGGAAGGGAAAAGAGAAGACTGATCACGTGGGGGTATAGCTCAGTGGTAGAGCGCTCCCTTAGCATGGGAGAGGGCTGGGGTTCAATTCCCCATACCTCCATAACGTTTTGCAGCAGGACCAATAACCCAACTTTGTTGGCCCCTACCTTTGATTTGTTTCGCAATTTAGCCAGAATTCCGATGCCTTAGCTAACAAAGCTTTCAACGATGAACGGATCGGAGAAGAATAGAAAGAAAGGGAAAAGAGAAGACTGATCACGTGCGGGTATAGCTCAGTGGTAGAGCGCTCCCTTAGCATGGGAGAGGGCTGGGGTTCAATTCCCCATACCTCCATAACGTTTTGCAGCAGGGCCAACAACCCAACTTTGTTGGCCCCTACCTTTGATTTGTTTCGCAATTTAGCCAAAATTCCGATGCCTTAGCTAACAAAGCTTTCAACAACAAACGGATCGGAGAAGAATAGAAAGGAAGGGAAAAGAGAAGACTGTTCACGTGGGGATATAGCTCAGTGGTAGAGTGCTCCCTTAGCATGGGAGAGGGCTGGGGTTCAATTCCCCATACCTCCATAACGTTTTGCAGCAGGACCAATAACCCAACTTTGTTCGCCCCTACCTTTGATTTGTTTCGCAATTTAGCCAGAATTCCGATGCCTTAGCTAACAAAGCTTTCAACGATGAACGGATCGGTGAACAATAGAAAGGAAGGGAAAGAGAAGACTGATCACGTGGGGGTATAGCTCAGTGGTAGAGCGCTCCCTTAGCATGGGAGAGGGCTAGGGTTCAATTCCCCATACCTCCATAACGTTTTGCAGCAGGACCAATAACCCAACTTTGTTCGCCCCTACCTTTGATTTGTTTCGCAATTTAGCCAGAATTCCGATGCCTTAGCTAACAAAGCTTTCAACGATGAACGGATCGGTGAACAATAGAAAGGAAGGGAAAAGAGAAGACTGATCACGTGGGGGTATAGCTCAGTGGTAGAGCGCTCCCTTAGCATGGGAGAGGGCTGGGGTTCAATTCCCCATACCTCCATAACGTTTTGCAGCAGGACCAATAACCCAACTTTGTTCGCCCCTACCTTTGATTTGTTTCGCAATTTAGCCAGAATTCCGATGCCTTAGCTAACAAAGCTTTCAACGATGAACGGATCGGTGAAGAATAGAAAGGAAGGGAAAAGAGAAGACTGATCACGTGGGGGTATAGCTCAGTGGTAGAGCGCTTTCTTAGCATGGGAGAGGGCTGGGGTTTAATTCCCCATACCTCCATAACGTTTTGCAGCAGGACCAATAACCCAACTTTGTTAGCCCCTACCTTTGATTTGTTTCGCAACTTAGCCAGAATTCCGATGCCTTAGCTAACAAAGCTTTCAACAATGAACGGATCGGAGAAGAATAGAAAGGAAGGGAAAAGAGAAGACTGATCACGTGGGGGTATAGCTCAGTGGTAGAGCGCTCCCTTAGCATGGGAGAGGGCTGGGGTTCAATTCCCCATACCTCCATAACGTTTTGCAGCAGGAGCAATAACCCAACTTTGTTCGCCCCTACCTTTGATTTGTTTCGCAATTTAGCCAGAATTCCGATGCCTTAGCTAACAAAGCTTTCAACGATGAACGGATCGGAGAAGAATAGAAAGGAAGGGAAAAGAGAAGACTGATCACGTGGGGGTATAGCTCAGTGGTAGAGCGCTCCCTTAGCATGGGAGAGGGCTGGGGTTCAATTCCCCATACCTCCATAACGTTTTGCAGCAGGACCAATAACCCAACTTTGTTGGCCCCTACCTTTGATTTGTTTCGCAACTTAGCCAGAATTCCGATGCCTTAGCTAACAAAGCTTTCAACAATGAACGGATCGGAGAAGAATAGAAAGAAAGGGAAAAGAGAAGACTGATCACGTGGGGGTATAGCTCAGTGGTAGAGCGCTCCCTTAGCATGGGAGAGGGCTGGGGTTCAATTCCCCATACCTCCATAACGTTTTGCAGCAGGACCAATAACCCAACTTTGTTCGCCCCTACCTTTGATTTGTTTCGCAATTTAGCCAGAATTCCGATGCCTTAGCTAACAAAGCTTTCAACGATGAACGGATCGGTGAAGAATAGAAAGGAAGGGAAAAGAGAAGACTGATCACGTGGGGGTATAGCTCAGTGGTAGAGCGCTCCCTTAGCATGGGAGAGGGCTGGGGTTCAATTCCCCATACCTCCATAACGTTTTGCAGCAGGACCAATAACCCAACTTTGTTAGCCCCTACCTTTGATTTGTTTCGCAACTTAGCCAGAATTCCGATGCCTTAGCTAACAAAGCTTTCAACAATGAACGGATCGGAGAAGAAAGAAAGGAAGGGAAAAGAGAAGACTGATCACGTGGGGGTATAGCTCAGTGGTAGAGCGCTCCCTTAGCATGGGAGAGGGCTGGGGTTCAATTCCCCATACCTCCATAACGTTTTGCAGCAGGACCAATAACCCAACTTTGTTCGCCCCTACCTTTGATTTGTTTCGCAATTTAGCCAGAATTCCGATGCCTTAGCTAACAAAGCTTTCAACGATGAACGGATCGGAGAAGAATAGAAAGGAAGGGAAAAGAGAAGACTGATCACGTGGGGGTATAGCTCAGTGGTAGAGCGCTCCCTTAGCATGGGAGAGGGCTGGGGTTCAATTCCCCATACCTCCATAACGTTTTGCAGCAGGAACAATAACCCAACTTTGTTTGCCCCTACCTTTGATTTGTTTCGCAATTTAGCCAGAATTCCGATGCCTTAGCTAACAAAGCTTTCAACGATGAACGGATCGGTGAAGAATAGAAAGGAAGGGAAAAGAGAAGACTGATCACGTGGGGGTATAGCTCAGTGGTAGAGCGCTCCCTTAGCATGGGAGAGGGCTGGGGTTCAATTCCCCATACCTCCATAACGTTTTGCAGCAGGACCAATAACCCAACTTTGTTGGCCCCTACCTTTGATTTGTTTCGCAATTTAGCCAGAATTCCGATGCCTTAGCTAACAAAGCTTTCAACGATGAACGGATCGGAGAAGAATAGAAAGGAAGGGAAAAGAGAAGACTGATCACGTGCGGGTATAGCTCAGTGGTAGAGCGCTCCCTTAGCATGGGAGAGGGCTGGGGTTCAATTCCCCATACCTCCATAACGTTTTGCAGCAGGACCAATAACCCAACTTTGTTGGCCCCTACCTTTGATTTGTTTCGCAATTTAGCCAGAATTCCGATGCCTTAGCTAACAAAGCTTTCAACGATGAACGGATCGGAGAAGAATAGAAAGGAAGGGAAAAGAGAAGACTGATCACGTGCGGGTATAGCTCAGTGGTAGAGCGCTCCCTTAGCATGGGAGAGGGCTGGGGTTCAATTCCCCATATACCTCCATAACGTTTTGCAGCAGGGCCAATAACCCAACTTTGTTGGCCCCTACCTTTGATTTGTTTCGCAATTTAGCCAGAATTCCGATGCCTTAGCTAACAAAGCTTTCAACAACAAACGGATCGGAGAAGAATAGAAAGGAAGGGAAAAGAGAAGACTGTTCACGTGGGGATATAGCTCAGTGGTAGAGCGCTCCCTTAGCATGGGAGAGGGCTGGGGTTCAATTCCCCATACCTCCATAACGTTTTGCAGCAGGGCCAATAACCCAACTTTGTTGGCCCCTACCTTTGATTTGTTTCGCAATTTAGCCAGAATTCCGATGCCTTAGCTAACAAAGCTTTCAACAACAAACGGATCGGAGAAGAATAGAAAGGAAGGGAAAAGAGAAGACTGTTCACGTGGGGATATAGCTCAGTGGTAGAGCGCTCCCTTAGCATGGGAGAGGGCTGGGGTTCAATTCCCCATACCTCCATAACGTTTTGCAGCAGGACCAATAACCCAACTTTGTTCGCCCCTACCTTTGATTTGTTTCGCAATTTAGCCAGAATTCCGATGCCTTAGCTAACAAAGCTTTCAACGATGAACGGATCGGAGAAGAATAGAAAGGAAGGGAAAAGAGAAGACTGATCACGTGCGGGTATAGCTCAGTGGTAGAGCGCTCCCTTAGCATGGGAGAGGGCTGGGGTTCAATTCCCCATACCTCCATAACGTTTTGCAGCAGGACCAATAACCCAACTTTGTTGGCCCCTACCTTTGATTTGTTTCGCAACTTAGCCAGAATTCCGATGCCTTAGCTAACAAAGCTTTCAACAATGAACGGATCGGAGAAGAATAGAAAGAAAGGGAAAAGAGAAGACTGATCACGTGGGGGTATAGCTCAGTGGTAGAGCGCTCCCTTAGCATGGGAGAGGGCTGGGGTTCAATTCCCCATACCTCCATAACGTTTTGCAGCAGGACCAATAACCCAACTTTGTTCGCCCCTACCTTTGATTTGTTTCGCAATTTAGCCAGAATTCCGATGCCTTAGCTAACAAAGCTTTCAACGATGAACGGATCGGTGAAGAATAGAAAGGAAGGGAATAGAGAAGACTGATCACGTGGGGGTATAGCTCAGTGGTAGAGCGCTCCCTTAGCATGGGAGAGGGCTGGGGTTCAATTCCCCATACCTCCATAACGTTTTGCAGCAGGACCAATAACCCAACTTTGTTAGCCCCTACCTTTGATTTGTTTCGCAACTTAGCCAGAATTCCGATGCCTTAGCTAACAAAGCTTTCAACAATGAACGGATCGGAGAAGAATAGAAAGGAAGGAAAAAGAGAAGACTGATCACGTGGGGGTATAGCTCAGTGGTAGAGCGCTCCCTTAGCATGGGAGAGGGCTGGGGTTCAATTCCCCATACCTCCATAACGTTTTGCAGCAGGACCAATAACCCAACTTTGTTTGCCCCTACCTTTGATTTGTTTCGCAATTTAGCCAGAATTCCGATGCCTTAGCTAACAAAGCTTTCAACGATGAACGGATCGGAGAAGAATAGAAAGGAAGGGAAAAGAGAAGACTGATCACGTGGGGGTATAGCTCAGTGGTAGAGCGCTCCCTTAGCATGGGAGAGGGCTGGGGTTCAATTCCCCATACCTCCATAACGTTTTGCAGCAGGACCAATAACCCAACTTTGTTTGCCCCTACCTTTGATTTGTTTCGCAATTTAGCCAGAATTCCGATGCCTTAGCTAACAAAGCTTTCAACGATGAACGGATCGGAGAAGAATAGAAAGGAAGGGAAAAGAGAAGACTGATCACGTGCGGGTATAGCTCAGTGGTAGAGCGCTCCCTTAGCATGGGAAAGGGCTGGGGTTCAATTCCCCATACCTCCATAACGTTTTGCAGCAGGACCAATAACCCAACTTTGTTGGCCCCTAACTTTGATTTGTTTCGCAATTTAGCCAGAATTCCGATGCCTTAGCTAACAAAGCTTTCAACAATGAACGGATCGGAGAAGAATAGAAAGGAAGGGAAAAGAGAAGACTGATCACGTGGGGGTATAGCTCAGTGGTAGAGCGCTCCCTTAGCATGGGAGAGGGCTGGGGTTCAATTCCCCATACCTCCATAACGTTTTGCAGCAGGACCAATAACCCAACTTTGTTCGCCCCTACCTTTGATTTGTTTCGCAACTTAGCCAGAATTCCGATGCCTTAGCTAACAAAGCTTTCAACAATGAACGGATCGGAGAAGAATAGAAAGAAAGGGAAAAGAGAAGACTGATCACGTGGGGGTATAGCTCAGTGGTAGAGCGCTCCCTTAGCATGGGAGAGGGCTGGGGTTCAATTCCCCATACCTCCATAACGTTTTGCAGCAGGACCAATAACCCAACTTTGTTTGCCCCTACCTTTGATTTGTTTCGCAATTTAGCCAGAATTCCGATGCCTTAGCTAACAAAGCTTTCAACGATGAACGGATCGGTGAATAATAGAAAGGAAGGGAAAAGAGAAGACTGATCACGTGGGGGTATAGCTCAGTGGTAGAGCGCTCCCTTAGCATGGGAGAGGGCTGGGGTTCAATTCCCCATACCTCCATAACGTTTTGCAGCAGGACCAATAACCCAACTTTGTTGGCCCCTACCTTTGATTTGTTTCGCAATTTAGCCAGAATTCCGATGCCTTAGCTAACAAAGCTTTCAACGATGAACGGATCGGAGAAGAATAGAAAGGAAGGGAAAAGAGAAGACTGATCACGTGGGGGTATAGCTCAGTGGTAGAGCGCTCCCTTAGCATGGGAGAGGGCTGGGGTTCAATTCCCCATACCTCCATAACGTTTTGCAGCAGGACCAATAACCCAACTTTGTTGGCCCCTACCTTTGATTTGTTTCGCAACTTAGCCAGAATTCCGATGCCTTAGCTAACAAAGCTTTCAACAATGAACGGATCGGAGAAGAATAGAAAGAAAGGGAAAAGAGAAGACTGATCACGTGGGGGTATAGCTCAGTGGTAGAGCGCTCCCTTAGCATGGGAGAGGGCTGGGGTTCAATTCCCCATACCTCCATAACGTTTTGCAGCAGGACCAATAACCCAACTTTGTTTGCCCCTACCTTTGATTTGTTTCGCAATTTAGCCAGAATTCCGATGCCTTAGCTAACAAAGCTTTCAACGATGAACGGATCGGTGAATAATAGAAAGGAAGGGAAAAGAGAAGACTGATCACGTGGGGGTATAGCTCAGTGGTAGAGCGCTCCCTTAGCATGGGAGAGGGCTGGGGTTCAATTCCCCATACCTCCATAACGTTTTGCAGCAGGACCAATAACCCAACTTTGTTGGCCCCTACCTTTGATTTGTTTCGCAATTTAGCCAGAATTCCGATGCCTTAGCTAACAAAGCTTTCAACGATGAACGGATCGGAGAAGAATAGAAAGAAAGGGAAAAGAGAAGACTGATCACGTAGGGGTATAGCTCAGTGGTAGAGCGCTCCCTTAGCATGGGAGAGGGCTGGGGTTCAATTCCCCATACCTCCATAACGTTTTGCAGCAGGACCAATAACCCAACTTTGTTTGCCCCTACCTTTGATTTGTTTCGCAATTTAGCCAGAATTCCGATGCCTTAGCTAACAAAGCTTTCAACGATGAACGGATCGGTGAAGAATAGAAAGGAAGGGGAAAGAGAAGACTGATCACGTGGGGGTATAGCTCAGTGGTAGAGCGCTCCCTTAGCATGGGAGAGGGCTGGGGTTCAATTCCCCATACCTCCATAACGTTTTGCAGCAGGGCCAATAACCCAACTTTGTTGGCCCCTACCTTTGATTTGTTTCGCAATTTAGCCAGAATTCCGATGCCTTAGCTAACAAAGCTTTCAACAACAAACGGATCGGAGAAGAATAGAAAGGAAGGGAAAAGAGAAGACTGTTCACGTGGGGATATAGCTCAGTGGTAGAGCGCTCCCTTAGCATGGGAGAGGGCTGGGGTTCAATTCCCCATACCTCCATAACGTTTTGCAGCAGGACCAATAACCCAACTTTGTTCGCCCCTACCTTTGATTTGTTTCGCAACTTAGCCAGAATTCCGATGCCTTAGCTAACAAAGCTTTCAACAATGAACGGATCGGAGAAGAATAGAAAGAAAGGGAAAAGAGAAGACTGATCACGTGGGGGTATAGCTCAGTGGTAGAGCGCTCCCTTAGCATGGGAGAGGGCTGGGGTTCAATTCCCCATACCTCCATAACGTTTTGCAGCAGGACCAATAACCCAACTTTGTTCGCCCCTACCTTTGATTTGTTTCGCAATTTAGCCAGAATTCCGATGCCTTAGCTAACAAAGCTTTCAACGATGAACGGATCGGTGAAGAATAGAAAGGAAGGGAATAGAGAAGACTGATCACGTGGGGGTATAGCTCAGTGGTAGAGCGCTCCCTTAGCATGGGAGAGGGCTGGGGTTCAATTCCCCATACCTCCATAACGTTTTGCAGCAGGACCAATAACCCAACTTTGTTAGCCCCTACCTTTGATTTGTTTCGCAACTTAGCCAGAATTCCGATGCCTTAGCTAACAAAGCTTTCAACAATGAACGGATCGGAGAAGAATAGAAAGGAAGGAAAAAGAGAAGACTGATCACGTGGGGGTATAGCTCAGTGGTAGAGCGCTCCCTTAGCATGGGAGAGGGCTGGGGTTCAATTCCCCATACCTCCATAACGTTTTGCAGCAGGACCAATAACCCAACTTTGTTTGCCCCTACCTTTGATTTGTTTCGCAATTTAGCCAGAATTCCGATGCCTTAGCTAACAAAGCTTTCAACGATGAACGGATCGGAGAAGAATAGAAAGGAAGGGAAAAGAGAAGACTGATCACGTGGGGGTATAGCTCAGTGGTAGAGCGCTCCCTTAGCATGGGAGAGGGCTGGGGTTCAATTCCCCATACCTCCATAACGTTTTGCAGCAGGACCAATAACCCAACTTTGTTTGCCCCTACCTTTGATTTGTTTCGCAATTTAGCCAGAATTCCGATGCCTTAGCTAACAAAGCTTTCAACAATGAACGGATCGGAGAAGAATAGAAAGAAAGGGAAAAGAGAAGACTGATCACGTGGGGGTATAGCTCAGTGGTAGAGCGCTCCCTTAGCATGGGAGAGGGCTGGGGTTCAATTCCCCATACCTCCATAACGTTTTGCAGCAGGACCAATAACCCAACTTTGTTCGCCCCTACCTTTGATTTGTTTCGCAATTTAGCCAGAATTCCGATGCCTTAGCTAACAAAGCTTTCAACGATGAACGGATCGGTGAAGAATAGAAAGGAAGGGAATAGAGAAGACTGATCACGTGGGGGTATAGCTCAGTGGTAGAGCGCTCCCTTAGCATGGGAGAGGGCTGGGGTTCAATTCCCCATACCTCCATAACGTTTTGCAGCAGGACCAATAACCCAACTTTGTTAGCCCCTACCTTTGATTTGTTTCGCAACTTAGCCAGAATTCCGATGCCTTAGCTAACAAAGCTTTCAACAATGAACGGATCGGAGAAGAATAGAAAGGAAGGAAAAAGAGAAGACTGATCACGTGGGGGTATAGCTCAGTGGTAGAGCGCTCCCTTAGCATGGGAGAGGGCTGGGGTTCAATTCCCCATACCTCCATAACGTTTTGCAGCAGGACCAATAACCCAACTTTGTTTGCCCCTACCTTTGATTTGTTTCGCAATTTAGCCAGAATTCCGATGCCTTAGCTAACAAAGCTTTCAACGATGAACGGATCGGAGAAGAATAGAAAGGAAGGGAAAAGAGAAGACTGATCACGTGGGGGTATAGCTCAGTGGTAGAGCGCTCCCTTAGCATGGGAGAGGGCTGGGGTTCAATTCCCCATACCTCCATAACGTTTTGCAGCAGGACCAATAACCCAACTTTGTTTGCCCCTACCTTTGATTTGTTTCGCAATTTAGCCAGAATTCCGATGCCTTAGCTAACAAAGCTTTCAACGATGAACGGATCGGAGAAGAATAGAAAGGAAGGGAAAAGAGAAGACTGATCACGTGCGGGTATAGCTCAGTGGTAGAGCGCTCCCTTAGCATGGGAAAGGGCTGGGGTTCAATTCCCCATACCTCCATAACGTTTTGCAGCAGGACCAATAACCCAACTTTGTTGGCCCCTAACTTTGATTTGTTTCGCAATTTAGCCAGAATTCCGATGCCTTAGCTAACAAAGCTTTCAACAATGAACGGATCGGAGAAGAATAGAAAGGAAGGGAAAAGAGAAGACTGATCACGTGGGGGTATAGCTCAGTGGTAGAGCGCTCCCTTAGCATGGGAGAGGGCTGGGGTTCAATTCCCCATACCTCCATAACGTTTTGCAGCAGGACCAATAACCCAACTTTGTTCGCCCCTACCTTTGATTTGTTTCGCAACTTAGCCAGAATTCCGATGCCTTAGCTAACAAAGCTTTCAACAATGAACGGATCGGAGAAGAATAGAAAGAAAGGGAAAAGAGAAGACTGATCACGTGGGGGTATAGCTCAGTGGTAGAGCGCTCCCTTAGCATGGGAGAGGGCTGGGGTTCAATTCCCCATACCTCCATAACGTTTTGCAGCAGGACCAATAACCCAACTTTGTTTGCCCCTACCTTTGATTTGTTTCGCAATTTAGCCAGAATTCCGATGCCTTAGCTAACAAAGCTTTCAACGATGAACGGATCGGTGAATAATAGAAAGGAAGGGAAAAGAGAAGACTGATCACGTGGGGGTATAGCTCAGTGGTAGAGCGCTCCCTTAGCATGGGAGAGGGCTGGGGTTCAATTCCCCATACCTCCATAACGTTTTGCAGCAGGACCAATAACCCAACTTTGTTGGCCCCTACCTTTGATTTGTTTCGCAATTTAGCCAGAATTCCGATGCCTTAGCTAACAAAGCTTTCAACGATGAACGGATCGGAGAAGAATAGAAAGGAAGGGAAAAGAGAAGACTGATCACGTGGGGGTATAGCTCAGTGGTAGAGCGCTCCCTTAGCATGGGAGAGGGCTGGGGTTCAATTCCCCATACCTCCATAACGTTTTGCAGCAGGACCAATAACCCAACTTTGTTGGCCCCTACCTTTGATTTGTTTCGCAACTTAGCCAGAATTCCGATGCCTTAGCTAACAAAGCTTTCAACAATGAACGGATCGGAGAAGAATAGAAAGAAAGGGAAAAGAGAAGACTGATCACGTGGGGGTATAGCTCAGTGGTAGAGCGCTCCCTTAGCATGGGAGAGGGCTGGGGTTCAATTCCCCATACCTCCATAACGTTTTGCAGCAGGACCAATAACCCAACTTTGTTTGCCCCTACCTTTGATTTGTTTCGCAATTTAGCCAGAATTCCGATGCCTTAGCTAACAAAGCTTTCAACGATGAACGGATCGGTGAATAATAGAAAGGAAGGGAAAAGTGAAGACTGATCACGTGGGGGTATAGCTCAGTGGTAGAGCGCTCCCTTAGCATGGGAGAGGGCTGGGGTTCAATTCCCCATACCTCCATAACGTTTTGCAGCAGGACCAATAACCCAACTTTGTTGGCCCCTACCTTTGATTTGTTTCGCAATTTAGCCAGAATTCCGATGCCTTAGCTAACAAAGCTTTCAACGATGAACGGATCGGAGAAGAATAGAAAGAAAGGGAAAAGAGAAGACTGATCACGTAGGGGTATAGCTCAGTGGTAGAGCGCTCCCTTAGCATGGGAGAGGGCTGGGGTTCAATTCCCCATACCTCCATAACGTTTTGCAGCAGGACCAATAACCCAACTTTGTTTGCCCCTACCTTTGATTTGTTTCGCAATTTAGCCAGAATTCCGATGCCTTAGCTAACAAAGCTTTCAACGATGAACGGATCGGTGAAGAATAGAAAGGAAGGGGAAAGAGAAGACTGATCACGTGGGGGTATAGCTCAGTGGTAGAGCGCTCCCTTAGCATGGGAGAGGGCTGGGGTTCAATTCCCCATACCTCCATAACGTTTTGCAGCAGGACCAATAACCCAACTTTGTTTGCCCCTACCTTTGATTTGTTTCGCAATTTAGCCAGAATTCCGATGCCTTAGCTAACAAAGCTTTCAACGATGAACGGATCGGTGAAGAATAGAAAGGAAGGGAAAAGAGAAGACTGATCACGTGGGGGTATAGCTCAGTGGTAGAGCGCTCCCTTAGCATGGGAGAGGGCTGGGGTTCAATTCCCCATACCTCCATAACGTTTTGCAGCAGGACCAATAACCCAACTTTGTTTGCCCCTACCTTTGATTTGTTTCGCAATTTAGCCAGAATTCCGATGCCTTAGCTAAGAAAGCTTTCAACGATGAACGGATCGGTGAAGAATAGAAAGGAAGAGAAAAGAGAAGACTGATCACGTGGGGGTATAGCTCAGTGGTAGAGCGCTCCCTTAGCATGGGAGAGGGCTGGGGTTCAATTCCCCATACCTCCATAACGTTTTGCAGCAGGACCAATAACCCAACTTTGTTGGCCCCTACCTTTGATTTGTTTCGCAATTTAGCCAGAATTCCGATGCCTTAGCTAACAAAGCTTTCAACGATGAACGGATCGGAGAAGAATAGAAAGGAAGGGAAAAGAGAAGACTGATCACGTGCGGGTATAGCTCAGTGGTAGAGCGCTCCCTTAGCATGGGAAAGGGCTGGGGTTCAATTCCCCATACCTCCATAACGTTTTGCAGCAGGACCAATAACCCAACTTTGTTGGCCCCTAACTTTGATTTGTTTCGCAATTTAGCCAGAATTCCGATGCCTTAGCTAACAAAGCTTTCAACAATGAACGGATCGGAGAAGAATAGAAAGGAAGGGAAAAGAGAAGACTGATCACGTGGGGGTATAGCTCAGTGGTAGAGCGCTCCCTTAGCATGGGAGAGGGCTGGGGTTCAATTCCCCATACCTCCATAACGTTTTGCAGCAGGACCAATAACCCAACTTTGTTCGCCCCTACCTTTGATTTGTTTCGCAATTTAGCCAGAATTCCGATGCCTTAGCTAACAAAGCTTTCAACGATGAACGGATCGGAGAAGAATAGAAAGGAAGGGAAAAGAGAAGACTGATCACGTGGGGGTATAGCTCAGTGGTAGAGCGCTCCCTTAGCATGGGAGAGGGCTGGGGTTCAATTCCCCATACCTCCATAACGTTTTGCAGCAGGACCAATAACCCAACTTTGTTGGCCCCTACCTTTGATTTGTTTCGCAATTTAGCCAGAATTCCGATGCCTTAGCTAACAAAGCTTTCAACGATGAACGGATCGGTGAAGAATAGAAAGGAAGGGAAAAGAGAAGACTGATCACGTGGGGGTATAGCTCAGTGGTAGAGCGCTCCCTTAGCATGGGAGAGGGCTGGGGTTCAATTCCCCATACCTCCATAACGTTTTGCAGCAGGACCAATAACCCAACTTTGTTCGCCCCTACCTTTGATTTGTTTCGCAATTTAGCCAGAATTCCGATGCCTTAGCTAACAAAGCTTTCAACGATGAACGGATCGGAGAAGAATAGAAAGGAAGGGAAAAGAGAAGACTGATCACGTGGGGGTATAGCTCAGTGGTAGAGCGCTCCCTTAGCATGGGAGAGGGCTGGGGTTCAATTCCCCATACCTCCATAACGTTTTGCAGCAGGACCAATAACCCAACTTTGTTGGCCCCTACCTTTGATTTGTTTCGCAATTTAGCCAGAATTCCGATGCCTTAGCTAACAAAGCTTTCAACGATGAACGGATCGGTGAAGAATAGAAAGGAAGGGAAAAGAGAAGACTGATCACGTGGGGGTATAGCTCAGTGGTAGAGCGCTCCCTTAGCATGGGAGAGGGCTGGGGTTCAATTCCCCATACCTCCATAACGTTTTGCAGCAGGACCAATAACCCAACTTTGTTTGCCCCTACCTTTGATTTGTTTCGCAATTTAGCCAGAATTCCGATGCCTTAGCTAACAAAGCTTTCAACGATGAACGGATCGGTGAAGAATAGAAAGGAAGGGAAAAGAGAAGACTGATCACGTGGGGGTATAGCTCAGTGGTAGAGCGCTCCCTTAGCATGGGAGAGGGCTGGGGTTCAATTCCCCATACCTCCATAACGTTTTGCAGCAGGACCAATAACCCAACTTTGTTGGCCCCTACCTTTGATTTGTTTCGCAATTTAGCCAGAATTCCGATGCCTTAGCTAACAAAGCTTTCAACGATGAACGGATCGGAGAAGAATAGAAAGGAAGGGAAAAGAGAAGACTGATCACGTTCGGGTATAGCTCAGTGGTAGAGCGCTCCCTTAGCATGGGAAAGGGCTGGGGTTCAATTCCCCATACCTCCATAACGTTTTGCAGCAGGACCAATAACCCAACTTTGTTGGCCCCTAACTTTGATTTGTTTCGCAATTTAGCCAGAATTCCGATGCCTTAGCTAACAAAGCTTTCAACAATGAACGGATCGGAGAAGAATAGAAAGGAAGGGAAAAGAGAAGACTGATCACGTGGGGGTATAGCTCAGTGGTAGAGCGCTCCCTTAGCATGGGAGAGGGCTGGGGTTCAATTCCCCATACCTCCATAACGTTTTGCAGCAGGACCAATAACCCAACTTTGTTCGCCCCTACCTTTGATTTGTTTCGCAATTTAGCCAGAATTCCGATGCCTTAGCTAACAAAGCTTTCAACGATGAACGGATCGGAGAAGAATAGAAAGGAAGGGAAAAGAGAAGACTGATCACGTGGGGGTATAGCTCAGTGGTAGAGCGCTCCCTTAGCATGGGAGAGGGCTGGGGTTCAATTCCCCATACCTCCATAACGTTTTGCAGCAGGACCAATAACCCAACTTTGTTCGCCCCTAATTTTGATTTGTTTCGCAATTTAGCCAGAATTCCGATGCCTTAGCTAACAAAGCTTTCAACGATGAACGGATCGGTGAATAATAGAAAGGAAGGGAAAAGAGAAGACTGATCACGTGGGGGTATAGCTCAGTGGTAGAGCGCTCCCTTAGCATGGGAGAGGGCTGGGGTTCAATTCCCCATACCTCCATAACGTTTTGCAGCAGGACCAATAACCCAACTTTGTTGGCCCCTACCTTTGATTTGTTTCGCAATTTAGCCAGAATTCCGATGCCTTAGCTAACAAAGCTTTCAACGATGAACGGATCGGTGAAGAATAGAAAGGAAGGGAAAAGAGGAGACTGATCACGTGGGGGTATAGCTCAGTGGTAGAGCGCTCCCTTAGCATGGGAGAGGGCTGGGGTTCAATTCCCCATACCTCCATAACGTTTTGCAGCAGGACCAATAACCCAACTTTGTTGGCCCCTACCTTCAATTTGTTTCGCAACTTAGCCAGAATTCCGATGCCTTAGCTAACAAAGCTTTCAACAATGAACGGATCGGAGAAGAATAGAAAGAAAGGGAAAAGAGAAGACTGTTCACGTGGGGATATAGCTCAGTGGTAGAGCGCTCCCTTAGCATGGGAGAGGGCTGGGGTTCAATTCCCCATACCTCCATAACGTTTTGCAGCAGGGCCAATAACCCAACTTTGTTGGCCCCTACCTTTGATTTGTTTCGCAATTTAGCCAGAATTCCGATGCCTTAGCTAACAAAGCTTTCAACGATGAACGGATCGGAGAAGAATAGAAAGGAAGGGAAAAGAGAAGACTGATCACGTGGGGGTATAGCTCAGTGGTAGAGCGCTCCCTTAGCATGGGAGAGGGCTGGGGTTCAATTCCCCATACCTCCATAACGTTTTGCAGCAGGACCAATAACCCAACTTTGTTCGCCCCTACCTTTGATTTGTTTCGCAATTTAGCCAGAATTCCGATGCCTTAGCTAACAAAGCTTTCAACGATGAACGGATCGGAGAAGAATAGAAAGGAAGGGAAAAGAGAAGACTGATCACGTGAAGGTATAGCTCAGTGGTAGAGCGCTCCCTTAGCATGGGAGAGGGCTGGGGTTCAATTCCCCATACCTCCATAACGTTTTGCAGCAGGACCAATAACCCAACTTTGTTGGCCCCTACCTTTGATTTGTTTCGCAACTTAGCCAGAATTCCGATGCCTTAGCTAACAAGGCTTTCAACAATGAACGGATCGGAGAAGAATAGAAAGAAAGGGAAAAGAGAAGACTGATCACGTGGGGGTATAGCTCAGTGGTAGAGCGCTCCCTTAGCATGGGAGAGGGCTGGGGTTCAATTCCCCGTACCTCCATAACGTTTTGCAGCAGGACCAATAACCCAACTTTGTTTGCCCCTACCTTTGATTTGTTTCGCAATTTAGCCAGAATTCCGATGCCTTAGCTAACAAAGCTTTCAACGATGAACGGATCGGAGAAGAATAGAAAGGAAGGGAAAAGAGAAGACTGATCACGTGAAGGTATAGCTCAGTGGTAGAGCGCTCCCTTAGCATGGGAGAGGGCTGGGGTTCAATTCCCCATACCTCCATAACGTTTTGCAGCAGGACCAATAACCCAACTTTGTTGGCCCCTACCTTTGATTTGTTTCGCAACTTAGCCAGAATTCCGATGCCTTAGCTAACAAGGCTTTCAACAATGAACGGATCGGAGAAGAATAGAAAGAAAGGGAAAAGAGAAGACTGATCACGTGGGGGTATAGCTCAGTGGTAGAGCGCTCCCTTAGCATGGGAGAGGGCTGGGGTTCAATTCCCCATACCTCCATAACGTTTTGCAGCAGGACCAATAACCCAACTTTGTTGGCCCCTACCTTTGATTTGTTTCGCAATTTAGCCAGAATTCCGATGCCTTAGCTAACAAAGCTTTCAACAATGAACGGATCGGAGAAGAATAGAAAGAAAGGGAAAAGAGAAGACTGTTCACGTGGGGATATAGCTCAGTGGTAGAGCGCTCCCTTAGCATGGGAGAGGGCTGGGGTTCAATTCCCCATACCTCCATAACGTTTTGCAGCAGGGCCAATAACCCAACTTTGTTGGCCCCTACCTTTGATTTGTTTCGCAATTTAGCCAGAATTCCGATGCCTTAGCTAACAAAGCTTTCAACGATGAACGGATCGGTGAAGAATAGAAAGGAAGGGAAAAGAGAAGACTGATCACGTGGGGGTATAGCTCAGTGGTAGAGCGCTCCCTTAGCATGGGAGAGGGCTGGGGTTCAATTCCCCATACCTCCATAACGTTTTGCAGCAGGACCAATAACCCAACTTTGTTAGCCCCTACCTTTGATTTGTTTCGCAACTTAGCCAGAATTCCGATGCCTTAGCTAACAAAGCTTTCAACAATGAACGGATCGGAGAAGAATAGAAAGGAAGGGAAAAGAGAAGACTGATCACGTGGGGGTATAGCTCAGTGGTAGAGCGCTCCCTTAGCATGGGAGAGGGCTGGGGTTCAATTCCCCATACCTCCATAACGTTTTGCAGCAGGACCAATAACCCAACTTTGTTCGCCCCTACCTTTGATTTGTTTCGCAATTTGGCCAGAATTCCGATGCCTTAGCTAACAAAGCTTTCAACGATGAACGGATCGGAGAAGAATAGAAAGGAAGGGAAAAGAGAAGACTGTTCACGTGGGGATATAGCTCAGTGGTAGAGCGCTCCCTTAGCATGGGAGAGGGCTGGGGTTCAATTCCCCATACCTCCATAACGTTTTGCAGCAGGGCCAATAACCCAACTTTGTTGGCCCCTACCTTTGATTTGTTTCGCAATTTAGCCAGAATTCCGATGCCTTAGCTAACAAAGCTTTCAACGATGAACGGATCGGTGAAGAATAGAAAGGAAGGGAAAAGAGAAGACTGATCACGTGGGGGTATAGCTCAGTGGTAGAGCGCTCCCTTAGCATGGGAGAGGGCTGGGGTTCAATTCCCCATACCTCATAACGTTTTGCAGCAGGACCAATAACCCAACTTTGTTCGCCCCTACCTTTGATTTGTTTCGCAATTTAGCCAGAATTCCGATGCCTTAGCTAACAAAGCTTTCAACGATGAACGGATCGGAGAAGAATAGAAAGGAAGGGAAAAGAGAAGACTGTTCACGTGGGGATATAGCTCAGTGGTAGAGCGCTCCCTTAGCATGGGAGAGGGCTGGGGTTCAATTCCCCATACCTCCATAACGTTTTGCAGCAGGACCAATAACCCAACTTTGTTCGCCCCTACCTTTGATTTGTTTCGCAATTTAGCCAGAATTCCGATGCCTTAGCTAACAAAGCTTTCAACAACAAACGGATCGGAGAAGAATAGAAAGGAAGGGAAAAGAGAAGACTGTTCACGTGGGGATATAGCTCAGTGGTAAAGCGCTCCCTTAGCATGGGAGAGGGCTGGGGTTCAATTCCCCATACCTCCATAACGTTTTGCAGCAGGACCAATAACCCAACTTTGTTCGCCCCTACCTTTGATTTGTTTCGCAATTTAGCCAGAATTCCGATGCCTTAGCTAACAAAGCTTTCAACGATGAACGGATCGGTGAAGAATAGAAAGGAAGGGAAAAGAGAAGACTGATCACGTGGGGGTATAGCTCAGTGGTAGAGCGCTCCCTTAGCATGGGAGAGGGCTGGGGTTCAATTCCCCATACCTCATAACGTTTTGCAGCAGGACCAATAACCCAACTTTGTTCGCCCCTACCTTTGATTTGTTTCGCAATTTGGCCAGAATTCCGATGCCTTAGCTAACAAAGCTTTCAACGATGAACGGATCGGAGAAGAATAGAAAGGAAGGGAAAAGAGAAGACTGTTCACGTGGGGATATAGCTCAGTGGTAGAGCGCTCCCTTAGCATGGGAGAGGGCTGGGGTTCAATTCCCCATACCTCCATAACGTTTTGCAGCAGGGCCAATAACCCAACTTTGTTGGCCCCTACCTTTGATTTGTTTCGCAATTTAGCCAGAATTCCGATGCCTTAGCTAACAAAGCTTTCAACAACAAACGGATCGGAGAAGAATAGAAAGGAAGGGAAAAGAGAAGACTGATCACGTGGGGGTATAGCTCAGTGGTAGAGCGCTCCCTTAGCATGGGAGAGGGCTGGGGTTCAATTCCCCATACCTCCATAACGTTTTGCAGCAGGACCAATAACCCAACTTTGTTAGCCCCTACCTTTGATTTGT
The DNA here is from genome assembly GCA_958299035.1 of Cylicocyclus nassatus. Classification (NCBI taxonomy): domain Eukaryota; kingdom Metazoa; phylum Nematoda; class Chromadorea; order Rhabditida; family Strongylidae; genus Cylicocyclus; species Cylicocyclus nassatus. The sequence continues at coordinate 25,544,827 of CATQJL010000223.1, forward strand.
TTCGCAACTTAGCCAGAATTCCGATGCCTTAGCTAACAAAGCTTTCAACGATGAACGGATCGGTGAAGAATAGAAAGGAAGGGAAAAGAGAAGACTGATCACGTGGGGGTATAGCTCAGTGGTAGAGCGCTCCCTTAGCATGGGAGAGGGCTGGGGTTCAATTCCCCATACCTCCATAACGTTTTGCAGCAGGACCAATAACCCAACTTTGTTAGCCCCTACCTTTGATTTGTTTCGCAACTTAGCCAGAATTCCGATGCCTTAGCTAACAAAGCTTTCAACAATGAACGGATCGGAGAAGAATAGAAAGGAAGGGAAAAGAGAAGACTGATCACGTGAAGGTATAGCTCAGTGGTAGAGCGCTCCCTTAGCATGGGAGAGGGCTGGGGTTCAATTCCCCATACCTCCATAACGTTTTGCAGCAGGACCAATAACCCAACTTTGTTGGCCCCTACCTTTGATTTGTTTCGCAACTTAGCCAGAATTCCGATGCCTTAGCTAACAAGGCTTTCAACAATGAACGGATCGGAGAAGAATAGAAAGAAAGGGAAAAGAGAAGACTGATCACGTGGGGGTATAGCTCAGTGGTAGAGCGCTCCCTTAGCATGGGAGAGGGCTGGGGTTCAATTCCCCATACCTCCATAACGTTTTGCAGCAGGACCAATAACCCAACTTTGTTGGCCCCTACCTTTGATTTGTTTCGCAATTTAGCCAGAATTCCGATGCCTTAGCTAACAAAGCTTTCAACAATGAACGGATCGGAGAAGAATAGAAAGAAAGGGAAAAGAGAAGACTGTTCACGTGGGGATATAGCTCAGTGGTAGAGCGCTCCCTTAGCATGGGAGAGGGCTGGGGTTCAATTCCCCATACCTCCATAACGTTTTGCAGCAGGGCCAATAACCCAACTTTGTTGGCCCCTACCTTTGATTTGTTTCGCAATTTAGCCAGAATTCCGATGCCTTAGCTAACAAAGCTTTCAACGATGAACGGATCGGTGAAGAATAGAAAGGAAGGGAAAAGAGAAGACTGATCACGTGGGGGTATAGCTCAGTGGTAGAGCGCTCCCTTAGCATGGGAGAGGGCTGGGGTTCAATTCCCCATACCTCCATAACGTTTTGCAGCAGGACCAATAACCCAACTTTGTTAGCCCCTACCTTTGATTTGTTTCGCAACTTAGCCAGAATTCCGATGCCTTAGCTAACAAAGCTTTCAACGATGAACGGATCGGTGAAGAATAGAAAGGAAGGGAAAAGAGAAGACTGATCACGTGGGGGTATAGCTCAGTGGTAGAGCGCTCCCTTAGCATGGGAGAGGGCTGGGGTTCAATTCCCCATACCTCCATAACGTTTTGCAGCAGGACCAATAACCCAACTTTGTTAGCCCCTACCTTTGATTTGTTTCGCAACTTAGCCAGAATTCCGATGCCTTAGCTAACAAAGCTTTCAACAATGAACGGATCGGAGAAGAATAGAAAGGAAGGGAAAAGAGAAGACTGATCACGTGAAGGTATAGCTCAGTGGTAGAGCGCTCCCTTAGCATGGGAGAGGGCTGGGGTTCAATTCCCCATACCTCCATAACGTTTTGCAGCAGGACCAATAACCCAACTTTGTTGGCCCCTACCTTTGATTTGTTTCGCAACTTAGCCAGAATTCCGATGCCTTAGCTAACAAGGCTTTCAACAATGAACGGATCGGAGAAGAATAGAAAGAAAGGGAAAAGAGAAGACTGATCACGTGGGGGTATAGCTCAGTGGTAGAGCGCTCCCTTAGCATGGGAGAGGGCTGGGGTTCAATTCCCCATACCTCCATAACGTTTTGCAGCAGGACCAATAACCCAACTTTGTTGGCCCCTACCTTTGATTTGTTTCGCAATTTAGCCAGAATTCCGATGCCTTAGCTAACAAAGCTTTCAACAATGAACGGATCGGAGAAGAATAGAAAGAAAGGGAAAAGAGAAGACTGTTCACGTGGGGATATAGCTCAGTGGTAGAGCGCTCCCTTAGCATGGGAGAGGGCTGGGGTTCAATTCCCCATACCTCCATAACGTTTTGCAGCAGGGCCAATAACCCAACTTTGTTGGCCCCTACCTTTGATTTGTTTCGCAATTTAGCCAGAATTCCGATGCCTTAGCTAACAAAGCTTTCAACGATGAACGGATCGGTGAAGAATAGAAAGGAAGGGAAAAGAGAAGACTGATCACGTGGGGGTATAGCTCAGTGGTAGAGCGCTCCCTTAGCATGGGAGAGGGCTGGGGTTCAATTCCCCATACCTCCATAACGTTTTGCAGCAGGACCAATAACCCAACTTTGTTAGCCCCTACCTTTGATTTGTTTCGCAACTTAGCCAGAATTCCGATGCCTTAGCTAACAAAGCTTTCAACAATGAACGGATCGGAGAAGAATAGAAAGGAAGGGAAAAGAGAAGACTGATCACGTGGGGGTATAGCTCAGTGGTAGAGCGCTCCCTTAGCATGGGAGAGGGCTGGGGTTCAATTCCCCATACCTCCATAACGTTTTGCAGCAGGACCAATAACCCAACTTTGTTCGCCCCTACCTTTGATTTGTTTCGCAATTTGGCCAGAATTCCGATGCCTTAGCTAACAAAGCTTTCAACGATGAACGGATCGGAGAAGAATAGAAAGGAAGGGAAAAGAGAAGACTGTTCACGTGGGGATATAGCTCAGTGGTAGAGCGCTCCCTTAGCATGGGAGAGGGCTGGGGTTCAATTCCCCATACCTCCATAACGTTTTGCAGCAGGGCCAATAACCCAACTTTGTTGGCCCCTACCTTTGATTTGTTTCGCAATTTAGCCAGAATTCCGATGCCTTAGCTAACAAAGCTTTCAACGATGAACGGATCGGTGAAGAATAGAAAGGAAGGGAAAAGAGAAGACTGATCACGTGGGGGTATAGCTCAGTGGTAGAGCGCTCCCTTAGCATGGGAGAGGGCTGGGGTTCAATTCCCCATACCTCATAACGTTTTGCAGCAGGACCAATAACCCAACTTTGTTCGCCCCTACCTTTGATTTGTTTCGCAATTTAGCCAGAATTCCGATGCCTTAGCTAACAAAGCTTTCAACGATGAACGGATCGGAGAAGAATAGAAAGGAAGGGAAAAGAGAAGACTGTTCACGTGGGGATATAGCTCAGTGGTAGAGCGCTCCCTTAGCATGGGAGAGGGCTGGGGTTCAATTCCCCATACCTCCATAACGTTTTGCAGCAGGACCAATAACCCAACTTTGTTCGCCCCTACCTTTGATTTGTTTCGCAATTTAGCCAGAATTCCGATGCCTTAGCTAACAAAGCTTTCAACAACAAACGGATCGGAGAAGAATAGAAAGGAAGGGAAAAGAGAAGACTGTTCACGTGGGGATATAGCTCAGTGGTAAAGCGCTCCCTTAGCATGGGAGAGGGCTGGGGTTCAATTCCCCATACCTCCATAACGTTTTGCAGCAGGACCAATAACCCAACTTTGTTCGCCCCTACCTTTGATTTGTTTCGCAATTTAGCCAGAATTCCGATGCCTTAGCTAACAAAGCTTTCAACGATGAACGGATCGGAGAAGAATAGAAAGGAAGGGAAAAGAGAAGACTGTTCACGTGGGGATATAGCTCAGTGGTAGAGCGCTCCCTTAGCATGGGAGAGGGCTGGGGTTCAATTCCCCATACCTCCATAACGTTTTGCAGCAGGGCCAATAACCCAACTTTGTTGGCCCCTACCTTTGATTTGTTTCGCAATTTAGCCAGAATTCCGATGCCTTAGCTAACAAAGCTTTCAACGATGAACGGATCGGTGAAGAATAGAAAGGAAGGGAAAAGAGAAGACTGATCACGTGGGGGTATAGCTCAGTGGTAGAGCGCTCCCTTAGCATGGGAGAGGGCTGGGGTTCAATTCCCCATACCTCATAACGTTTTGCAGCAGGACCAATAACCCAACTTTGTTCGCCCCTACCTTTGATTTGTTTCGCAATTTAGCCAGAATTCCGATGCCTTAGCTAACAAAGCTTTCAACGATGAACGGATCGGAGAAGAATAGAAAGGAAGGGAAAAGAGAAGACTGTTCACGTGGGGATATAGCTCAGTGGTAGAGCGCTCCCTTAGCATGGGAGAGGGCTGGGGTTCAATTCCCCATACCTCCATAACGTTTTGCAGCAGGACCAATAACCCAACTTTGTTCGCCCCTACCTTTGATTTGTTTCGCAATTTAGCCAGAATTCCGATGCCTTAGCTAACAAAGCTTTCAACAACAAACGGATCGGAGAAGAATAGAAAGGAAGGGAAAAGAGAAGACTGTTCACGTGGGGATATAGCTCAGTGGTAAAGCGCTCCCTTAGCATGGGAGAGGGCTGGGGTTCAATTCCCCATACCTCCATAACGTTTTGCAGCAGGACCAATAACCCAACTTTGTTCGCCCCTACCTTTGATTTGTTTCGCAATTTAGCCAGAATTCCGATGCCTTAGCTAACAAAGCTTTCAACGATGAACGGATCGGTGAAGAATAGAAAGGAAGGGAAAAGAGAAGACTGATCACGTGGGGGTATAGCTCAGTGGTAGAGCGCTCCCTTAGCATGGGAGAGGGCTGGGGTTCAATTCCCCATACCTCATAACGTTTTGCAGCAGGACCAATAACCCAACTTTGTTCGCCCCTACCTTTGATTTGTTTCGCAATTTGGCCAGAATTCCGATGCCTTAGCTAACAAAGCTTTCAACGATGAACGGATCGGAGAAGAATAGAAAGGAAGGGAAAAGAGAAGACTGTTCACGTGGGGATATAGCTCAGTGGTAGAGCGCTCCCTTAGCATGGGAGAGGGCTGGGGTTCAATTCCCCATACCTCCATAACGTTTTGCAGCAGGGCCAATAACCCAACTTTGTTGGCCCCTACCTTTGATTTGTTTCGCAATTTAGCCAGAATTCCGATGCCTTAGCTAACAAAGCTTTCAACAACAAACGGATCGGAGAAGAATAGAAAGGAAGGGAAAAGAGAAGACTGATCACGTGGGGGTATAGCTCAGTGGTAGAGCGCTCCCTTAGCATGGGAGAGGGCTGGGGTTCAATTCCCCATACCTCCATAACGTTTTGCAGCAGGACCAATAACCCAACTTTGTTAGCCCCTACCTTTGATTTGTTTCGCAACTTAGCCAGAATTCCGATGCCTTAGCTAACAAAGCTTTCAACGATGAACGGATCGGTGAAGAATAGAAAGGAAGGGAAAAGAGAAGACTGATCACGTGGGGGTATAGCTCAGTGGTAGAGCGCTCCCTTAGCATGGGAGAGGGCTGGGGTTCAATTCCCCATACCTCCATAACGTTTTGCAGCAGGACCAATAACCCAACTTTGTTAGCCCCTACCTTTGATTTGTTTCGCAACTTAGCCAGAATTCCGATGCCTTAGCTAACAAAGCTTTCAACAATGAACGGATCGGAGAAGAATAGAAAGGAAGGGAAAAGAGAAGACTGATCACGTGGGGGTATAGCTCAGTGGTAGAGCGCTCCCTTAGCATGGGAGAGGGCTGGGGTTCAATTCCCCATACCTCCATAACGTTTTGCAGCAGGACCAATAACCCAACTTTGTTCGCCCCTACCTTTGATTTGTTTCGCAATTTGGCCAGAATTCCGATGCCTTAGCTAACAAAGCTTTCAACGATGAACGGATCGGAGAAGAATAGAAAGGAAGGGAAAAGAGAAGACTGTTCACGTGGGGATATAGCTCAGTGGTAGAGCGCTCCCTTAGCATGGGAGAGGGCTGGGGTTCAATTCCCCATACCTCCATAACGTTTTGCAGCAGGGCCAATAACCCAACTTTGTTGGCCCCTACCTTTGATTTGTTTCGCAATTTAGCCAGGATTCCGATGCCTTAGCTAACAAAGCTTTCAACAACAAACGGATCGGAGAAGAATAGAAAGGAAGGGAAAAGAGAAGACTGTTCACGTGGGGATATAGCTCAGTGGTAGAGCGCTCCCTTAGCATGGGAGAGGGCTGGGGTTCAATTCCCCATACCTCCATAACGTTTTGCAGCAGGACCAATAACCCAACTTTGTTCGCCCCTACCTTTGATTTGTTTCGCAATTTAGCCAGAATTCCGATGCCTTAGCTAACAAAGCTTTCAACGATGAACGGATCGGAGAAGAATAGAAAGGAAGGGAAAAGAGAAGACTGATCACGTGAAGGTATAGCTCAGTGGTAGAGCGCTCCCTTAGCATGGGAGAGGGCTGGGGTTCAATTCCCCATACCTCCATAACGTTTTGCAGCAGGGCCAATAACCCAACTTTGTTGGCACCTACCTTTGATTTGTTTCGCAATTTAGCCAGAATTCCGATGCCTTAGCTAACAAAGCTTTCAACAACAAACGGATCGGAGAAGAATAGAAAGGAAGGGAAAAGAGAAGACTGTTCACGTGGGGATATAGCTCAGTGGTAGAGCGCTCCCTTAGCATGGGAGAGGGCTGGGGTTCAATTCCCCATACCTCCATAACGTTTTGCAGCAGGGCCAATAACCCAACTTTGTTGGCCCCTACCTTTGATTTGTTTCGCAATTTAGCCAGGATTCCGATGCCTTAGCTAACAAAGCTTTCAACAACAAACGGATCGGAGAAGAATAGAAAGGAAGGGAAAAGAGAAGACTGTTCACGTGGGGATATAGCTCAGTGGTAGAGCGCTCCCTTAGCATGGGAGAGGGCTGGGGTTCAATTCCCCATACCTCCATAACGTTTTGCAGCAGGACCAATAACCCAACTTTGTTCGCCCCTACCTTTGATTTGTTTCGCAATTTAGCCAGAATTCCGATGCCTTAGCTAACAAAGCTTTCAACGATGAACGGATCGGAGAAGAATAGAAAGGAAGGGAAAAGAGAAGACTGATCACGTGAAGGTATAGCTCAGTGGTAGAGCGCTCCCTTAGCATGGGAGAGGGCTGGGGTTCAATTCCCCATACCTCCATAACGTTTTGCAGCAGGGCCAATAACCCAACTTTGTTGGCACCTACCTTTGATTTGTTTCGCAATTTAGCCAGAATTCCGATGCCTTAGCTAACAAAGCTTTCAACAACAAACGGATCGGAGAAGAATAGAAAGGAAGGGAAAAGAGAAGACTGTTCACGTGGGGATATAGCTCAGTGGTAAAGCGCTCCCTTAGCATGGGAGAGGGCTGGGGTTCAATTCCCCATACCTCCATAACGTTTTGCAGCAGGACCAATAACCCAACTTTGTTCGCCCCTACCTTTGATTTGTTTCGCAATTTAGCCAGAATTCCGATGCCTTAGCTAACAAAGCTTTCAACGATGAACGGATCGGTGAAGAATAGAAAGGAAGGGAAAAGAGAAGACTGATCACGTGGGGGTATAGCTCAGTGGTAGAGCGCTCCCTTAGCATGGGAGAGGGCTGGGGTTCAATTCCCCATACCTCCATAACGTTTTGCAGCAGGACCAATAACCCAACTTTGTTAGCCCCTACCTTTGATTTGTTTCGCAACTTAGCCAGAATTCCGATGCCTTAGCTAACAAAGGTTTCAACAATGAACGGATCGGAGAAGAATAGAAAGGAAGGGAAAAGAGAAGACTGATCACGTGGGGGTATAGCTCAGTGGTAGAGCGCTCCCTTAGCATGGGAGAGGGCTGGGGTTCAATTCCCCATACCTCCATAACGTTTTGCAGCAGGACCAATAACCCAACTTTGTTCGCCCCTACCTTTGATTTGTTTCGCAATTTGGCCAGAATTCCGATGCCTTAGCTAACAAAGCTTTCAACGATGAACGGATCGGAGAAGAATAGAAAGGAAGGGAAAAGAGAAGACTGTTCACGTGGGGATATAGCTCAGTGGTAGAGCGCTCCCTTAGCATGGGAGAGGGCTGGGGTTCAATTCCCCATACCTCCATAACGTTTTGCAGCAGGGCCAATAACCCAACTTTGTTGGCCCCTACCTTTGATTTGTTTCGCAATTTAGCCAGAATTCCGATGCCTTAGCTAACAAAGCTTTCAACAACAAACGGATCGGAGAAGAATAGAAAGGAAGGGAAAAGAGAAGACTGTTCACGTGGGGATATAGCTCAGTGGTAGAGCGCTCCCTTAGCATGGGAGAGGGCTGGGGTTCAATTCCCCATACCTCCATAACGTTTTGCAGCAGGACCAATAACCCAACTTTGTTCGCCCCTACCTTTGATTTGTTTCGCAATTTAGCCAGAATTCCGATGCCTTAGCTAACAAAGCTTTCAACGATGAACGGATCGGTGAAGAATAGAAAGGAAGGGAAAAGAGAAGACTGATCACGTGGGGGTATAGCTCAGTGGTAGAGCGCTCCCTTAGCATGGGAGAGGGCTGGGGTTCAATTCCCCATACCTCCATAACGTTTTGCAGCAGGACCAATAACCCAACTTTGTTAGCCCCTACCTTTGATTTGTTTCGCAACTTAGCCAGAATTCCGATGCCTTAGCTAACAAAGCTTTCAACAATGAACGGATCGGAGAAGAATAGAAAGGAAGGGAAAAGAGAAGACTGATCACGTGGGGGTATAGCTCAGTGGTAGAGCGCTCCCTTAGCATGGGAGAGGGCTGGGGTTCAATTCCCCATACCTCCATAACGTTTTGCAGCAGGGCCAATAACCCAACTTTGTTGGCACCTACCTTTGATTTGTTTCGCAATTTAGCCAGAATTCCGATGCCTTAGCTAACAAAGCTTTCAACAACAAACGGATCGGAGAAGAATAGAAAGGAAGGGAAAAGAGAAGACTGTTCACGTGGGGATATAGCTCAGTGGTAGAGCGCTCCCTTAGCATGGGAGAGGGCTGGGGTTCAATTCCCCATACCTCCATAACGTTTTGCAGCAGGGCCAATAACCCAACTTTGTTGGCCCCTACCTTTGATTTGTTTCGCAATTTAGCCAGGATTCCGATGCCTTAGCTAACAAAGCTTTCAACAACAAACGGATCGGAGAAGAATAGAAAGGAAGGGAAAAGAGAAGACTGTTCACGTGGGGATATAGCTCAGTGGTAGAGCGCTCCCTTAGCATGGGAGAGGGCTGGGGTTCAATTCCCCATACCTCCATAACGTTTTGCAGCAGGACCAATAACCCAACTTTGTTCGCCCCTACCTTTGATTTGTTTCGCAATTTAGCCAGAATTCCGATGCCTTAGCTAACAAAGCTTTCAACGATGAACGGATCGGAGAAGAATAGAAAGGAAGGGAAAAGAGAAGACTGATCACGTGAAGGTATAGCTCAGTGGTAGAGCGCTCCCTTAGCATGGGAGAGGGCTGGGGTTCAATTCCCCATACCTCCATAACGTTTTGCAGCAGGGCCAATAACCCAACTTTGTTGGCACCTACCTTTGATTTGTTTCGCAATTTAGCCAGAATTCCGATGCCTTAGCTAACAAAGCTTTCAACAACAAACGGATCGGAGAAGAATAGAAAGGAAGGGAAAAGAGAAGACTGTTCACGTGGGGATATAGCTCAGTGGTAAAGCGCTCCCTTAGCATGGGAGAGGGCTGGGGTTCAATTCCCCATACCTCCATAACGTTTTGCAGCAGGACCAATAACCCAACTTTGTTCGCCCCTACCTTTGATTTGTTTCGCAATTTAGCCAGAATTCCGATGCCTTAGCTAACAAAGCTTTCAACGATGAACGGATCGGTGAAGAATAGAAAGGAAGGGAAAAGAGAAGACTGATCACGTGGGGGTATAGCTCAGTGGTAGAGCGCTCCCTTAGCATGGGAGAGGGCTGGGGTTCAATTCCCCATACCTCCATAACGTTTTGCAGCAGGACCAATAACCCAACTTTGTTAGCCCCTACCTTTGATTTGTTTCGCAACTTAGCCAGAATTCCGATGCCTTAGCTAACAAAGGTTTCAACAATGAACGGATCGGAGAAGAATAGAAAGGAAGGGAAAAGAGAAGACTGATCACGTGGGGGTATAGCTCAGTGGTAGAGCGCTCCCTTAGCATGGGAGAGGGCTGGGGTTCAATTCCCCATACCTCCATAACGTTTTGCAGCAGGACCAATAACCCAACTTTGTTCGCCCCTACCTTTGATTTGTTTCGCAATTTGGCCAGAATTCCGATGCCTTAGCTAACAAAGCTTTCAACGATGAACGGATCGGAGAAGAATAGAAAGGAAGGGAAAAGAGAAGACTGTTCACGTGGGGATATAGCTCAGTGGTAGAGCGCTCCCTTAGCATGGGAGAGGGCTGGGGTTCAATTCCCCATACCTCCATAACGTTTTGCAGCAGGGCCAATAACCCAACTTTGTTGGCCCCTACCTTTGATTTGTTTCGCAATTTAGCCAGAATTCCGATGCCTTAGCTAACAAAGCTTTCAACAACAAACGGATCGGAGAAGAATAGAAAGGAAGGGAAAAGAGAAGACTGTTCACGTGGGGATATAGCTCAGTGGTAGAGCGCTCCCTTAGCATGGGAGAGGGCTGGGGTTCAATTCCCCATACCTCCATAACGTTTTGCAGCAGGACCAATAACCCAACTTTGTTCGCCCCTACCTTTGATTTGTTTCGCAATTTAGCCAGAATTCCGATGCCTTAGCTAACAAAGCTTTCAACGATGAACGGATCGGTGAAGAATAGAAAGGAAGGGAAAAGAGAAGACTGATCACGTGGGGGTATAGCTCAGTGGTAGAGCGCTCCCTTAGCATGGGAGAGGGCTGGGGTTCAATTCCCCATACCTCCATAACGTTTTGCAGCAGGACCAATAACCCAACTTTGTTAGCCCCTACCTTTGATTTGTTTCGCAACTTAGCCAGAATTCCGATGCCTTAGCTAACAAAGCTTTCAACAATGAACGGATCGGAGAAGAATAGAAAGGAAGGGAAAAGAGAAGACTGATCACGTGGGGGTATAGCTCAGTGGTAGAGCGCTCCCTTAGCATGGGAGAGGGCTGGGGTTCAATTCCCCATACCTCCATAACGTTTTGCAGCAGGACCAATAACCCAACTTTGTTCGCCCCTACCTTTGATTTGTTTCGCAATTTAGCCAGAATTCCGATGCCTTAGCTAACAAAGCTTTCAACGATGAACGGATCGGAGAAGAATAGAAAGGAAGGGAAAAGAGAAGACTGATCACGTGAAGGTATAGCTCAGTGGTAGAGCGCTCCCTTAGCATGGGAGAGGGCTGGGGTTCAATTCCCCATACCTCCATAACGTTTTGCAGCAGGACCAATAACCCAACTTTGTTGGCCCCTACCTTTGATTTGTTTCGCAACTTAGCCAGAATTCCGATGCCTTAGCTAACAAGGCTTTCAACAATGAACGGATCGGAGAAGAATAGAAAGAAAGGGAAAAGAGAAGACTGATCACGTGGGGGTATAGCTCAGTGGTAGAGCGCTCCCTTAGCATGGGAGAGGGCTGGGGTTCAATTCCCCATACCTCCATAACGTTTTGCAGCAGGACCAATAACCCAACTTTGTTTGCCCCTACCTTTGATTTGTTTCGCAATTTAGCCAGAATTCCGATGCCTTAGCTAACAAAGCTTTCAACGATGAACGGATCGGTGAAGAATAGAAAGGAAGGGAAAAGAGAAGACTGATCACGTGGGGGTATAGCTCAGTGGTAGAGCGCTCCCTTAGCATGGGAGAGGGCTGGGGTTCAATTCCCCACACCTCCATAACGTTTTGCAGCAGGACCAATAACCCAACTTTGTTGGCCCCTACCTTTGATTTGTTTCGCAATTTAGCCAGAATTCCGATGCCTTAGCTAACAAAGCTTTCAACAATGAACGGATCGGAGAAGAATAGAAAGAAAGGGAAAAGAGAAGACTGTTCACGTGGGGATATAGCTCAGTGGTAGAGCGCTCCCTTAGCATGGGAGAGGGCTGGGGTTCAATTCCCCATACCTCCATAACGTTTTGCAGCAGTACCAATTACCCAACTTTGTTAGCCCCTACCTTTGATTTGTTTCGCAACTTAGCCAGAATTCCGATGCCTTAGTTAACAAAGCTTTCAACGATGAACGGATCGGTGAAGAATAGAAAGGAAGGGAAAAGAGAACACTGATCACGTGGGGGTATAGCTCAGTGGTAGAGCGCTCCCTTAGCATGGGAGAGGGCTGGGGTTCAATTCCCCATACCTCCATAACGTTTTGCAGCAGGACCAATAACCCAACTTTGTTAGCCCCTACCTTTGATTTGTTTCGCAACTTAGCCAGAATTCCGATGCCTTAGCTAACAAAGCTTTCAACAATGAACGGATCGGAGAAGAATAGAAAGGAAGGGAAAAGAGAAGACTGATCACGTGGGGGTATAGCTCAGTGGTAGAGCGCTCCCTTAGCATGGGAGAGGGCTGGGGTTCAATTCCCCATACCTCCATAACGTTTTGCAGCAGGACCAATAACCCAACTTTGTTCGCCCCTACCTTTGATTTGTTTCGCAATTTAGCCAGAATTCCGATGCCTTAGCTAACAAAGCTTTCAACGATGAACGGATCGGAGAAGAATAGAAAGGAAGGGAAAAGAGAAGACTGATCACGTGAAGGTATAGCTCAGTGGTAGAGCGCTCCCTTAGCATGGGAGAGGGCTGGGGTTCAATTCCCCATACCTCCATAACGTTTTGCAGCAGGACCAATAACCCAACTTTGTTGGCCCCTACCTTTGATTTGTTTCGCAACTTAGCCAGAATTCCGATGCCTTAGCTAACAAGGCTTTCAACAATGAACGGATCGGAGAAGAATAGAAAGAAAGGGAAAAGAGAAGACTGATCACGTGGGGGTATAGCTCAGTGGTAGAGCGCTCCCTTAGCATGGGAGAGGGCTGGGGTTCAATTCCCCATACCTCCATAACGTTTTGCAGCAGGACCAATAACCCAACTTTGTTTGCCCCTACCTTTGATTTGTTTCGCAATTTAGCCAGAATTCCGATGCCTTAGCTAACAAAGCTTTCAACGATGAACGGATCGGTGAAGAATAGAAAGGAAGGGAAAAGAGAAGACTGATCACGTGGGGGTATAGCTCAGTGGTAGAGCGCTCCCTTAGCATGGGAGAGGGCTGGGGTTCAATTCCCCATACCTCCATAACGTTTTGCAGGAGGACCAATAACCCAACTTTGTTGGCCCCTACCTTTGATTTGTTTCGCAATTTAGCCAGAATTCCGATGCCTTAGCTAACAAAGCTTTCAACGATGAACGGATCGGAGAAGAATAGAAAGAAAGGGAAAAGAGAAGACTGATCACGTGGGGGTATAGCTCAGTGGTAGAGCGCTCCCTTAGCATGGGAGAGGGCTGGGGTTCAATTCCCCATACCTCCATAACGTTTTGCAGCAGGACCAATAACCCAACTTTGTTGGCCCCTACCTTTGATTTGTTTCGCAATTTAGCCAGAATTCCGATGCCTTAGCTAACAAAGCTTTCAACGATGAACGGATCGGTGAAGAATAGAAAGGAAGGGAAAAGAGAAGACTGATCACGTGGGGGGTATAGCTCAGTGGTAGAGCCGCTCCCTTAGCATGGGAGAGGGCTGGGGTTCAATTCCGCATACCTCCATAACGTTTTGCAGCAGGACCAATAACCCAACTTTGTTGGCCCCTACCTTTAAATTGTTTCGCAACTTAGCCAGAATTCCGATGCCTTAGCTAACAAAGCTTTCAACAATGAACGGATCGGAGAAGAATAGAAAGGAAGGGAAAAGAGGAGACTGATCACGTGGGGGTATAGCTCAGTGGTAGAGCGCTCCCTTAGCATGGGAGAGGGCTGGGGTTCAATTCCCCATACCTCCATAACGTTTTGCAGCAGGTCCAATAACCCAACTTTGTTGGCCCCTACCTTTAATTTGTTTCGCAACTTAGCCAGAATTCCGATGCCTTAGCTAACAAAGCTTTCAACAATGAACGGATCGGAGAAGAATAGAAAGGAAGGGAAAAGAGAAGACTGATCACGTGGGGGTATAGCTCAGTGGTAGAGCGCTCCCTTAGCATGGGAGAGGGCTGGGGTTCAATTCCCCATACCTCCATAACGTTTTGCAGCAGGACCAGTAACCCAACTTTGTTGGCCCCTACCTTTGATTTGTTTCGCAATTTAGCCAGAATTCCGATGCCTTAGCTAACAAAGCTTTCAACGATGAACGGATCGGTGAAGAATAGAAAGGAAGGGAAAAGAGAAGACTGATCACGTGGGGGTATAGCTCAGTGGTAGAGCGCTCCCTTAGCATGGGAGAGGGCTGGGGTTCAATTCCCCATACCTCCATAACGTTTTGCAGCAGGACCAATAACCCAACTTTGTTGGCCCCTACCTTTGATTTGTTTCGCAATTTAGCCAGAATTCCGATGCCTTAGCCAACAAAGCTTTCAACGATGAACGGATCGGAGAAGAATAGAAAGAAAGGGAAAAGAGAAGACTGATCACGTGGGGGTATAGCTCAGTGGTAGAGCGCTCCCTTAGCATGGGAGAGGGCTGGGGTTCAATTCCCCATACCTCCATAACGTTTTGCAGCAGGACCAATAACCCAACTTTGTTGGCCCCTACCTTTGATTTGTTTCGCAATTTAGCCAGAATTCCGATGCCTTAGCTAACAAAGCTTTCAACGATGAACGGATCGGTGAAGAATAGAAAGGAAGGGGAAAGAGAAGACTGATCACGTGGGGGTATAGCTCAGTGGTAGAGCGCTCCCTTAGCATGGGAGAGGGCTGGGGTTCAATTCCCCATACCTCCATAACGTTTTGCAGCAGGACCAATAACCCAACTTTGTTGGCCCCTACCTTTGATTTGTTTCGCAATTTAGCCAGAATTCCGATGCCTTAGCTAACAAAGCTTTCAACGATGAACGGATCGGTGAAGAATAGAAAGGAAGGGAAAAGAGAAGACTGATCACGTGGGGGTATAGCTCAGTGGTAGAGCCGCTCCCTTAGCATGGGAGAGGGCTGGGGTTCAATTCCGCATACCTCCATAACGTTTTGCAGCAGGACCAATAACCCAACTTTGTTGGCCCCTACCTTTAATTTGTTTCGCAACTTAGCCAGAATTCCGATGCCTTAGCTAACAAAGCTTTCAACAATGAACGGATCGGAGAAGAATAGAAAGGAAGGGAAAAGAGAAGACTGATCACGTGGGGGTATAGCTCAGTGGTAGAGCGCTCCCTTAGCATGGGAGAGGGCTGGGGTTCAATTCCCCATACCTCCATAACGTTTTGCAGCAGGACCAATAACCCAACTTTGTTGGCCCCTACCTTTGATTTGTTTCGCAATTTAGCCAGAATTCCGATGCCTTAGCTAACAAAGCTTTCAACGATGAACGGATCGGTGAAGAATAGAAAGGAAGGGGAAAGAGAAGACTGATCACGTGGGGGTATAGCTCAGTGGTAGAGCGCTCCCTTAGCATGGGAGAGGGCTGGGGTTCAATTCCCCATACCTCCATAACGTTTTGCAGCAGGACCAATAACCCAACTTTGTTGGCCCCTACCTTTGATTTGTTTCGCAATTTAGCCAGAATTCCGATGCCTTAGCTAACAAAGCTTTCAACGATGAACGGATCGGTGAAGAATAGAAAGGAAGGGAAAAGAGAAGACTGATCACGTGGGGGTATAGCTCAGTGGTAGAGCCGCTCCCTTAACATGGGAGAGGGCTGGGGTTCAATTCCGCATACCTCCATAACGTTTTGCAGCAGGACCAATAACCCAACTTTGTTGGCCCCTACCTTTAATTTGTTTCGCAACTTAGCCAGAATTCCGATGCCTTAGCTAACAAAGCTTTCAACAATGAACGGATCGGAGAAGAATAGAAAGGAAGGGAAAAGAGGAGACTGATCACGTGGGGGTATAGCTCAGTGGTAGAGCGCTCCCTTAGCATGGGAGAGGGCTGGGGGTTCAATTCCCCATACCTCCATAACGTTTTGCAGCACGACCAATAACCCAACTTTGTTGGCCCCTACCTTTAATTTGTTTCGCAACTTAGCCAGAATTCCGATGCCTTAGCTAACAAAGCTTTCAACAATGAACGGATCGGAGAAGAATAGAAAGGAAGGGAAAAGAGAAGACTGATCACGTGGGGGTATAGCTCAGTGGTAGAGCGCTCCCTTAGCATGGG
Source organism: Cylicocyclus nassatus (assembly GCA_958299035.1). Classification (NCBI taxonomy): domain Eukaryota; kingdom Metazoa; phylum Nematoda; class Chromadorea; order Rhabditida; family Strongylidae; genus Cylicocyclus; species Cylicocyclus nassatus. The sequence continues at coordinate 25,560,817 of CATQJL010000223.1, forward strand.
AGAGGGCTGGGGTTCAATTCCCCATACCTCCATAACGTTTTGCAGCAGGACCAATAACCCAACTTTGTTGGCCCCTACCTTTGATTTGTTTCGCAAATTAGCCAGAATTCCGATGCCTTAGCTAACAAAGCTTTCAACGATGAACGGATCGGTGAAGAATAGAAAGGAAGGGAAAAGAGAAGACTGATCACGTGGGGGTATAGCTCAGTGGTAGAGCGCTCCCTTAGCATGGGAGAGGGCTGGGGTTCAATTCCCCATACCTCCATAACGTTTTGCAGCAGGACCAATAACCCAACTTTGTTGGCCCCTACCTTTGATTTGTTTCGCAATTTAGCCAGAATTCCGATGCCTTAGCTAACAAAGCTTTCAAACAATAAACGGATCGGAGAAGAATAGAAAGGAAGGGAAAAGAGGAGACTGATCACGTGGGGGTATAGCTCAGTGGTAGAGCGCTCCCTTAGCATGGGAGAGGGCTGGGGTTCAATTCCCCATACCTCCATAACGTTTTGCAGCAGGACCAATAACCCAACTTTGTTGGCCCCTACCTTTGATTTGTTTCGCAATTTAGCCAGAATTCCGATGCCTTAGCTAACAAAGCTTTCAACGATGAACGGATCGGTGAAGAATAGAAAGGAAGGGAAAAGAGAAGACTGATCACGTGGGGGTATAGCTCAGTGGTAGAGCGCTCCCTTAGCATGGGAGAGGGCTGGGGTTCAATTCCCCATACCTCCATAACGTTTTGCAGCAGGACCAATAACCCAACTTTGTTGGCCCCTACCTTTGATTTGTTTCGCAATTTAGCCAGAATTCCGATGCCTTAGCTAACAAAGCTTTCAAACAATAAACGGATCGGAGAAGAATAGAAAGGAAGGGAAAAGAGAAGACTGTTCATGTGGGGGTATAGCTCAGTGGTAGAGCGCTCCCTTAGCATGGGAGAGGGCTGGGGTTCAATTCCCCATACCTCCATAACGTTTTGCAGCAGGGCCAATAACCCAACTTTGTTGGCCCCTACCTTTGATTTGTTTCGCAATTTAGCCAGAATTCCGATGCCTTAGCTAACAAAGCTTTCAACGATGAACGGATCGGTGAAGAATAGAAAGGAAGGGAAAAGAGAAGACTGATCACGTGGGGGTATAGCTCAGTGGTAGAGCGGTCCCTTAGCATGGGAGAGGACTGGGGTTCAATTCCCCATACCTCCATAACGTTTTGCAGAAGGACCAATAACCCAACTTTGTTGGCCCCTACCTTTAATTTGTTTCGCAATTTAGCCAGAATTCCGATGCCTTAGCTAACAAAGCTTTCAACAATGAACGGATCGGAGAAGAATAGAACGGAAGGGAAAAGAGAAGACTGATCACGTGGGGGTATAGCTCAGTGGTAGAGCGCTCCCTTATCATGGGAGAGGGCTGGGGTTCAATTCCCCATACCTCCATAACGTTTTGTAGCAAGACCAATAACCCAACTTTGTTGGCCCCTACCTTTGATTTGTTTCGCAATTTAGCCAGAATTCCGATGCCTTAGCTAACAAAGCTTTCAACGATGAACGGATCGGAGAAGAATAGAAAGGAAGGGAAAAGAGAAGACTGATCACGTGGGGGGTATAGCTCAGTGGTAGAGCGCTCACTTAGCACGGGAGAGGGCTGGGGTTCAATTCCCCATACCTCCATAACGTTTTGCAGCAGGACCAATAACCCAACTTTGTTGGCCCCTACCTTTGATTTGTTTCGCAATTTAGCCAGAATTCCGATGCCTTAGCTAACAAAGCTTTCAAACAATAAACGGATCGAGAAGAATAGAAAGGAAGGGAAAAGAGAAGACTGATCACGTGGGGGTATAGCTCAGTGGTAGAGCGCTCCCTTAGCATGGGAGAGGGCTGAGGTTGGGAGAGGGGTTCAATTCCCCATACCTCCATAACGTTTTGCAGCAGGACCAATAACCCAACTTTGTTGGCCCCTACCTTTGATTTGTTTCGCAACTTAGCCAGAATTCCGATGCCTTAGCTAACAAAGCTTTCAAACAATAAACGGATCGGAGAAGAATACAAAGGAAGGAAAAAGAGAAGACTGATCACGTGGGGGGTATAGCTCAGTGGTAGAGCGCTCCCTTAGCATGGGAGAGGGCTGGGCAATTCCCCATACCTCCATAACGTTTTGCAGCAGGACCAATAACCCAACTTTGTTGGCCCCTACCTTTAATTTGTTTCGCAACTTAGCCAGAATTCCGATGCCTTAGCTAACAAAGCTTTCAACAATGAACGGATCGGAGAAGAATAGAAAGGAAGGGAAAAGAGAAGACTGATCACGTGGGGGTATAGCTCAGTGGTAGAGCGCTCCCTTAGCATGGGAGAGGGCTGGGGTTCAATTCCCCATACCTCCATAACGTTTTGCAGCAGGACCAATAACCCAACTTTGTTGGCCCCTACCTTTGATTTGTTTCGCAATTTAGCCAGAATTCCGATGCCTTAGCTAACAAAGCTTTCAACGATGAACGGATCGGAGAAGAATAGAAAGAAAAGGAAAAGAGAAGACTGATCACGTGGGGGTATAGCTCAGTGGTAGAGCGCTCCCTTAGCATGGGAGAGGGCTGGGGTTCAATTCCCCATACCTCCATAACGTTTTGCAGCAGGACCAATAACCCAACTTTGTTGGCCCCTACCTTTGATTTGTTTCGCAACTTAGCCAGAATTCCGATGCCTTAGCTAACAAAGCTTTCAACGATGAACGGATCGGTGAAGAATAGAAAGGAAGGGAAAAGAGAAGACTGATCACGTGGGGGTATAGCTCAGTGGCAGAGCGCTCCCTTAGCATGGGAGAGGGCTGGGGTTCAATTCCCCATACCTCCATAACGTTTTGCAGCAGGACCAATAACCCAACTTTGTTGGCCCCTACCTTTGATTTGTTTCGCAATTTAGCCAGAATTCCGATGCCTTAGCTAACAAAGCTTTCAACAATGAACGGATCGGAGAAGAATAGAAAGGAAGGGAAAAGAGAAGACTGATCACGTGGGGGTATAGCTCAGTGGTAGAGCGCTCCCTTATCATGGGAGAGGGCTGGGGTTCAATTCCCCATACCTCCATAACGTTTTGTAGCAGGACCAATAACCCAACTTTGTTTGCCCCTACCTTTGATTTGTTTCGCAATTTAGCCAGAATTCCGATGCCTTAGCTAACAAAGCTTTCAAACAATAAACGGATCGAGAAGAATAGAAAGGAAGGGAAAAGAGAAGACTGATCACGTGGGGGTATAGCTCAGTGGTAGAGCGCTCCCTTAGCATGGGAGAGGGCTGAGGTTGGGAGAGGGGTTCAATTCCCCATACCTCCATAACGTTTTGCAGCAGGACCAATAACCCAACTTTGTTGGCCCCTACCTTTGATTTGTTTCGCAACTTAGCCAGAATTCCGATGCCTTAGCTAACAAAGCTTTCAAACAATAAACGGATCGGAGAAGAATACAAAGGAAGGAAAAAGAGAAGACTGATCACGTGGGGGGTATAGCTCAGTGGTAGAGCGCTCCCTTAGCATGGGAGAGGGCTGGGCAATTCCCCATACCTCCATAACGTTTTGCAGCAGGACCAATAACCCAACTTTGTTGGCCCCTACCTTTAATTTGTTTCGCAACTTAGCCAGAATTCCGATGCCTTAGCTAACAAAGCTTTCAACAATGAACGGATCGGAGAAGAATAGAAAGGAAGGGAAAAGAGAAGACTGATCACGTGGGGGTATAGCTCAGTGGTAGAGCGCTCCCTTAGCATGGGAGAGGGCTGGGGTTCAATTCCCCATACCTCCATAACGTTTTGCAGCAGGACCAATAACCCAACTTTGTTGGCCCCTACCTTTGATTTGTTTCGCAATTTAGCCAGAATTCCGATGCCTTAGCTAACAAAGCTTTCAACGATGAACGGATCGGAGAAGAATAGAAAGAAAAGGAAAAGAGAAGACTGATCACGTGGGGGTATAGCTCAGTGGTAGAGCGCTCCCTTAGCATGGGAGAGGGCTGGGGTTCAATTCCCCATACCTCCATAACGTTTTGCAGCAGGACCAATAACCCAACTTTGTTGGCCCCTACCTTTGATTTGTTTCGCAACTTAGCCAGAATTCCGATGCCTTAGCTAACAAAGCTTTCAACGATGAACGGATCGGTGAAGAATAGAAAGGAAGGGAAAAGAGAAGACTGATCACGTGGGGGTATAGCTCAGTGGTAGAGCGCTCCCTTATCATGGGAGAGGGCTGGGGTTCAATTCCCCATACCTCCATAACGTTTTGTAGCAGGACCAATAACCCAACTTTGTTTGCCCCTACCTTTGATTTGTTTCGCAATTTAGCCAGAATTCCGATGCCTTAGCTAACAAAGCTTTCAACGATGAACGGATCGGTGAAGAATAGAAAGGAAGGGAAAAGAGAAGACTGATCACGTGGGGGTATAGCTCAGTGGTAGAGCGCTCCCTTAGCATGGGAGAGGGCTGGGGTTCAATTCCCCATACCTCCATAACGTTTTGCAGCAGGACCAATAACCCAACTTTGTTGGCCCCTACCTTTGATTTGTTTCGCAATTTAGCCAGAATTCCGATGCCTTAGCTAACAAAGCTTTCAACAATAAACGGATCGGAGAAGAATAGAAAGGAAGGGAAAAGAGAAGACTGTTCACGTGGGGGTATAGCTCAGTGGTAGAGCGCTCCCTTAGCATGGGAGATTGCTGGGGTTCAATTCCCCATACCTCCATAACGTTTTGCAGCAGGACCAATAACCCAACTTTGTTGGCCCCTACCTTTGATTTGTTTCGCAATTTAGCCAGAATTCCGATGCCTTAGCTAACAAAGCTTTCAACGATGAACGGATCGGTGAAGAATAGAAAGGAAGGGAAAAGAGAAGACTGATCACGTGGGGGTATAGCTCAGTGGTAGAGCGCTCCCTTAGCATGGGAGAGGGCTGGGGTTCAATTACCCATACCTCTATAACGTTCTGCAGCAGGACAAATAACCCAACTTTGTTGGCCCCTACCTTTGATTTGTTTCGCAATTTAGCCAGAATTCCGATGCCTTAGCTAACAAAGCTTTCAAACAATAAACGGATCGGAGAAGAATAGAAAGGAAGGGAAAAGAGAAGACTGTTCATGTGGGGGTATAGCTCAGTGGTAGAGCGCTCCCTTAGCATGGGAGAGGTCTGGGGTTCAATTCCCCATACCTCCATAACGTTTTGCAGCAGGACCAATAACCCAACTTTGTTCGCCCCTACCTTTGATTTGTTTCGCAATTTAGCCAGAATTCCGATGCCTTAGCTAACAAAGCTTTCAACGATGAACGGATCGGAGAAGAATAGAAAGGAAGGGAAAAGAGAAGACTGATCACGTGGGGGGTATAGCTCAGTGGTAGAGCGCTCACTTAGCACGGGAGAGGGCTGGGGTTCAATTCCCCATACCTCCATAACGTTTTGCAGCAGGACCAATAACCCAACTTTGTTGGCCCCTACCTTTGATTTGTTTCGCAATTTAGCCAGAATTCCGATGCCTTAGCTAACAAAGCTTTCAAACAATAAACGGATCGGAGAAGAATAGAAAGGAAGGGAAAAGAGAAGACTGATCACGTGGGGGTATAGCTCAGTGGTAGAGCGCTCCCTTAGCATGGGAGAGGGCTGAGGTTGGGAGAGGGGTTCAATTCCCCATACCTCCATAACGTTTTGCAGCAGGACCAATAACCCAACTTTGTTGGCCCCTACCTTTGATTTGTTTCGCAACTTAGCCAGAATTCCGATGCCTTAGCTAACAAAGCTTTCAAACAATAAACGGATCGGAGAAGAATACAAAGGAAGGAAAAAGAGAAGACTGATCACGTGGGGGGTATAGCTCAGTGGTAGAGCGCTCCCTTAGCATGGGAGAGGGCTGGGCAATTCCCCATACCTCCATAACGTTTTGCAGCAGGACCAATAACCCAACTTTGTTGGCCCCTACCTTTAATTTGTTTCGCAACTTAGCCAGAATTCCGATGCCTTAGCTAACAAAGCTTTCAACAATGAACGGATCGGAGAAGAATAGAAAGGAAGGGAAAAGAGAAGACTGATCACGTGGGGGTATAGCTCAGTGGTAGAGCGCTCCCTTAGCATGGGAGAGGGCTGGGGTTCAATTCCCCATACCTCCATAACGTTTTGCAGCAGGACCAATAACCCAACTTTGTTGGCCCCTACCTTTGATTTGTTTCGCAATTTAGCCAGAATTCCGATGCCTTAGCTAACAAAGCTTTCAACGATGAACGGATCGGAGAAGAATAGAAAGAAAAGGAAAAGAGAAGACTGATCACGTGGGGGTATAGCTCAGTGGTAGAGCGCTCCCTTAGCATGGGAGAGGGCTGGGGTTCAATTCCCCATACCTCCATAACGTTTTGCAGCAGGACCAATAACCCAACTTTGTTGGCCCCTACCTTTGATTTGTTTCGCAACTTAGCCAGAATTCCGATGCCTTAGCTAACAAAGCTTTCAAACAATAAACGGATCGGAGAAGAATACAAAGGAAGGAAAAAGAGAAGACTGATCACGTGGGGGGTATAGCTCAGTGGTAGAGCGCTCCCTTAGCATGGGAGAGGGCTGGGCAATTCCCCATACCTCCATAACGTTTTGCAGCAGGACCAATAACCCAACTTTGTTGGCCCCTACCTTTAATTTGTTTCGCAACTTAGCCAGAATTCCGATGCCTTAGCTAACAAAGCTTTCAACAATGAACGGATCGGAGAAGAATAGAAAGGAAGGGAAAAGAGAAGACTGATCACGTGGGGGTATAGCTCAGTGGTAGAGCGCTCCCTTAGCATGGGAGAGGGCTGGGGTTCAATTCCCCATACCTCCATAACGTTTTGCAGCAGGACCAATAACCCAACTTTGTTGGCCCCTACCTTTGATTTGTTTCGCAATTTAGCCAGAATTCCGATGCCTTAGCTAACAAAGCTTTCAACGATGAACGGATCGGAGAAGAATAGAAAGAAAAGGAAAAGAGAAGACTGATCACGTGGGGGTATAGCTCAGTGGTAGAGCGCTCCCTTAGCATGGGAGAGGGCTGGGGTTCAATTCCCCATACCTCCATAACGTTTTGCAGCAGGACCAATAACCCAACTTTGTTGGCCCCTACCTTTAATTTGTTTCGCAACTTAGCCAGAATTCCGATGCCTTAGCTAACAAAGCTTTCAACAATGAACGGATCGGAGAAGAATAGAAAGGAAGGGAAAAGAGAAGACTGATCACGTGGGGGTATAGCTCAGTGGTAGAGCGCTCCCTTAGCATGGGAGAGGGCTGGGGTTCAATTCCCCATACCTCCATCACGTTTTGCAGCAGGACCAATAACCCAACTTTGTTGGCCCCTACCTTTGATTTGTTTCGCAATTTAGCCAGAATTCCGATGCCTTAGCTAACAAAGCTTTCAACGATGAACGGATCGGAGAAGAATAGAAAGAAAGGGAAAAGAGAAGACTGATCACGTGGGGGTATAGCTCAGTGGTAGAGCGCTCCCTTAGCATGGGAGAGGGCTGGGGTTCAATTCCCCATACCTCCATAACGTTTTGCAGCAGGACCAATAACCCAACTTTGTTGGCCCCTACCTTTAATTTGTTTCGCAACTTAGCCAGAATTCCGATGCCTTAGCTAACAAAGCTTTCAACAATGAACGGATCGGAGAAGAATAGAAAGGAAGGGAAAAGAGAAGACTGATCACGTGGGGGTATAGCTCAGTGGTAGAGCGCTCCCTTAGCATGGGAGAGGGCTGGGGTTCAATTCCCCATACCTCCATAACGTTTTGCAGCAGGACCAATAACCCAACTTTGTTGGCCCCTACCTTTGATTTGTTTCGCAATTTAGCCAGAATTCCGATGCCTTAGCTAACAAAGCTTTCAACGATGAACGGATCGGAGAAGAATAGAAAGAAAGGGAAAAGAGAAGACTGATCACGTGGGGGTATAGCTCAGTGGTAGAGCGCTCCCTTAGCATGGGAGAGGGCTGGGGTTCAATTCCCCATACCTCCATAACGTTTTGCAGCAGGACCAATAACCCAACTTTGTTGGCCCCTACCTTTAATTTGTTTCGCAACTTAGCCAGAATTCCGATGCCTTAGCTAACAAAGCTTTCAACAATGAACGGATCGGAGAAGAATAGAAAGGAAGGGAAAAGAGAAGACTGATCACGTGGGGGTATAGCTCAGTGGTAGAGCGCTCCCTCAGCATGGGAGAGGGCTGGGGTTCAATTCCCCATACCTCCATAACGTTTTGCAGCAGGACCAATAACCCAACATTGTTGGCCCCTACCTTTGATTTGTTTCGCAACTTAGCCAGAATTCCGATGCCTTAGCTAACAAAGCTTTCAACAATGAACGGATCGGAGAAGAATAGAAAGGAAGGGAAAAGAGAAGACTGATCACGTGGGGGTATAGCTCAGTGGTAGAGCGCTCCCTTAGCATGGGAGAGGGCTGGGGTTCAATTCCCCATACCTCCATAACGTTTTGCAGCAGGACCAATAACCCAACTTTGTTGGCCCCTACCTTTGATTTGTTTCGCAATTTAGCCAGAATTCCGATGCCTTAGCTAACAAAGCTTTCAACGATGAACGGATCGGAGAAGAATAGAAAGAAAGGGAAAAGAGAAGACTGATCACGTGGGGGTATAGCTCAGTGGTAGAGCGCTCCCTTAGCATGGGAGAGGGCTGGGGTTCAATTCCCCATACCTCCATAACGTTTTGCAGCAGGACCAATAACCCAACTTTGTTGGCCCCTACCTTTAATTTGTTTCGCAACTTAGCCAGAATTCCGATGCCTTAGCTAACAAAGCTTTCAACAATGAACGGATCGGAGAAGAATAGAAAGGAAGGGAAAAGAGAAGACTGATCACGTGGGGGTATAGCTCAGTGGTAGAGCGCTCCCTTAGCATGGGAGAGGGCTGGGGTTCAATTCCCCATACCTCCATAACGTTTTGCAGCAGGACCAATAACCCAACTTTGTTGGCCCCTACCTTTGATTTGTTTCGCAATTTAGCCAGAATTCCGATGCCTTAGCTAACAAAGCTTTCAACGATGAACGGATCGGAGAAGAATAGAAAGAAAGGGAAAAGAGAAGACTGATCACGTGGGGGTATAGCTCAGTGGTAGAGCGCTCCCTTAGCATGGGAGAGGGCTGGGGTTCAATTCCCCATACCTCCATAACGTTTTGCAGCAGGACCAATAACCCAACTTTGTTGGCCCCTACCTTTGATTTGTTTCGCAACTTAGCCAGAATTCCGATGCCTTAGCTAACAAAGCTTTCAACAATGAACGGATCGGAGAAGAATAGAAAGGAAGGGAAAAGAGAAGACTGATCACGTGGGGGTATAGCTCAGTGGTAGAGCGCTCCCTTAGCATGGGAGAGGGCTGGGGTTCAATTCCCCATACCTCCATAACGTTTTGCAGCAGGACCAATAACCCAACTTTGTTGGCCCCTACCTTTGATTTGTTTCGCAATTTAGCCAGAATTCCGATGCCTTAGCTAACAAAGCTTTCAACGATGAACGGATCGGAGAAGAATAGAAAGAAAGGGAAAAGAGAAGACTGATCACGTGGGGGTATAGCTCAGTGGTAGAGCGCTCCCTTAGCATGGGAGAGGGCTGGGGTTCAATTCCCCATACCTCCATAACGTTTTGCAGCAGGACCAATAACCCAACTTTGTTGGCCCCTACCTTTAATTTGTTTCGCAACTTAGCCAGAATTCCGATGCCTTAGCTAACAAAGCTTTCAACAATGAACGGATCGGAGAAGAATAGAAAGGAAGGGAAAAGAGAAGACTGATCACGTGGGGGTATAGCTCAGTGGTAGAGCGCTCCCTTAGCATGGGAGAGGGCTGGGGTTCAATTCCCCATACCTCCATAACGTTTTGCAGCAGGACCAATAACCCAACATTGTTGGCCCCTACCTTTGATTTGTTTCGCAACTTAGCCAGAATTCCGATGCCTTAGCTAACAAAGCTTTCAACAATGAACGGATCGGAGAAGAATAGAAAGGAAGGGAAAAGAGAAGACTGATCACGTGGGGGTATAGCTCAGTGGTAGAGCGCTCCCTTAGCATGGGAGAGGGCTGGGGTTCAATTCCCCATACCTCCATAACGTTTTGCAGCAGGACCAATAACCCAACTTTGTTGGCCCCTACCTTTGATTTGTTTCGCAATTTAGCCAGAATTCCGATGCCTTAGCTAACAAAGCTTTCAACGATGAACGGATCGGAGAAGAATAGAAAGAAAGGGAAAAGAGAAGACTGATCACGTGGGGGTATAGCTCAGTGGTAGAGCGCTCCCTTAGCATGGGAGAGGGCTGGGGTTCAATTCCCCATACCTCCATAACGTTTTGCAGCAGGACCAATAACCCAACTTTGTTGGCCCCTACCTTTAATTTGTTTCGCAACTTAGCCAGAATTCCGATGCCTTAGCTAACAAAGCTTTCAACAATGAACGGATCGGAGAAGAATAGAAAGGAAGGGAAAAGAGAAGACTGATCACGTAGGGGTATAGCTCAGTGGTAGAGCGCTCCCTTAGCATGGGAGAGGGCTGGGGTTCAATTCCCCATACCTCCATAACGTTTTGCAGCAGGACCAATAACCCAACTTTGTTGGCCCCTACCTTTAATTTGTTTCGCAACTTAGCCAGAATTCCGATGCCTTAGCTAACAAAGCTTTCAACAATGAACGGATCGGAGAAGAATAGAAAGGAAGGGAAAAGAGAAGACTGATCACGTGGGGGTATAGCTCAGTGGTAGAGCGCTCCCTTAGCATGGGAGAGGGCTGGGGTTCAATTCCCCATACCTCCATAACGTTTTGCAGCAGGACCAATAACCCAACTTTGTTGGCCCCTACCTTTGATTTGTTTCGCAATTTAGCCAGAATTCCGATGCCTTAGCTAACAAAGCTTTCAACGATGAACGGATCGGAGAAGAATAGAAAGAAAGGGAAAAGAGAAGACTGATCACGTGGGGGTATAGCTCAGTTGTAGAGCGCTCCCTTAGCATGGGAGAGGGCTGGGGTTCAATTCCCCATACCTCCATAACGTTTTGCAGCAGGACCAATAACCCAACTTTGTTGGCCCCTACCTTTGATTTGTTTCGCAACTTAGCCAGAATTCCGATGCCTTAGCTAACAAAGCTTTCAACAATGAACGGATCGGAGAAGAATAGAAAGGAAGGGAAAAGAGAAGACTGATCACGTGGGGGTATAGCTCAGTGGTAGAGCGCTCCCTTAGCATGGGAGAGGGCTGGGGTTCAATTCCCCATACCTCCATAACGTTTTGCAGCAGGACCAATAACCCAACTTTGTTGGCCCCTACCTTTGATTTGTTTCGCAATTTAGCCAGAATTCCGATGCCTTAGCTAACAAAGCTTTCAACGATGAACGGATCGGAGAAGAATAGAAAGAAAGGGAAAAGAGAAGACTGATCACGTGGGGGTATAGCTCAGTGGTAGAGCGCTCCCTTAGCATGGGAGAGGGCTGGGGTTCAATTCCCCATACCTCCATAACGTTTTGCAGCAGGACCAATAACCCAACTTTGTTGGCCCCTACCTTTAATTTGTTTCGCAACTTAGCCAGAATTCCGATGCCTTAGCTAACAAAGCTTTCAACAATGAACGGATCGGAGAAGAATAGAAAGGAAGGGAAAAGAGAAGACTGATCACGTGGGGGTATAGCTCAGTGGTAGAGCGCTCCCTTAGCATGGGAGAGGGCTGGGGTTCAATTCCCCATACCTCCATAACGTTTTGCAGCAGGACCAATAACCCAACTTTGTTGGCCCCTACCTTTGATTTGTTTCGCAATTTAGCCAGAATTCCGATGCCTTAGCTAACAAAGCTTTCAACGATGAACGGATCGGAGAAGAATAGAAAGAAAGGGAAAAGAGAAGACTGATCACGTGGGGGTATAGCTCAGTGGTAGAGCGCTCCCTTAGCATGGGAGAGGGCTGGGGTTCAATTCCCCATACCTCCATAACGTTTTGCAGCAGGACCAATAACCCAACTTTGTTGGCCCCTACCTTTAATTTGTTTCGCAACTTAGCCAGAATTCCGATGCCTTAGCTAACAAAGCTTTCAACAATGAACGGATCGGAGAAGAATAGAAAGGAAGGGAAAAGAGAAGACTGATCACGTGGGGGTATAGCTCAGTGGTAGAGCGCTCCCTTAGCATGGGAGAGGGCTGGGGTTCAATTCCCCATACCTCCATAACGTTTTGCAGCAGGACCAATAACCCAACTTTGTTGGCCCCTACCTTTAATTTGTTTCGCAACTTAGCCAGAATTCCGATGCCTTAGCTAACAAAGCTTTCAACAATGAACGGATCGGAGAAGAATAGAAAGGAAGGGAAAAGAGAAGACTGATCACGTGGGGGTATAGCTCAGTGGTAGAGCGCTCCCTTAGCATGGGAGAGGGCTGGGGTTCAATTCCCCATACCTCCATAACGTTTTGCAGCAGGACCAATAACCCAACTTTGTTGGCCCCTACCTTTGATTTGTTTCGCAATTTAGCCAGAATTCCGATGCCTTAGCTAACAAAGCTTTCAACGATGAACGGATCGGAGAAGAATAGAAAGAAAGGGAAAAGAGAAGACTGATCACGTGGGGGTATAGCTCAGTGGTAGAGCGCTCCCTTAGCATGGGAGAGGGCTGGGGTTCAATTCCCCATACCTCCATAACGTTTTGCAGCAGGACCAATAACCCAACTTTGTTGGCCCCTACCTTTGATTTGTTTCGCAACTTAGCCAGAATTCCGATGCCTTAGCTAACAAAGCTTTCAACAATGAACGGATCGGAGAAGAATAGAAAGGAAGGGAAAAGAGAAGACTGATCACGTGGGGGTATAGCTCAGTGGTAGAGCGCTCCCTTAGCATGGGAGAGGGCTGGGGTTCAATTCCCCATACCTCCATAACGTTTTGCAGCAGGACCAATAACCCAACTTTGTTGGCCCCTACCTTTGATTTGTTTCGCAATTTAGCCAGAATTCCGATGCCTTAGCTAACAAAGCTTTCAACGATGAACGGATCGGAGAAGAATAGAAAGAAAGGGAAAAGAGAAGACTGATCACGTGGGGGTATAGCTCAGTGGTAGAGCGCTCCCTTAGCATGGGAGAGGGCTGGGGTTCAATTCCCCATACCTCCATAACGTTTTGCAGCAGGACCAATAACCCAACTTTGTTGGCCCCTACCTTTAATTTGTTTCGCAACTTAGCCAGAATTCCGATGCCTTAGCTAACAAAGCTTTCAACAATGAACGGATCGGAGAAGAATAGAAAGGAAGGGAAAAGAGAAGACTGATCACGTGGGGGTATAGCTCAGTGGTAGAGCGCTCCCTTAGCATGGGAGAGGGCTGGGGTTCAATTCCCCATACCTCCATAACGTTTTGCAGCAGGACCAATAACCCAACTTTGTTGGCCCCTACCTTTAATTTGTTTCGCAACTTAGCCAGAATTCCGATGCCTTAGCTAACAAAGCTTTCAACAATGAACGGATCGGAGAAGAATAGAAAGGAAGGGAAAAGAGAAGACTGATCACGTGGGGGTATAGCTCAGTGGTAGAGCGCTCCCTTAGCATGGGAGAGGGCTGGGGTTCAATTCCCCATACCTCCATAACGTTTTGCAGCAGGACCAATAACCCAACTTTGTTGGCCCCTACCTTTGATTTGTTTCGCAATTTAGCCAGAATTCCGATGCCTTAGCTAACAAAGCTTTCAACGATGAACGGATCGGAGAAGAATAGAAAGAAAGGGAAAAGAGAAGACTGATCACGTGGGGGTATAGCTCAGTGGTAGAGCGCTCCCTTAGCATGGGAGAGGGCTGGGGTTCAATTCCCCATACCTCCATAACGTTTTGCAGCAGGACCAATAACCCAACTTTGTTGGCCCCTACCTTTAATTTGTTTCGCAACTTAGCCAGAATTCCGATGCCTTAGCTAACAAAGCTTTCAACAATGAACGGATCGGAGAAGAATAGAAAGGAAGGGAAAAGAGAAGACTGATCACGTGGGGGTATAGCTCAGTGGTAGAGCGCTCCCTTAGCATGGGAGAGGGCTGGGGTTCAATTCCCCATACCTCCATAACGTTTTGCAGCAGGACCAATAACCCAACATTGTTGGCCCCTACCTTTGATTTGTTTCGCAACTTAGCCAGAATTCCGATGCCTTAGCTAACAAAGCTTTCAACAATGAACGGATCGGAGAAGAATAGAAAGGAAGGGAAAAGAGAAGACTGATCACGTGGGGGTATAGCTCAGTGGTAGAGCGCTCCCTTAGCATGGGAGAGGGCTGGGGTTCAATTCCCCATACCTCCATAACGTTTTGCAGCAGGACCAATAACCCAACTTTGTTGGCCCCTACCTTTGATTTGTTTCGCAATTTAGCCAGAATTCCGATGCCTTAGCTAACAAAGCTTTCAACGATGAACGGATCGGAGAAGAATAGAAAGAAAGGGAAAAGAGAAGACTGATCACGTGGGGGTATAGCTCAGTGGTAGAGCGCTCCCTTAGCATGGGAGAGGGCTGGGGTTCAATTCCCCATACCTCCATAACGTTTTGCAGCAGGACCAATAACCCAACTTTGTTGGCCCCTACCTTTGATTTGTTTCGCAATTTAGCCAGAATTCCGATGCCTTAGCTAACAAAGCTTTCAACGATGAACGGATCGGAGAAGAATAGAAAGAAAGGGAAAAGAGAAGACTGATCACGTGGGGGTATAGCTCAGTGGTAGAGCGCTCCCTTAGCATGGGAGAGGGCTGGGGTTCAATTCCCCATACCTCCATAACGTTTTGCAGCAGGACCAATAACCCAACTTTGTTGGCCCCTACCTTTAATTTGTTTCGCAACTTAGCCAGAATTCCGATGCCTTAGCTAACAAAGCTTTCAACAATGAACGGATCGGAGAAGAATAGAAAGGAAGGGAAAAGAGAAGACTGATCACGTGGGGGTATAGCTCAGTGGTAGAGCGCTCCCTTAGCATGGGAGAGGGCTGGGGTTCAATTCCCCATACCTCCATAACGTTTTGCAGCAGGACCAATAACCCAACATTGTTGGCCCCTACCTTTGATTTGTTTCGCAACTTAGCCAGAATTCCGATGCCTTAGCTAACAAAGCTTTCAACAATGAACGGATCGGAGAAGAATAGAAAGGAAGGGAAAAGAGAAGACTGATCACGTGGGGGTATAGCTCAGTGGTAGAGCGCTCCCTTAGCATGGGAGAGGGCTGGGGTTCAATTCCCCACACCTCCATAACGTTTTGCAGCAGGACCAATAACCCAAATTTGTTGGCCCCTACCTTTGATTTGTTTCGCAATTTAGCCAGAATTCCGATGCCTTAGCTAACAAAGCTTTCAACGATGAACGGATCGGAGAAGAATAGAAAGAAAGGGAAAAGAGAAGACTGATCACGTGGGGGTATAGCTCAGTGGTAGAGCGCTCCCTTAGCATGGGAGAGGGCTGGGGTTCAATTCCCCATACCTCCATAACGTTTTGCAGCAGGACCAATAACCCAACTTTGTTGGCCCCTACCTTTAATTTGTTTCGCAACTTAGCCAGAATTCCGATGCCTTAGCTAACAAAGCTTTCAACAATGAACGGATCGGAGAAGAATAGAAAGGAAGGGAAAAGAGAAGACTGATCACGTGGGGGTATAGCTCAGTGGTAGAGCGCTCCCTTAGCATGGGAGAGGGCTGGGGTTCAATTCCCCATACCTCCATAACGTTTTGCAGCAGGACCAATAACCCAACTTTGTTGGCCCCTACCTTTAATTTGTTTCGCAACTTAGCCAGAATTCCGATGCCTTAGCTAACAAAGCTTTCAACAATGAACGGATCGGAGAAGAATAGAAAGGAAGGGAAAAGAGAAGACTGATCACGTGGGGGTATAGCTCAGTGGTAGAGCGCTCCCTTAGCATGGGAGAGGGCTGGGGTTCAATTCCCCATACCTCCATAACGTTTTGCAGCAGGACCAATAACCCAACTTTGTTGGCCCCTACCTTTGATTTGTTTCGCAATTTAGCCAGAATTCCGATGCCTTAGCTAACAAAGCTTTCAACGATGAACGGATCGGAGAAGAATAGAAAGAAAGGGAAAAGAGAAGACTGATCACGTGGGGGTATAGCTCAGTGGTAGAGCGCTCCCTTAGCATGGGAGAGGGCTGGGGTTCAATTCCCCATACCTCCATAACGTTTTGCAGCAGGACCAATAACCCAACTTTGTTGGCCCCTACCTTTGATTTGTTTCGCAACTTAGCCAGAATTCCGATGCCTTAGCTAACAAAGCTTTCAACAATGAACGGATCGGAGAAGAATAGAAAGGAAGGGAAAAGAGAAGACTGATCACGTGGGGGTATAGCTCAGTGGTAGAGCGCTCCCTTAGCATGGGAGAGGGCTGGGGTTCAATTCCCCATACCTCCATAACGTTTTGCAGCAGGACCAATAACCCAACTTTGTTGGCCCCTACCTTTGATTTGTTTCGCAATTTAGCCAGAATTCCGATGCCTTAGCTAACAAAGCTTTCAACGATGAACGGATCGGAGAAGAATAGAAAGAAAGGGAAAAGAGAAGACTGATCACGTGGGGGTATAGCTCAGTGGTAGAGCGCTCCCTTAGCATGGGAGAGGGCTGGGGTTCAATTCCCCATACCTCCATAACGTTTTGCAGCAGGACCAATAACCCAACTTTGTTGGCCCCTACCTTTGATTTGTTTCGCAACTTAGCCAGAATTCCGATGCCTTAGCTAACAAAGCTTTCAACAATGAACGGATCGGAGAAGAATAGAAAGGAAGGGAAAAGAGAAGACTGATCACGTGGGGGTATAGCTCAGTGGTAGAGCGCTCCCTTAGCATGGGAGAGGGCTGGGGTTCAATTCCCCATACCTCCATAACGTTTTGCAGCAGGACCAATAACCCAACTTTGTTGGCCCCTACCTTTGATTTGTTTCGCAATTTAGCCAGAATTCCGATGCCTTAGCTAACAAAGCTTTCAACGATGAACGGATCGGAGAAGAATAGAAAGAAAGGGAAAAGAGAAGACTGATCACGTGGGGGTATAGCTCAGTGGTAGAGCGCTCCCTTAGCATGGGAGAGGGCTGGGGTTCAATTCCCCATACCTCCATAACGTTTTGCAGCAGGACCAATAACCCAACTTTGTTGGCCCCTACCTTTAATTTGTTTCGCAACTTAGCCAGAATTCCGATGCCTTAGCTAACAAAGCTTTCAACAATGAACGGATCGGAGAAGAATAGAAAGGAAGGGAAAAGAGAAGACTGATCACGTGGGGGTATAGCTCAGTGGTAGAGCGCTCCCTTAGCATGGGAGAGGGCTGGGGTTCAATTCCCCATACCTCCATAACGTTTTGCAGCAGGACCAATAACCCAACTTTGTTGGCCCCTACCTTTGATTTGTTTCGCAATTTAGCCAGAATTCCGATGCCTTAGCTAACAAAGCTTTCAACGATGAACGGATCGGAGAAGAATAGAAAGAAAGGGAAAAGAGAAGACTGATCACGTGGGGGTATAGCTCAGTGGTAGAGCGCTCCCTTAGCATGGGAGAGGGCTGGGGTTCAATTCCCCATACCTCCATAACGTTTTGCAGCAGGACCAATAACCCAACTTTGTTGGCCCCTACCTTTAATTTGTTTCGCAACTTAGCCAGAATTCCGATGCCTTAGCTAACAAAGCTTTCAACAATGAACGGATCGGAGAAGAATAGAAAGGAAGGGAAAAGAGAAGACTGATCACGTGGGGGTATAGCTCAGTGGTAGAGCGCTCCCTTAGCATGGGAGAGGGCTGGGGTTCAATTCCCCATACCTCCATAACGTTTTGCAGCAGGACCAATAACCCAACTTTGTTGGCCCCTACCTTTAATTTGTTTCGCAACTTAGCCAGAATTCCGATGCCTTAGCTAACAAAGCTTTCAACAATGAACGGATCGGAGAAGAATAGAAAGGAAGGGAAAAGAGAAGACTGATCACGTGGGGGTATAGCTCAGTGGTAGAGCGCTCCCTTAGCATGGGAGAGGGCTGGGGTTCAATTCCCCATACCTCCATAACGTTTTGCAGCAGGACCAATAACCCAACTTTGTTGGCCCCTACCTTTGATTTGTTTCGCAATTTAGCCAGAATTCCGATGCCTTAGCTAACAAAGCTTTCAACGATGAACGGATCGGAGAAGAATAGAAAGAAAGGGAAAAGAGAAGACTGATCACGTGTGGGTATAGCTCAGTGGTAGAGCGCTCCCTTAGCATGGGAGAGGGCTGGGGTTCAATTCCCCATACCTCCATAACGTTTTGCAGCAGGACCAATAACCCAACTTTGTTGGCCCCTACCTTTGATTTGTTTCGCAACTTAGCCAGAATTCCGATGCCTTAGCTAACAAAGCTTTCAACAATGAACGGATCGGAGAAGAATAGAAAGGAAGGGAAAAGAGAAGACTGATCACGTGGGGGTATAGCTCAGTGGTAGAGCGCTCCCTTAGCATGGGAGAGGGCTGGGGTTCAATTCCCCATACCTCCATAACGTTTTGCAGCAGGACCAATAACCCAACTTTGTTGGCCCCTACCTTTGATTTGTTTCGCAATTTAGCCAGAATTCCGATGCCTTAGCTAACAAAGCTTTCAACGATGAACGGATCGGAGAAGAATAGAAAGAAAGGGAAAAGAGAAGACCGATCACGTGGGGGTATAGCTCAGTGGTAGAGCGCTCCCTTAGCATGGGAGAGGGCTGGGGTTCAATTCCCCATACCTCCATAACGTTTTGCAGCAGGACCAATAACCCAACTTTGTTGGCCCCTACCTTTGATTTGTTTCGCAACTTAGCCAGAATTCCGATGCCTTAGCTAACAAAGCTTTCAACAATGAACGGATCGGAGAAGAATAGAAAGGAAGGGAAAAGAGAAGACTGATCACGTGGGGGTATAGCTCAGTGGTAGAGCGCTCCCTTAGCATGGGAGAGGGCTGGGGTTCAATTCCCCATACCTCCATAACGTTTTGCAGCAGGACCAATAACCCAACTTTGTTGGCCCCTACCTTTGATTTGTTTCGCAATTTAGCCAGAATTCCGATGCCTTAGCTAACAAAGCTTTCAACGATGAACGGATCGGAGAAGAATAGAAAGAAAGGGAAAAGAGAAGACTGATCACGTGGGGGTATAGCTCAGTGGTAGAGCGCTCCCTTAGCATGGGAGAGGGCTGGGGTTCAATTCCCCATACCTCCATAACGTTTTGCAGCAGGACCAATAACCCAACTTTGTTGGCCCCTACCTTTAATTTGTTTCGCAACTTAGCCAGAATTCCGATGCCTTAGCTAACAAAGCTTTCAACAATGAACGGATCGGAGAAGAATAGAAAGGAAGGGAAAAGAGAAGACTGATCACGTGGGGGTATAGCTCAGTGGTAGAGCGCTCCCTTAGCATGGGAGAGGGCTGGGGTTCAATTCCCCATACCTCCATAACGTTTTGCAGCAGGACCAATAACCCAACTTTGTTGGCCCCTACCTTTGATTTGTTTCGCAATTTAGCCAGAATTCCGATGCCTTAGCTAACAAAGCTTTCAACGATGAACGGATCGGAGAAGAATAGAAAGAAAGGGAAAAGAGAAGACTGATCACGTGGGGGTATAGCTCAGTGGTAGAGCGCTCCCTTAGCATGGGAGAGGGCTGGGGTTCAATTCCCCATACCTCCATAACGTTTTGCAGCAGGACCAATAACCCAACTTTGTTGGCCCCTACCTTTAATTTGTTTCGCAACTTAGCCAGAATTCCGATGCCTTAGCTAACAAAGCTTTCAACAATGAACGGATCGGAGAAGAATAGAAAGGAAGGGAAAAGAGAAGACTGATCACGTGGGGGTATAGCTCAGTGGTAGAGCGCTCCCTTAGCATGGGAGAGGGCTGGGGTTCAATTCCCCATACCTCCATAACGTTTTGCAGCAGGACCAATAACCCAACTTTGTTGGCCCCTACCTTTAATTTGTTTCGCAACTTAGCCAGAATTCCGATGCCTTAGCTAACAAAGCTTTCAACAATGAACGGATCGGAGAAGAATAGAAAGGAAGGGAAAAGAGAAGACTGATCACGTGGGGGTATAGCTCAGTGGTAGAGCGCTCCCTTAGCATGGGAGAGGGCTGGGGTTCAATTCCCCATACCTCCATAACGTTTTGCAGCAGGACCAATAACCCAACTTTGTTGGCCCCTACCTTTGATTTGTTTCGCAATTTAGCCAGAATTCCGATGCCTTAGCTAACAAAGCTTTCAACGATGAACGGATCGGAGAAGAATAGAAAGAAAGGGAAAAGAGAAGACTGATCACGTGGGGGTATAGCTCAGTGGTAGAGCGCTCCCTTAGCATGGGAGAGGGCTGGGGTTCAATTCCCCATACCTCCATAACGTTTTGCAGCAGGACCAATAACCCAACTTTGTTGGCCCCTACCTTTGATTTGTTTCGCAATTTAGCCAGAATTCCGATGCCTTAGCTAACAAAGCTTTCAACGATGAACGGATCGGAGAAGAATAGAAAGAAAGGGAAAAGAGAAGACTGATCACGTGGGGGTATAGCTCAGTGGTAGAGCGCTCCCTTAGCATGGGAGAGGGCTGGGGTTCAATTCCCCATACCTCCATAACGTTTTGCAGCAGGACCAATAACCCAACTTTGTTGGCCCCTACCTTTAATTTGTTTCGCAACTTAGCCAGAATTCCGATGCCTTAGCTAACAAAGCTTTCAACAATGAACGGATCGGAGAAGAATAGAAAGGAAGGGAAAAGAGAAGACTGATCACGTGGGGGTATAGCTCAGTGGTAGAGCGCTCCCTTAGCATGGGAGAGGGCTGGGGTTCAATTCCCCATACCTCCATAACGTTTTGCAGCAGGACCAATAACCCAACTTTGTTGGCCCCTACCTTTAATTTGTTTCGCAACTTAGCCAGAATTCCGATGCCTTAGCTAACAAAGCTTTCAACAATGAACGGATCGGAGAAGAATAGAAAGGAAGGGAAAAGAGAAGACTGATCACGTGGGGGTATAGCTCAGTGGTAGAGCGCTCCCTTAGCATGGGAGAGGGCTGGGGTTCAATTCCCCATACCTCCATAACGTTTTGCAGCAGGACCAATAACCCAACTTTGTTGGCCCCTACCTTTGATTTGTTTCGCAATTTAGCCAGAATTCCGATGCCTTAGCTAACAAAGCTTTCAACGATGAACGGATCGGAGAAGAATAGAAAGAAAGGGAAAAGAGAAGACTGATCACGTGGGGGTATAGCTCAGTGGTAGAGCGCTCCCTTAGCATGGGAGAGGGCTGGGGTTCAATTCCCCATACCTCCATAACGTTTTGCAGCAGGACCAATAACCCAACTTTGTTGGCCCCTACCTTTGATTTGTTTCGCAACTTAGCCAGAATTCCGATGCCTTAGCTAACAAAGCTTTCAACAATGAACGGATCGGAGAAGAATAGAAAGGAAGGGAAAAGAGAAGACTGATCACGTGGGGGTATAGCTCAATGGTAGAGCGCTCCCTTAGCATGGGAGAGGGCTGGGGTTCAATTCCCCATACCTCCATAACGTTTTGCAGCAGGACCAATAACCCAACTTTGTTGGCCCCTACCTTTGATTTGTTTCGCAATTTAGCCAGAATTCCGATGCCTTAGCTAACAAAGCTTTCAACGATGAACGGATCGGAGAAGAATAGAAAGAAAGGGAAAAGAGGAGACTGATCACGTGGGGGTATAGCTCAGTGGTAGAGCGCTCCCTTAGCATGGGAGAGGGCTGGGGTTCAATTCCCCATACCTCCATAACGTTTTGCAGCAGGACCAATAACCCAACATTGTTGGCCCCTACCTTTGATTTGTTTCGCAACTTAGCCAATATTCCGATGCCTTAGCTAACAAAGCTTTCAAACAATAAACGGATCGGAGAAGAATAGAAAGGAAGGGAAAAGAGAAGACTGATCACGTGGGGGGTATAGCTCAGTGGTAGAGCGCTCACTTAGCACGGGAGAGGGCTGGGGTTCAATTCCCCATACCTCCATAACGTTTTGCAGCAGGACCAATAACCCAACTTTGTTGGCCCCTACCTTTGATTTGTTTCGCAATTTAGCCAGAATTCCGATGCCTTAGCTAACAAAGCTTTCAACAATGAACGGATCGGAGAAGAATAGAAAGGAAGGGAAAAGAGAAGACTGATCACGTGGGGGTATAGCTCAGTGGTAGAGCGCTCCCTTAGCATGGGAGAGGGCTGGGGTTCAATTCCCCATACCTCCATAACGTTTTGCAGCAGGACCAATAACCCAACATTGTTGGCCCCTACCTTTGATTTGTTTCGCAACTTAGCCAGAATTCCGATGCCTTAGCTAACAAAGCTTTCAAACAATAAACGGATCGGAGAAGAATAGAAAGGAAGGGAAAAGAGAAGACTGATCACGTGGGGGGTATAGCTCAGTGGTAGAGCGCTCACTTAGCACGGGAGAGGGCTGGGGTTCAATTCCCCATACCTCCATAACGTTTTGCAGCAGGACCAATAACCCAACTTTGTTGGCCCCTACCTTTGATTTGTTTCGCAATTTAGCCAGAATTCCGATGCCTTAGCTAACAAAGCTTTCAACAATGAACGGATCGGAGAAGAATAGAAAGGAAGGGAAAAGAGAAGACTGATCACGTGGGGGTATAGCTCAGTGGTAGAGCGCTCCCTTAGCATGGGAGAGGGCTGGGGTTCAATTCCCCATACCTCCATAACGTTTTGCAGCAGGACCAATAACCCAACATTGTTGGCCCCTACCTTTGATTTGTTTCGCAACTTAGCCAGAATTCCGATGCCTTAGCTAACAAAGCTTTCAAACAATAAACGGATCGGAGAAGAATAGAAAGGAAGGGAAAAGAGAAGACTGATCACGTGGGGGGTATAGCTCAGTGGTAGAGCGCTCACTTAGCACGGGAGAGGGCTGGGGTTCAATTCCCCATACCTCCATAACGTTTTGCAGCAGGACCAATAACCCAACTTTGTTGGCCCCTACCTTTGATTTGTTTCGCAATTTAGCCAGAATTCCGATGCCTTAGCTAACAAAGCTTTCAACAATGAACGGATCGGAGAAGAATAGAAAGGAAGGGAAAAGAGAAGACTGATCACGTGGGGGTATAGCTCAGTGGTAGAGCGCTCCCTTAGCATGGGAGAGGGCTGGGGTTCAATTCCCCATACCTCCATAACGTTTTGCAGCAGGACCAATAACCCAACTTTGTTGGCCCCTACCTTTGATTTGTTTCGCAACTTAGCCAGAATTCCGATGCCTTAGCTAACAAAGCTTTCAACAATGAACGGATCGGAGAAGAATAGAAAGGAAGGGAAAAGAGAAGACTGATCACGTGGGGGTATAGCTCAGTGGTAGAGCGCTCCCTTAGCATGGGAGAGGGCTGGGGTTCAATTCCCCATACCTCCATAACGTTTTGCAGCAGGACCAATAACCCAACTTTGTTGGCCCCTACCTTTGATTTGTTTCGCAAATTAGCCAGAATTCCGATGCCTTAGCTAACAAAGCTTTCAACGATGAACGGATCGGTGAAGAATAGAAAGGAAGGGAAAAGAGAAGACTGATCACGTGGGGGTATAGCTCAGTGGTAGAGCGCTCCCTTAGCATGGGAGAGGGCTGGGGTTCAATTCCCCATACCTCCATAACGTTTTGCAGCAGGACCAATAACCCAACTTTGTTGGCCCCTACCTTTGATTTGTTTCGCAATTTAGCCAGAATTCCGATGCCTTAGCTAACAAAGCTTTCAAACAATAAACGGATCGGAGAAGAATAGAAAGGAAGGGAAAAGAGGAGACTGATCACGTGGGGGTATAGCTCTGTGGTAGAGCGCTCCCTTAGCATGGGAGAGGGCTGGGGTTCAATTCACCATACCTCCATAACGTTTTGCAGCAGGACCAATAACCCAACTTTGTTGGCCCCTACCTTTGATTTGTTTCGCAATTTAGCCAGAATTCCGATGCCTTAGCTAACAAAGCTTTCAACGATGAACGGATCGGTGAAGAATAGAAAGGAAGGGAAAAGAGAAGACTGATTACGTGGGGGTATAGCTCAGTGGTAGAGCGCTCCCTTAGCATGGGAGAGGGCTGGGGTTCAATTCCCCATACCTCCATAACGTTTTGCAGCAGGACCAATAACCCAACTTTGTTGGCCCCTACCTTTGATTTGTTTCGCAATTTAGCCAGAATTCCGATGCCTTAGCTAACAAAGCTTTCAAACAATAAACGGATCGGAGAAGAATAGAAAGGAAGGGAAAAGAGAAGACTGTTCATGTGGGGGTATAGCTCAGTGGTAGAGCGCTCCCTTAGCATGGGAGAGGGCTGGGGTTCAATTCCCCATACCTCCATAACGTTTTGCAGCAGGGCCAATAACCCGACTTTGTTGGCCCCTACCTTTGATTTGTTTCGCAATTTAGCCAGAATTCCGATGCCTTAGCTAACAAAGCTTTCAACGATGAACGGATCGGTGAAGAATAGAAAGGAAGGGAAAAGAGAAGACTGATCACGTGGGGGTATAGCTCAGTGGTAGAGCGGTCCCTTAGCATGGGAGAGGACTGGGGTTCAATTCCCCATACCTCCATAACGTTTTGCAGAAGGACCAATAACCCAACTTTGTTGGCCCCTACCTTTGATTTGTTTCGCAACTTAGCCAGAATTCCGATGCCTTAGCTAACAAAGCTTTCAACAATGAACGGATCGGAGAAGAATAGAAAGGAAGGGAAAAGAGAAGACTGATCACGTGGGGGTATAGCTCAGTGGTAGAGCGCTCCCTTATCATGGGAGAGGGCTGGGGTTCAATTCCCCATACCTCCATAACGTTTTGTAGCAGGACCAATAACCCAACTTTGTTTGCCCCTACCTTTGATTTGTTTCGCAATTTAGCCAGAATTCCGATGCCTTAGCTAACAAAGCTTTCAACGATGAACGGATCGGTGAAGAATAGAAAGGAAGGGAAAAGAGAAGACTGATCACGTGGGGGTATAGCTCAGTGGTAGAGCGCTCCCTTAGCATGGGAGAGGGCTGGGGTTCAATTCCCCATACCTCCATAACGTTTTGCAGCAGGACCAATAACCCAACTTTGTTGGCCCCTACCTTTGATTTGTTTCGCAATTTAGCCAGAATTCCGATGCCTTAGCTAACAAAGCTTTCAACAATAAACGGATCGGAGAAGAATAGAAAGGAAGGGAAAAGAGAAGACTGTTCACGTGGGGGTATAGCTCAGTGGTAGAGCGCTCCCTTAGCATGGGAGATTGCTGGGGTTCAATTCCCCATACCTCCATAACGTTTTGCAGCAGGACCAATAACCCAACTTTGTTGGCCCCTACCTTTGATTTGTTTCGCAATTTAGCCAGAATTCCGATGCCTTAGCTAACAAAGCTTTCAACGATGAACGGATCGGTGAAGAATAGAAAGGAAGGGAAAAGAGAAGACTGATCACGTGGGGGTATAGCTCAGTGGTAGAGCGGTCCCTTAGCATGGGAGAGGACTGGGGTTCAATTCCCCATACCTCCATAACGTTTTGCAGAAGGACCAATAACCCAACTTTGTTGGCCCCTACCTTTGATTTGTTTCGCAACTTAGCCAGAATTCCGATGCCTTAGCTAACAAAGCTTTCAACAATGAACGGATCGGAGAAGAATAGAAAGGAAGGGAAAAGAGAAGACTGATCACGTGGGGGTATAGCTCAGTGGTAGAGCGCTCCCTTATCATGGGAGAGGGCTGGGGTTCAATTCCCCATACCTCCATAACGTTTTGTAGCAGGACCAATAACCCAACTTTGTTTGCCCCTACCTTTGATTTGTTTCGCAATTTAGCCAGAATTCCGATGCCTTAGCTAACAAAGCTTTCAACGATGAACGGATCGGTGAAGAATAGAAAGGAAGGGAAAAGAGAAGACTGATCACGTGGGGGTATAGCTCAGTGGTAGAGCGCTCCCTTAGCATGGGAGAGGGCTGGGGTTCAATTCCCCATACCTCCATAACGTTTTGCAGCAGGACCAATAACCCAACTTTGTTGGCCCCTACCTTTGATTTGTTTCGCAATTTAGCCAGAATTCCGATGCCTTAGCTAACAAAGCTTTCAACAATAAACGGATCGGAGAAGAATAGAAAGGAAGGGAAAAGAGAAGACTGTTCACGTGGGGGTATAGCTCAGTGGTAGAGCGCTCCCTTAGCATGGGAGATTGCTGGGGTTCAATTCCCCATACCTCCATAACGTTTTGCAGCAGGACCAATAACCCAACTTTGTTGGCCCCTACCTTTGATTTGTTTCGCAATTTAGCCAGAATTCCGATGCCTTAGCTAACAAAGCTTTCAACGATGAACGGATCGGTGAAGAATAGAAAGGAAGGGAAAAGAGAAGACTGATCACGTGGGGGTATAGCTCAGTGGTAGAGCGCTCCCTTAGCATGGGAGAGGGCTGGGGTTCAATTACCCATACCTCTATAACGTTCTGCAGCAGGACAAATAACCCAACTTTGTTGGCCCCTACCTTTGATTTGTTTCGCAATTTAGCCAGAATTCCTATGCCTTAGCTAACAAAGCTTTCAAACAATAAACGGATCGGAGAAGAATAGAAAGGAAGGGAAAAGAGAAGACTGTTCATGTGGGGGTATAGCTCAGTGGTAGAGCGCTCCCTTAGCATGGGAGAGGTCTGGGGTTCAATTCCCCATACCTCCATAACGTTTTGCAGCAGGACCAATAACCCAACTTTGTTCGCCCCTACCTTTGATTTGTTTCGCAATTTAGCCAGAATTCCGATGCCTTAGCTAACAAAGCTTTCAACAATGAACGGATCGGAGAAGAATAGAAAGGAAGGGAAAAGAGAAGACTGATCACGTGGGGGTATAGCTCAGTGGTAGAGCGCTCCCTTAGCATGGGAGAGGGCTGAGGTTGGGAGAGGGGTTCAATTCCCCATACCTCCATAACGTTTTGCAGCAGGACCAATAACCCAACTTTGTTGGCCCCTACCTTTGATTTGTTTCGCAACTTAGCCAGAATTCCGATGCCTTAGCTAACAAAGCTTTCAACAATGAACGGATCGGAGAAGAATAGAAAGGAAGGGAAAAGAGAAGACTGATCACGTGGGGGTATAGCTCAGTGGTAGAGCGCTCCCTTAGCATGGGAGAGGGCTGGGGTTCAATTCCCCATACCTCCATAACGTTTTGCAGCAGGACCAATAACCCCAACTTTGTTGGCCCCTACCTTTAATTTGTTTCGCAACTTAGCCAGAATTCCGATGCCTTAGCTAACAAAGCTTTCAACAATGAACGGATCGGAGAAGAATAGAAAGGAAGGGAAAAGAGAAGACTGATCACGTGGGGGTATAGCTCAGTGGTAGAGCGCTCCCTTAGCATGGGAGAGGGCTGGGGTTCAATTCCCCATACCTCCATAACGTTTTGCAGCAGGACCAATAACCCAACTTTGTTGGCCCCTACCTTTGATTTGTTTCGCAATTTAGCCAGAATTCCGTTGCCTTAGCTAACAAAGCTTTCAACGATGAACGGATCGGAGAAGAATAGAAAGAAAGGGAAAAGAGAAGACTGATCACGTGGGGGTATAGCTCAGTGGTAGAGCGCTCCCTTAGCATGGGAGAGGGCTGGGGTTCAATTCCCCATACCTCCATAACGTTTTGCAGCAGGACCAATAACCCAACTTTGTTGGCCCCTACCTTTAATTTGTTTCGCAACTTAGCCAGAATTCCGATGCCTTAGCTAACAAAGCTTTCAACAATGAACGGATCGGAGAAGAATAGAAAGGAAGGGAAAAGAGAAGACTGATCACGTGGGGGTATAGCTCAGTGGTAGAGCGCTCCCTTAGCATGGGAGAGGGCTGGGGTTCAATTCCCCATACCTCCATAACGTTTTGCAGCAGGACCAATAACCCAACATTGTTGGCCCCTACCTTTGATTTGTTTCGCAACTTAGCCAGAATTCCGATGCCTTAGCTAACAAAGCTTTCAACAATGAACGGATCGGAGAAGAATAGAAAGGAAGGGAAAAGAGAAGACTGATCACGTGGGGGTATAGCTCAGTGGTAGAGCGCTCCCTTAGCATGGGAGAGGGCTGGGGTTCAATTCCCCATACCTCCATAACGTTTTGCAGCAGGACCAATAACCCAACTTTGTTGGCCCCTACCTTTGATTTGTTTCGCAATTTAGCCAGAATTCCGATGCCTTAGCTAACAAAGCTTTCAAACAATAAACGGATCGGAGAAGAATAGAAAGGAAGGGAAAAGAGAAGACTGATCACGTGGGGGTATAGCTCAGTGGTAGAGCGCTCCCTTAGCATGGGAGAGGGCTGAGGTTGGGAGAGGGGTTCAATTCCCCATACCTCCATAACGTTTTGCAGCAGGACCAATAACCCAACTTTGTTGGCCCCTACCTTTAATTTGTTTCGCAACTTAGCCAGAATTCCGATGCCTTAGCTAACAAAGCTTTCAACAATGAACGGATCGGAGAAGAATAGAAAGGAAGGGAAAAGAGAAGACTGATCACGTGGGGGTATAGCTCAGTGGTAGAGCGCTCCCTTAGCATGGGAGAGGGCTGGGGTTCAATTCCCCATACCTCCATAACGTTTTGCAGCAGGACCAATAACCCAACTTTGTTGGCCCCTACCTTTGATTTGTTTCGCAATTTAGCCAGAATTCCGATGCCTTAGCTAACAAAGCTTTCAACGATGAACGGATCGGAGAAGAATAGAAAGAAAAGGAAAAGAGAAGACTGATCACGTGGGGGTATAGCTCAGTGGTAGAGCGCTCCCTTAGCATGGGAGAGGGCTGGGGTTCAATTCCCCATACCTCCATAACGTTTTGCAGCAGGACCAATAACCCAACTTTGTTGGCCCCTACCTTTAATTTGTTTCGCAACTTAGCCAGAATTCCGATGCCTTAGCTAACAAAGCTTTCAACAATGAACGGATCGGAGAAGAATAGAAAGGAAGGGAAAAGAGAAGACTGATCACGTGGGGGTATAGCTCAGTGGTAGAGCGCTCCCTTAGCATGGGAGAGGGCTGGGGTTCAATTCCCCATACCTCCATAACGTTTTGCAGCAGGACCAATAACCCAACTTTGTTGGCCCCTACCTTTGATTTGTTTCGCAATTTAGCCAGAATTCCGATGCCTTAGCTAACAAAGCTTTCAACGATGAACGGATCGGAGAAGAATAGAAAGAAAGGGAAAAGAGAAGACTGATCACGTGGGGGTATAGCTCAGTGGTAGAGCGCTCCCTTAGCATGGGAGAGGGCTGGGGTTCAATTCCCCATACCTCCATAACGTTTTGCAGCAGGACCAATAACCCAACTTTGTTGGCCCCTACCTTTAATTTGTTTCGCAACTTAGCCAGAATTCCGATGCCTTAGCTAACAAAGCTTTCAACAATGAACGGATCGGAGAAGAATAGAAAGGAAGGGAAAAGAGAAGACTGATCACGTGGGGGTATAGCTCAGTGGTAGAGCGCTCCCTTAGCATGGGAGAGGGCTGGGGTTCAATTCCCCATACCTCCATAACGTTTTGCAGCAGGACCAATAACCCAACTTTGTTGGCCCCTACCTTTGATTTGTTTCGCAATTTAGCCAGAATTCCGATGCCTTAGCTAACAAAGCTTTCAACGATGAACGGATCGGAGAAGAATAGAAAGAAAGGGAAAAGAGAAGACTGATCACGTGGGGGTATAGCTCAGTGGTAGAGCGCTCCCTTAGCATGGGAGAGGGCTGGGGTTCAATTCCCCATACCTCCATAACGTTTTGCAGCAGGACCAATAACCCAACTTTGTTGGCCCCTACCTTTAATTTGTTTCGCAACTTAGCCAGAATTCCGATGCCTTAGCTAACAAAGCTTTCAACAATGAACGGATCGGAGAAGAATAGAAAGGAAGGGAAAAGAGAAGACTGATCACGTGGGGGTATAGCTCAGTGGTAGAGCGCTCCCTTAGCATGGGAGAGGGCTGGGGTTCAATTCCCCATACCTCCATAACGTTTTGCAGCAGGACCAATAACCCAACATTGTTGGCCCCTACCTTTGATTTGTTTCGCAACTTAGCCAGAATTCCGATGCCTTAGCTAACAAAGCTTTCAACAATGAACGGATCGGAGAAGAATAGAAAGGAAGGGAAAAGAGAAGACTGATCACGTGGGGGTATAGCTCAGTGGTAGAGCGCTCCCTTAGCATGGGAGAGGGCTGGGGTTCAATTCCCCATACCTCCATAACGTTTTGCAGCAGGACCAATAACCCAACTTTGTTGGCCCCTACCTTTGATTTGTTTCGCAATTTAGCCAGAATTCCGATGCCTTAGCTAACAAAGCTTTCAACGATGAACGGATCGGAGAAGAATAGAAAGAAAGGGAAAAGAGAAGACTGATCACGTGGGGGTATAGCTCAGTGGTAGAGCGCTCCCTTAGCATGGGAGAGGGCTGGGGTTCAATTCCCCATACCTCCATAACGTTTTGCAGCAGGACCAATAACCCAACTTTGTTGGCCCCTACCTTTAATTTGTTTCGCAACTTAGCCAGAATTCCGATGCCTTAGCTAACAAAGCTTTCAACAATGAACGGATCGGAGAAGAATAGAAAGGAAGGGAAAAGAGAAGACTGATCACGTGGGGGTATAGCTCAGTGGTAGAGCGCTCCCTTAGCATGGGAGAGGGCTGGGGTTCAATTCCCCATACCTCCATAACGTTTTGCAGCAGGACCAATAACCCAACTTTGTTGGCCCCTACCTTTGATTTGTTTCGCAATTTAGCCAGAATTCCGATGCCTTAGCTAACAAAGCTTTCAACGATGAACGGATCGGAGAAGAATAGAAAGAAAGGGAAAAGAGAAGACTGATCACGTGGGGGTATAGCTCAGTGGTAGAGCGCTCCCTTAGCATGGGAGAGGGCTGGGGTTCAATTCCCCATACCTCCATAACGTTTTGCAGCAGGACCAATAACCCAACTTTGTTGGCCCCTACCTTTAATTTGTTTCGCAACTTAGCCAGAATTCCGATGCCTTAGCTAACAAAGCTTTCAACAATGAACGGATCGGAGAAGAATAGAAAGGAAGGGAAAAGAGAAGACTGATCACGTGGGGGTATAGCTCAGTGGTAGAGCGCTCCCTTAGCATGGGAGAGGGCTGGGGTTCAATTCCCCATACCTCCATAACGTTTTGCAGCAGGACCAATAACCCAACTTTGTTGGCCCCTACCTTTGATTTGTTTCGCAATTTAGCCAGAATTCCGATGCCTTAGCTAACAAAGCTCTCAACAATGAACGGATCGGAGAAGAATAGAAAGGAAGGGAAAAGAGAAGACTGATCACGTGGGGGTATAGCTCAGTGGTAGAGCGCTCCCTTAGCATGGGAGAGGGCTGGGGTTCAATTCCCCATACCTCCATAACGTTTTGCAGCAGGACCAATAACCCAACATTGTTGGCCCCTACCTTTGATTTGTTTCGCAACTTAGCCAGAATTCCGATGCCTTAGCTAACAAAGCTTTCAAACAATAAACGGATCGGAGAAGAATAGAAAGGAAGGGAAAAGAGAAGACTGATCACGTGGGGGGTATAGCTCAGTGGTAGAGCGCTCACTTAGCACGGGAGAGGGCTGGGGTTCAATTCCCCATACCTCCATAACGTTTTGCAGCAGGACCAATAACCCAACTTTGTTGGCCCCTACCTTTAATTTGTTTCGCAACTTAGCCAGAATTCCGATGCCTTAGCTAACAAAGCTTTCAACAATGAACGGATCGGAGAAGAATAGAAAGGAAGGGAAAAGAGAAGACTGATCACGTGGGGGTATAGCTCAGTGGTAGAGCGCTCCCTTAGCATGGGAGAGGGCTGGGGTTCAATTCCCCATACCTCCATAACGTTTTGCAGCAGGACCAATAACCCAACATTGTTGGCCCCTACCTTTGATTTGTTTCGCAACTTAGCCAGAATTCCGATGCCTTAGCTAACAAAGCTTTCAACAATGAACGGATCGGAGAAGAATAGAAAGGAAGGGAAAAGAGAAGACTGATCACGTGGGGGTATAGCTCAGTGGTAGAGCGCTCCCTTAGCATGGGAGAGGGCTGGGGTTCAATTCCCCATACCTCCATAACGTTTTGCAGCAGGACCAATAACCCAACTTTGTTGGCCCCTACCTTTGATTTGTTTCGCAATTTAGCCAGAATTCCGATGCCTTAGCTAACAAAGCTTTCAACGATGAACGGATCGGAGAAGAATAGAAAGAAAGGGAAAAGAGAAGACTGATCACGTGGGGGTATAGCTCAGTGGTAGAGCGCTCCCTTAGCATGGGAGAGGGCTGGGGTTCAATTCCCCATACCTCCATAACGTTTTGCAGCAGGACCAATAACCCAACTTTGTTGGCCCCTACCTTTAATTTGTTTCGCAACTTAGCCAGAATTCCGATGCCTTAGCTAACAAAGCTTTCAACAATGAACGGATCGGAGAAGAATAGAAAGGAAGGGAAAAGAGAAGACTGATCACGTGGGGGTATAGCTCAGTGGTAGAGCGCTCCCTTAGCATGGGAGAGGGCTGGGGTTCAATTCCCCATACCTCCATAACGTTTTGCAGCAGGACCAATAACCCAACATTGTTGGCCCCTACCTTTGATTTGTTTCGCAACTTAGCCAGAATTCCGATGCCTTAGCTAACAAAGCTTTCAAACAATAAACGGATCGGAGAAGAATAGAAAGGAAGGGAAAAGAGAAGACTGATCACGTGGGGGGTATAGCTCAGTGGTAGAGCGCTCACTTAGCACGGGAGAGGGCTGGGGTTCAATTCCCCATACCTCCATAACGTTTTGCAGCAGGACCAATAACCCAACTTTGTTGGCCCCTACCTTTGATTTGTTTCGCAATTTAGCCAGAATTCCGATGCCTTAGCTAACAAAGCTCTCAACAATGAACGGATCGGAGAAGAATAGAAAGGAAGGGAAAAGAGAAGACTGATCACGTGGGGGTATAGCTCAGTGGTAGAGCGCTCCCTTAGCATGGGAGAGGGCTGGGGTTCAATTCCCCATACCTCCATAACGTTTTGCAGCAGGACCAATAACCCAACATTGTTGGCCCCTACCTTTGATTTGTTTCGCAACTTAGCCAGAATTCCGATGCCTTAGCTAACAAAGCTTTCAAACAATAAACGGATCGGAGAAGAATAGAAAGGAAGGGAAAAGAGAAGACTGATCACGTGGGGGGTATAGCTCAGTGGTAGAGCGCTCACTTAGCACGGGAGAGGGCTGGGGTTCAATTCCCCATACCTCCATAACGTTTTGCAGCAGGACCAATAACCCAACTTTGTTGGCCCCTACCTTTAATTTGTTTCGCAACTTAGCCAGAATTCCGATGCCTTAGCTAACAAAGCTTTCAACAATGAACGGATCGGAGAAGAATAGAAAGGAAGGGAAAAGAGAAGACTGATCACGTGGGGGTATAGCTCAGTGGTAGAGCGCTCCCTTAGCATGGGAGAGGGCTGGGGTTCAATTCCCCATACCTCCATAACGTTTTGCAGCAGGACCAATAACCCAACTTTGTTGGCCCCTACCTTTGATTTGTTTCGCAATTTAGCCAGAATTCCGATGCCTTAGCTAACAAAGCTTTCAACGATGAACGGATCGGAGAAGAATAGAAAGAAAGGGAAAAGAGAAGACTGATCACGTGGGGGTATAGCTCAGTGGTAGAGCGCTCCCTTAGCATGGGAGAGGGCTGGGGTTCAATTCCCCATACCTCCATAACGTTTTGCAGCAGGACCAATAACCCAACTTTGTTGGCCCCTACCTTTAATTTGTTTCGCAACTTAGCCAGAATTCCGATGCCTTAGCTAACAAAGCTTTCAACAATGAACGGATCGGAGAAGAATAGAAAGGAAGGGAAAAGAGAAGACTGATCACGTGGGGGTATAGCTCAGTGGTAGAGCGCTCCCTTAGCATGGGAGAGGGCTGGGGTTCAATTCCCCATACCTCCATAACGTTTTGCAGCAGGACCAATAACCCAACATTGTTGGCCCCTACCTTTGATTTGTTTCGCAACTTAGCCAGAATTCCGATGCCTTAGCTAACAAAGCTTTCAAACAATAAACGGATCGGAGAAGAATAGAAAGGAAGGGAAAAGAGAAGACTGATCACGTGGGGGGTATAGCTCAGTGGTAGAGCGCTCACTTAGCACGGGAGAGGGCTGGGGTTCAATTCCCCATACCTCCATAACGTTTTGCAGCAGGACCAATAACCCAACTTTGTTGGCCCCTACCTTTAATTTGTTTCGCAACTTAGCCAGAATTCCGATGCCTTAGCTAACAAAGCTTTCAACAATGAACGGATCGGAGAAGAATAGAAAGGAAGGGAAAAGAGAAGACTGATCACGTGGGGGTATAGCTCAGTGGTAGAGCGCTCCCTTAGCATGGGAGAGGGCTGGGGTTCAATTCCCCATACCTCCATAACGTTTTGCAGCAGGACCAATAACCCAACTTTGTTGGCCCCTACCTTTGATTTGTTTCGCAATTTAGCCAGAATTCCGATGCCTTAGCTAACAAAGCTTTCAACGATGAACGGATCGGAGAAGAATAGAAAGAAAGGGAAAAGAGAAGACTGATCACGTGGGGGTATAGCTCAGTGGTAGAGCGCTCCCTTAGCATGGGAGAGGGCTGGGGTTCAATTCCCCATACCTCCATAACGTTTTGCAGCAGGACCAATAACCCAACTTTGTTGGCCCCTACCTTTAATTTGTTTCGCAACTTAGCCAGAATTCCGATGCCTTAGCTAACAAAGCTTTCAACAATGAACGGATCGGAGAAGAATAGAAAGGAAGGGAAAAGAGAAGACTGATCACGTGGGGGTATAGCTCAGTGGTAGAGCGCTCCCTTAGCATGGGAGAGGGCTGGGGTTCAATTCCCCATACCTCCATAACGTTTTGCAGCAGGACCAATAACCCAACATTGTTGGCCCCTACCTTTGATTTGTTTCGCAACTTAGCCAGAATTCCGATGCCTTAGCTAACAAAGCTTTCAAACAATAAACGGATCGGAGAAGAATAGAAAGGAAGGGAAAAGAGAAGACTGATCACGTGGGGGGTATAGCTCAGTGGTAGAGCGCTCACTTAGCACGGGAGAGGGCTGGGGTTCAATTCCCCATACCTCCATAACGTTTTGCAGCAGGACCAATAACCCAACTTTGTTGGCCCCTACCTTTGATTTGTTTCGCAATTTAGCCAGAATTCCGATGCCTTAGCTAACAAAGCTCTCAACAATGAACGGATCGGAGAAGAATAGAAAGGAAGGGAAAAGAGAAGACTGATCACGTGGGGGTATAGCTCAGTGGTAGAGCGCTCCCTTAGCATGGGAGAGGGCTGGGGTTCAATTCCCCATACCTCCATAACGTTTTGCAGCAGGACCAATAACCCAACATTGTTGGCCCCTACCTTTGATTTGTTTCGCAACTTAGCCAGAATTCCGATGCCTTAGCTAACAAAGCTTTCAAACAATAAACGGATCGGAGAAGAATAGAAAGGAAGGGAAAAGAGAAGACTGATCACGTGGGGGTATAGCTCAGTGGTAGAGCGCTCCCTTAGCATGGGAGAGGGCTGGGGTTCAATTCCCCATACCTCCATAACGTTTTGCAGCAGGACCAATAACCCAACTTTGTTGGCCCCTACCTTTGTTTTGTTTCGCAATTTAGCCAGAATTCCGATGCCTTAGCTAACAAAGCTTTCAACGATGAACGGATCGGAGAAGAATAGAAAGAAAGGGAAAAGAGAAGACTGATCACGTGGGGGTATAGCTCAATGGTAGAGCGCTCCCTTAGCATGGGAGAGGGCTGGGGTTCAATTTCCCATACCTCCATAACGTTTTGCAGCAGGACCAATAACCCAACTTTGTTGGCCGGGGGGGTATAGCTCAGTGGTAGAGCGCTCACTTAGCACGGGAGAGGGCTGGGGTTCAATTCCCCATACCTCCATAACGTTTTGCAGCAGGACCAATAACCCAACTTTGTTGGCCCCTACCTTTGATTTGTTTCGCAATTTAGCCAGAATTCCGATGCCTTAGCTAACTAAGCTTTCAACGATGAACGGATCGGTGAAGAATAGAAAGGAAGGGAAAAGAGAAGACTGATCACGTGGGGTTATAGCTCAGTGGTAGAGCGCTCCCTTAGCATGGGAGAGGGCTGGGGTTCAATTCCCCATACCTCTATAACGTTTTGCAGCAGGACAAATAACCCAACTTTGTTGGCCCCTACCTTTGATTTGTTTCGCAATTTAGCCAGAATTCCGATGCCTTAGCTAACAAAGCTTTCAACAATGAACGGATCGGAGAAGAATAGAAAGGAAGGGAAAAGAGAAGACTGATCACGTGGGGGTATAGCTCAGTGGTAGAGCGCTCCCTTAGCATGGGAGAGGGCTGGGGTTCAATTCCCCATACCTCCATAACGTTTTGCAGCAGGACCAATAACCCAACTTTGTTGGCCCCTACCTTTGTTTTGTTTCGCAATTTAGCCAGAATTCCGATGCCTTAGCTAACAAAGCTTTCAACGATGAACGGATCGGAGAAGAATAGAAAGAAAGGGAAAAGAGAAGACTGATCACGTGGGGGTATAGCTCAATGGTAGAGCGCTCCCTTAGCATGGGAGAGGGCTGGGGTTCAATTCCCCATACCTCCCATAACGTTTTGCAGCAGGACCAATAACCCGACTTTGTTGGCCCCTACCTTTTATTTGTTTCGCAATTTAGCCAGAATTCCGATGCCTTAGCTAACAAAGCTTTCAAACAATAAACGGATCGGAGAAGAATAGAAAGGAAGGGAAAAGAGAAGACTGATCACGTGGGGGTATAGCTCAGTGGTAGAGCGCTCCCTTAGCATGGGAGAGGGCTGGGGTTCAATTCCCCATACCTCCATAACGTTTTGCAGCAGGACCAATAACCCAACTTTGTTGGCCCCTACCTTTGATTTGTTTCGCAATTTAGCCAGAATTCCGATGCCTTAGCTAACTAAGCTTTCAACGATGAACGGATCGGTGAAGAATAGAAAGGAAGGGAAAAGAGAAGACTGATCACGTGGGGTTATAGCTCAGTGGTAGAGCGCTCCCTTAGCATGGGAGAGGGCTGGGGTTCAATTCCCCATACCTCTATAACGTTTTGCAGCAGGACAAATAACCCAACTTTGTTGGCCCCTACCTTTGATTTGTTTCGCAATTTAGCCAGAATTCCGATGCCTTAGCTAACAAAGCTTTCAAACAATAAACGGATCGGAGAAGAATAGAAAGGAAGGGAAAAGAGAGGACTGATCACGTGGGGGTATAGCTCAGTGGTAGAGCGCTCCCTTAGCATGGGAGAGGGCTGGGGTTCAATTCCCCATACCTCCATAACGTTTTGCAGCAGACCAATAACCCAACTTTGTTGGCCCCTACCTTTAATTTGTTTCGCAACTTAGCCAGAATTCCGATGCCTTAGCTAACAAAGCTTTCAACAATGAACGGATCGGAGAAGAATAGAAAGGAAGGGAAAAGAGAAGACTGATCACGTGCGGGTATAGCTCAGTGGTAGAGCGCTCCCTTAGCATGGGAGAGGGCTGGGGTTCAATTCCCCATACCTCCATAACGTTTTGCAGCAGGACCAATAACCCAACTTTGTTGGCCCCTACCTTTGATTTGTTTCGCAATTTAGCCAGAATTCCGATGCCTTAGCTAACTAAGCTTTCAACGATGAACGGATCGGTGAAGAATAGAAAGGAAGGGAAAAGAGAAGACTGATCACGTGGGGTTATAGCTCAGTGGTAGAGCGCTCCCTTAGCATGGGAGAGGGCTGGGGTTCAATTCCCCATACCTCTATAACGTTTTGCAGCAGGACAAATAACCCAAATTTGTTGGCCCCTACCTTTGATTTGTTTCGCAATTTAGCCAGAATTCCGATGCCTTAGCTAACAAAGCTTTCAAACAATAAACGGATCGGAGAAGAATAGAAAGGAAGGGAAAAGAGAGGACTGATCACGTGGGGGTATAGCTCAGTGGTAGAGCGCTCCCTTAGCATGGGAGAGGGCTGGGGTTCAATTCCCCATACCTCCATAACGTTTTGCAGCAGGACCAATAACCCAACTTTGTTGGCCCCTACCTTTGTTTTGTTTCGCAATTTAGCCAGAATTCCGATGCCTTAGCTAACAAAGCTTTCAACGATGAACGGATCGGAGAAGAATAGAAAGAAAGGGAAAAGAGAAGACTGATCACGTGGGGGTATAGCTCAATGGTAGAGCGCTCCCTTAGCATGGGAGAGGGCTGGGGTTCAATTCCCCATACCTCCCATAACGTTTTGCAGCAGGACCAATAACCCGACTTTGTTGGCCCCTACCTTTTATTTGTTTCGCAATTTAGCCAGAATTCCGATGCCTTAGCTAACAAAGCTTTCAAACAATAAACGGATCGGAGAAGAATAGAAAGGAAGGGAAAAGAGAAGACTGATCACGTGGGGGTATAGCTCAGTGGTAGAGCGCTCCCTTAGCATGGGAGAGGGCTGGGGTTCAATTCCCCATACCTCCATAACGTTTTGCAGCAGGACCAATAACCCAACTTTGTTGGCCCCTACCTTTGATTTGTTTCGCAATTTAGCCAGAATTCCGATGCCTTAGCTAACTAAGCTTTCAACGATGAACGGATCGGTGAAGAATAGAAAGGAAGGGAAAAGAGAAGACTGATCACGTGGGGTTATAGCTCAGTGGTAGAGCGCTCCCTTAGCATGGGAGAGGGCTGGGGTTCAATTCCCCATACCTCTATAACGTTTTGCAGCAGGACAAATAACCCAAATTTGTTGGCCCCTACCTTTGATTTGTTTCGCAATTTAGCCAGAATTCCGATGCCTTAGCTAACAAAGCTTTCAACAATGAACGGATCGGAGAAGAATAGAAAGGAAGGGAAAAGAGAAGACTGATCACGTGGGGGTATAGCTCAGTGGTAGAGCGCTCCCTTAGCATGGGAGAGGGCTGGGGTTCAATTCCCCATACCTCCATAACGTTTTGCAGCAGGACCAATAACCCAACTTTGTTGGCCCCTACCTTTGTTTTGTTTCGCAATTTAGCCAGAATTCCGATGCCTTAGCTAACAAAGCTTTCAACGATGAACGGATCGGAGAAGAATAGAAAGAAAGGGAAAAGAGAAGACTGATCACGTGGGGGTATAGCTCAGTGGTAGAGCGCTCCCTTAGCATGGGAGAGGGCTGGGGTTCAATTCCCCATACCTCCATAACGTTTTGCAGCAGGACCAATAACCCAACTTTGTTGGCCCCTACCTTTTATTTGTTTCGCAATTTAGCCAGAATTCCGATGCCTTAGCTAACAAAGCTTTCAAACAATAAACGGATCGGAGAAGAATAGAAAGGAAGGGAAAAGAGAAGACTGATCACGTGGGGGTATAGCTCACTGGTAGAGCGCTCCCTTAGCATGGGAGAGGGCTGGGGTTCAATTCCCCATACCTCCATAACGTTTTGCAGCAGGACCAATAACCCAACTTTGTTGGCCCCTACCTTTGATTTGTTTCGCAATTTAGCCAGAATTCCGATGCCTTAGCTAACTAAGCTTTCAACGATGAACGGATCGGTGAAGAATAGAAAGGAAGGGAAAAGAGAAGACTGATCACGTGGGGTTATAGCTCAGTGGTAGAGCGCTCCCTTAGCATGGGAGAGGGCTGGGGTTCAATTCCCCATACCTCTATAACGTTTTGCAGCAGGACAAATAACCCAAATTTGTTGGCCCCTACCTTTGATTTGTTTCGCAATTTAGCCAGAATTCCGATGCCTTAGCTAACAAAGCTTTCAACAATGAACGGATCGGAGAAGAATAGAAAGGAAGGGAAAAGAGAAGACTGATCACGTGGGGGTATAGCTCAGTGGTAGAGCGCTCCCTTAGCATGGGAGAGGGCTGGGGTTCAATTCCCCATACCTCCATAACGTTTTGCAGCAGGACCAATAACCCAACTTTGTTGGCCCCTACCTTTGTTTTGTTTCGCAATTTAGCCAGAATTCCGATGCCTTAGCTAACAAAGCTTTCAACGATGAACGGATCGGAGAAGAATAGAAAGAAAGGGAAAAGAGAAGACTGATCACGTGGGGGTATAGCTCAGTGGTAGAGCGCTCCCTTAGCATGGGAGAGGGCTGGGGTTCAATTCCCCATACCTCCATAACGTTTTGCAGCAGGACCAATAACCCAACTTTGTTGGCCCCTACCTTTAATTTGTTTCGCAACTTAGCCAGAATTCCGATGCCTTAGCTAACAAAGCTTTCAACAATGAACGGATCGGAGAAGAATAGAAAGGAAGGGAAAAGAGAAGACTGATCACGTGGGGGTATAGCTCAGTGGTAGAGCGCTCCCTTAGCATGGGAGAGGGCTGGGGTTCAATTCCCCATACCTCCATAACGTTTTGCAGCAGGACCAATAACCCAACATTGTTGGCCCCTACCTTTGATTTGTTTCGCAACTTAGCCAGAATTCCGATGCCTTAGCTAACAAAGCTTTCAAACAATAAACGGATCGGAGAAGAATAGAAAGGAAGGGAAAAGAGAAGACTGATCACGTGGGGGGTATAGCTCAGTGGTAGAGCGCTCACTTAGCACGGGAGAGGGCTGGGGTTCAATTCCCCATACCTCCATAACGTTTTGCAGCAGGACCAATAACCCAACTTTGTTGGCCCCTACCTTTGATTTGTTTCGCAATTTAGCCAGAATTCCGATGCCTTAGCTAACAAAGCTTTCAACAATGAACGGATCGGAGAAGAATAGAAAGGAAGGGAAAAGAGAAGACTGATCACGTGGGGGTATAGCTCAGTGGTAGAGCGCTCCCTTAGCATGGGAGAGGGCTGGGCTTCAATTCCCCATACCTCCATAACGTTTTGCAGCGGGACCAATAACCCAACTTTGTCGGCCCCTACCTTTGTTTTGTTTCGCAATTTAGCCAGAATTCCGATGCCTTAGCTAACAAAGCTTTCAACGATGAACGGATCGGAGAAGAATAGAAAGAAAGGGAAAAGAGAAGACTGATCACGTGGGGGTATAGCTCAATGGTAGAGCGCTCCCTTAGCATGGGAGAGGGCTGGGGTTCAATTCCCCATACCTCCATAACGTTTTGCAGCAGGACCAATAACCCAACTTTGTTGGCCCCTACCTTTAATTTGTTTCGCAACTTAGCCAGAATTCCGATGCCTTAGCTAACAAAGCTTTCAACAATGAACGGATCGGAGAAGAATAGAAAGGAAGGGAAAAGAGAAGACTGATCACGGGGGGGTATAGCTCAGTGGTAGAGCGCTCCCTTAGCATGGGAGAGGGCTGGGGTTCAATTCCCCATACCTCCATAACGTTTTGCAGCAGGACCAATAACCCAACTTTATTGGCCCCTACCTTTGATTTGTTTCGCAACTTAGCCAGAATTCCGATGCCTTAGCTAACAAAGCTTCCAAACAATAAACGGATCGGAGAAGAATAGAAAGGAAGGGAAAAGAGAAGACTGATCACGTGGGGTTATAGCTCAGTGGTAGAGCGCTCCCTTAGCATGGGAGAGGGCTGGGGTTCAATTCCCCATACCTCTATAACGTTTTGCAGCAGGACAAATAACCCAAATTTGTTGGCCCCTACCTTTGATTTGTTTCGCAATTTAGCCAGAATTCCGATGCCTTAGCTAACAAAGCTTTCAAACAATAAACGGATCGGAGAAGAATAGAAAGGAAGGGAAAAGAGAGGACTGATCACGTGGGGGTATAGCTCAGTGGTAGAGCGCTCCCTTAGCATGGGAGAGGGCTGGGGTTCAATTCCCCATACCTCCATAACGTTTTGCAGCAGGACCAATAACCCAACTTTGTTGGCCCCTACCTTTGTTTTGTTTCGCAATTTAGCCAGAATTCCGATGCCTTAGCTAACAAAGCTTTCAACGATGAACGGATCGGAGAAGAATAGAAAGAAAGGGAAAAGAGAAGACTGATCACGTGGGGGTATAGCTCAATGGTAGAGCGCTCCCTTAGCATGGGAGAGGGCTGGGGTTCAATTCCCCATACCTCCCATAACGTTTTGCAGCAGGACCAATAACCCGACTTTGTTGGCCCCTACCTTTTATTTGTTTCGCAATTTAGCCAGAATTCCGATGCCTTAGCTAACAAAGCTTTCAAACAATAAACGGATCGGAGAAGAATAGAAAGGAAGGGAAAAGAGAAGACTGATCACGTGGGGGTATAGCTCAGTGGTAGAGCGCTCCCTTAGCATGGGAGAGGGCTGGGGTTCAATTCCCCATACCTCCATAACGTTTTGCAGCAGGACCAATAACCCAACTTTGTTGGCCCCTACCTTTGATTTGTTTCGCAATTTAGCCAGAATTCCGATGCCTTAGCTAACTAAGCTTTCAACGATGAACGGATCGGTGAAGAATAGAAAGGAAGGGAAAAGAGAAGACTGATCACGTGGGGTTATAGCTCAGTGGTAGAGCGCTCCCTTAGCATGGGAGAGGGCTGGGGTTCAATTCCCCATACCTCTATAACGTTTTGCAGCAGGACAAATAACCCAAATTTGTTGGCCCCTACCTTTGATTTGTTTCGCAATTTAGCCAGAATTCCGATGCCTTAGCTAACAAAGCTTTCAACAATGAACGGATCGGAGAAGAATAGAAAGGAAGGGAAAAGAGAAGACTGATCACGTGGGGGTATAGCTCAGTGGTAGAGCGCTCCCTTAGCATGGGAGAGGGCTGGGGTTCAATTCCCCATACCTCCATAACGTTTTGCAGCAGGACCAATAACCCAACTTTGTTGGCCCCTACCTTTGTTTTGTTTCGCAATTTAGCCAGAATTCCGATGCCTTAGCTAACAAAGCTTTCAACGATGAACGGATCGGAGAAGAATAGAAAGAAAGGGAAAAGAGAAGACTGATCACGTGGGGGTATAGCTCAGTGGTAGAGCGCTCCCTTAGCATGGGAGAGGGCTGGGGTTCAATTCCCCATACCTCCATAACGTTTTGCAGCAGGACCAATAACCCAACTTTGTTGGCCCCTACCTTTAATTTGTTTCGCAACTTAGCCAGAATTCCGATGCCTTAGCTAACAAAGCTTTCAACAATGAACGGATCGGAGAAGAATAGAAAGGAAGGGAAAAGAGAAGACTGATCACGTGGGGGTATAGCTCAGTGGTAGAGCGCTCCCTTAGCATGGGAGAGGGCTGGGGTTCAATTCCCCATACCTCCATAACGTTTTGCAGCAGGACCAATAACCCAACATTGTTGGCCCCTACCTTTGATTTGTTTCGCAACTTAGCCAGAATTCCGATGCCTTAGCTAACAAAGCTTTCAAACAATAAACGGATCGGAGAAGAATAGAAAGGAAGGGAAAAGAGAAGACTGATCACGTGGGGGGTATAGCTCAGTGGTAGAGCGCTCACTTAGCACGGGAGAGGGCTGGGGTTCAATTCCCCATACCTCCATAACGTTTTGCAGCAGGACCAATAACCCAACTTTGTTGGCCCCTACCTTTGATTTGTTTCGCAATTTAGCCAGAATTCCGATGCCTTAGCTAACAAAGCTTTCAACAATGAACGGATCGGAGAAGAATAGAAAGGAAGGGAAAAGAGAAGACTGATCACGTGGGGGTATAGCTCAGTGGTAGAGCGCTCCCTTAGCATGGGAGAGGGCTGGGGTTCAATTCCCCATACCTCCATAACGTTTTGCAGCGGGACCAATAACCCAACTTTGTCGGCCCCTACCTTTGTTTTGTTTCGCAATTTAGCCAGAATTCCGATGCCTTAGCTAACAAAGCTTTCAACGATGAACGGATCGGAGAAGAATAGAAAGAAAGGGAAAAGAGAAGACTGATCACGTGGGGGTA
Organism: Cylicocyclus nassatus; assembly: GCA_958299035.1. NCBI lineage: Eukaryota > Metazoa > Nematoda > Chromadorea > Rhabditida > Strongylidae > Cylicocyclus > Cylicocyclus nassatus. Next base: position 25,604,568 of record CATQJL010000223.1, read on the forward strand.
TAGCTCAATGGTAGAGCGCTCCCTTAGCATGGGAGAGGGCTGGGGTTCAATTCCCCATACCTCCATAACGTTTTGCAGCAGGACCAATAACCCAACTTTGTTGGCCCCTACCTTTAATTTGTTTCGCAACTTAGCCAGAATTCCGATGCCTTAGCTAACAAAGCTTTCAACAATGAACGGATCGGAGAAGAATAGAAAGGAAGGGAAAAGAGAAGACTGATCACGGGGGGGTATAGCTCAGTGGTAGAGCGCTCCCTTAGCATGGGAGAGGGCTGGGGTTCAATTCCCCATACCTCCATAACGTTTTGCAGCAGGACCAATAACCCAACTTTGTTGGCCCCTACCTTTGATTTGTTTCGCAACTTAGCCAGAATTCCGATGCCTTAGCTAACAAAGCTTCCAAACAATAAACGGATCGGAGAAGAATAGAAAGGAAGGGAAAAGAGAAGACTGATCACGTGGGGTTATAGCTCAGTGGTAGAGCGCTCCCTTAGCATGGGAGAGGGCTGGGGTTCAATTCCCCATACCTCCATAACGTTTTGCAGCAGGACCAATAACCCAACTTTGTTGGCCCCTACCTTTGATTTGTTTCGCAATTTAGCCAGAATTCCGATGCCTTAGCTAACTAAGCTTTCAACGATGAACGGATCGGTGAAGAATAGAAAGGAAGGGAAAAGAGAAGACTGATCACGTGGGGTTATAGCTCAGTGGTAGAGCGCTCCCTTAGCATGGGAGAGGGCTGGGGTTCAATTCCCCATACCTCTATAACGTTTTGCAGCAGGACAAATAACCCAACTTTGTTGGCCCCTACCTTTGATTTGTTTCGCAATTTAGCCAGAATTCCGATGCCTTAGCTAACAAAGCTTTCAACGATGAACGGATCGGAGAAGAATAGAAAGGAAGGGAAAAGAGAAGACTGATTACGTGGGGGGTATAGCTCAGTGGTAGAGCGCCCCTTCAGCATGGGAGAGGGCTGGGGTTCAATTACCCATACCTCTATAACGTTTTGCAGCAGGACATATAACCCAACTTTGTTGGCCCCTACCTTTAATTTGTTTCGCAACTTAGCCAGAATTCCGATGCCTTAGCTAACAAAGCTTTCAACAATGAACGGATCGGAGAAGAATAGAAAGGAAGGGAAAAGAGAAGACTGATCACGTGGGGGTATAGCTCAGTGGTAGAGCGCTCCCTTAGCATGGGAGAGGGCTGGGGTTCAATTCCCCATACCTCCATAACGTTTTGCAGCAGGACCAATAACCCAACATTGTTGGCCCCTACCTTTGATTTGTTTCGCAACTTAGCCAGAATTCCGATGCCTTAGCTAACAAAGCTTTCAAACAATAAACGGATCGGAGAAGAATAGAAAGGAAGGGAAAAGAGAAGACTGATCACGTGGGGGTATAGCTCAGTGGTAGAGCGCTCCCTTAGCATGGGAGAGGGCTGGGGTTCAATTCCCCATACCTCCATAACGTTTTGCAGCAGGACCAATAACCCAACTTTGTCGGCCCCTACCTTTGTTTTGTTTCGCAATTTAGCCAGAATTCCGATGCCTTAGCTAACAAAGCTTTCAACGATGAACGGATCGGAGAAGAATAGAAAGAAAGGGAAAAGAGAAGACTGATCACGTGGGGGTATAGCTCAATGGTAGAGCGCTCCCTTAGCATGGGAGAGGGCTGGGGTTCAATTCCCCATACCTCCATAACGTTTTGCAGCAGGACCAATAACCCAACTTTGTTGGCCCCTACCTTTAATTTGTTTCGCAACTTAGCCAGAATTCCGATGCCTTAGCTAACAAAGCTTTCAACAATGAACGGATCGGAGAAGAATAGAAAGGAAGGGAAAAGAGAAGACTGATCACGGGGGGGTATAGCTCAATGGTAGAGCGCTCCCTTAGCATGGGAGAGGGCTGGGGTTCAATTCCCCATACCTCCATAACGTTTTGCAGCAGGACCAATAATCCAACTTTGTCGGCCCCTACCTTTGTTTTGTTTCGCAATTTAGCCAGAATTCCGATGCCTTAGCTAACAAAGCTTTCAACGATGAACGGATCGGAGAAGAATAGAAAGAAAGGGAAAAGAGAAGACTGATCACGTGGGGGTATAGCTCAATGGTAGAGCGCTCCCTTAGCATGGGAGAGGGCTGGGGTTCAATTCCCCATACCTCCATAACGTTTTGCAGCAGGACCAATAACCCAACTTTGTTGGCCCCTACCTTTAATTTGTTTCGCAACTTAGCCAGAATTCCGATGCCTTAGCTAACAAAGCTTTCAACAATGAACGGATCGGAGAAGAATAGAAAGGAAGGGAAAAGAGAAGACTGATCACGGGGGGGTATAGCTCAGTGGTAGAGCGCTCCCTTAGCATGGGAGAGGGCTGGGGGTCAATTCCCCATACCTCCATAACGTTTTGCAGCAGGACCAATAACCCAACTTTGTTGGCCCCTACCTTTGATTTGTTTCGCAACTTAGCCAGAATTCCGATGCCTTAGCTAACAAAGCTTCCAAACAATAAACGGATCGGAGAAGAATAGAAAGGAAGGGAAAAGAGAAGACTGATCACGTGGGGTTATAGCTCAGTGGTAGAGCGCTCCCTTAGCATGGGAGAGGGCTGGGGTTCAATTCCCCATACCTCCATAACGTTTTGCAGCAGGACCAATAACCCAACTTTGTTGGCCCCTACCTTTGATTTGTTTCGCAATTTAGCCAGAATTCCGATGCCTTAGCTAACTAAGCTTTCAACGATGAACGGATCGGTGAAGAATAGAAAGGAAGGGAAAAGAGAAGACTGATCACGTGGGGTTATAGCTCAGTGGTAGAGCGCTCCCTTAGCATGGGAGAGGGCTGGGGTTCAATTCCCCATACCTCTATAACGTTTTGCAGCAGGACAAATAACCCAACTTTGTTGGCCCCTACCTTTGATTTGTTTCGCAATTTAGCCAGAATTCCGATGCCTTAGCTAACAAAGCTTTCAACGATGAACGGATCGGAGAAGAATAGAAAGGAAGGGAAAAGAGAAGACTGATTACGTGGGGGGTATAGCTCAGTGGTAGAGCGCCCCTTCAGCATGGGAGAGGGCTGGGGTTCAATTACCCATACCTCTATAACGTTTTGCAGCAGGACATATAACCCAACTTTGTTGGCCCCTACCTTTAATTTGTTTCGCAACTTAGCCAGAATTCCGATGCCTTAGCTAACAAAGCTTTCAACAATGAACGGATCGGAGAAGAATAGAAAGGAAGGGAAAAGAGAAGACTGATCACGTGGGGGTATAGCTCAGTGGTAGAGCGCTCCCTTAGCATGGGAGAGGGCTGGGGTTCAATTCCCCATACCTCCATAACGTTTTGCAGCAGGACCAATAACCCAACATTGTTGGCCCCTACCTTTGATTTGTTTCGCAACTTAGCCAGAATTCCGATGCCTTAGCTAACAAAGCTTTCAAACAATAAACGGATCGGAGAAGAATAGAAAGGAAGGGAAAAGAGAAGACTGATCACGTGGGGGTATAGCTCAGTGGTAGAGCGCTCCCTTAGCATGGGAGAGGGCTGGGGTTCAATTCCCCATACCTCCATAACGTTTTGCAGCAGGACCAATAACCCAACTTTGTCGGCCCCTACCTTTGTTTTGTTTCGCAATTTAGCCAGAATTCCGATGCCTTAGCTAACAAAGCTTTCAACGATGAACGGATCGGAGAAGAATAGAAAGAAAGGGAAAAGAGAAGACTGATCACGTGGGGGTATAGCTCAATGGTAGAGCGCTCCCTTAGCATGGGAGAGGGCTGGGGTTCAATTCCCCATACCTCCATAACGTTTTGCAGCAGGACCAATAACCCAACTTTGTTGGCCCCTACCTTTAATTTGTTTCGCAACTTAGCCAGAATTCCGATGCCTTAGCTAACAAAGCTTTCAACAATGAACGGATCGGAGAAGAATAGAAAGGAAGGGAAAAGAGAAGACTGATCACGGGGGGGTATAGCTCAGTGGTAGAGCGCTCCCTTAGCATGGGAGAGGGCTGGGGTTCAATTCCCCATACCTCCATAACGTTTTGCAGCAGGACCAATAACCCAACTTTGTTGGCCCCTACCTTTGATTTGTTTCGCAACTTAGCCAGAATTCCGATGCCTTAGCTAACAAAGCTTCCAAACAATAAACGGATCGGAGAAGAATAGAAAGGAAGGGAAAAGAGAAGACTGATCACGTGGGGGGTATAGCTCAGTGGTAGAGCGCTCACTTAGCACGGGAGAGGGCTGGGGTTCAATTCCCCATACCTCCATAACGTTTTGCAGCAGGACCAATAACCCAACTTTGTTGGCCCCTACCTTTGATTTGTTTCGCAACTTAGCCAGAATTCCGATGCCTTAGCTAACAAAGCTTCCAAACAATAAACGGATCGGAGAAGAATAGAAAGGAAGGGAAAAGAGAAGACTGATCACGTGGGGTTATAGCTCAGTGGTAGAGCGCTCCCTTAGCATGGGAGAGGGCTGGGGTTCAATTCCCCATACCTCCATAACGTTTTGCAGCAGGACCAATAACCCAACTTTGTTGGCCCCTACCTTTGATTTGTTTCGCAATTTAGCCAGAATTCCGATGCCTTAGCTAACTAAGCTTTCAACGATGAACGGATCGGTGAAGAATAGAAAGGAAGGGAAAAGAGAAGACTGATCACGTGGGGTTATAGCTCAGTGGTAGAGCGCTCCCTTAGCATGGGAGAGGGCTGGGGTTCAATTCCCCATACCTCTATAACGTTTTGCAGCAGGACAAATAACCCAACTTTGTTGGCCCCTACCTTTGATTTGTTTCGCAATTTAGCCAGAATTCCGATGCCTTAGCTAACAAAGCTTTCAACGATGAACGGATCGGAGAAGAATAGAAAGGAAGGGAAAAGAGAAGACTGATTACGTGGGGGGTATAGCTCAGTGGTAGAGCGCCCCTTCAGCATGGGAGAGGGCTGGGGTTCAATTACCCATACCTCTATAACGTTTTGCAGCAGGACATATAACCCAACTTTGTTGGCCCCTACCTTTAATTTGTTTCGCAACTTAGCCAGAATTCCGATGCCTTAGCTAACAAAGCTTTCAACAATGAACGGATCGGAGAAGAATAGAAAGGAAGGGAAAAGAGAAGACTGATCACGTGGGGGTATAGCTCAGTGGTAGAGCGCTCCCTTAGCATGGGAGAGGGCTGGGGTTCAATTCCCCATACCTCCATAACGTTTTGCAGCAGGACCAATAACCCAACTTTGTTGGCCCCTACCTTTGATTTGTTTCGCAACTTAGCCAGAATTCCGATGCCTTAGCTAACAAAGCTTCCAAACAATAAACGGATCGGAGAAGAATAGAAAGGAAGGGAAAAGAGAAGACTGATCACGTGGGGGGTATAGCTCAGTGGTAGAGCGCTCACTTAGCACGGGAGAGGGCTGGGGTTCAATTCCCCATACCTCCATAACGTTTTGCAGCAGGACCAATAACCCAACTTTGTTGGCCCCTACCTTTGATTTGTTTCGCAACTTAGCCAGAATTCCGATGCCTTAGCTAACAAAGCTTCCAAACAATAAACGGATCGGAGAAGAATAGAAAGGAAGGGAAAAGAGAAGACTGATCACGTGGGGTTATAGCTCAGTGGTAGAGCGCTCCCTTAGCATGGGAGAGGGCTGGGGTTCAATTCCCCATACCTCCATAACGTTTTGCAGCAGGACCAATAACCCAACTTTGTTGGCCCCTACCTTTGATTTGTTTCGCAATTTAGCCAGAATTCCGATGCCTTAGCTAACTAAGCTTTCAACGATGAACGGATCGGTGAAGAATAGAAAGGAAGGGAAAAGAGAAGACTGATCACGTGGGGTTATAGCTCAGTGGTAGAGCGCTCCCTTAGCATGGGAGAGGGCTGGGGTTCAATTCCCCATACCTCTATAACGTTTTGCAGCAGGACAAATAACCCAACTTTGTTGGCCCCTACCTTTGATTTGTTTCGCAATTTAGCCAGAATTCCGATGCCTTAGCTAACAAAGCTTTCAACGATGAACGGATCGGAGAAGAATAGAAAGGAAGGGAAAAGAGAAGACTGATTACGTGGGGGGTATAGCTCAGTGGTAGAGCGCCCCTTCAGCATGGGAGAGGGCTGGGGTTCAATTACCCATACCTCTATAACGTTTTGCAGCAGGACATATAACCCAACTTTGTTGGCCCCTACCTTTGATTTGTTTCGCAACTTAGCCAGAATTCCGATGCCTTAGCTAACAAAGCTTTCAACAATGAACGGATCGGAGAAGAATAGAAAGGAAGGGAAAAGAGAAGACTGATCACGTGGGGGTATAGCTCAGTGGTAGAGCGCTCCCTTAGCATGGGAGAGGGCTGGGGTTCAATTCCCCATACCTCCATAACGTTTTGCAGCAGGACCAATAACCCAACATTGTTGGCCCCTACCTTTGATTTGTTTCGCAACTTAGCCAGAATTCCGATGCCTTAGCTAACAAAGCTTTCAAACAATAAACGGATCGGAGAAGAATAGAAAGGAAGGGAAAAGAGAAGACTGATCACGTGGGGGTATAGCTCAGTGGTAGAGCGCTCCCTTAGCATGGGAGAGGGCTGGGGTTCAATTCCCCATACCTCCATAACGTTTTGCAGCAGGACCAATAACCCAACTTTGTCGGCCCCTACCTTTGTTTTGTTTCGCAATTTAGCCAGAATTCCGATGCCTTAGCTAACAAAGCTTTCAACGATGAACGGATCGGAGAAGAATAGAAAGAAAGGGAAAAGAGAAGACTGATCACGTGGGGGTATAGCTCAATGGTAGAGCGCTCCCTTAGCATGGGAGAGGGCTGGGGTTCAATTCCCCATACCTCCATAACGTTTTGAAGCAGGACCAATAACCCAACTTTGTTGGCCCCTACCTTTGATTTGTTTCGCAATTTAGCCAGAATTCCGATGCCTTAGCTAACTAAGCTTTCAACGATGAACGGATCGGTGAAGAATAGAAAGGAAGGGAAAAGAGAAGACTGATCACGTGGGGTTATAGCTCAGTGGTAGAGCGCTCCCTTAGCATGGGAGAGGGCTGGGGTTCAATTCCCCATACCTCTATAACGTTTTGCAGCAGGACAAATAACCCAACTTTGTTGGCCCCTACCTTTGATTTGTTTCGCAATTTAGCCAGAATTCCGATGCCTTAGCTAACAAAGCTTTCAACGATGAACGGATCGGAGAAGAATAGAAAGGAAGGGAAAAGAGAAGACTGATTACGTGGGGGGTATAGCTCAGTGGTAGAGCGCCCCTTCAGCATGGGAGAGGGCTGGGGTTCAATTACCCATACCTCTATAACGTTTTGCAGCAGGACATATAACCCAACTTTGTTGGCCCCTACCTTTGATTTGTTTCGCAATTTAGCCAGAATTCCGATGCCTTAGCTAACAAAGCTTTCAAACAATAAACGGATCGGAGAAGAATAGTGCAAGGCTGATATATTATTCATCGTGCAGCGGGGTCTCTATTTTCGCTGTAGTCTATATCATTCAGCCTTAACCCATTATCATAAATTTTCATGTCGCAGTTCCGAGGCGTGGCCGGAGAAAGTCCCAGTGACAATAAAATGTTGCAATCTTGGTTTTTTGTACTACCGAACTAGAACGCCATAAATAACTAGTCGGGATCTAGCCACGTCGAAACGCCGCCAATATATCTGCATCTGCACCGTCTCCCAACAACCATTTATTCCCAGCTCGGAGAACACATACACACTCTCACTACATAACTCATCCCCGCTCTATGACCTTGCGTCATAGACAAAATCAATCAAGATAGTGAAAATTACAGATAACACGCGGGATGAAAGTAAAAGGATTGTTCATAGGAACAAAGAGGTCACAAGGGCGACTGACGGGCCTCCGAAGAGGAGGCCCTCATGAGGAAAGATGAGGAAATAAGAAGTAACAATTAAAGACAAAGCTTATACTATACTACCCTGATACAACAAATTCTGTGGTGCTTATATACTGCTTTACCGGGCGACCGGGCGCTACAAGTTCTTTTACTTCTCTTCTCCAAATTTCCTTTCTGTCGTCCGCCATTAATTGTCTAACAAAGGCATGAGTAATCTCTGGAAGCCACTTCTTCCTTCCTTCCGGTACCATTGTTACTACAACTTCTAAGAAGCAATTAGTTTTTCCTCCTTTACAGTCGGGCGCATGATCGAGGCTTCCAAGTACGATCAAAAGCGTTTCGTGCATAATCGAAAGTTACCCTACATCCGCGGGGTATTGAAAGGTTGCGTCCCGCAACCTCCATCCTCGTCATCGGTAGAGTATGTTGACTCCGAAGGTGTTGATTGAAGAGTTGTTGGACGTATGCTTCCGGCCTTGTCTTCCCTCGGCTATTTCTCTGACGAATATCGTATATCTACTTTCTATTTGTGTGCACATTCATATCATCGAATATCTCCATCTATAACCATATGTCGTCTTGTGCGGACTCGCGTCGCGAGGTCAAATGGAATGGTTGCGCAGTCGGGTATCTTCGACGCGATTCTTCATCTCCAATTTCGAATTTAAGTGCCATTCGCCTCCTATGAGTTTCCTTAGTATCCGCACTCGTGGGTACATCGCGCAACCATTTTCTTGTTATAGATGACCGCGGTTTTCGTACTTCCATAACTTCTGCCGGCCGGTTTCTGGAAGATAATGTAGAATCCATTGAATAACTGCCATTTATGTAACTAAGAATCCGATAATCGCGCTTGTCGTTGCCGAGAAATTCTTGCCATGGACGTCTCCGTGACAAGTAAGTTGAGAAGCTGCCTTCGTTTTCAATTTCCATGCCTTAGTCGAAAGTCAGGTAGAGGTTTATATTCCATTGGCTTAAGTTTCGTATCATCCATATATCCTGAATGAATTCCTTGATCGATAGTACATCATAGAGGGGATTTGCGAAAAGGAGAACAATGCAACTACAACGAAATTTATCAGGAGTAGAGATTACATGGTTATACAAATACAACAGATTATCACAAAGGAGGGTTAAATGGTTGTTAGGGCTTTGTCTGTTTCCATTTTCCTCTTTTCTTCCTTATTTGGTGACTTCTTGGGTGTTGTCCATATCTCTATGTAGCTTGGTGCCATCGACGTGAATGACTCTTTTACGTTTTCCATCAAAGATGGTAATGTTGGGTAGTTCGATGTCGATGATTGAAAATGGTCCTTCGAGTTTCGTTGCGAGCTTGCGCACGCCGTCCTTTCTTATCCAAACCTTCTTCCCGATCTGATAATCCTTTTTTACCGTCTTCTTCCTCAAGTCGTAGTGATGTTTTTGTCGTTTCTGAGCTTCTATGAGATTTCCATAGACCTGCTGATAAATGTCTTTTAGGGTATTAGTGAGATGGTTCACGTAATCATCAGGAACGGCGTACTTCTTTGTTAACAGCTGCAATGCAAGGTGAAAGATGTTAGTAGGTTCTCGTCCATGAATAAGGAAAAAGAGTTAAAATTGCATGCGATATCTTTCCGCATGCAATTCCAGATAGCAATCTTCTCAACGGCTACGTGTGTCTTGTTGATTCCTAAGTGCGCTGACGCCATTTGTGATTGATGTGCCAAGGCGATGATGTCCTGTTTGATGCGAGATGTTTCCGGTAATACTAGCTGTGGATCTTGATAGAGGCGATTTGGTAGCCTATACAGGATGTTGTTTATAAGGAGGTAGTTGGATAATTCCGTCGTCTCCTCGTTGTTTGCTAACATTGCCTTCAATCTCGCAATCCATTCACACTCGTCTTGCTCCTGACGTACAGTGTCCAGTTGCAGGTTGTCCATGGTGACACTCGTAATGGCATTCGTTGATAAATGCCGAGATAACGCATCGCAAACAGCGTTCTTCTTTCCAGGCCGGTATATGATGGTAACGTCGAACTCCTGAAGCACAATCTGATACTTGGCTAGCTTTCCGGTGAGATCCTTTCGATGTAGCAACGCCTTGAGAGGTGCATGATCCGTGATGATCGTGCACTTTGCTCCGTCGATGTACGGTCGGAACTTTTGTACCGCAAAGACTAATCCTAATGCTTCGAGCTCGATTGCTGAATATCTTGCCTAGGCGATGACTCGTTCTAGGCCTTCCTGTTCCTGTTTAAGAACTCCCGCGATGCCTTTTGCCGAACTGTCTGTTTCTATGATGAAAGGCTTCCCCAGTCGTGGTGCTGCAAGAATGGGTGCGGATGTCAATGCCTTCTTCAATCGATTCATGGCTTCCTCGCACTGCGGTGTCCACTCAAAAGGAGTGTTCTTCTTTGTCAATGCGATGAGTGGTGCTGCAATAGCTGCGAAGTTGTGCACAAATCTTCGAAAAAACGAACACATTCCCAAAAAAGATTTGACATCTGTCGGGTTAGTCGGCTGCGGGTAGTCGTCGATAGCTTTGATTTTGTCCGGATTGGGCTTTATTCCTTCTTTGCTTAAGATGAATCCCAGAAACTTGATCTCTTCCATTGCTAATTCGCATTTCGACGCCTTCAGCTTGTTGCCAATTATTTCGATCTTCCCCAATACTTCGTCGATATCCGCCAGGTGTTCTTCCGGGGTTTCAGAGGTTATGATAAGATCGTCGATATAAATGAAGACTCTTGCGCGTATATACTTTTTAAAGTCATCCATTATCCTCTGAAACGTGGCTGGTGTCCTTTGAGTCCCATTGGCATCCGGATGTACTCAAATGCTCCCAGAAAACATGCGAATGCAGTCCTCTCACAATGTTCCTCTTCCAATGGTATTTGATGAAGTCCTTGCTAGAAATCAAGGAACGAATAAAGGCACTGATTAGCGCACAAGTCAATAATGTCTTGAATATTAGGCAAAATTGATTGCTGTAGCTTCGTGATAGCATTGAGTACGCGAAAGTCGATGGTGAATCTCCAGGCATTTGCTTCTTGCTTTTCCACCAAAACAATTGGAGCACAAAATGGTGATGTTGATTCCCTGATTATGCCGTCTTCTAGCATCTGCGTTATCTGTTTCTCGATCTCCTGTCGCTTCTCGAGGGGCACACGATAGATCTTCCTTGCTGGTATAGTAGCATTTTCGATAAGATCGATTCGGTGTCGTATGTTCCCTCTATAGTGTCCGAGATGTCCATCCGGTCCTACGAAAGCGTTGGTGTGACATCAAATGATGTCTCGTAGTTGGTCTTTCTGATCATCTGTTAAGCTCGATTGCGACAAGTCGATTTCCTTGGTGATGTCATAATTAGGAGGATTTGGTGTAATAGGGAATCTAGGCAGCCTGGACTCCCAATCTGCTTCTGGCGAAGTATGCTCGTAACCACCATACTCTGTCGAAGGCGGTTCGTTGACGTATGCAACAGTAGTAGCGGCTGGCTGATGGACATTGTTTCCAGATTAGTCCGTCGGGTGTTGAACTTGTGGACATTCCAGCGGTTGAACTAGCACTTCCGATTCACACGCTGGGTGTGCCCAGGCCACTTTAAGTTGCCTGGGGAGTAGGATGTTAGTCATAGAAGGGTTGAGAATGTTGACATAGCAAACTCCGTCTAAGCCTGGTGTAACAAGGGCTCGTCCAATGACAAAAATGTCATCCATTGGTCGGAGATTATCCTCATTGTAGAAATCCTTACATCTGGGCCATGTTAGTCCTTCGATGTAGGCTTCCACGACGCTGCTGGTTCGTGGGGGTAAAAACGTGTCCTTAGCGAGTCGCACAGCGTATGGTGGTATAACGGCCAGTGTGATATAATTGAGTGGCACGAGATTGATAGTCTCCGGACCTATACGTATAACATTGTTATAAAGGTCGAGAGAGACCAGGACTCCATTTGCATTCAATGCCTGATGAAAACGGATCCTAACAAGAGTGGGGCTGAACAATCCTTCTCGTTTGATACGTAGAAACAATGCATGATAGTGTGTGTCCCTACTCGAACGGGCAAGGAAAGTGAGCCCACTAACTGTAGCATGGTGCCATTCGCCGTCGTCGCCATCTTTGATGTCCCCATAAGCTGTTTCGGCTCTCCTATCATTGATAGTGTAGACATCCTCATGTATGATATGGCTGCGCCGCCATTCAGTAGTGCCGTTACAGAGTTGTTTCCGATCTTGACTTCCAGGTAGGGTAGATGTAACTTCCGTGATCCCACCTCGACCGCATAGATGCGTGGTACGAAAAGTTGCTGCTGTTCGTCCTCTTCCTGCGGTAGTTCCACCATTAGCATATTTACCGCGCGTGGTCTTCGATTTCTCCGCTTGGGGGTGAAGTTCCTTGCCATACTGAACATGTCTGAGGAAGAAGAGCTTTGCGTAAATAACACAAGATGCTACGCAAAGGACGATAACCGTAGCTGGTATGGCAATCCATAGTATCGTATATAGAATCGACCATTTGATATCTTCCACACCTTCCAAAAGCTTCTGCGTTGTCGACTCATATAGCGACAACAAGGACTGGCCTACGGACATGCTGGTATTGCGTATCCGTGAAACGGTTTCCTCAATGATTCCTCGCTTCTGGAGTCGTACAGCCATATTCACTTGCTCCTCCTTCAGCACTTCCATATATGGGATAGCTGATAATGCGTAGTTGTCAAGGATGCGATAAAATGTAGGTGGACTATCAAAGATGAAAGGTCTTGCGTGATTATTGACGACGGTGTTTGGCAGTAAGAGACTTCGCGTAATGTTGACACGTTTAAGAGATGGGTAAGGACATGGAACCGTACCGGAGGATTGCATTAAATCCTGTGTTCCAGGTACATTGAACCAAAGGTCGTTGTTGATCCTTACTGGCATCAAGGTATAGCACGTTACATCGATCGTGTGATTGCCATAGATCAATGTTGGTGTGACGCGACGACATTTTGTAATCAACAGATTATCGGCAATCCGGATGGCAGCGACATTACTTCTTCCCAGTAAGATTCCTGCGGCCCATGTGGGATCCACTGAGCTCAAAAGACGTATCCTTTGTGATTCCAAGAATCTTCTTGCACAGATGTTATTTAAGTGACGTCGTGCAGCAAAATTCCTTGTTGGGACATTTTCTGTTGCCGGGGATTGTGTAGGCACAGAGAATGTTGAAGGGGTTTTGGTGAAGATTGTAGTTTCCGCTGTTGTTGAAACTTCACGGTACTCCCTTGTCGTCGCTTGTAGTATTGGTGATAAGACGGCGCTCATCACAAGAACAGTCCAAACTAGAGGTACGAATCTTGTGGTCCTCATCAATATCTCCTGTGGTTTGGGTGTTGGTGTTGGAGTTTGTGGCTGTGTTGTTGTAGCAGCGGGAGACGTCGTAGGGAGTGCACTTGATGATGCAGGATATATTGGTTGTAGAGTAGGCAGAGGCGTATGATACACCTCCATTCCTGTCGTCGTTACTGGCTGAGACGTTGTAACTTCTACAGTGGGTGTAGTGGATAATGTAAGAGAAGTTCCTTGCGTTGAAGGCATCATTGTCGGACTGTCGGTTGCTGTTGAGATTCTCCTTGCTGTTGTTGTCGTCGTTGTTGGCGTACTCATCGATGTTGTTGAGGGTGCGGTTGTTGGAGTCATAGATGTTGTTGTAGATGAAATTGTCGATGTCATCGTTGATGTCGTTGTTGTCGATGATGTTGTTGATGATAGCGCTGATGTTGTTGTCGTTAGCGCAGATGTTGTAAAGTTCTTCATGCCGGCTATAGTAGGTATGACAGTTGTCCTTTGTATGTCTCTTGTCGTCGTCGTCATCATCATCATCAGCTTAGTGATATTGGAGTATGGGGCTATCAGCTTCCAATCTTGGTTGGTTGGGTCGGGCGCATTGTATTCGGCTTTCCCAAACTCTTCGTTAAGGTATTCGTCGAAGATTGTGGAGATCCCAAGTTCCAAATCCCGTCGGGTTTCAAGCTGTGCGTAGTTTTTCAGTGGCACAACTTCCTCCGATTGCTTGAACAAGCGTAGCTGCTTTATACGGTATTCACCGTATCTGATGGTCCATAGTACAATGTGGCGCGGGTCGTCGATCTTATAGAGTCGTGCTGTTCTTGAGAGGTCGTTATTACTAATGTTCCATCGTTGCAATTCTGTAAGTATCTTATTCCATGTTACTGGGCGTGTATTGAAAGCCGGAATCCTTTTGAGTTTCTTTACGTTGAATAGCCGTTTGATCAGCAAAACTGGTTCCGCTGCCACGATCTCGACGGGGTAAGTATCTCCTTGTTTGTCCGTGTGGTACCGAATGGCACGCTTTGACCTTCTTCTCTTGAGGGCGACGCGTAAGACGTAATCTTGGATTGTGAGGTCTTGGGGAATATAAGGAAAGGCGACGGTGTGATTCGATGTCGTCAAGTAGTTGTTGCCTAGTCGGCAAAACTCGGTGAGGTGCTCGTGTAAAAGAGTATTTTCGGAGAACTGGAAGATAAGGTCCGGATGAGGTAGGACGATGTACTTCAGAGTGACGAATGCTTCGAAGATTCCTACATGTCTGTATCTGCATGACGGTGTAATTTCAGCAGGTTCCCAGACAGTTATATATTCCCGCGTGAGGCAAGTTCCTTGAGAGTATGAACAGTTAGCCGTATCGCCCAAGGAGCTAATTATATGGTGTCTATCGAAGGTGGCAATTTGTCCTTCTTCGAGCGAGTACACACTACGTAAATAGTTCTTCGTACCCCATAACGGTGTTGTCACGTCATCGTCTTCTATCTCATTGGTGGTCCATAGTCCATCGGCCTGCGCAAACAGCTCATGTCCAAGTATCTTCTCAGTTATGCGAGCCATTTCACAGGCTTTCTGGGGTATTGATAGTCGACGGCGTCGCAGGATCGTCGTGGTTGTTCGAATTTGGAAGAAACTGCTTACAGATACCTCAATAGCGTCCCTGTAGCATTTGGTAGCATTTTGCCAGGATGGATTGGGATTATCCGCGAATAGATATGCTGTAGTCCGCAACATCGGGGCATTCGCCGGAGTTGAGCAGTCGATGGCTTGCGGGAGTGAGAAGATATTCGAGTAAGGATTTATACCGCATATCTGGTACTCCGCATTTGCAAAAGTGCTGCAGATCAATGTCATGATGCACAGAAGATGTACTCCTAGAGTGGTGCTCACGGCTCTTGCAGAACTGGTAGTTGGTTGGACGGATGTTGGATTACCATATGCAAGAGGGACATTCTGTGCATAGCATGGTGGTGTACCACAAGTACACGTCCTCATTCTTGGTCCATATCCGTTAACCATCGTAGTTGTGTTGGTGTATGGTACGCGGTTTGTAAAAGGAAATGAGCGTTGACGGAAGAAGGGACGTCTGAGATAGAATCCCCGCTGGTTGATGAAGGATCTTGGCACAAATCTCGTCATTCTTTGTCCTTGTCTGTACTTGTTTTGCGGGATATTTGGTTTCCTTGGTGGAGTTGCTTTCATCCGGCTTAACTGTTCGAGGCGATTGATCTTTTCATCAGTGAGAAGTGCATTGACCGCTTGAAGAGTCTCCCTGTCTCGTTCCTCTCCTGTTCCAGAATCCGATGTTCCTTCTCTGCTCTGCATACTATAGCCTCAAATTCGTCCGTATCGGGGAGTCTCCTAATCGCCTTCCTAATCTCCGGGTTCAGACCTTTGATAAAGAAATCAATGGCCATACGCGTCACAAACTTCTCTCCTTGGCCTTGGAATGCGATTTTTGTTTTGTTGTAAATCTTCTTCGCGAATTCTCCAACGGTGTCCTTCCCTTGAGTCATATGGTGTAGCTCGTCACGAATGTTACTGAGCAGCGAATCGTTCTTTAGTCTCGTGGCCAATTCCGTTACTAGATCCTTCCATTTCATCTTATCGTGATTGGGGATTTGCTGGTACTTGAATTTCGCTCCTCCCGATAAGAACAACGGAAGCAGCTTCTTCGCTACCTCATGGGAAATAGCAAAGCGTTGCACGATATCCTTATATTCATCCAGGAACTCTTCGAAGGTCTTATCCTCATTACCGGAGAATTTATCCAGTCGACTTCCCAGGATCTTGGAGGCTTGGTATACTTGTTTCGGGATCAGCTCCTCAGCCTCGGAATCATCCCCGTCCTCCGGCATATTTGTTCTTGACTGAATCCTTGCGAGTGATTGTTCTCTAAATTGATCTCTGCGCAGCCGCCGTAGTAGCTTTTCGCTGACCTTTGGAGTTTCTATGCGCTCCAACGACAGTTTGCTGGAACAGAGTATTAAAAAAGAACGATGCTGGGCGACGATGCTGTCGTGCAAGTGTACTAAAGCCCAATTTGCATAGAGGTCATAGGGAGTAATGAGATATCAGGTATCAAAAAAGTTCTTTTTTCTTCTTCTTCTTCTTCACTTCCTCAAGTCCATTTCTAACTTGTAGCTTATGTCGGGGTATGTTGCAATGATTGAATACATATAGCAAATTGGGGTGAAGAAAGAAATTTCTATGGCCGATACAAATAAATTTCCCCAAAAGGTTAGATAGAGTCGCTTTTGGTCAACCATATCTGTCATCTCAAAGGGAGAAGGTGGTGAAAATTCATGGTAGGCGGTTCTGGCCGGTGGGGAAAGTTAAACTTTATGCAGCTCTAGCAGGAAGTTAGAATTGAAATAGCAAAAAAAATTGAAGTATTTACTCCCACTTTACTAATACTTACAGCAAAACATTTCCCATTGTTCACTATCACTACCAGGTATGAACGAGCGAAAGGCTTTTCCCTAATTGCTTATTAAGCTGTGCCAATTTGAGCACACAAATTGGACAATCATGACTTCCAGCAATGGGCTAGAGATGTTTACGTATTTTATATGTGTGTATGTCTATCTATCTGTCACGAAGTTCATAGGACATGTTCCAGCCAAACTCCTGAGCTCAACCCCTGCACAACGCATACTACCAACATGAAAGTCCAGTATACTGAAGCACGAGAGGATAAACTGCGTAGATTCCTCAAAAAAGTGAGCATCAATCAGTACTCAGCTTTTGACCCGTAAAATTGGGCCTGTGGCGCAGCGGCTGTTGCAAGAAGTGGTTGAGTTCGAAGCCGGAACCTCCATGTAAGGCTGATATATTATTCATCGTGCAGCGGGGTCTCTATTTTCGCTGTAGTCTATATCATTCAGCCTTAACCCATTATCATAAATTTTCATGTCGCAGTTCCGAGGCGTGGCCGGAGAAAGTCCCAGTGACAATAAAATGTTGCAATCTTGGTTTTTTGTACTACCGAACTAGAACGCCATAAATAACTAGTCGGGATCTAGCCACGTCGAAACGCCGCCAATATATCTGCATCTGCACCGTCTCCCAACAACCATTTATTCCCAGCTCAGAGAACGCATACACACTCTCACTACATAACTCATCCCCGCTCTATGACCTTGCGTCATAGACAAAATCAATCAAGATAGTGAAAATTACAGATAACACGCGGGATGAAAGTAAAAGGATTGTTCATAGGAACAAAGAGGTCACAAGGGCGACTGACGGGCCTCCGAAGAGGAGGCCCTCATGAGGAAAGATGAGGAAATAAGAAGTAACAATTAAAGACAAAGCTTATACTATACTACCCTGATACAACAAATTCTGTGGTGCTTATATACTGCTTTACCGGGCGACCGGGCGCTACAAGTTCTTTTACTTCTCTTCTCCAAATTTCCTTTCTGTCGTCCGCCATTAATTGTCTAACAAAGGCATGAGTAATCTCTGGAAGCCACTTCTTCCTTCCTTCCGGTACCATTGTTACTACAACTTCTAAGAAGCAATTAGTTTTTCCTCCTTTACAGTCGGGCGCATGATCGAGGCTTCCAAGTACGATCAAAAGCGTTTCGTGCATAATCGAAAGTTACCCTACAATAGAAAGGAAGGGAAAAGAGAAGACTGATCACGTGGGGGTATAGCTCAGTGGTAGAGCGCTCCCTTAGCATGGGAGAGGTCTGGGGTTCAATTCCCCATACCTCCATAACGTTTTGCAGCAGGACCAATAACCCAACTTTGTTCGCCCCTACCTTTGATTTGTTTCGCAATTTAGCCAGAATTCCGATGCCTTAGCTAACAAAGCTTTCAACGATGAACGGATCGGAGAAGAATAGAAAGGAATGGAAAAGAGAAGACTGATCACGTGGGGGGTATAGCTCAGTGGTAGAGCGCTCACTTAGCACGGGAGAGGGCTGGGGTTCAATTCCCCATACCTCCATAACGTTTTGCAGCAGGACCAATAACCCAACTTTGTTGGCCCCTACCTTTGATTTGTTTCGCAACTTAGCCAGAATTCCGATGCCTTAGCTAACAAAGCTTTCAACGATGAACGGATCGGAGAAGAATAGAAAGGAAGGGAAAAGAGAAGACTGATCACGTGGGGGGTATAGCTCAGTGGTAGAGCGCTCACTTAGCACGGGAGAGGGCTGGGGTTCAATTCCCCATACCTCCATAACGTTTTGCAGCAGGACCAATAACCCAACTTTGTTGGCCCCTACCTTTGATTTGTTTCGCAACTTAGCCAGAATTCCGATGCCTTAGCTAACAAAGCTTTCAAACAATAAACGGATCGGAGAAGAATAGAAAGGAAGGGAAAAGAGAAGACTGATCACGTGGGGGGTATAGCTCAGTGGTAGAGCGCTCACTTAGCACGGGAGAGGGCTGGGGTTCAATTCCCCATACCTCCATAACGTTTTGCAGCAGGACCAATAACCCAACTTTGTTGGCCCCTACCTTTGATTTGTTTCGCAATTTAGCCAGAATTCCGATGCCTTAGCTAACAAAGCTTTCAAACAATAAACGGATCGGAGAAGAATAGAAAGGAAGGGAAAAGAGAAGACTGATCACGTGGGGGTATAGCTCAGTGGTAGAGCGCTCCCTTAGCATGGGAGAGGGCTGGGGTTCAATTCCCCATACCTCCATAACGTTTTGCAGCAGGACCAATAACCCAACTTTGTTGGCCCCTACCTTTGATTTGTTTCGCAACTTAGCCAGAATTCCGATGCCTTAGCTAACAAAGCTTTCAAACAACAGTCTGACATAAACAATATCTTGATCCAAGTCTATGAAAATTCTTTGAAATTTGAAACTACAAATCCAAACCAATTTAGTTGCTGTTATTTAGATTTAGAATTAAAAATACTAAATAACAGAATTTACACTAAGCTATATAATAAAACCGATAGCTTTCAGAATAGTGTAATTAGATTTCCACATATGACTTCTTGCATTTCTATTAATGTTAAAAAAGCTACCATATACACAGAAACACTCAGAATTGCTCGTACTTGCTCTTTGAAAGAAGACTTCATAGGTAGAATTCACAAACTTAAAAACCAACTTTTGGACTGCGGTTATGATGAAGGAACTATATTGAGTGCAGTGTTCAAATGCCTTCACAAAAACAAATTTATAGTGACTAAGTACTGCTGTAAAGGTACAGATGAAGAAATACTCAGTGTAATCAGATCAATTTTCTAACATCAGTTTACATAGTCTCAAGAACAATTGTCACATACCAACAGTTACAGAATTGTCTTTTAAGGACAATGCAGATAACATGCTCTAGTTTGTTTCTGGTATGTGACATCCTCCACCGAGCGGGAACTTTCAAATTTGAAATACTATCTTAACAGGCTTACTGCATAGATACACGTTTTCTTGATTCTTGTGCTTTGCTTACAATATATACCAGCTCTTTATTATTTTTTTAAATTATAGGTTACTCTATGCCATCCAATGGATCTAGCAACTACATTATTATAATTTAGGTTAGTTTATCTTCCTTTATTTGTTTTTGTTTTTGTTTTTTTATATATGATTTACGATCTTCCTTCACTACTGATGAGTTCCGGGAAGATCGTATGCTTACCTACTTTCCGTATAGTGATAGGAACGAAACGGAAATTAGGTAACTTTCTTTTCTTCTTTTATTTGTCATGCTAGTGTTGAATGGTAACTGTGAGGGAAACCCGAGACCATTCAACATCTAGTACCTTCTCAAGGGTTTACACTGTTTAGTATAATCTTACCTGTATTTTTTCAGAGGCAACTTGCCTCATAGCCAGATTTGGCTCCTTTTTCGACCGATTGGTCGTCCTGTCGAATAGACAGGTTTCTTGATATTGTTCAAATCAATAACTAACCTAACTAATTTTCTTAATTAAAATTATCCGTATTTTCTACACTAACCTTTTACTTCTGATTATCTTACTTATAACCATCAATTAATCATGTACACTACTGTTAACTTAGTTATCTGTTTTTTTTTTGTCAAGCACAAATTGAATCTTAGTTTTATTTTGCGAAACTGCAATTACGTATAAAATCATAATTACAATTTTATCACAATTTCAATAAAAGATAAAACATCTGCTTACATTGACAAAGAATAGTTAAAACGGTGTTAAAAATACTAATTTTTCACTATCTTATTGGGATTCTCTTCGCCTTCTTCTAGGTGAAGCGGACGTTTCTGTACAGCATTCTGAAATAGAATTGTTAATTTATTATACAAAAAAAAAATAATAAAAAAAATAAATAAATAAAAAATAAAAAATATAAAAAAAATTAAAAAAAAATAAAAATATATAAAAAAATAAAAAAAAATAAAAATAAAAAATAAAAAATAATAAAAAAAATAATATTTAAAAAAATATATAAAAAAATACATATATATAAAAAATAAAAAATATTTATTTAAAAAAAATAAAAATAAAAAAAAATAAATATATAAAAAAATATTTCAATTTAAAATAATTGTTATTAACTTGAAGTCACCTCGTTGCTGCCGCTTGTTTCTGGTAAAGACTGGACGTTTCTTAGAGGTTTGGTTAGATTTACACCAGTTAGACGTAAGGATCCACGAGTAACTTCACCGTTCTATAAAGTAATAGAATTAATTCACACTTATATGCACAAAATTATACAGTAATTGTATAAGTTGATATTGTTCACAAGTAAAGTTGCATATTACTCACCTGGACTTTCGTTTTCTCCGCATTGGTCATCATTTCCTCTAATGGCAGCCCCCTCCAGGTTTCCATGTTTATGTTAAATTGATATGCGGCCATTGTTGGAGTCAAAGTCTGGAAGAAGCATACATATTGGTACGTACATCTATTTGAGGTATTCTTAAATTTGATCTTTGTAACTATGATTGTTAAGACTTACATGTTCACGTCCTATGCTCAACATGCCCTTCTTAAACGAAATATCAGGACATCGGCGCCTTGCTTCATTGTGTGCTTCACGAATAAATTTGCGGATATAGAACCTGAAAACGGTAATAACTCGAGACTTTTACTCCTTATTACACTTTTAATGTAACAACGAACCCTAATTTTTCCATATCCGACACTTGTAATGTCTGCTCACGATTGAGTTTTATGTCAGTGTTGTTGTTTTTGTTATATTCTAAGAGGTTATTTCTTCCTTGCGATAAAAAGTGACGCCAAAATTCGTAGTTTATTTTCACCCAAGTAACATTCTCAGTATCCGGTTGAAATAAATAATAATTTATTACCCTGATTGCCGGTATGTTGTTAGAAATACCAGCGCCGGTGGGCCAACTAAACGGGTTTGGTTTGTCAGCCGGATATCTTAAAATAAATCAGTAACCTGAGTTTGTGTAATTTATGAACGTACTTTAAGATGTCAGTAGCCAGTTCATGTAGAAGCTTATCGAAAGTCTTTCTCTTAGGATTTGGTAATCCAGTAATTCTGATCCATTCAATCAATACTTTTTTGTTAATTGAATCTTGGAAGGAACTCTTTCGCTCTTCTGCGTCACCATTCATTCTATACTAAATTAGATTTTTCAGTCTTATAAGAACCATTAAAGTCCTTATAGTCACTTCATAGATATTAGATGCTATTGTACAGGTTTTCAGTTTGATTTGAATTAAAATCGCATTTTCACTAAATTACACTAATAGCAACATGCATCCATGAAGATTGTATTAGTATTACAGCATTCAAAAAACTGATTAGTAAAATCATCTCATCATAATGTTCTACATATATTGACTAGCGTGATTAGATAGTCGACTGACGGTTGTTCACGCGCATTCGTTGTTCATTTATTTGTACCGTGGCTCTAAAAGCCAAATGGATACCAAAAATAAACACATAAGCTATGACTTACCTGCCTCTGATAGAAACTTGACATATTTCATGATTGTGAAATAAATATAAACAACTGATCATTCCAAAGTAGTTGCTTAGCAACTTTGCTCCAAGTCATACAAATTCCTATAACCAAAAAAGAAAAATTCACAATACTAAGATAAGACAACATGAAACACAACCAAATAACTACTCACCGATAAAACAGCACATTGCAAGAAGACCTTCATAAGCCAAAATTTTTTTGAACTCAAGTTAACATTGCCAACAGGATTTCATTATAATTCTCTTTCTTGAATATGAAAAGTTCACACCAAGTACGTTCCATTATATGATTCAATCTCGTACTCTCTCATAATATCAGTAGCAGGATCTAAAATAAATATTCATTACAAAAGCAATTCACAAGCCTAATATTCCAGCACTTAAACAACAGAATGTAAACTGCACAATATTTTTTATCTTCACCTAAAACATCCAAATGTTTAAGTGATAAAGAACTGCTTGCCTGAGAAACAGCAAATGGTTTTTTGGTTGGTCTTTAATGCTACCACACAGGCTTTTAAGATATCTTATTGCATTGAATATCTTGCTCATTCTAATTACCTTGCAGATAGCTAACGTATATTTAAAAAAAAATAACTTTTCATATAACTTTACATGTTTAAACTTGGATACAATCTAGCTAAGTACCTTCCGAAGATCCACAGAAACAATAAACTTACCACGGATTCCTTTATTGATACAACTTCCACTTGCATGAAAATCCAATCGTGTATGTTGAGAGCTTTCTACTAACAGTATAGTGGTTCTGAAAATAAAAATTGTATAAAGCAATTTGAATTAGAAAAACTTACCGTTTATTTATCAATGTTTTATGACTTCTGTGCAAAATTGCTATTGAACTGTTGCTGTTTTGCGAAAATTAGATACAGTTTGATCACAGATACAACAGTTTTCCTATGGGCGATGTATACATACAATTGGGATATGTTACTGAAATTCAACCTGATCAGTAAACATGCACAAAGGATTCTTAATCGATACTTACACGTAAGCAAGAATGAGCATGAAGAATACTACTATGATAAAGACTTTTCATATAACTTTACAAGTTCAAACTTAGATACAATCTAGCTAGGTACCTTCCTAACCAAGCCTCAATGAAGACCCACAGAAGCAATAAACTCACCACGGATTCCTGTATCGATACAACTTCCACTTGCATGAAAATCCAATCGTGTATGTTGAGAGCTTTCTCTAACAGTATAGTGGTTCTGAAAATAAAAATTGTATAAAGCAATTGAATTAGAGGAACTTAACGTTTATTTATCAATGCTTTATGACTTCTGTGCAAAATTGCTATTGAACTGTCGCTGTTTTGCGAAGTTTGAGATACAGTTTGATCACAGATACAACAATTTTCCTATAGGCGATGTATACATACAATTGGGAGATGTTACTGAAATTCAACCAGATCAGTTAACATGCATAAAGGATTTTTAATCGATACTTCCACGTAAGGAAGAATGAGCATGAAGAATAATACTATGATAAATACTTTTCATATAACTTTACAAGTTTAAACTTAGATACAATCTAGCTAGGTACCTTCCTAAACAAGCCTCAATAAAGATCCACAGAAGCAACAAACTAACCACTGATTTCTCGGTTGATATTGCTTCCACCTGCATGGAAATCTCATGAAAATATTGAAAGCTAGCTACTAACAGTATAGTGGATCTGAAAATAAGGAATAGTATAAGCAATGTGAATTAGAGTAGCTTACCGTTTCTGTATCAATGTTTTATGACTTCTTTGCGAGAGCGCAATTGAACAGTTGTTGTTTTACGGAATTTGAGAGACAGTGTGCTCAAGGATACAACAGCTTTCTTGTGGGCGACGTATACGTGCAATGGGATATGTTCCTGAACTTCAACTTGATTAGTAAACATGCATTAGTAATACCTAATCAATACTTCCACGTAGGCAAGAATGAGCATGTAGACTAGGCTATGATAAAATAGCAGATATGATTAAGATAGCAGTATACAAGTCAGTAATGTTTATAGAAACAAGTAATACAACTTATATTGAGACTTGATAGAAGTAGTATTCATCCTCTAAGCTATAGAGATGCCAAAACAAAAATATTTCTTAATGGACCAATTAATTGCAACTCTAATAACTTTATACCCAGTATAGTTAGCTAGTTTTAGACACTCAAAAAGTTATAAACGTTAGAACATGAACGAAGTTGAATTAGACGTCAGAAACATAAGAAATGCATATTGTCCGTATATCACGGAACTCACACCCAACTGGACGCCTAATATTGGTAAAATCAGAAATTCTTATTTTTGGATGTGTTTTCGTCTCATGATACTTCCCCTGCACCTAATCCGTTTTTCAATGTTCTAAAAGATAAACTTGTGCCATCTGGTGTAATGCACAACTCTACTACAACATTCTTGTATGAGAATATGCATGCGTTAGAAGTAAATTGAAATACATAGAAAAAATGAATGAACCATAAGTTTTACGCTCAATACTAGACAGATAGCTAAACGAATCTGTGGTCATATCACATTTTGTTTATGTTTCACGTAAACGTGGTATTGAGTTACAACCAACTCTTGATCTGGAAATCCATCCAAATCTGAATTCTAATACTTCATCTGAGCGAAATTGGATAAGAAACAGCTTTATTATTCGAGACCACATTCCAGAAAGGTCTCACTTATTCAATAGCTTCAAAGATTAGCACATAAAGTAAGAAAACAACAACCTTAAAGTATTCTACAGACATCCGCAAACAAAAAAATTTTGTCCGTAGTCACGGCATCGCACCCAGAATACGCCTAATCAATATAAAATCAAAAAATCTCAATCCTGGACACCTTTTCGTCCCATACATGTTCTTTACTTTGAAATCGTCTTACAATTTCGCAGAAAGTATGTTCCTCTACGCTAATTGTTACTTTTTCCAAATACTTACACTAATTTTGAAGTAAACTACGTGCAAAATGAACTTGTATAATATATCTATTACATCTACTTGGAGGTTTCACTCTCACTGTTAGACACATAACTAAAAGCAAAGATAGTAAATACCAGAACTATCTATGTTTCTTATGAAACTTTTGAAACTATTAACAACGAAAGTTGGCTCCTTGAAAAAGACCAGGTTTAGAATCTTACTTTTTCTAATTCATACTCACGGTAATAGCTTCAATATTATATTAATATCGCACAAAATATCAACTCTACTGTTTTGTACTATAACAGTATACTGTAATATGAATTTATCACAGAGTCAAATTGGGGAGGACTAAGCAATCATAGAATAAGAATGTGGAATATAATGACGCAATCCTAAGTATGTTATAGTTGATTGGCACCATATTTTTTTCTACGACAGACATCAAATTCCTTTTTACTTCTAACTGCTATAAATACATATTGAAATTTCTTCTCCTCATAGATTGCTAAAGCATAGGCACTCATTCCCCCCCCCCCCCATATATCAGAATAATAGTTAAAAAACACAAGATATGCAAAATAGTACGAGTATATCACTTTTACTCTACATAAATCTATACTTCATCTTTTTTCGAAATGAACAACAAAACATAAGTCATTCAATCTGGTTAACTGGAAAACAAAAATAGAACACCAAGTTATTAGTTGTCTTTTTCGGTTTTAGTGCTAAATCTAATAAAGACATTAGTTATCATCACTCTAGTACAAAGATCAATTCAATAGTAGATGTTAGTTACCATCACGTAGGTTCTATGTAGGTTCAATAGTTTAAAATGCTGTTTATATTTACAAACACTGCTGGACTGAAAAATAGCTTCACATTTTAGCTGCTTCTACTCTTATTATTTTAGTCACAAGAACACGAGATAGTCTATTGTATCTTAGCATTAAAAAATAACTATTTCAAGCACTAACATCAATTGAAGCACAACAAAAACAAGGCTGAAGGCTGTTTAATCAACACAGATAATAAATGGTAATTTCCTTCTCTCAAAAATCCCAAAATAAATGCTGATTTTTAGCTTCCTACATGTAAAAAACAGATACTCAGGCTTCGAACAGATACTCAGCAATTTTCTGGTCAAGACAAATAAAGCGTATCAGTGATTAAGTCCTTTATTAATATAAAAGAAATTGATTGCTGTTTCAGCTCACAACAACGTACTGAGACGACCAGACAACCTCCTTCTTGTTTAGTGATCATACACTTGCAGTGAGTTTTTAGTTCAACAATTGTTATTAGTCGTACATATGTCAAAATGTCAGATATTGCAGGTCACTTCAACAACAATTAAGACATTGATGGACTGTGAGTTCTAACATTTGCATCCATACTCGGTAATTTAGGAAGATAGCTTACTAATTCTTACTTCTTTTTTTTTCCCCCTTCGAGTATATTTAGCTCTCAAGCTCATATTCCCCTATCAGTTGGTTCTCACACTGGAAAGATAGAAACGATACTAATCATAAGGATTACGTAACGTTCTATCCTTGAAGTGTTGGTCCAACATTCTGTTCCATAGCTCTCAAGACACTTTACTAACTTAACAGGAAGATTAATGTAGTCTATCCTATTTTCTTAATTTTATATGCCTAACCTACATCTAGTATCGAACAACTTGTAACAACACCATTCCTCCCATCATCCTATTAGGCAATCAATGTATTATTATAGGCATTGATATCATTACGCAAGTTTAAAATCCATTATGTTGTCCTTAACACACACACACACACACACACACACACACACACACACACACACACACACACACACACACACACACACACACACACACACACACACACACACACACACACACACACACACACACACACACACACACACACACACACACACACACACACACACACACACACACACAGGAAAAAAAAGATTAAATATTTAATAAGTGTAATTTGATGAATATGTATAAACATGATTCTGTAATTAAATATTATACCTATAACAAAAAAAAAATAAATAAATAAATAGTAAAATAAATACATTAAAAATAAAAATTCATTAAATAAAATTCCGGACGTTTATAATATAAAACAAAATGTAATGTTAAAACAATTTCAAAAAGTATTAAAATTATATATGCTATAAAATAAACAAGTATATAAACATATAATGTTATATATAATGTTGTAAGATTGAAGATAGTCATATTAATTTAGATTCATATATACCATAAATATAGACTTCTTTATAAAATCTAGTAACATAATAGGTAGTTTTTAAATTACTGTCATATAAAAAAAATAAATAAATAAAATATAAAAAATAAAAAAATAAATAAATAAATAAATAAATAAACAAACAAATAAATAAATAAATTAAAATAAAAATAAAAACAAAAACATCAAAAGAAGACAGATAAATAAATAAATTAATTAATAAATAAAAATTCACAATTTAAAATTTTAAAAATTTTAAAAATTATCAAAAAAAAATTATTACATATATGTAAAAAATATACATGTTTTATAAAAAAAAAGTTAAAAATAAAAACTAAAAATAAAAAATAAAAAATATATATTAAAAAAAATAAAATATTTATATAAAAAATATTTTAAAAAAATAAAAATTAGAATAAAAATTAAAATAAAAAATAAATGAAAATAAAATAATAATAATAAATCATAATAAAGAATAAAAATAAAAATAAAAATATAAGAAATACAAAAAAAATTTTTATTTAAAAATTTAAAAAAAAATTTTAAAAAATTTAAAAAAAAATTCAAAAATTTAAATAAATAAATAATTAAATAAATAAATGAATTAAAATCAATACTACAAAAATATAAATAAATAAATAAATGTCAAGAACTTCTAATATTTATATAAATCTATTTTAATATTGTTTAAGATATATATATATTATTTATAAATAACAAATAAGAAAATAATAATCAAAAAAAATTAAAAAAAACACAAAATTAAAAATAAAAATAAATAAAAAACAAAAAATAAACATAAAAATTATTTTAAAAAAATTTATTAGGTTGGCACATAAGTTTTGCAACTTTTTCTTATAACTCGTGTGTTTTGCGATGTGGCGCTTCTATCTTCAGGTATTATAATGAGTATCATGTGAAAAGCGAAAGCAGCCATTCCTGCCGTATTCCAACATCACGTTCGAGAGTTACGGTAAGACAATTTTTAAATGGGAAAGAAAAAGGAATTGAAACGGATTAGGGTGAAACTTGGTCTAAGGGGGTTATTCGACATCCTGATTACGAAAATGATATTCATTTTGCTTGAAAAAATTATTTTGCTACGAAAAAGTTGAATTACAAAAAACCACTAGGCTAATTTTTGACTCTGACAACAATTGAATATGATATTCGTATTCAGCATGTCAAGTTACCCCATCGTGCAAAGTTTCGCCAAAATCCGACAATTCTGATTCTTTAGCAATGATGAATTATCCAAGCTACTTTGACGCATTCGATTTGTTCGAGTTTATGAAATCGCCAGATTTCGATTTAACAATGAATCACGATTCTTTTTCGCTGGGTTCAGTAGCCACCCTCTGAGAACATTTTGCCTACAGTTCCAGCTGAATTTGGTTGCCTTACTTTCTGTAGGTCTTCATTTTTGTTGAAATACCACAAAACCTAAATTTTGACTGCTTTTAGGAGAATACGCAGATTTTTTCCATTTTGCCACAAAAAATCAAACGGTTTGCGCAGATTTATAGCGCACTTCCGAGTCTACATAATGCCAAAATTTGGATGCGCCTTATTCATAGAGACCGAAGTTATGGACAAGGTTGCAAAACTTATGTGCCAACCTATTACTATTATAAACTAAATTTATAGTAATCAAAAAATAAAATAAATTAAAATAAAGGACTTTAATAATACTAAAAAATATATGTGTATATAAATTATTGCAATAATAATAATAATAATAACAATAATAATAATAATAATAATAATAATAATAATAATAATAATAATAATAATAATAATAATAATAATAATAATAATAATAATAATAATAATAATAATAATTGAACAAATAAAATTAAAAATAAAGATAAAAATTTTTAAAAATTCAAAAAAATATATATATATACATTTTTTAGATTATCAAAATTATATACAATATAGACTATCAAATAAAATAAAAAATCAAACTATTCTTTCCTTTGAGAGAGAGAGGGAGAAAAAACAAGTGTATGTAAAAGCCTTTAAAATATTGTTTCAAATAAAGGCCAAGATTAAATACATAGAATTTCCTCCGTGTAAGCAGTTCTCTACAGTGAACAAATAATGTAGCAACCAATCGTACTTACAATATATTACCTAACTATAATCAACTACAATCACATTCAATATATATACTAAAAGTAATACAGTTTAGAAATATTTTGATCCCTACTTCTCATGCGCTGACTTCTATGCCAGCAATTTCTTTTGCTTTTTTCCTTCCATTTTTTCCTTAACCAAATTTCAATCATCACTTTTTTACTCATTATTATAAACATATATAATAACATACATTTAATTGCATATACCTATATATTTTTTATATATTATAAATAAATAAATAAATAAATAAATAAATAAATAAATAAATACATATAAATATATAAATAAATATAACATAATATAATAAAATCAAATAAATTATTTATTCAAAATAAAAAATTTTTATATACACTTATACATAAACCTATATAAGAGGGCCTGCCCTCTTCCAAAAAACAGGGGCTCTTTTGATGGGGTCAACACAAGTGGCAGCCGGCACGGAGTGGTAGCTTCCATGCCTCCAAAAGAGCTAATTCTGTTCAGCAAATATACCGTACATACTCTATAGAATCAAGGGTTTGCCAGAACCCTGGTAGCAGCCCTACCGAATCAACCATTCCTCTGCCTAGTGGAGTGGACTTCCACTTTGCTTAGATCTTAAGGTCAGTGCAAAATATCAATATAAACGGTTCTAATTATTACCAAGTTCAGCAATTCTTTAAAAGTAGGGATGGAAGACAAGGTTATATTCTTGACAATTTTGGTATATCGGAGGGATCAACAAAATGTAAAGGAAATTGTAAATACTGTAATGTTATAGATAATAAGACATACATAAGGTCTTCAGTGACGGGACTTAAGATAACCACTTATGCTAATAAACATGCCAATTGTGAATCTAAAAACGTAATATATTGTCTTACTTGTGGAGAATGCAATAAGCAATATGTTGGAATAACAACTAGAAATTTCAAAAACAGAATAAATGAGCACCTCTACCATTCAAAAAAGAACGTCATAGATAATTATCTTTACAAACATTTCAGCGATTCATGTAAAAAAAGATTGATCAAATTCACCATCTTGGACAACTGTCAAGAAAATAATGATAAAAATATACTAACAGATAAAGAATTATTTTGGACAAAACTATTGATGACAGCCTACCCATTTGAATTCAATGATAATATCAAAGGGTATGGTAACATATCCAATATCAACAACCCCTTAGCTTACAAACCCAATCACCCATATTTCAATCTCAAAATACTAAAGAAAAGAATAAGGAGTACGCACAAAAAAAGAAATAAGAAAAATAGAGACACTAGTATAACAGAAATCAAAAACAAAATCAATAACGTAGAAAGTAGTATAGAATTGTATAGATATATTAGTGATATGAAAAAGTCGTTAATAAATAAAATAATTAAATTATGCTACAACACTAACTTTTCAACAGATATTGTCGAAGAGAACAGGCAGCTGCTGATTTCCATTTTATGTAAATTTCAATTTGGAACATGTAAAGAAACTAAACAATTTAACAAAGATTCGATTATTTTGAAAACCAATTACATACATGAGATTTTAGATAAAATCAATCTTAAAAGAATTATCAATTGTAAAGAAATAAAAAGAATGTTGAGCAATAATACTAATATAAAAATAAAACCGTTCACTATTATATATAACTATTGCAAACCATTTTCTAAACTATTATTCAATTATAACAAAGTTCTCAGAGATCTAAACAAAGAAAAGTTGACTATGATAATTAATTCAGAATGTATTTGCAGTAAACAAGAATACCATAGTTATGTTGACTCTTTTCACAACACATAGTCACTGGAGATCTTACAATAGTCAAAAACCAAACACTCATTGATATACTTAAAAAAGGTACTAAATATAGACAACATGAAAATCTTAGCAAAAATGATTTTGATATCTGGATAGAACAGACAGTCACAAATTACGTACAAAAAATCAAAAATACGTATAAGATCAATACGCATTTAGTCACAAACTTGTATGAAACCTTGAAAAGAAAAATTCGTAAAGCTTTAAAACCTTATTTGCATTCTCTCTATGATCATAAGAATTCATTATTCAAAAAATTGATAGCTGAATTAAAAAATAACTTTATAATAAGTCCAATAGATAAAGCTAGTAATAACTATAGTTTTACTTGTAAAAAATATTACCTCCAAATTTTGATGAGGGAAATGGGAACGAATTTAGATAATCGCAACCTTGTAACATTTGGGAGCATACAACAAACATATAAAATTCTTACTGGAAAAACTCAGCAAAATATTATCGATAAACACTCACAGCTATGTAGGAGCTTCAACGTGAAACAGTTAGACAAAGCTGCTTTACCAGTAATATATTGTATACCTAAACTTCATAAAAATCCTATCAAATTTAGATTTATAACTGGAGCTCATAGCAGTAGTATGAAGCCAATATCCATAGAACTTAGTAAAATTCTTGTATTTGTTAAACAACACTTTAGAAATTATGTTAATGCCATTAGGACTAGAAATAAAGGACACATAGGGTATTGGTCAATTGATGATATAAATATTAGCCATACATTAAATCACTTGCAATTTAACAATATGAAACTTTACTCAGCTGATTTTAACGACATGTTCACTAATTTAAAACACAGACTTATCATTAATAACATCAGGGAAATATTTAAATTATGCTTCAAAAATTCTAACAAGAAATACATAGCTAGTAATGGTTATAATAAAATATTTTATAGCAATGACAGGAAGTATCATTGCTACAGATACTATGAAATTAATGACCTACTACATCTAGTTAACTCCTTGCTAGTCAACTGTTATTGCAGATTCTCAGATAACCTTTATGTCCAAACCAACGGTGTACCACAAGGTGGAAATGCCAGTCCTCTTCTAGTAGATTTGACACTCTCCTACTTCGAATATAAGTTCTCTAAAGATAATTTGATAGGTAGACATTTCTGTCCTTTTAGATATATGGATGATATACTTATCATACATAATATGCAACAGTCTGACATAAACAATATCTTGATCCAAGTCTAAAACTACAAATCCAAACCAATTTAGTTGCTGTTATTTAGATTTAGAATTAAAAATACTAAATAACAGAATTTACACTAAGCTATATAATAAAACCGATAGCTTTCAGAATAGTGTAATTAGATTTCCACATATGACTTCTTGCATTTCTATTAATGTTAAAAAAGCTACCATATACACAGAAACACTCAGAATTGCTCGTACTTGCTCTTTGAAAGAAGACTTCATAGGTAGAATTCACAAACTTAAAAACCAACTTTTGGACTGCGGTTATGATGAAGGAACTATATTGAGTGCAGTGTTCAAATGCCTTCACAAAAACAAATTTATAGTGACTAAGTACTGCTGTAAAGGTACAGATGAAGAAATACTCAATGTAATCAGATCAATTTTCTAACATCAGTTTACATAGTCTCAAGAACAATTGTCACATACCAACAGTTACAGAATTGTCTTTTAAGGACAATGCAGATAACATGCTCTAGTTTATTTCTGGTATGTGACATCCTCCACCGAGCGGGAACTTTCAAATTTGAAATACTATCTTAACAGGCTTACTGCATAGATACACGTTTTCTTGATTCTTGTGCTTTGCTTACAATATATACCAGCTCTTTATTATTTTTTCAAATTATAGGTTACTCTATGCCATCCAATGGATCTAGCAACTACATTATTATAATTTAGGTTAGTTTATCTTCCTTTATTTGTTTTTGTTTTTGTTTTTTTATATATGATTTACGATCTTCCTTCACTACTGATGAGTTCCGGGAAGATCGTATGCTTACCTACTTTCCGTATAGTGATAGGAACGAAACGGAAATTAGGTAACTTTCTTTTCTTCTTTTATTTCAAACAATAAACGGATCGGAGAAGAATAGAAAGGAAGGGAAAAGAGAAGACTGATCACGTGGGGGGTATAGCTCAGTGGTAGAGCGCTCACTTAGCACGGGAGAGGGCTGGGGTTCAATTCCCCATACCTCCATAACGTTTTGCAGCAGGACCAATAACCTAACTTTGTTGGCCCCTACCTTTGATTTGTTTCGCAATTTAGCCAGAATTCCGATGCCTTAGCTAACAAAGCTTTCAACAATGAACGGATCGGTGAAGAATAGAAAGGAAGGGAAAAGAGAAGACTGATCACGTGGGGGTATAGCTCAGTGGTAGAGCGCTCCCTTAGCATGGGAGAGGGCTGGGGTTCAATTCCCCATACCTCCATAACGTTTTGCAGCAGGACCAATAACCCAACTTTATTGGCCCCTACCTTTGATTTGTTTCGCAACTTAGCCAGAATTCCGATGCCTTAGCTAACAAAGCTTTCAAACAATAAACGGATCGGAGAAGAATAGAAAGGAAGGGAAAAGAGAAGACTGATCACGTGGGGGGTATAGCTCAGTGGTAGAGCGCTCCCTTAGCATGGGAGAGGGCTGGGCAATTCCCCATACCCCCATAACGTTTTGCAGCAGGACCAATAACCCAACTTTGTTGGCCCCTACCTTTGATTTGTTTCGCAATTTAGCCAGAATTCCGATGCCTTAGCTAACAAAGCTTTCAAACAATAAACGGATCGGAGAAGAATAGAAAGGAAGGGAAAAGAGAAGACTGATCACGTGGGGGGTATAACTCAGTGGTAGAGCGCTCCCTTAGCATGGGAGAGGGCTGGGGTTCAATTCCCCATACCTCCATAACGTTTTGCAGCAGGACCAATAACCCAACTTTGTTGGCCCCTACCTTTGATTTGTTTCGCAATTTAGCCAGAATTCCGATGCCTTAGCTAACAAAGCTTTCAAACAATAAACGGATCGGAGAAGAATAGAAAGGAAGGGAAAAGAGAAGACTGATCACGTGGGGGGTATAACTCAGTGGTAGAACGCTCACTTAGCACGGGAGAGGGCTGGGGTTCAATTCCCCATACCTCCATAACGTTTTGCAGCAGGACCAATAACCTAACTTTGTTGGCCCCTACCTTTAATTTGTTTCGCAACTTAGCCAGAATTCCGATGCCTTAGCTAACAAAGCTTTCAACAATGAACGGATCGGAGAAGAATAGAAAGGAAGGGAAAAGAGAAGACTGATCACGTGAGGGTATAGCTCAGTGGTAGAGCGCTCCCTTAGCATGGGAGAGGGCTGGGGTTCAATTCCCCATACCTCCATAACGTTTTGCAGCAGGACCAATAACCCAACTTTATTGGCCCCTACCTTTGATTTGTTTCGCAACTTAGCCAGAATTCCGATGCCTTAGCTAACAAAGCTTTCAAACAATAAACGGATCGGAGAAGAATAGAAAGGAAGGGAAAAGAGAAGACTGATCACGTGGGGGGTATAGCTCAGTGGTAGAGCGCTCCCTTAGCATGGGAGAGGGCTGGGGTTCAATTCCCCATACCTCCATAACGTTTTGCAGCAGGACCAATAACCCAACTTTATTGGCCCCTACCTTTGATTTGTTTCGCAACTTAGCCAGAATTCCGATGCCTTAGCTAACAAAGCTTTCAACGATGAACGGATCGGAGAAGAATAGAAAGGAAGGGAAAAGAGAAGACTGATCACGTGGGGGGTATAGCTCAGTGGTAGAGCGCTCCCTTAGCATGGGAGAGGGCTGGGGTTCAATTCCCCATACCTCCATAACGTTTTGCAGCAGGACCAATAACCCAACTTTGTTCGCCCCTACCTTTGATTTGTTTCGCAATTTAGCCAGAATTCCGATGCCTTAGCTAACAAAGCTTTCAAACAATAAACGGATCGGAGAAGAATAGAAAGGAAGGGAAAAGAGAAGACTGATCACGTGGGGGGTATAGCTCAGTGGTAGAGCGCTCACTTAGCACGGGAGAGGGCTGGGGTTCAATTCCCCATACCTCCATAACGTTTTGCAGCAGGACCAATAACCCAACTTTGTTGGCCCCTACCTTTGATTTGTTTCGCAACTTAGCCAGAATTCCGATGCCTTAGCTAACAAAGCTTTCAACGATGAACGGATCGGAGAAGAATAGAAAGGAAGGGAAAAGAGAAGACTGATCACGTGGGGGGTATAGCTCAGTGGTAGAGCGCTCACTTAGCACGGGAGAGGGCTTGGGTTCAATTCCCCATACCTCCATAACGTTTTGCAGCAGGACCAATAACCCAACTTTGTTCGCCCCTACCTTTGATTTGTTTCGCAATTTAGCCAGAATTCCGATGCCTTAGCTAACAAAGCTTTCAAACAATAAACGGATCGGAGAAGAATAGAAAGGAAGGGAAAAGAGAAGACTGATCACGTGGGGGTATAGCTCAGTGGTAGAGCGCTCCCTTAGCATGGGAGAGGGCTGGGGTTCATTTCCCCATACCTCCATAACGTTTTGCAGCAGGACCAATAACCCAACTTTATTGGCCCCTACCTTTGATTTGTTTCGCAACTTAGCCAGAATTCCGATGCCTTAGCTAACAAAGCTTTCAACGATGAACGGATCGGAGAAGAATAGAAAGGAAGGGAAAAGAGAAGACTGATCACGTGGGGGGTATAGCTCAGTGGTAGAGCGCTCACTTAGCACGGGAGAGGGCTGGGGTTCAATTCCCCATACCTCCATAACGTTTTGCAGCAGGACCAATAACCCAACTTTGTTGGCCCCTACCTTTGATTTGTTTCGCAATTTAGCCAGAATTCCGATGCCTTAGCTAACAAAGCTTTCAAACAATAAACGGATCGGAGAAGAATAGAAAGGAAGCGAAAAGAGAAGACTGATCACGTGGGGGGTATAGCTCAGTGGTAGAGCGCTCCCTTAGCATGGGAGAGGGCTGGGCAATTCCCCATACCCCCATAACGTTTTGCAGCAGGACCAATAACCCAACTTTGTTGGCCCCTACCTTTGATTTGTTTCGCAATTTAGCCAGAATTCCGATGCCTTAGCTAACAAAGCTTTCAAACAATAAACGGATCGGAGAAGAATAGAAAGGAAGGGAAAAGAGAAGACTGATCACGTGGGGGGTATAGCTCAGTGGTAGAGCGCTCACTTAGCACGGGAGAGGGCTGGGGTTCAATTCCCCATACCTCCATAACGTTTTGCAGCAGGACCAATAACCCAACTTTGTTGGCCCCTACCTTTAATTTGTTTCGCAACTTAGCCAGAATTCCGATGCCTTAGCTAACAAAGCTTTCAACAATGAACGGATCGGAGAAGAATAGAAAGGAAGGGAAAAGAGAAGACTGATCACGTGGGGGTATAGCTCAGTGGTAGAGCGCTCCCTTAGCATGGGAGAGGGCTGGGGTTCAATTCCCCATACCTCCATAACGTTTTGCAGCAGGACCAATAACCTAACTTTGTTGGCCCCTACCTTTAATTTGTTTCGCAACTTAGCCAGAATTCCGATGCCTTAGCTAACAAAGCTTTCAACAATGAACGGATCGGAGAAGAATAGAAAGGAAGGGAAAAGAGAAGACTGATCACGTGGGGGTATAGCTCAGTGGTAGAGCGCTCCCTTAGCATGGGAGAGGTCTGGGGAATTCCCCATACCTCCATAACGTTTTGCAGCAGGACCAATAACCCAACTTTGTTCGCCCCTACCTTTGATTTGTTTCGCAATTTAGCCAGAATTCCGATGCCTTAGCTAACAAAGCTTTCAACGATGAACGGATCGGAGAAGAATAGAAAGGAAGGGAAAAGAGAAGACTGATCACGTGGGGGGTATAGCTCAGTGGTAGAGCGCTCACTTAGCACGGGAGAGGGCTAGGGTTCAATTCCCCATACCTCCATAACGTTTTGCAGCAGGACCAATAACCCAACTTTGTTGGCCCCTACCTTTGATTTGTTTCGCAACTTAGCCAGAATTCCGATGCCTTAGCTAACAAAGCTTTCAAACAATAAACGGATCGGAGAAGAATAGAAAGGAAGGGAAAAGAGAAGACTGATCACGTGGGGGGTATAGCTCAGTGGTAGAGCACTCACTTAGCACGGGAGAGGGCTGGGGTTCAATTCCCCATACCTCCATAACGTTTTGCAGCAGGACCAATAACCCAACTTTGTTGGCCCCTACCTTTAATTTGTTTCGCAACTTAGCCAGAATTCCGATGCCTTAGCTAACAAAGCTTTCAACAATGAACGGATCGGAGAAGAATAGAAAGGAAGGGAAAAGAGAAGACTGATCACGTGGGGGTATAGCTCAGTGGTAGAGCGCTCCCTTAGCCTGGGAGAGGGCTGGGGTTCAATTCCCCATACCTCCATAACGTTTTGCAGCAGGACCAATAACCTAACTTTGTTGGCCCCTACCTTTAATTTGTTTCGCAACTTAGCCAGAATTCCGATGCCTTAGCTAACAAAGCTTTCAACAATGAACGGATCGGAGAAGAATAGAAAGGAAGGGAAAAGAGAAGACTGATCACGTGGGGGTATAGCTCAGTGGTAGAGCGCTCCCTTAGCATGGGAGAGGTCTGGGGAATTCCCCATACCTCCATAACGTTTTGCAGCAGGACCAATAACCCAACTTTGTTCGCCCCTACCTTTGATTTGTTTCGCAATTTAGCCAGAATTCCGATGCCTTAGCTAACAAAGCTTTCAACGATGAACGGATCGGAGAAGAATAGAAAGGAAGGGAAAAGAGAAGACTGATCACGTGGGGGGTATAGCTCAGTGGTAGAGCGCTCACTTAGCACGGGAGAGGGCTAGGGTTCAATTCCCCATACCTCCATAACGTTTTGCAGCAGGACCAATAACCCAACTTTGTTGGCCCCTACCTTTGATTTGTTTCGCAACTTAGCCAGAATTCCGATGCCTTAGCTAACAAAGCTTTCAAACAATAAACGGATCGGAGAAGAATAGAAAGGAAGGGAAAAGAGAAGACTGATCACGTGGGGGGTATAGCTCAGTGATAGAGCGCTCACTTAGCACGGGAGAGGGCTGGGGTTCAATTCCCCATACCTCCATAACGTTTTGCAGCAGGACCAATAACCCAACTTTGTTGGCCCCTACCTTTAATTTGTTTCGCAACTTAGCCAGAATTCCGATGCCTTAGCTAACAAAGCTTTCAACAATGAACGGATCGGAGAAGAATAGAAAGGAAGGGAAAAGAGAAGACTGATCACGTGGGGGTATAGCTCAGTGGTAGAGCGCTCCCTTAGCCTGGGAGAGGGCTGGGGTTCAATTCCCCATACCTCCATAACGTTTTGCAGCAGGACCAATAACCTAACTTTGTTGGCCCCTACCTTTAATTTGTTTCGCAACTTAGCCAGAATTCCGATGCCTTAGCTAACAAAGCTTTCAACAATGAACGGATCGGAGAAGAATAGAAAGGAAGGGAAAAGAGAAGACTGATCACGTGGGGGTATAGCTCAGTGGTAGAGCGCTCCCTTAGCATGGGAGAGGGCTGGGGTTCAATTCCCCATACCTCCATAACGTTTTGCAGCAGGACCAATAACCCAACTTTGTTGGCCCCTACCTTTGATTTGTTTCGCAACTTAGCCAGAATTCCGATGCCTTAGCTAACAAAGCTTTCAAACAATAAACGGATCGGAGAAGAATAGAAAGGAAGGGAAAAGAGAAGGCTGATCATGTGGGGGTATAGCTCAGTGGTAGAGCGCTCCCTTAGCATGGGA
The DNA here is from genome assembly GCA_958299035.1 of Cylicocyclus nassatus. Taxonomy (NCBI): domain Eukaryota; kingdom Metazoa; phylum Nematoda; class Chromadorea; order Rhabditida; family Strongylidae; genus Cylicocyclus; species Cylicocyclus nassatus. The sequence continues at coordinate 25,643,556 of CATQJL010000223.1, forward strand.
GAGGTCTGGGGAATTCCCCATACCTCCATAACGTTTTGCAGCAGGACCAATAACCCAACTTTGTTCGCCCCTACCTTTGATTTGTTTCGCAATTTAGCCAGAATTCCGATGCCTTAGCTAACAAAGCTTTCAACAATGAACGGATCGGAGAAGAATAGAAAGGAAGGGAAAAGAGAAGACTGATCACGTGGGGGTATGGCTCAGTGGTAGAGCGCTCCCTTAGCATGGGAGAGGGCTGGGGTTCAATTCCCCATACCTCCATAACGTTTTGCAGCAGGACCAATAACCTAACTTTGTTGGCCCCTACCTTTAATTTGTTTCGCAACTTAGCCAGAATTCCGATGCCTTAGCTAACAAAGCTTTCAACAATGAACGGATCGGAGAAGAATAGAAAGGAAGGGAGAGAAGACTGATCACGTGGGGGTATAGCTCAGTGGTAGAGCGCTCCCTTAGCATGGGAGAGGGCTGGGGTTCAATTCCCCATACCTCCATAACGTTTTGCAGCAGGACCAATAACCCAACTTTGTTGGCCCCTACCTTTGATTTGTTTCGCAACTTAGCCAGAATTCCGATGCCTTAGCTAACAAAGCTTTCAAACAATAAACGGATCGGAGAAGAATAGAAAGGAAGGGAAAAGAGAAGGCTGATCACGTGGGGGTATAGCTCAGTGGTAGAGCGCTCCCTTAGCATGGGAGAGGTCTGGGGAATTCCCCATACCTCCATAACGTTTTGCAGCAGGACCAATAACCCAACTTTGTTCGCCCCTACCTTTGATTTGTTTCGCAATTTAGCCAGAATTCCGATGCCTTAGCTAACAAAGCTTTCAACGATGAACGGATCGGAGAAGAATAGAAAGGAAGGGAAAAGAGAAGACTGATCACGTGGGGGGTATAGCTCAGTGGTGGAGCGCTCACTTAGCACGGGAGAGGGCTGGGGTTCAATTCCCCATACCTCCATAACGTTTTGCAGCAGGACCAATAACCCAACTTTGTTGGCCCCTACCTTTGATTTGTTTCGCAATTTAGCCAGAATTCCGATGCCTTAGCTAACAAAGCTTTCAAACAATAAACGGATCGGAGAAGAATAGAAAGGAAGGGAAAAGAGAAGACTGATCACGTGGGGGTATAGCTCAGTGGTAGAGCGCTCCCTTAGCATGGGAGAGGGCTGGGGTTCAATTCCCCATACCTCCATAACGTTTTGCAGCAGGACCAATAACCCAACTTTATTGGCCCCTACCTTTGATTTGTTTCGCAACTTAGCCAGAATTCCGATGCCTTAGCTAACAAAGCTTTCAAACAATAAACGGATCGGAGAAGAATAGAAAGGAAGGGAAAAGAGAAGACTGATCACGTGGGGGGTATAGCTCAGTGGCAGAGCGCTCCCTTAGCATGGGAGAGGGCTGGGCAATTCCCCATACCCCCATAACGTTTTGCAGCAGGACCAATAACCCAACTTTGTTGGCCCCTACCTTTGATTTGTTTCGCAATTTAGCCAGAATTCCGATGCCTTAGCTAACAAAGCTTTCAAACAATAAACGGATCGGAGAAGAATAGAAAGGAAGGGAAAAGAGAAGACTGATCACGTGGGGGGTATAGCTCAGTGGTAGAGCGCTCACTTAGCACGGGAGAGGGCTGGGGTTCAATTCCCCATACCTCCATAACGTTTTGCAGCAGGACCAATAACCCAACTTTGTTGGCCCCTACCTTTAATTTGTTTCGCAACTTAGCCAGAATTCCGATGCCTTAGCTAACAAAGCTTTCAACAATGAACGGATCGGAGAAGAATAGAAAGGAAGGGAAAAGAGAAGACTGATCACGTGGGGGTATAGCTCAGTGGTAGAGCGCTCCCTTAGCATGGGAGAGGGCTGGGGTTCAATTCCCCATACCTCCATAACGTTTTGCGGCAGGACCAATAACCTAACTTTGTTGGCCCCTACCTTTAATTTGTTTCGCAACTTAGCCAGAATTCCGATGCCTTAGCTAACAAAGCTTTCAACAATGAACGGATCGGAGAAGAATAGAAAGGAAGGGAAAAGAGAAGACTGATCACGTGGGGGTATAGCTCAGTGGTAGAGCGCTCCCTTAGCATGGGAGAGGTCTGGGGAATTCCCCATACCTCCATAACGTTTTGCAGCAGGACCAATAACCCAACTTTGTTCGCCCCTACCTTTGATTTGTTTCGCAATTTAGCCAGAATTCCGATGCCTTAGCTAACAAAGCTTTCAACGATGAACGGATCGGAGAAGAATAGAAAGGAAGGGAAAAGAGAAGACTGATCACGTGGGGGGTATAGCTCAGTGGTAGAGCGCTCACTTAGCACGGGAGAGGGCTAGGGTTCAATTCCCCATACCTCCATAACGTTTTGCAGCAGGACCAATAACCCAACTTTGTTGGCCCCTACCTTTGATTTGTTTCGCAACTTAGCCAGAATTCCGATGCCTTAGCTAACAAAGCTTTCAAACAATAAACGGATCGGAGAAGAATAGAAAGGAAGGGAAAAGAGAAGACTGATCACGTGGGGGGTATAGCTCAGTGGTAGAGCGCTCACTTAGCACGGGAGAGGGCTGGGGTTCAATTCCCCATACCTCCATAACGTTTTGCAGCAGGACCAATAACCCAACTTTGTTGGCCCCTACCTTTAATTTGTTTCGCAACTTAGCCAGAATTCCGATGCCTTAGCTAACAAAGCTTTCAACAATGAACGGATCGGAGAAGAATAGAAAGGAAGGGAAAAGAGAAGACTGATCACGTGGGGGGTATAGCTCAGTGGTAGAGCGCTCACTTAGCACGGGAGAGGGCTGGGGTTCAATTCCCCATACCTCCATAACGTTTTGCAGCAGGACCAATAACCCAACTTTGTTGGCCCCTACCTTTAATTTGTTTCGCAACTTAGCCAGAATTCCGATGCCTTAGCTAACAAAGCTTTCAACAATGAACGGATCGGAGAAGAATAGAAAGGAAGGGAAAAGAGAAGACTGATCACGTGGGGGTATAGCTCAGTGGTAGAGCGCTCCCTTAGCATGGGAGAGGGCTGGGGTTCAATTCCCCATACCTCCATAACGTTTTGCAGCAGGACCAATAACCTAACTTTGTTGGCCCCTACCTTTAATTTGTTTCGCAACTTAGCCAGAATTCCGATGCCTTAGCTAACAAAGCTTTCAACAATGAACGGATCGGAGAAGAATAGAAAGGAAGGGAAAAGAGAAGACTGATCACGTGGGGGTATAGCTCAGTGGTAGAGCGCTCCCTTAGCATGGGAGAGGTCTGGGGAATTCCCCATACCTCCATAACGTTTTGCAGCAGGACCAATAACCCAACTTTGTTCGCCCCTACCTTTGATTTGTTTCGCAATTTAGCCAGAATTCCGATGCCTTAGCTAACAAAGCTTTCAACGATGAACGGATCGGAGAAGAATAGAAAGGAAGGGAAAAGAGAAGACTGATCACGTGGGGGGTATAGCTCAGTGGTAGAGCGCTCACTTAGCACGGGAGAGGGCTAGGGTTCAATTCCCCATACCTCCATAACGTTTTGCAGCAGGACCAATAACCCAACTTTGTTGGCCCCTACCTTTGATTTGTTTCGCAACTTAGCCAGAATTCCGATGCCTTAGCTAACAAAGCTTTCAAACAATAAACGGATCGGAGAAGAATAGAAAGGAAGGGAAAAGAGAAGACTGATCACGTGGGGGGTATAGCTCAGTGGTAGAGCGCTCACTTAGCACGGGAGAGGGCTGGGGTTCAATTCCCCATACCTCCATAACGTTTTGCAGCAGGACCAATAACCTAACTTTGTTGGCCCCTACCTTTGATTTGTTTCGCAATTTAGCCAGAATTCCGATGCCTTAGCTAACAAAGCTTTCAACGATGAACGGATCGGTGAAGAATAGAAAGGAAGGGAAAAGAGAAGACTGATCACGTGGGGGGTATAGCTCAGTGGTAGAGCGCTCCCTTAGCATGGGAGAGGGCTGGGCAATTCCCCATACTCCCATAACGTTTTGCAGCAGGACCAATAACCCAACTTTGTTGGCCCCTACCTTTGATTTGTTTCGCAACTTAGCCAGAATTCCGATGCCTTAGCTAACAAAGCTTTCAAACAATAAACGGATCGGAGAAGAATAGAAAGGAAGGGAAAAGAGAAGACTGATCACGTGGGGGGTATAGCTCAGTGGTAGAGCGCTCACTTAGCACGGGAGAGGGCTGGGGTTCAATTCCCCATACCTCCATAACGTTTTGCAGCAGGACCAATAACCCAACTTTGTTGGCCCCTACCTTTAATTTGTTTCGCAACTTAGCCAGAATTCCGATGCCTTAGCTAACAAAGCTTTCAACAATGAACGGATCGGAGAAGAATAGAAAGGAAGGGAAAAGAGAAGACTGATCACGTGGGGGGTATAGCTCAGTGGTAGAGCGCTCACTTAGCACGGGAGAGGGCTGGGGTTCAATTCCCCATACCTCCATAACGTTTTGCAGCAGGACCAATAACCTAACTTTGTTGGCCCCTACCTTTGATTTGTTTCGCAATTTAGCCAGAATTCCGATGCCTTAGCTAACAAAGCTTTCAACGATGAACGGATCGGTGAAGAATAGAAAGGAAGGGAAAAGAGAAGACTGATCACGTGGGGGGTATAGCTCAGTGGTAGAGCGCTCCCTTAGCATGGGAGAGGGCTGGGCAATTCCCCATACTCCCATAACGTTTTGCAGCAGGACCAATAACCCAACTTTGTTGGCCCCTACCTTTGATTTGTTTCGCAATTTAGCCAGAATTCCGATGCCTTAGCTAACAAAGCTTTCAAACAATAAACGGATCGGAGAAGAATAGAAAGGAAGGGAAAAGAGAAGACTGATCACGTGGGGGTATAGCTCAGTGGTAGAGCGCTCCCTTAGCATGGGAGAGGGCTGGGGTTCAATTCCCCATACCTCCATAACGTTTTGCAGCAGGACCAATAACCCAACTTTATTGGCCCCTACCTTTGATTTGTTTCGCAACTTAGCCAGAATTCCGATGCCTTAGCTAACAAAGCTTTCAAACAATAAACGGATCGGAGAAGAATAGAAAGGAAGGGAAAAGAGAAGACTGATCACGTGGGGGGTATAACTCAGTGGTAGAACGCTCCCTTAGCATGGGAGAGGGCTGGGTAATTCCCCATACCCCCATAACGTTTTGCAGCAGGACCAATAACCCAACTTTGTTGGCCCCTACCTTTGATTTGTTTCGCAATTTAGCCAGAATTCCGATGCCTTAGCTAACAAAGCTTTCAAACAATAAACGGATCGGAGAAGAATAGAAAGGAAGGGAAAAGAGAAGACTGATCACGTGGGGGGTATAGCTCAGTGGTAGAGCGCTCACTTAGCACGGGAGAGGGCTGGGGTTCAATTCCCCATACCTCCATAACGTTTTGCAGCAGGACCAATAACCTAACTTTGTTGGCCCCTACCTTTGATTTGTTTCGCAATTTAGCCAGAATTCCGATGCCTTAGCTAACAAAGCTTTCAACGATGAACGGATCGGTGAAGAATAGAAAGGAAGGGAAAAGAGAAGACTGATCACGTGGGGGGTATAGCTCAGTGGTAGAGCGCTCACTTAGCACGGGAGAGGGCTGGGGTTCAATTCCCCATACCTCCATAACGTTTTGCAGCAGGACCAATAACCCAACTTTGTTGGCCCCTACCTTTGATTTGTTTCGCAACTTAGCCAGAATTCCGATGCCTTAGCTAACAAAGCTTTCAAACAATAAACGGATCGGAGAAGAATAGAAAGGAAGGGAAAAGAGAAGACTGATCACGTGGGGGGTATAGCTCAGTGGTAGAGCGCTCACTTAGCACGGGAGAGGGCTGGGGTTCAATTCCCCATACCTCCATAACGTTTTGCAGCAGGACCAATAACCCAACTTTGTTGGCCCCTACCTTTAATTTGTTTCGCAACTTAGCCAGAATTCCGATGCCTTAGCTAACAAAGCTTTCAACAATGAACGGATCGGAGAAGAATAGAAAGGAAGGGAAAAGAGAAGACTGATCACGTGGGGGGTATAGCTCAGTGGTAGAGCGCTCACTTAGCACGGGAGAGGGCTGGGGTTCAATTCCCCATACCTCCATAACGTTTTGCAGCAGGACCAATAACCTAACTTTGTTGGCCCCTACCTTTGATTTGTTTCGCAATTTAGCCAGAATTCCGATGCCTTAGCTAACAAAGCTTTCAACGATGAACGGATCGGTGAAGAATAGAAAGGAAGGGAAAAGAGAAGACTGATCACGTGGGGGGTATAGCTCAGTGGTAGAGCGCTCCCTTAGCATGGGAGAGGGCTGGGCAATTCCCCATACTCCCATAACGTTTTGCAGCAGGACCAATAACCCAACTTTGTTGGCCCCTACCTTTGATTTGTTTCGCAACTTAGCCAGAATTCCGATGCCTTAGCTAACAAAGCTTTCAAACAATAAACGGATCGGAGAAGAATAGAAAGGAAGGGAAAAGAGAAGACTGATCACGTGGGGGGTATAGCTCAGTGGTAGAGCGCTCACTTAGCACGGGAGAGGGCTGGGGTTCAATTCCCCATACCTCCATAACGTTTTGCAGCAGGACCAATAACCCAACTTTGTTGGCCCCTACCTTTAATTTGTTTCGCAACTTAGCCAGAATTCCGATGCCTTAGCTAACAAAGCTTTCAACAATGAACGGATCGGAGAAGAATAGAAAGGAAGGGAAAAGAGAAGACTGATCACGTGGGGGGTATAGCTCAGTGGTAGAGCGCTCACTTAGCACGGGAGAGGGCTGGGGTTCAATTCCCCATACCTCCATAACGTTTTGCAGCAGGACCAATAACCTAACTTTGTTGGCCCCTACCTTTGATTTGTTTCGCAATTTAGCCAGAATTCCGATGCCTTAGCTAACAAAGCTTTCAACGATGAACGGATCGGTGAAGAATAGAAAGGAAGGGAAAAGAGAAGACTGATCACGTGGGGGGTATAGCTCAGTGGTAGAGCGCTCCCTTAGCATGGGAGAGGGCTGGGCAATTCCCCATACTCCCATAACGTTTTGCAGCAGGACCAATAACCCAACTTTGTTGGCCCCTACCTTTGATTTGTTTCGCAATTTAGCCAGAATTCCGATGCCTTAGCTAACAAAGCTTTCAAACAATAAACGGATCGGAGAAGAATAGAAAGGAAGGGAAAAGAGAAGACTGATCACGTGGGGGTATAGCTCAGTGGTAGAGCGCTCCCTTAGCATGGGAGAGGGCTGGGGTTCAATTCCCCATACCTCCATAACGTTTTGCAGCAGGACCAATAACCCAACTTTATTGGCCCCTACCTTTGATTTGTTTCGCAACTTAGCCAGAATTCCGATGCCTTAGCTAACAAAGCTTTCAAACAATAAACGGATCGGAGAAGAATAGAAAGGAAGGGAAAAGAGAAGACTGATCACGTGGGGGGTATAACTCAGTGGTAGAACGCTCCCTTAGCATGGGAGAGGGCTGGGTAATTCCCCATACCCCCATAACGTTTTGCAGCAGGACCAATAACCCAACTTTGTTGGCCCCTACCTTTGATTTGTTTCGCAATTTAGCCAGAATTCCGATGCCTTAGCTAACAAAGCTTTCAAACAATAAACGGATCGGAGAAGAATAGAAAGGAAGGGAAAAGAGAAGACTGATCACGTGGGGGGTATAGCTCAGTGGTAGAGCGCTCACTTAGCACGGGAGAGGGCTGGGGTTCAATTCCCCATACCTCCATAACGTTTTGCAGCAGGACCAATAATAACTTTGTTGGCCCCTACCTTTAATTTGTTTCGCAACTTAGCCAGAATTCCGATGCCTTAGCTAACAAAGCTTTCAACAATGAACGGATCGGAGAAGAATAGAAAGGAAGGGAAAAGAGAAGACTGATCACGTGGGGGTATAGCTCAGTGGTAGAGCGCTCCCTTAGCATGGGAGAGGGCTGAGGTTCAATTCCCCATACCTCCATAACGTTTTGCAGCAGGACCAATAACCCAACTTTGTTGGCCCCTACCTTTGATTTGTTTCGCAACTTAGCCAGAATTCCGATGCCTTAGCTAACAAAGCTTTCAAACAATAAACGGATCGGAGAAGAATAGAAAGGAAGGGAAAAGAGAAGACTGATCACGTGGGGTATAGCTCAGTGGTAGAGCGCTCCCTTAGCATGGGAGAGGGCTGGGGTTCAATTCCCCATACCTCCATAACGTTTTGCAGCAGGACCAATAACCCAACTTTATTGGCCCCTACCTTTGATTTGTTTCGCAACTTAGCCAGAATTCCGATGCCTTAGCTAACAAAGCTTTCAAACAATAAACGGATCGGAGAAGAATAGAAAGGAAGGGAAAAGAGAAGACTGATCACGTGGGGGGTATAGCTCAGTGGTAGAGCGTTCCCTTAGCATGGGAGAGGGCTCGGCAATTCCCCATACCCCCATAACGTTTTGCAGCAGGACCAATAACCCAACTTTGTTGGCCCCTACCTTTGATTTGTTTCGCAACTTAGCCAGAATTCCGATGCCTTAGCTAACAAAGCTTTCAACAATGAACGGATCGGAGAAGAATAGAAAGGAAGGGAAAAGAGAAGACTGATCACGTGGGGGTATAGCTTAGTGGTAGAGCGCTCCCTTAGCATGGGAGAGGGCTGGGGTTCAATTCCCCATACCTCCATAACGTTTTGCAGCAGGACCAATAACCCAACTTTGTTGGCCCCTACCTTTGATTTGTTTCGCAACTTAGCCAGAATTCCGATGCCTTAGCTAACAAAGCTTTCAAACAATAAACGGATCGGAGAAGAATAGAAAGGAAGGGAAAAGAGAAGGCTGATCATGTGGGGGTATAGCTCAGTGGTAGAGCGCTCCCTTAGCATGGGAGAGGTCTGGGGAATTCCCCATACCTCCATAACGTTTTGCAGCAGGACCAATAACCCAACTTTGTTGGCCCCTACCTTTGATTTGTTTCGCAACTTAGCCAGAATTCCGATGCCTTAGCTAACAAAGCTTTCAAACAATAAACGGATCGGAGAAGAATAGAAAGGAAGGGAAAAGAGAAGGCTGATCATGTGGGGGTATAGCTCAGTGGTAGAGCGCTCCCTTAGCATGGGAGAGGTCTGGGGAATTCCCCATACCTCCATAACGTTTTGCAGCAGGACCAATAACCCAACTTTGTTGGCCCCTACCTTTGATTTGTTTCGCAACTTAGCCAGAATTCCGATGCCTTAGCTAACAAAGCTTTCAAACAATAAACGGATCGGAGAAGAATAGAAAGGAAGGGAAAAGAGAAGGCTGATCACGTGGGGGTATAGCTCAGTGGTAGAGCGCTCCCTTAGCATGGGAGAGGTCTGGGGAATTCCCCATACCTCCATAACGTTTTGCAGCAGGACCAATAACCCAACTTTGTTGGCCCCTACCTTTGATTTGTTTCGCAATTTAGCCAGAATTCCGATGCCTTAGCTAACAAAGCTTTCAAACAATAAACGGATCGGAGAAGAATAGAAAGGAAGGGAAAAGAGAAGACTGATCACGTGGGGGGTATAGCTCAGTGGTAGAGCGCTCACTTAGCACGGGAGAGGGCTGGGGTTCAATTCCCCATACCTCCATAACGTTTTGCAGCAGGACCAATAACCCAACTTTGTTGGCCCCTACCTTTAATTTGTTTCGCAACTTAGCCAGAATTCCGATGCCTTAGCTAACAAAGCTTTCAACAATGAACGGATCGGAGAAGAATAGAAAGGAAGGGAAAAGAGAAGACTGATCACGTGGGGGGTATAGCTCAGTGGTAGAGCGCTCACTTAGCACGGGAGAGGGCTGGGGTTCAATTCCCCATACCTCCATAACGTTTTGCAGCAGGACCAATAACCTAACTTTGTTGGCCCCTACCTTTGATTTGTTTCGCAATTTAGCCAGAATTCCGATGCCTTAGCTAACAAAGCTTTCAACGATGAACGGATCGGTGAAGAATAGAAAGGAAGGGAAAAGAGAAGACTGATCACGTGGGGGGTATAGCTCAGTGGTAGAGCGCTCACTTAGCACGGGAGAGGGCTGGGGTTCAATTCCCCATACCTCCATAACGTTTTGCAGCAGGACCAATAACCCAACTTTGTTGGCCCCTACCTTTAATTTGTTTCGCAACTTAGCCAGAATTCCGATGCCTTAGCTAACAAAGCTTTCAACAATGAACGGATCGGAGAAGAATAGAAAGGAAGGGAAAAGAGAAGACTGATCACGTGGGGGGTATAGCTCAGTGGTAGAGCGCTCACTTAGCACGGGAGAGGGCTGGGGTTCAATTCCCCATACCTCCATAACGTTTTGCAGCAGGACCAATAACCCAACTTTGTTGGCCCCTACCTTTAATTTGTTTCGCAACTTAGCCAGAATTCCGATGCCTTAGCTAACAAAGCTTTCAACAATGAACGGATCGGAGAAGAATAGAAAGGAAGGGAAAAGAGAAGACTGATCACGTGGGGGGTATAGCTCAGTGGTAGAGCGCTCCCTTAGCATGGGAGAGGGCTGGGCAATTCCCCATACTCCCATAACGTTTTGCAGCAGGACCAATAACCCAACTTTGTTGGCCCCTACCTTTGATTTGTTTCGCAATTTAGCCAGAATTCCGATGCCTTAGCTAACAAAGCTTTCAAACAATAAACGGATCGGAGAAGAATAGAAAGGAAGGGAAAAGAGAAGACTGATCACGTGGGGGTATAGCTCAGTGGTAGAGCGCTCCCTTAGCATGGGAGAGGGCTGGGGTTCAATTCCCCATACCTCCATAACGTTTTGCAGCAGGACCAATAACCCAACTTTATTGGCCCCTACCTTTGATTTGTTTCGCAACTTAGCCAGAATTCCGATGCCTTAGCTAACAAAGCTTTCAAACAATAAACGGATCGGAGAAGAATAGAAAGGAAGGGAAAAGAGAAGACTGATCACGTGGGGGGTATAACTCAGTGGTAGAACGCTCCCTTAGCATGGGAGAGGGCTGGGTAATTCCCCATACCCCCATAACGTTTTGCAGCAGGACCAATAACCCAACTTTGTTGGCCCCTACCTTTGATTTGTTTCGCAATTTAGCCAGAATTCCGATGCCTTAGCTAACAAAGCTTTCAAACAATAAACGGATCGGAGAAGAATAGAAAGGAAGGGAAAAGAGAAGACTGATCACGTGGGGGGTATAGCTCAGTGGTAGAGCGCTCACCTAGCACGGGAGAGGGCTGGGGTTCAATTCCCCATACCTCCATAACGTTTTGCAGCAGGACCAATAACCTAACTTTGTTGGCCCCTACCTTTGATTTGTTTCGCAATTTAGCCAGAATTCCGATGCCTTAGCTAACAAAGCTTTCAACAATGAACGGATCGGAGAAGAATAGAAAGGAAGGGAAAAGAGAAGACTGATCACGTGGGGGAATGGCTCAGTGGTAGAGCGCTCCCTTAGCATGGGAGAGGGCTGGGGTTCAATTCCCCATACCTCCATAACGTTTTGCAGCAGGACCAATAACCCAACTTTGTTGGCCCCTACCTTTGATTTGTTTCGCAACTTAGCCAAAATTCCGATGCCTTAGCTAACAAAGCTTTCAAACAATAAACGGATCGGAGAAGAATAGAAAGGAAGGGAAAAGAGAAGGCTGATCACGTGGGGGTATAGCTCAGTGGTAGAGCGCTCCCTTAGCATGGGAGAGGGCTGGGGTTCAATTCCCCATACCTCCATAACGTTTTGCAGCAGGACCAATAACCCAACTTTGTTCGCCCCTACCTTTGATTTGTTTCGCAATTTAGCCAGAATTCCGATGCCTTAGCTAACAAAGCTTTCAAACAATAAACGGATCGGAGAAGAATAGAAAGGAAGGGAAAAGAGAAGACTGATCACGTGGGGGGTATAGCTCAGTGGTAGAGCGCTCACTTAGCACGGGAGAGGGCTGGGGTTCAATTCCCCATACCTCCATAACGTTTTGCAGCAGGACCAATAACCCAACTTTGTTGGCCCCTACCTTTAATTTGTTTCGCAACTTAGCCAGAATTCCGATGCCTTAGCTAACAAAGCTTTCAACAATGAACGGATCGGAGAAGAATAGAAAGGAAGGGAAAAGAGAAGACTGATCACGTGGGGGGTATAGCTCAGTGGTAGAGCGCTCACTTAGCACGGGAGAGGGCTGGGGTTCAATTCCCCATACCTCCATAACGTTTTGCAGCAGGACCAATAACCTAACTTTGTTGGCCCCTACCTTTGATTTGTTTCGCAATTTAGCCAGAATTCCGATGCCTTAGCTAACAAAGCTTTCAACGATGAACGGATCGGTGAAGAATAGAAAGGAAGGGAAAAGAGAAGACTGATCACGTGGGGGGTATAGCTCAGTGGTAGAGCGCTCCCTTAGCATGGGAGAGGGCTGGGCAATTCCCCATACTCCCATAACGTTTTGCAGCAGGACCAATAACCCAACTTTGTTGGCCCCTACCTTTGATTTGTTTCGCAATTTAGCCAGAATTCCGATGCCTTAGCTAACAAAGCTTTCAAACAATAAACGGATCGGAGAAGAATAGAAAGGAAGGGAAAAGAGAAGACTGATCACGTGGGGGTATAGCTCAGTGGTAGAGCGCTCCCTTAGCATGGGAGAGGGCTGGGGTTCAATTCCCCATACCTCCATAACGTTTTGCAGCAGGACCAATAACCCAACTTTATTGGCCCCTACCTTTGATTTGTTTCGCAACTTAGCCAGAATTCCGATGCCTTAGCTAACAAAGCTTTCAAACAATAAACGGATCGGAGAAGAATAGAAAGGAAGGGAAAAGAGAAGACTGATCACGTGGGGGGTATAACTCAGTGGTAGAACGCTACCTTAGCATGGGAGAGGGCTGGGTAATTCCCCATACCCCCATAACGTTTTGCAGCAGGACTAATAACCCAACTTTGTTGGCCCCTACCTTTGATTTGTTTCGCAATTTAGCCAGAATTCCGATGCCTTAGCTAACAAAGCTTTCAAACAATAAACGGATCGGAGAAGAATAGAAAGGAAGGGAAAAGAGAAGACTGATCACGTGGGGGGTATAGCTCAGTGGTAGAGCGCTCACTTAGCACGGGAGAGGGCTGGGGTTCAATTCCCCATACCTCCATAACGTTTTGCAGCAGGACCAATAACCTAACTTTGTTGGCCCCTACCTTTAATTTGTTTCGCAACTTAGCCAGAATTCCGATGCCTTAGCTAACAAAGCTTTCAACAATGAACGGATCGGAGAAGAATAGAAAGGAAGGGAAAAGAGAAGACTGATCACGTGGGGGTATAGCTCAGTGGTAGAGCGCTCCCTTAGCATGGGAGAGGGCTGGGGTTCAATTCCCCATACCTCCATAACGTTTTGCAGCAGGACCAATAACCCAACTTTGTTGGCCCCTACCTTTGATTTGTTTCGCAACTTAGCCAGAATTCCGATGCCTTAGCTAACAAAGCTTTCAAACAATAAACGGATCGGTGAAGAATAGAAAGGAAGGGAAAAGAGAAGACTGATCACGTGGGGGGTATAGCTCAGTGGTAGAGCGCTCCCTTAGCATGGGAGAGGGCTGGGCAATTCCCCATACTCCCATAACGTTTTGCAGCAGGACCAATAACCCAACTTTGTTGGCCCCTACCTTTGATTTGTTTCGCAATTTAGCCAGAATTCCGATGCCTTAGCTAACAAAGCTTTCAAACAATAAACGGATCGGAGAAGAATAGAAAGGAAGGGAAAAGAGAAGACTGATCACGTGGGGGTATAGCTCAGTGGTAGAGCGCTCCCTTAGCATGGGAGAGGGCTGGGGTTCAATTCCCCATACCTCCATAACGTTTTGCAGCAGGACCAATAACCCAACTTTATTGGCCCCTACCTTTGATTTGTTTCGCAACTTAGCCAGAATTCCGATGCCTTAGCTAACAAAGCTTTCAAACAATAAACGGATCGGAGAAGAATAGAAAGGAAGGGAAAAGAGAAGACTGATCACGTGGGGGGTATAACTCAGTGGTAGAACGCTCCCTTAGCATGGGAGAGGGCTGGGTAATTCCCCATACCCCCATAACGTTTTGCAGCAGGACCAATAACCCAACTTTGTTGGCCCCTACCTTTGATTTGTTTCGCAATTTAGCCAGAATTCCGATGCCTTAGCTAACAAAGCTTTCAAACAATAAACGGATCGGAGAAGAATAGAAAGGAAGGGAAAAGAGAAGACTGATCACGTGGGGGTATAGCTCAGTGGTAGAGCGCTCACTTAGCACGGGAGAGGGCTGGGGTTCAATTCCCCATACCTCCATAACGTTTTGCAGCAGGACCAATAACCTAACTTTGTTGGCCCCTACCTTTAATTTGTTTCGCAACTTAGCCAGAATTCCGATGCCTTAGCTAACAAAGCTTTCAACAATGAACGGATCGGAGAAGAATAGAAAGGAAGGGAAAAGAGAAGACTGATCACGTGGGGGTATAGCTCAGTGGTAGAGCGCTCCCTTAGCATGGGAGAGGGCTGGGGTTCAATTCCCCATACCTCCATAACGTTTTGCAGCAGGACCAATAACCCAACTTTGTTGGCCCCTACCTTTGATTTGTTTCGCAACTTAGCCAGAATTCCGATGCCTTAGCTAACAAAGCTTTCAAACAATAAACGGATCGGAGAAGAATAGAAAGGAAGGGAAAAGAGAAGGCTGATCACGTGGGGGTATAGCTCAGTGGTAGAGCGCTCCCTTAGCATGGGAGAGGGCTGGGGTTCAATTCCCCATACCTCCATAACGTTTTGCAGCAGGACCAATAACCCAACTTTGTTCGCCCCTACCTTTGATTTGTTTCGCAATTTAGCCAGAATTCCGATGCCTTAGCTAACAAAGCTTTCAAACAATAAACGGATCGGAGAAGAATAGAAAGGAAGGGAAAAGAGAAGACTGATCACGTGGGGGGTATAGCTCAGTGGTAGAGCGCTCACTTAGCACGGGAGAGGGCTGGGGTTCAATTCCCCATACCTCCATAACGTTTTGCAGCAGGACCAATAACCCAACTTTGTTGGCCCCTACCTTTGATTTGTTTCGCAATTTAGCCAGAATTCCGATGCCTTAGCTAACAAAGCTTTCAAACAATAAACGGATCGGAGAAGAATAGAAAGGAAGGGAAAAGAGAAGACTGATCACGTGGGGGTATAGCTCAGTGGTAGAGCGCTCCCTTAGCATGGGAGAGGGCTGGGGTTCAATTCCCCATACCTCCATAACGTTTTGCAGCAGGACCAATAACCCAACTTTATTGGCCCCTACCTTTGATTTGTTTCGCAACTTAGCCAGAATTCCGATGCCTTAGCTAACAAAGCTTTCAAACAATAAACGGATCGGTGAAGAATAGAAAGGAAGGGAAAAGAGAAGACTGATCACGTGGGGGGTATAGCTCAGTGGTAGAGCGCTCCCTTAGCATGGGAGAGGGCTGGGCAATTCCCCATACTCCCATAACGTTTTGCAGCAGGACCAATAACCCAACTTTGTTGGCCCCTACCTTTGATTTGTTTCGCAATTTAGCCAGAATTCCGATGCCTTAGCTAACAAAGCTTTCAAACAATAAACGGATCGGAGAAGAATAGAAAGGAAGGGAAAAGAGAAGACTGATCACGTGGGGGTATAGCTCAGTGGTAGAGCGCTCCCTTAGCATGGGAGAGGGCTGGGGTTCAATTCCCCATACCTCCATAACGTTTTGCAGCAGGACCAATAACCCAAATTTATTGGCCCCTACCTTTGATTTGTTTCGCAACTTAGCCAGAATTCCGATGCCTTAGCTAACAAAGCTTTCAAACAATAAACGGATCGGAGAAGAATAGAAAGGAAGGGAAAAGAGAAGACTGATCACGTGGGGGGTATAACTCAGTGGTAGAACGCTCCCTTAGCATGGGAGAGGGCTGGGTAATTCCCCATACCCCCATAACGTTTTGCAGCAGGACCAATAACCCAACTTTGTTGGCCCCTACCTTTGATTTGTTTCGCAATTTAGCCAGAATTCCGATGCCTTAGCTAACAAAGCTTTCAAACAATAAACGGATCGGAGAAGAATAGAAAGGAAGGGAAAAGAGAAGACTGATCACGTGGGGGTATAGCTCAGTGGTAGAGCGCTCACTTAGCACGGGAGAGGGCTGGGGTTCAATTCCCCATACCTCCATAACGTTTTGCAGCAGGACCAATAACCTAACTTTGTTGGCCCCTACCTTTAATTTGTTTCGCAACTTAGCCAGAATTCCGATGCCTTAGCTAACAAAGCTTTCAACAATGAACGGATCGGAGAAGAATAGAAAGGAAGGGAAAAGAGAAGACTGATCACGTGGGGGTATAGCTCAGTGGTAGAGCGCTCCCTTAGCATGGGAGAGGGCTGGGGTTCAATTCCCCATACCTCCATAACGTTTTGCAGCAGGACCAATAACCCAACTTTGTTGGCCCCTACCTTTGATTTGTTTCGCAACTTAGCCAGAATTCCGATGCCTTAGCTAACAAAGCTTTCAAACAATAAACGGATCGGAGAAGAATAGAAAGGAAGGGAAAAGAGAAGGCTGATCACGTGGGGGTATAGCTCAGTGGTAGAGCGCTCCCTTAGCATGGGAGAGGGCTGGGGTTCAATTCCCCATACCTCCATAACGTTTTGCAGCAGGACCAATAACCCAACTTTGTTCGCCCCTACCTTTGATTTGTTTCGCAATTTAGCCAGAATTCCGATGCCTTAGCTAACAAAGCTTTCAAACAATAAACGGATCGGAGAAGAATAGAAAGGAAGGGAAAAGAGAAGACTGATCACGTGGGGGGTATAGCTCAGTGGTAGAGCGCTCACTTAGCACGGGAGAGGGCTGGGGTTCAATTCCCCATACCTCCATAACGTTTTGCAGCAGGACCAATAACCCAACTTTGTTGGCCCCTACCTTTGATTTGTTTCGCAATTTAGCCAGAATTCCGATGCCTTAGCTAACAAAGCTTTCAAACAATAAACGGATCGGAGAAGAATAGAAAGGAAGGGAAAAGAGAAGACTGATCACGTGGGGGTATAGCTCAGTGGTAGAGCGCTCCCTTAGCATGGGAGAGGGCTGGGGTTCAATTCCCCATACCTCCATAACGTTTTGCAGCAGGACCAATAACCCAACTTTATTGGCCCCTACCTTTGATTTGTTTCGCAACTTAGCCAGAATTCCGATGCCTTAGCTAACAAAGCTTTCAACGATGAACGGATCGGAGAAGAATAGAAAGGAAGGGAAAAGAGAAGACTGATCACGTGGGGGGTATAGCTCAGTGGTAGAGCGCTCACTTAGCACGGGAGAGGGCTGGGGTTCAATTCCCCATACCTCCATAACGTTTTGCAGCAGGACCAATAACCCAACTTTGTTGGCCCCTACCTTTGATTTGTTTCGCAATTTAGCCAGAATTCCGATGCCTTAGCTAACAAAGCTTTCAAACAATAAACGGATCGGAGAAGAATAGAAAGGAAGGGAAAAGAGAAGACTGATCACGTGGGGGGTATAGCTCAGTGGTAGAGCGCTCCCTTAGCATGGGAGAGGGCTGGGCAATTCCCCATACCCCCATAACGTTTTGCAGCAGGACCAATAACCCAACTTTGTTGGCCCCTACCTTTGATTTGTTTCGCAATTTAGCCAGAATTCCGATGCCTTAGCTAACAAAGCTTTCAAACAATAAACGGATCGGAGAAGAATGGAAAGGAAGGGAAAAGAGAAGACTGATCACGTGGGGGGTATAGCTCAGTGGTAGAGCGCTCACTTAGCACGGGAGAGGGCTGGGGTTCAATTCCCCATACCTCCATAACGTTTTGCAGCAGGACCAATAACCCAACTTTGTTGGCCCCTACCTTTAATTTGTTTCGCAACTTAGCCAGAATTCCGATGCCTTAGCTAACAAAGCTTTCAACAATGAACGGATCGGAGAAGAATAGAAAGGAAGGGAAAAGAGAAGACTGATCACGTGGGGGTATAGCTCAGTGGTAGAGCGCTCCCTTAGCATGGGAGAGGGCTGGGGTTCAATTCCCCATACCTCCATAACGTTTTGCAGCAGGACCAATAACCTAACTTTGTTGGCCCCTACCTTTAATTTGTTTCGCAACTTAGCCAGAATTCCGATGCCTTAGCTAACAAAGCTTTCAACAATGAACGGATCGGAGAAGAATAGAAAGGAAGGGAAAAGAGAAGACTGATCACGTGGGGGTATAGCTCAGTGGTAGAGCGCTCCCTTAGCATGGGAGAGGTCTGGGGAATTCCCCATACCTCCATAACGTTTTGCAGCGGGACCAATAACCCAACTTTGTTCGCCCCTACCTTTGATTTGTTTCGCAATTTAGCCAGAATTCCGATGCCTTAGCTAACAAAGCTTTCAACGATGAACGGATCGGAGAAGAATAGAAAGGAAGGGAAAAGAGAAGACTGATCACGTGGGGGGTATAGCTCAGTGGTAGAGCGCTCACTTAGCATGGGAGAGGGCTGGGGTTCAATTCCCCATACCTCCATAACGTTTTGCAGCAGGACCAATAACCCAACTTTATTGGCCCCTACCTTTGATTTGTTTCGCAACTTAGCCAGAATTCCGATGCCTTAGCTAACAAAGCTTTCAAACAATAAACGGATCGGAGAAGAATAGAAAGGAAGGGAAAAGAGAAGATCACGTGGGGGGTATAGCTCAGTGGTAGAGCGTTCCCTTAGCATGGGAGAGGGCTCGGCAATTCCCCATACCCCCATAACGTTTTGCAGCAGGACCAATAACCCAACTTTGTTGGCCCCTACCTTTGATTTGTTTCGCAACTTAGCCAGAATTCCGATGCCTTAGCTAACAAAGCTTTCAACAATGAACGGATCGGAGAAGAATAGAAAGGAAGGGAAAAGAGAAGGCTGATCATGTGGGGGTATAGCTCAGTGGTAGAGCGCTCCCTTAGCATGGGAGAGGTCTGGGGAATTCCCCATACCTCCATAACGTTTTGCAGCAGGACCAATAACCTAACTTTGTTGGCCCCTACCTTTAATTTGTTTCGCAACTTAGCCAGAATTCCGATGCCTTAGCTAACAAAGCTTTCAACAATGAACGGATCGGAGAAGAATAGAAAGGAAGGGAGAGAAGACTGATCACGTGGGGGTATAGCTCAGTGGTAGAGCGCTCCCTTAGCATGGGAGAGGGCTGGGGTTCAATTCCCCATACCTCCATAACGTTTTGCAGCAGGACCAATAACCCAACTTTGTTGGCCCCTACCTTTGATTTGTTTCGCAACTTAGCCAGAATTCCGATGCCTTAGCTAACAAAGCTTTCAAACAATAAACGGATCGGAGAAGAATAGAAAGGAAGGGAAAAGAGAAGGCTGATCACGTGGGGGTGTAGCTCAGTGGTAGAGCGCTCCCTTAGCATGGGAGAGGGCTGGGGTTCAATTCCCCATACCTCCATAACGTTTTGCAGCAGGACCAATAACCCAACTTTGTTCGCCCCTACCTTTGATTTGTTTCGCAATTTAGCCAGAATTCCGATGCCTTAGCTAACAAAGCTTTCAAACAATAAACGGATCGGAGAAGAATAGAAAGGAAGGGAAAAGAGAAGACTGATCACGTGGGGGGTATAGCTCAGTGGTAGAGCGCTCACTTAGCACGGGAGAGGGCTGGGGTTCAATTCCCCATACCTCCATAACGTTTTGCAGCAGGACCAATAACCCAACTTTGTTGGCCCCTACCTTTGATTTGTTTCGCAATTTAGCCAGAATTCCGATGCCTTAGCTAACAAAGCTTTCAAACAATAAACGGATCGGAGAAGAATAGAAAGGAAGGGAAAAGAGAAGACTGATCACGTGGGGGTATAGCTCAGTGGTAGAACGCTCCCTTAGCATGGGAGAGGGCTGGGGTTCAATTCCCCATACCTCCATAACGTTTTGCAGCAGGACCAATAACCCAACTTTATTGGCCCCTACCTTTGATTTGTTTCGCAACTTAGCCAGAATTCCGATGCCTTAGCTAACAAAGCTTTCAACGATGAACGGATCGGAGAAGAATAGAAAGGAAGGGAAAAGAGAAGACTGATCACGTGGGGGGTATAGCTCAGTGGTAGAGCGCTCACTTAGCACGGGAGAGGGCTGGGGTTCAATTCCCCATACCTCCATAACGTTTTGCAGCAGGACCAATAACCCAACTTTGTTGGCCCCTACCTTTGATTTGTTTCGCAATTTAGCCAGAATTCCGATGCCTTAGCTAACAAAGCTTTCAAACAATAAACGGTTCGGAGAAGAATAGAAAGGAAGGGAAAAGAGAAGACTGATCACGTGGGGGGTATAGCTCAGTGGTAGAGCGCTCCCTTAGCATGGGAGAGGGCTGGGCAATTCCCCATACCCCCATAACGTTTTGCAGCAGGACCAATAACCCAACTTTGTTGGCCCCTACCTTTGATTTGTTTCGCAATTTAGCCAGAATTCCGATGCCTTAGCTAACAAAGCTTTCAAACAATAAACGGATCGGAGAAGAATAGAAAGGAAGGGAAAAGAGAAGACTGATCACGTGGGGGGTATAGCTCAGTGGTAGAGCGCTCACTTAGCACGGGAGAGGGCTGGGGTTCAATTCCCCATACCTCCATAACGTTTTGCAGCAGGACCAATAACCCAACTTTGTTGGCCCCTACCTTTAATTTGTTTCGCAACTTAGCCAGAATTCCGATGCCTTAGCTAACAAAGCTTTCAACAATGAACGGATCGGAGAAGAATAGAAAGGAAGGGAAAAGAGAAGACTGATCACGTGGGGGTATAGCTCAGTGGTAGAGCGCTCCCTTAGCATGGGAGAGGGCTGGGGTTCAATTCCCCATACCTCCATAACGTTTTGCAGCAGGACCAATAACCTAACTTTGTTGGCCCCTACCTTTAATTTGTTTCGCAACTTAGCCAGAATTCCGATGCCTTAGCTAACAAAGCTTTCAACAATGAACGGATCGGAGAAGAATAGAAAGGAAGGGAAAAGAGAAGACTGATCACGTGGGGGTATAGCTCAGTGGTAGAGCGCTCCCTTAGCATGGGAGAGGTCTGGGGAATTCCCCATACCTCCATAACGTTTTGCAGCGGGACCAATAACCCAACTTTGTTGGCCCCTACCTTTGATTTGTTTCGCAACTTAGCCAGAATTCCGATGCCTTAGCTAACAAAGCTTTCAAACAATAAACGGATCGGAGAAGAATAGAAAGGAAGGGAAAAGAGAAGGCTGATCACGTGGGGGTGTAGCTCAGTGGTAGAGCGCTCCCTTAGCATGGGAGAGGGCTGGGGTTCAATTCCCCATACCTCCATAACGTTTTGCAGCAGGACCAATAACCCAACTTTGTTCGCCCCTACCTTTGATTTGTTTCGCAATTTAGCCAGAATTCCGATGCCTTAGCTAACAAAGCTTTCAAACAATAAACGGATCGGAGAAGAATAGAAAGGAAGGGAAAAGAGAAGACTGATCACGTGGGGGGTATAGCTCAGTGGTAGAGCGCTCACTTAGCACGGGAGAGGGCTGGGGTTCAATTCCCCATACCTCCATAACGTTTTGCAGCAGGACCAATAACCCAACTTTGTTGGCCCCTACCTTTGATTTGTTTCGCAATTTAGCCAGAATTCCGATGCCTTAGCTAACAAAGCTTTCAAACAATAAACGGATCGGAGAAGAATAGAAAGGAAGGGAAAAGAGAAGACTGATCACGTGGGGGTATAGCTCAGTGGTAGAACGCTCCCTTAGCATGGGAGAGGGCTGGGGTTCAATTCCCCATACCTCCATAACGTTTTGCAGCAGGACCAATAACCCAACTTTATTGGCCCCTACCTTTGATTTGTTTCGCAACTTAGCCAGAATTCCGATGCCTTAGCTAACAAAGCTTTCAACGATGAACGGATCGGAGAAGAATAGAAAGGAAGGGAAAAGAGAAGACTGATCACGTGGGGGGTATAGCTCAGTGGTAGAGCGCTCACTTAGCACGGGAGAGGGCTGGGGTTCAATTCCCCATACCTCCATAACGTTTTGCAGCAGGACCAATAACCCAACTTTGTTGGCCCCTACCTTTGATTTGTTTCGCAATTTAGCCAGAATTCCGATGCCTTAGCTAACAAAGCTTTCAAACAATAAACGGTTCGGAGAAGAATAGAAAGGAAGGGAAAAGAGAAGACTGATCACGTGGGGGGTATAGCTCAGTGGTAGAGCGCTCCCTTAGCATGGGAGAGGGCTGGGCAATTCCCCATACCCCCATAACGTTTTGCAGCAGGACCAATAACCCAACTTTGTTGGCCCCTACCTTTGATTTGTTTCGCAATTTAGCCAGAATTCCGATGCCTTAGCTAACAAAGCTTTCAAACAATAAACGGATCGGAGAAGAATAGAAAGGAAGGGAAAAGAGAAGACTGATCACGTGGGGGGTATAGCTCAGTGGTAGAGCGCTCACTTAGCACGGGAGAGGGCTGGGGTTCAATTCCCCATACCTCCATAACGTTTTGCAGCAGGACCAATAACCCAACTTTGTTGGCCCCTACCTTTAATTTGTTTCGCAACTTAGCCAGAATTCCGATGCCTTAGCTAACAAAGCTTTCAACAATGAACGGATCGGAGAAGAATAGAAAGGAAGGGAAAAGAGAAGACTGATCACGTGGGGGTATAGCTCAGTGGTAGAGCGCTCCCTTAGCATGGGAGAGGGCTGGGGTTCAATTCCCCATACCTCCATAACGTTTTGCAGCAGGACCAATAACCTAACTTTGTTGGCCCCTACCTTTAATTTGTTTCGCAACTTAGCCAGAATTCCGATGCCTTAGCTAACAAAGCTTTCAACAATGAACGGATCGGAGAAGAATAGAAAGGAAGGGAAAAGAGAAGACTGATCACGTGGGGGTATAGCTCAGTGGTAGAGCGCTCCCTTAGCATGGGAGAGGTCTGGGGAATTCCCCATACCTCCATAACGTTTTGCAGCGGGACCAATAACCCAACTTTGTTCGCCCCTACCTTTGATTTGTTTCGCAATTTAGCCAGAATTCCGATGCCTTAGCTAACAAAGCTTTCAACGATGAACGGATCGGAGAAGAATAGAAAGGAAGGGAAAAGAGAAGACTGATCACGTGGGGGGTATAGCTCAGTGGTAGAGCGCTCACTTAGCACGGGAGAGGGCTAGGGTTCAATTCCCCATACCTCCATAACGTTTTGCAGCAGGACCAATAACCCAACTTTGTTGGCCCCTACCTTTGATTTGTTTCGCAACTTAGCCAGAATTCCGATGCCTTAGCTAACAAAGCTTTCAAACAATAAACGGATCGGAGAAGAATAGAAAGGAAGGGAAAAGAGAAGACTGATCACGTGGGGGGTATAGCTCAGTGGTAGAGCGCTCACTTAGCACGGGAGAGGGCTGGGGTTCAATTCCCCATACCTCCATAACGTTTTGCAGCAGGACCAATAACCCAACTTTGTTGGCCCCTACCTTTAATTTGTTTCGCAACTTAGCCAGAATTCCGATGCCTTAGCTAACAAAGCTTTCAACAATGAACGGATCGGAGAAGAATAGAAAGGAAGGGAAAAGAGAAGACTGATCACGTGGGGGTATAGCTCAGTGGTAGAGCGCTCCCTTAGCATGGGAGAGGGCTGGGGTTCAATTCCCCATACCCCCATAACGTTTTGCAGCAGGACCAATAACCCAACTTTGTTGGCCCCTACCTTTGATTTGTTTCGCAATTTAGCCAGAATTCCGATGCCTTAGCTAACAAAGCTTTCAAACAATAAACGGATCGGAGAAGAATAGAAAGGAAGGGAAAAGAGAAGACTGATCACGTGGGGGGTATAGCTCAGTGGTAGAGCGCTCACTTAGCACGGGAGAGGGCTGGGGTTCAATTCCCCATACCTCCATAACGTTTTGCAGCAGGACCAATAACCTAACTTTGTTGGCCCCTACCTTTAATTTGTTTCGCAACTTAGCCAGAATTCCGATGCCTTAGCTAACAAAGCTTTCAACAATGAACGGATCGGAGAAGAATAGAAAGGAAGGGAAAAGAGAAGACTGATCACGTGGGGGTATAGCTCAGTGGTAGAGCGCTCCCTTAGCATGGGAGAGGGCTGGGGTTCAATTCCCCATACCTCCATAACGTTTTGCAGCAGGACCAATAACCCAACTTTGTTGGCCCCTACCTTTGATTTGTTTCGCAACTTAGCCAGAATTCCGATGCCTTAGCTAACAAAGCTTTCAAACAATAAACGGATCGGAGAAGAATAGAAAGGAAGGGAAAAGAGAAGACTGATCACGTGGGGGTATAGCTCAGTGGTAGAGCGCTCCCTTAGCATGGGAGAGGGCTGGGGTTCAATTCCCCATACCTCCATAACGTTTTGCAGCAGGACCAATAACCCAACTTTATTGGCCCCTACCTTTGATTTGTTTCGCAACTTAGCCAGAATTCCGATGCCTTAGCTAACAAAGCTTTCAAACAATAAACGGATCGGAGAAGAATAGAAAGGAAGGGAAAAGAGAAGACTGATCACGTGGGGGGTATAGCTCAGTGGTAGAGCGTTCCCTTAGCATGGGAGAGGGCTCGGCAATTCCCCATACCCCCATAACGTTTTGCAGCAGGACCAATAACCCAACTTTGTTGGCCCCTACCTTTGATTTGTTTCGCAACTTAGCCAGAATTCCGATGCCTTAGCTAACAAAGCTTTCAAACAATAAACGGATCGGAGAAGAATAGAAAGGAAGGGAAAAGAGAAGGCTGATCATGTGGGGGTATAGCTCAGTGGTAGAGCGCTCCCTTAGCATGGGAGAGGTCTGGGGAATTCCCCATACCTCCATAACGTTTTGCAGCAGGACCAATAACCCAACTTTGTTCGCCCCTACCTTTGATTTGTTTCGCAATTTAGCCAGAATTCCGATGCCTTAGCTAACAAAGCTTTCAACAATGAACGGATCGGAGAAGAATAGAAAGGAAGGGAAAAGAGAAGACTGATCACGTGGGGGTATGGCTCAGTGGTAGAGCGCTCCCTTAGCATGGGAGAGGGCTGGGGTTCAATTCCCCATACCTCCATAACGTTTTGCAGCAGGACCAATAACCTAACTTTGTTGGCCCCTACCTTTAATTTGTTTCGCAACTTAGCCAGAATTCCGATGCCTTAGCTAACAAAGCTTTCAACAATGAACGGATCGGAGAAGAATAGAAAGGAAGGGAGAGAAGACTGATCACGTGGGGGTATAGCTCAGTGGTAGAGCGCTCCCTTAGCATGGGAGAGGGCTGGGGTTCAATTCCCCATACCTCCATAACGTTTTGCAGCAGGACCAATAACCCAACTTTGTTGGCCCCTACCTTTGATTTGTTTCGCAACTTAGCCAGAATTCCGATGCCTTAGCTAACAAAGCTTTCAAACAATAAACGGATCGGAGAAGAATAGAAAGGAAGGGAAAAGAGAAGGCTGATCACGTGGGGGTATAGCTCAGTGGTAGAGCGCTCCCTTAGCATGGGAGAGGTCTGGGGAATTCCCCATACCTCCATAACGTTTTGCAGCAGGACCAATAACCCAACTTTGTTCGCCCCTACCTTTGATTTGTTTCGCAATTTAGCCAGAATTCCGATGCCTTAGCTAACAAAGCTTTCAACGATGAACGGATCGGAGAAGAATAGAAAGGAAGGGAAAAGAGAAGACTGATCACGTGGGGGGTATAGCTCAGTGGTAGAGCGCTCACTTAGCACGGGAGAGGGCTGGGGTTCAATTCCCCATACCTCCATAACGTTTTGCAGCAGGACCAATAACCCAACTTTGTTGGCCCCTACCTTTGATTTGTTTCGCAATTTAGCCAGAATTCCGATGCCTTAGCTAACAAAGCTTTCAAACAATAAACGGATCGGAGAAGAATAGAAAGGAAGGGAAAAGAGAAGACTGATCACGTGGGGGTATAGCTCAGTGGTAGAGCGCTCCCTTAGCATGGGAGAGGGCTGGGGTTCAATTCCCCATACCTCCATAACGTTTTGCAGCAGGACCAATAACCCAACTTTGTTGGCCCTTACCTTTGATTTGTTTCGCAATTTAGCCAGAATTCCGATGCCTTAGCTAACAAAGCTTTCAAACAATAAACGGATCGGAGAAGAATAGAAAGGAAGGGAAAAGAGAAGACTGATCACGTGGGGGGTATAGCTCAGTGGTAGAGCGCTCACTTAGCACGGGAGAGGGCTGGGGTTCAATTCCCCATACCTCCATAACGTTTTGCAGCAGGACCAATAACCCAACTTTGTTGGCCCCTACCTTTAATTTGTTTCGCAACTTAGCCAGAATTCCGATGCCTTAGCTAACAAAGCTTTCAACAATGAACGGATCGGAGAAGAATAGAAAGGAAGGGAAAAGAGAAGACTGATCACGTGGGGGTATAGCTCAGTGGTAGAGCGCTCCCTTAGCATGGGAGAGGGCTGGGGTTCAATTCCCCATACCTCCATAACGTTTTGCAGCAGGACCAATAACCTAACTTTGTTGGCCCCTACCTTTAATTTGTTTCGCAACTTAGCCAGAATTCCGATGCCTTAGCTAACAAAGCTTTCAACAATGAACGGATCGGAGAAGAATAGAAAGGAAGGGAAAAGAGAAGACTGATCACGTGGGGGTATAGCTCAGTGGTAGAGCGCTCCCTTAGCATGGGAGAGGTCTGGGGAATTCCCCATACCTCCATAACGTTTTGCAGCAGGACCAATAACCCAACTTTGTTCGCCCCTACCTTTGATTTGTTTCGCAACTTAGCCAGAATTCCGATGCCTTAGCTAACAAAGCTTTCAAACAATAAACGGATCGGAGAAGAATAGAAAGGAAGGGAAAAGAGAAGACTGATCACGTGGGGGTATAGCTCAGTGGTAGAGCGCTCCCTTAGCATGGGAGAGGTCTGGGGAATTCCCCATACCTCCATAACGTTTTGCAGCAGGACCAATAACCCAACTTTGTTCGCCCCTACCTTTGATTTGTTTCGCAACTTAGCCAGAATTCCGATGCCTTAGCTAACAAAGCTTTCAAACAATAAACGGATCGGAGAAGAATAGAAAGGAAGGGAAAAGAGAAGACTGATCACGTGGGGGTATGGCTCAGTGGTAGAGCGCTCCCTTAGCATGGGAGAGGGCTGGGGTTCAATTCCCCATACCTCCATAACGTTTTGCAGCAGGACCAATAACCTAACTTTGTTGGCCCCTACCTTTAATTTGTTTCGCAACTTAGCCAGAATTCCGATGCCTTAGCTAACAAAGCTTTCAACAATGAACGGATCGGAGAAGAATAGAAAGGAAGGGAGAGAAGACTGATCACGTGGGGGTATAGCTCAGTGGTAGAGCGCTCCCTTAGCATGGGAGAGGGCTGGGGTTCAATTCCCCATACCTCCATAACGTTTTGCAGCAGGACCAATAACCCAACTTTGTTGGCCCCTACCTTTGATTTGTTTCGCAACTTAGCCAGAATTCCGATGCCTTAGCTAACAAAGCTTTCAAACAATAAACGGATCGGAGAAGAATAGAAAGGAAGGGAAAAGAGAAGGCTGATCACGTGGGGGTATAGCTCAGTGGTAGAGCGCTCCCTTAGCATGGGAGAGGTCTGGGGAATTCCCCATACCTCCATAACGTTTTGCAGCAGGACCAATAACCCAACTTTGTTCGCCCCTACCTTTGATTTGTTTCGCAATTTAGCCAGAATTCCGATGCCTTAGCTAACAAAGCTTTCAACGATGAACGGATCGGAGAAGAATAGAAAGGAAGGGAAAAGAGAAGACTGATCACGTGGGGGGTATAGCTCAGTGGTAGAGCGCTCACTTAGCACGGGAGAGGGCTGGGGTTCAATTCCCCATACCTCCATAACGTTTTGCAGCAGGACCAATAACCCAACTTTGTTGGCCCCTACCTTTGATTTGTTTCGCAATTTAGCCAGAATTCCGATGCCTTAGCTAACAAAGCTTTCAAACAATAAACGGATCGGAGAAGAATAGAAAGGAAGGGAAAAGAGAAGACTGATCACGTGGGGGGTATAGCTCAGTGGTAGAGCGCTCACTTAGCACGGGAGAGGGCTGGGGTTCAATTCCCCATACCTCCATAACGTTTTGCAGCAGGACCAATAACCCAACTTTGTTGGCCCCTACCTTTAATTTGTTTCGCAACTTAGCCAGAATTCCGATGCCTTAGCTAACAAAGCTTTCAACAATGAACGGATCGGAGAAGAATAGAAAGGAAGGGAAAAGAGAAGACTGATCACGTGGGGGTATAGCTCAGTGGTAGAGCGCTCCCTTAGCATGGGAGAGGGCTGGGGTTCAATTCCCCATACCTCCATAACGTTTTGCAGCAGGACCAATAACCTAACTTTGTTGGCCCCTACCTTTAATTTGTTTCGCAACTTAGCCAGAATTCCGATGCCTTAGCTAACAAAGCTTTCAACAATGAACGGATCGGAGAAGAATAGAAAGGAAGGGAAAAGAGAAGACTGATCACGTGGGGGTATAGCTCAGTGGTAGAGCGCTCCCTTAGCATGGGAGAGGTCTGGGGAATTCCCCATACCTCCATAACGTTTTGCAGCAGGACCAATAACCCAACTTTGTTCGCCCCTACCTTTGATTTGTTTCGCAATTTAGCCAGAATTCCGATGCCTTAGCTAACAAAGCTTTCAACGATGAACGGATCGGAGAAGAATAGAAAGGAAGGGAAAAGAGAAGACTGATCACGTGGGGGGTATAGCTCAGTGGTAGAGCGCTCACTTAGCACGGGAGAGGGCTAGGGTTCAATTCCCCATACCTCCATAACGTTTTGCAGCAGGACCAATAACCCAACTTTGTTGGCCCCTACCTTTGATTTGTTTCGCAACTTAGCCAGAATTCCGATGCCTTAGCTAACAAAGCTTTCAAACAATAAACGGATCGGAGAAGAATAGAAAGGAAGGGAAAAGAGAAGACTGATCACGTGGGGGGTATAGCTCAGTGGTAGAGCGCTCACTTAGCACGGGAGAGGGCTGGTATTCAATTCCCCATACCTCCATAACGTTTTGCAGCAGGACCAATAACCCAACTTTGTTGGCCCCTACCTTTAATTTGTTTCGCAACTTAGCCAGAATTCCGATGCCTTAGCTAACAAAGCTTTCAACAATGAACGGATCGGAGAAGAATAGAAAGGAAGGGAAAAGAGAAGACTGATCACGTGGGGGTATAGCTCAGTGGTAGAGCGCTCCCTTAGCATGGGAGAGGGCTGGGGTTCAATTCCCCATACCTCCATAACGTTTTGCAGCAGGACCAATAACCTAACTTTGTTGGCCCCTACCTTTAATTTGTTTCGCAACTTAGCCAGAATTCCGATGCCTTAGCTAACAAAGCTTTCAACAATGAACGGATCGGAGAAGAATAGAAAGGAAGGGAAAAGAGAAGACTGATCACGTGGGGGTATAGCTCAGTGGTAGAGCGCTCCCTTAGCATGGGAGAGGTCTGGGGAATTCCCCATACCTCCATAACGTTTTGCAGCAGGACCAATAACCCAACTTTGTTCGCCCCTACCTTTGATTTGTTTCGCAATTTAGCCAGAATTCCGATGCCTTAGCTAACAAAGCTTTCAACGATGAACGGATCGGAGAAGAATAGAAAGGAAGGGAAAAGAGAAGACTGATCACGTGGGGGGTATAGCTCAGTGGTAGAGCGCTCACTTAGCACGGGAGAGGGCTAGGGTTCAATTCCCCATACCTCCATAACGTTTTGCAGCAGGACCAATAACCCAACTTTATTGGCCCCTACCTTTGATTTGTTTCGCAACTTAGCCAGAATTCCGATGCCTTAGCTAACAAAGCTTTCAAACAATAAACGGATCGGAGAAGAATAGAAAGGAAGGGAAAAGAGAAGACTGATCACGTGGGGGGTATAGCTCAGTGGTAGAGCGTTCCCTTAGCATGGGAGAGGGCTCGGCAATTCCCCATACCCCCATAACGTTTTGCAGCAGGACCAATAACCCAACTTTGTTGGCCCCTACCTTTGATTTGTTTCGCAACTTAGCCAGAATTCCGATGCCTTAGCTAACAAAGCTTTCAAACAATAAACGGATCGGAGAAGAATAGAAAGGAAGGGAAAAGAGAAGGCTGATCATGTGGGGGTATAGCTCAGTGGTAGAGCGCTCCCTTAGCATGGGAGAGGTCTGGGGAATTCCCCATACCTCCATAACGTTTTGCAGCAGGACCAATAACCCAACTTTGTTCGCCCCTACCTTTGATTTGTTTCGCAATTTAGCCAGAATTCCGATGCCTTAGCTAACAAAGCTTTCAACAATGAACGGATCGGAGAAGAATAGAAAGGAAGGGAAAAGAGAAGACTGATCACGTGGGGGTATGGCTCAGTGGTAGAGCGCTCCCTTAGCATGGGAGAGGGCTGGGGTTCAATTCCCCATACCTCCATAACGTTTTGCAGCAGGACCAATAACCTAACTTTGTTGGCCCCTACCTTTAATTTGTTTCGCAACTTAGCCAGAATTCCGATGCCTTAGCTAACAAAGCTTTCAACAATGAACGGATCGGAGAAGAATAGAAAGGAAGGGAGAGAAGACTGATCACGTGGGGGTATAGCTCAGTGGTAGAGCGCTCCCTTAGCATGGGAGAGGGCTGGGGTTCAATTCCCCATACCTCCATAACGTTTTGCAGCAGGACCAATAACCCAACTTTGTTGGCCCCTACCTTTGATTTGTTTCGCAACTTAGCCAGAATTCCGATGCCTTAGCTAACAAAGCTTTCAAACAATAAACGGATCGGAGAAGAATAGAAAGGAAGGGAAAAGAGAAGGCTGATCACGTGGGGGTATAGCTCAGTGGTAGAGCGCTCCCTTAGCATGGGAGAGGTCTGGGGAATTCCCCATACCTCCATAACGTTTTGCAGCAGGACCAATAACCCAACTTTGTTCGCCCCTACCTTTGATTTGTTTCGCAATTTAGCCAGAATTCCGATGCCTTAGCTAACAAAGCTTTCAACGATGAACGGATCGGAGAAGAATAGAAAGGAAGGGAAAAGAGAAGACTGATCACGTGGGGGGTATAGCTCAGTGGTAGAGCGCTCACTTAGCACGGGAGAGGGCTGGGGTTCAATTCCCCATACCTCCATAACGTTTTGCAGCAGGACCAGTAACCCAACTTTGTTGGCCCCTACCTTTGATTTGTTTCGCAATTTAGCCAGAATTCCGATGCCTTAGCTAACAAAGCTTTCAAACAATAAACGGATCGGAGAAGAATAGAAAGGAAGGGAAAAGAGAAGACTGATCACGTGGGGGTATAGCTCAGTGGTAGAGCGCTCCCTTAGCATGGGAGAGGGCTGGGGTTCAATTCCCCATACCTCCATAACGTTTTGCAGCAGGACCAATAACCCAACTTTGTTGGCCCCTACCTTTGATTTGTTTCGCAATTTAGCCAGAATTCCGATGCCTTAGCTAACAAAGCTTTCAAACAATAAACGGATCGGAGAAGAATAGAAAGGAAGGGAAAAGAGAAGACTGATCACGTGGGGGGTATAGCTCAGTGGTAGAGCGCTCACTTAGCACGGGAGAGGGCTGGGGTTCAATTCCCCATACCTCCATAACGTTTTGCAGCAGGACCAATAACCCAACTTTGTTGGCCCCTACCTTTAATTTGTTTCGCAACTTAGCCAGAATTCCGATGCCTTAGCTAACAAAGCTTTCAACAATGAACGGATCGGAGAAGAATAGAAAGGAAGGGAAAAGAGAAGACTGATCACGTGGGGGTATAGCTCAGTGGTAGAGCGCTCCCTTAGCATGGGAGAGGGCTGGGGTTCAATTCCCCATACCTCCATAACGTTTTGCAGCAGGACCAATAACCTAACTTTGTTGGCCCCTACCTTTAATTTGTTTCGCAACTTAGCCAGAATTCCGATGCCTTAGCTAACAAAGCTTTCAACAATGAACGGATCGGAGAAGAATAGAAAGGAAGGGAAAAGAGAAGACTGATCACGTGGGGGTATAGCTCAGTGGTAGAGCGCTCCCTTAGCATGGGAGAGGTCTGGGGAATTCCCCATACCTCCATAACGTTTTGCAGCAGGACCAATAACCCAACTTTGTTCGCCCCTACCTTTGATTTGTTTCGCAATTTAGCCAGAATTCCGATGCCTTAGCTAACAAAGCTTTCAACGATGAACGGATCGGAGAAGAATAGAAAGGAAGGGAAAAGAGAAGACTGATCACGTGGGGGGTATAGCTCAGTGGTAGAGCGCTCACTTAGCACGGGAGAGGGCTAGGGTTCAATTCCCCATACCTCCATAACGTTTTGCAGCAGGACCAATAACCCAACTTTGTTGGCCCCTACCTTTGATTTGTTTCGCAACTTAGCCAGAATTCCGATGCCTTAGCTAACAAAGCTTTCAAACAATAAACGGATCGGAGAAGAATAGAAAGGAAGGGAAAAGAGAAGACTGATCACGTGGGGGGTATAGCTCAGTGGTAGAGCGCTCACTTAGCACGGGAGAGGGCTGGGGTTCAATTCCCCATACCTCCATAACGTTTTGCAGCAGGACCAATAACCCAACTTTGTTGGCCCCTACCTTTAATTTGTTTCGCAACTTAGCCAGAATTCCGATGCCTTAGCTAACAAAGCTTTCAACAATGAACGGATCGGAGAAGAATAGAAAGGAAGGGAAAAGAGAAGACTGATCACGTGGGGGTATAGCTCAGTGGTAGAGCGCTCCCTTAGCATGGGAGAGGGCTGGGGTTCAATTCCCCATACCTCCATAACGTTTTGCAGCAGGACCAATAACCTAACTTTGTTGGCCCCTACCTTTAATTTGTTTCGCAACTTAGCCAGAATTCCGATGCCTTAGCTAACAAAGCTTTCAACAATGAACGGATCGGAGAAGAATAGAAAGGAAGGGAAAAGAGAAGACTGATCACGTGGGGGTATAGCTCAGTGGTAGAGCGCTCCCTTAGCATGGGAGAGGTCTGGGGAATTCCCCATACCTCCATAACGTTTTGCAGCAGGACCAATAACCCAACTTTGTTCGCCCCTACCTTTGATTTGTTTCGCAATTTAGCCAGAATTCCGATGCCTTAGCTAACAAAGCTTTCAACGATGAACGGATCGGAGAAGAATAGAAAGGAAGGGAAAAGAGAAGACTGATCACGTGGGGGGTATAGCTCAGTGGTAGAGCGCTCACTTAGCACGGGAGAGGGCTAGGGTTCAATTCCCCATACCTCCATAACGTTTTGCAGCAGGACCAATAACCCAACTTTATTGGCCCCTACCTTTGATTTGTTTCGCAATTTAGCCAGAATTCCGATGCCTTAGCTAACAAAGCTTTCAAACAATAAACGGATCGGAGAAGAATAGAAAGGAAGGGAAAAGAGAAGACTGATCACGTGGGGGGTATAGCTCAGTGGTAGAGCGCTCCCTTAGCATGGGAGAGGGCTGGGCAATTCCCCATACCCCCATAACGTTTTGCAGCAGGACCAATAACCCAACTTTGTTGGCCCCTACCTTTGATTTGTTTCGCAATTTAGCCAGAATTCCGATGCCTTAGCTAACAAAGCTTTCAAACAATAAACGGATCGGAGAAGAATAGAAAGGAAGGGAAAAGAGAAGACTGATCACGTGGGGGGTATAGCTCAGTGGTAGAGCGCTCACTTAGCACGGGAGAGGGCTGGGGTTCAATTCCCCATACCTCCATAACGTTTTGCAGCAGGACCAATGACCCAACTTTGTTGGCCCCTACCTTTAATTTGTTTCGCAACTTAGCCAGAATTCCGATGCCTTAGCTAACAAAGCTTTCAACAATGAACGGATCGGAGAAGAATAGAAAGGAAGGGAAAAGAGAAGACTGATCACGTGGGGGTATAGCTCAGTGGTAGAGCGCCCCTTAGCATGGGAGAGGGCTGGGGTTCAATTCCCCGTACCTCCATAACGTTTTGCAGCAGGACCAATAACCCAACTTTGTTGGCCCCTACCTTTGATTTGTTTCGCAATTTAGCCAGAATTCCGATGCCTTAGCTAACAAAGCTTTCAACAATGAACGGATCGGAGAAGAATAGAAAGGAAGGGAAAAGAGAAGACTGATCACGTGGGGGGTATAGCTCAGTGGTAGAGCGCCCCTTAGCATGGGAGAGGGCTGGGGTTCAATTCCCCGTACCTCCATAACGTTTTGCAGCAGGACCAATAACCCAACTTTGTTGGCCCCTACCTTTGATTTGTTTCGCAACTTAGCCAGAATTCCGATGCCTTAGCTAACAAAGCTTTCAAACAATAAACGGATCGGAGAAGAATAGAAAGGAAGGGAAAAGAGAAGGCTGATCACGTGGGGGTATAGCTCAGTGGTAGAGCGCTCCCTTAGCATGGGAGAGGTCTGGGGAATTCCCCATACCTCCATAACGTTTTGCAGCAGGACCAATAACCCAACTTTGTTCGCCCCTACCTTTGATTTGTTTCGCAATTTAGCCAGAATTCCGATGCCTTAGCTAACAAAGCTTTCAACGATGAACGGATCGGAGAAGAATAGAAAGGAAGGGATAAGAGAAGACTGATCACGTGGGGGGTATAGCTCAGTGGTAGAGCGCTCACTTAGCACGGGAGAGGGCTGGGGTTCAATTCCCCATACCTCCATAACGTTTTGCAGCAGGACCAATAACCCAACTTTGTTGGCCCCTACCTTTGATTTGTTTCGCAATTTAGCCAGAATTCCGATGCCTTAGCTAACAAAGCTTTCAACAATGAACGGATCGGAGAAGAATAGAAAGGAAGGGAAAAGGGAAGACTGATCACGTGGGGGTATAGCTCAGTGGTAGAGCGCTCCCTTAGCATGGGAGAGGGCTGGGGTTCAATTCCCCATACCTCCATAACGTTTTGCAGCAGGACCAATAACCCAACTTTGTTGGCCCCTACCTTTGATTTGTTTCGCAATTTAGCCAGAATTCCGATGCCTTAGCTAACAAAGCTTTCAACGATGAACGGATCGGAGAAGAATAGAAAGAAAGGGAAAAGAGAAGACTGATCACGTGGGGGTATAGCTCAGTGGTAGAGCGCTCACTTAGCACGGGAGAGGGCTGGGGTTCAATTCCCCATACCTCCACAACGTTTTGCAGCAGGACCAATAACCCAACTTTGTTGGCCCCTACCTTTGATTTGTTTCCCAATTTAGCCAGAATTCCGATGCCTTAGCTAACAAAGCTTTCAAACAATAAACGGATCGGAGAAGAATAGAAAGGAAGGGAAAAGAGAAGACTGATCACGTGGGGGGTATAGCTCAGTGGTAGAGCGCTCACTTAGCACGGGAGAGGGCTGGGGTTCAATTCCCCATACCTCCATAACGTTTTGCGGCAGGACCAATAACCCAACTTTGTTGGCCCCTACCTTTGATTTGTTTCGCAATTTAGCCAGAATTCCGATGCCTTAGCTAACAAAGCTTTCAAACAATAAACGGATCGGAGAAGAATAGAAAGGAAGGGAAAAGAGAAGACTGATCACGTGGGGGTATAGCTCAGTGGTAGAGCGCTCCCTTAGCATGGGAGAGGGCTGGGGTTCAATTCCCCATACCTCCATAACGTTTTGCAGCAGGACCAATAACCCAACTTTGTTGGCCCCTACCTTTGATTTGTTTCGCAATTTAGCCAGAATTCCGATGCCTTAGCTAACAAAGCTTTCAAACAATAAACGGATCGGAGAAGAATAGAAAGGAAGGGAAAAGAGAAGACTGATCACGTGGGGTTATAGCTCAGTGGTAGAGCGCTCCCTTAGCATGGGAGAGGGCTGGGGTTCAATTCCCCATACCTCCATAACGTTTTGCAGCAGGACCAATAACCCAACTTTGTTCGCCCCTACCTTTGATTTGTTTCGCAACTTAGCCAGAATTCCGATGCCTTAGCTAACAAAGCTTTCAAACAATAAACGGATCGGAGAAGAATAGAAAGGAAGGGAAAAGAGAAGACTGATCACGTGGGGGGTATAGCTCAGTGGTAGAGCTCTCACTTAGCACGGGAGAGGGCTGGGGTTCAATTCCCCATACCTCCATAACGTTTTGCAGCAGGACCAATAACCCAACTTTGTTCGCCCCTACCTTTGATTTGTTTCGCAATTTAACCAGAATTCCGATGCCTTAGCTAACAAAGCTTTCAAACAATAAACGGATCGGAGAAGAATAGAAAGGAAGGGAAAAGAGAAGACTGATCACGTGGGGGTATAGCTCAGTGGTAGAGCGCTCCCTTAGCATGGGAGAGGGCTGGGGTTCAATTCCCCATACCTCCATAACGTTTTGCAGCAGGACCAATAACCCAACTTTGTTCGCCCCTACCTTTGATTTGTTTCGCAATTTAACCAGAATTCCGATGCCTTAGCTAACAAAGCTTTCAAACAATAAACGGATCGGAGAAGAATAGAAAGGAAGGGAAAAGAGAAGACTGATCACGTGGGGGTATAGCTCAGTGGTAGAGCGCTCCCTTAGCATGGGAGAGGGCTGGGGTTCAATTCCCCATACCTCCATAACGTTTTGCAGCAGGACCAATAACCCAACTTTGTTGGCCCCTACCTTTGATTTGTTTCGCAACTTAGCCAGAATTCCGATGCCTTAGCTAACAAAGCTTTCAAACAATAAACGGATCGGAGAAGAATAGAAAGGAAGGGAAAAGAGAAGGCTGATCACGTGGGGGTATAGCTCAGTGGTAGAGCGCTCCCTTAGCATGGGAGAGGTCTGGGGAATTCCCCATACCTCCATAACGTTTTGCAGCAGGACCAATAACCCAACTTTGTTCGCCCCTACCTTTGATTTGTTTCGCAATTTAGCCAGAATTCCGATGCCTTAGCTAACAAAGCTTTCAACGATGAACGGATCGGAGAAGAATAGAAAGGAAGGGATAAGAGAAGACTGATCACGTGGGGGGTATAGCTCAGTGGTAGAGCGCTCACTTAGCACGGGAGAGGGCTGGGGTTCAATTCCCCATACCTCCATAACGTTTTGCAGCAGGACCAATAACCCAACTTTGTTGGCCCCTACCTTTGATTTGTTTCGCAACTTAGCCAGAATTCCGATGCCTTAGCTAACAAAGCTTTCAAACAATAAACGGATCGGAGAAGAATAGAAAGGAAGGGAAAAGAGAAGGCTGATCACGTGGGGGTATAGCTCAGTGGTAGAGCGCTCCCTTAGCATGGGAGAGGTCTGGGGAATTCCCCATACCTCCATAACGTTTTGCAGCAGGACCAATAACCCAACTTTGTTCGCCCCTACCTTTGATTTGTTTCGCAATTTAGCCAGAATTCCGATGCCTTAGCTAACAAAGCTTTCAACGATGAACGGATCGGAGAAGAATAGAAAGGAAGGGATAAGAGAAGACTGATCACGTGGGGGGTATAGCTCAGTGGTAGAGCGCTCACTTAGCACGGGAGAGGGCTGGGGTTCAATTCCCCATACCTCCATAACGTTTTGCAGCAGGACCAATAACCCAACTTTGTTGGCCCCTACCTTTGATTTGTTTCGCAATTTAGCCAGAATTCCGATGCCTTAGCTAACAAAGCTTTCAACAATGAACGGATCGGAGAAGAATAGAAAGGAAGGGAAAAGGGAAGACTGATCACGTGGGGGTATAGCTCAGTGGTAGAGCGCTCCCTTAGCATGGGAGAGGGCTGGGGTTCAATTCCCCATACCTCCATAACGTTTTGCAGCAGGACCAATAACCCAACTTTGTTGGCCCCTACCTTTGATTTGTTTCGCAATTTAGCCAGAATTCCGATGCCTTAGCTAACAAAGCTTTCAACGATGAACGGATCGGAGAAGAATAGAAAGAAAGGGAAAAGAGAAGACTGATCACGTGGGGGTATAGCTCAGTGGTAGAGCGCTCACTTAGCACGGGAGAGGGCTGGGGTTCAATTCCCCATACCTCCACAACGTTTTGCAGCAGGACCAATAACCCAACTTTGTTGGCCCCTACCTTTGATTTGTTTCCCAATTTAGCCAGAATTCCGATGCCTTAGCTAACAAAGCTTTCAAACAATAAACGGATCGGAGAAGAATAGAAAGGAAGGGAAAAGAGAAGACTGATCACGTGGGGGGTATAGCTCAGTGGTAGAGCGCTCACTTAGCACGGGAGAGGGCTGGGGTTCAATTCCCCATACCTCCATAACGTTTTGCGGCAGGACCAATAACCCAACTTTGTTGGCCCCTACCTTTGATTTGTTTCGCAATTTAGCCAGAATTCCGATGCCTTAGCTAACAAAGCTTTCAAACAATAAACGGATCGGAGAAGAATAGAAAGGAAGGGAAAAGAGAAGACTGATCACGTGGGGGTATAGCTCAGTGGTAGAGCGCTCCCTTAGCATGGGAGAGGGCTGGGGTTCAATTCCCCATACCTCCATAACGTTTTGCAGCAGGACCAATAACCCAACTTTGTTGGCCCCTACCTTTGATTTGTTTCGCAATTTAGCCAGAATTCCGATGCCTTAGCTAACAAAGCTTTCAAACAATAAACGGATCGGAGAAGAATAGAAAGGAAGGGAAAAGAGAAGACTGATCACGTGGGGTTATAGCTCAGTGGTAGAGCGCTCCCTTAGCATGGGAGAGGGCTGGGGTTCAATTCCCCATACCTCCATAACGTTTTGCAGCAGGACCAATAACCCAACTTTGTTCGCCCCTACCTTTGATTTGTTTCGCAATTTAACCAGAATTCCGATGCCTTAGCTAACAAAGCTTTCAAACAATAAACGGATCGGAGAAGAATAGAAAGGAAGGGAAAAGAGAAGACTGATCACGTGGGGGTATAGCTCAGTGGTAGAGCGCTCCCTTAGCATGGGAGAGGGCTGGGGTTCAATTCCCCATACCTCCATAACGTTTTGCAGCAGGACCAATAACCCAACTTTGTTGGCCCCTACCTTTGATTTGTTTCGCAACTTAGCCAGAATTCCGATGCCTTAGCTAACAAAGCTTTCAAACAATAAACGGATCGGAGAAGAATAGAAAGGAAGGGAAAAGAGAAGGCTGATCACGTGGGGGTATAGCTCAGTGGTAGAGCGCTCCCTTAGCATGGGAGAGGTCTGGGGTTCAATTCCCTATACCTCCATAACGTTTTGCAGCAGGACCAATAACCCAACTTTGTTCGCCCCTACCTTTGATTTGTTTCGCAATTTAACCAGAATTCCGATGCCTTAGCTAACAAAGCTTTCAACGATAAACGGATCGGAGAAGAATAGAAAGGAAGGGAAAAGAGAAGACTGATCACGTGGGGGGTATAGCTCAGTGGTAGAGCGCTCACTTAGCACGGGAGAGGGCTGGGGTTCAATTCCCCATACCTCCATAACGTTTTGCAGCAGGACCAATAACCCAACTTTGTTGGCCCCTACCTTTGATTTGTTTCGCAATTTAGCCAGAATTCCGATGCCTTAGCTAACAAAGCTTTCAACAATGAACGGATCGGAGAAGAATAGAAAGGAAGGGAAAAGAGAAGACTGATCACGTGGGGGTATAGCTCAGTGGTAGAGCGCTCCCTTAGCATGGGAGAGGGCTGGGGTTCAATTCCCCATACCTCCATAACGTTTTGCAGCAGGACCAATAACCCAACTTTGTTGGCCCCTACCTTTGATTTGTTTCGCAATTTAGCCAGAATTCCGATGCCTTAGCTAACAGAGCTTTCAACGATGAACGGATCGGAGAAGAATAGAAAGGAAGGGAAAAGAGAAGACTGATCACGTGGGGGGTATAGCTCAGTGGTAGAGCGCTCACTTAGCACGGGAGAGGGCTGGGGTTCAATTCCCCATACCTCCATAACGTTTTGCAGCAGGACCAATAACCCAACTTTGTTGGCCCCTACCTTTGATTTGTTTCGCAATTTAGCCAGAATTCCGATGCCTTAGCTAACAAAGCTTTCAGCAATGAACGGATCGGAGAAGAATAGAAAGGAAGGGAAAAGAGAAGACTGATCACGTGGGGGTATAGCTCAGTGGTAGAGCGCTCTCTTAGCATGGGAGAGGGCTGGGGTTCAATTCCCCATACCTCCATAACGTTTTGCAGCAGGACCAATAACCCAACTTTGTTGGCCCCTACCTTTGATTTGTTTCGCAACTTAGCCAGAATTCCGATGCCTTAGCTAACAAAGCTTTCAAACAATAAACGGATCGGAGAAGAATAGAAAGGAAGGGAAAAGAGAAGGCTGATCACGTGGGGGTATAGCTCAGTGGTAGAGCGCTCCCTTAGCATGGGAGAGGTCTGGGGTTCAATTCCCCATACCTCCATAACGTTTTGCAGCAGGACCAATAACCCAACTTTGTTCGCCCCTACCTTTGATTTGTTTCGCAATTTAGCCAGAATTCCGATGCCTTAGCTAACAAAGCTTTCAAACAATAAACGGATCGGAGAAGAATAGAGAGGAAGGGAAAAGAGAAGACTGATCACGTGGGGGTATAGCTCAGTGGTAGAGCGCTCACTTAGCACGGGAGAGGGCTGGGGTTCAATTCCCCATACCTCCATAACGTTTTGCAGCAGGACCAATAACCCAACTTTGTTGGCCCCTACCTTTGATTTGTTTCGCAATTTAGCCAGAATTCCGATGCCTTAGCTAACAAAGCTTTCAACGATGAACGGATCGGAGAAGAATAGAAAGGAAGGGAAAAGAGAAGACTGATCACGTGGGGGGTATAGCTCAGTGGTAGAGCGCTCACTTAGCACGGGAGAGGGCTGGGGTTCAATTCCCCATACCTCCATAACGTTTTGCAGCAGGACCAATAACCCAACTTTGTTGGCCCCTACCTTTGATTTGTTTCGCAATTTAGCCAGAATTCCGATGCCTTAGCTAACAAAGCTTTCAGCAATGAACGGATCGGAGAAGAATAGAAAGGAAGGGAAAAGAGAAGACTGATCACGTGGGGGTATAGCTCAGTGGTAGAGCGCTCCCTTAGCATGGGAGAGGGCTGGGGTTCAATTCCCCATACCTCCATAACGTTTTGCAGCAGGACCAATAACCCAACTTTGTTGGCCCCTACCTTTGATTTGTTTCGCAACTTAGCCAGAATTCCGATGCCTTAGCTAACAAAGCTTTCAAACAATAAACGGATCGGAGAAGAATAGAAAGGAAGGGAAAAGAGAAGGCTGATCACGTGGGGGTATAGCTCAGTGGTAGAGCGCTCCCTTAGCATGGGAGAGGTCTGGGGTTCAATTCCCCATACCTCCATAACGTTTTGCAGCAGGACCAATAACCCAACTTTGTTCGCCCCTACCTTTGATTT
The DNA here is from genome assembly GCA_958299035.1 of Cylicocyclus nassatus. Taxonomy (NCBI): domain Eukaryota; kingdom Metazoa; phylum Nematoda; class Chromadorea; order Rhabditida; family Strongylidae; genus Cylicocyclus; species Cylicocyclus nassatus. Next base: position 25,684,660 of record CATQJL010000223.1, read on the forward strand.
GTTTCGCAATTTAGCCAGAATTCCGATGCCTTAGCTAACAAAGCTTTCAAACAATAAACGGATCGGAGAAGAATAGAAAGGAAGGGAAAAGAGAAGACTGATCACGTGGGGGTATAGCTCAGTGGTAGAGCGCTCCCTTAGCATGGGAGAGGGCTGGGGTTCAATTCCCCATACCTCCATAACGTTTTGCAGCAGGACCAATAACCCAACTTTGTTGGCCCCTACCTTTGATTTGTTTCGCAACTTAGCCAGAATTCCGATGCCTTAGCTAACAAAGCTTTCAAACAATAAAAGGATCGGAGAAGAATAGAAAGGAAGGGAAAAGAGAAGGCTGATCACGTGGGGGTATAGCTCAGTGGTAGAGCGCTCCCTTAGCATGGGAGAGGTCTGGGGTTCAATTCCCTATACCTCCATAACGTTTTGCAGCAGGACCAATAACCCAACTTTGTTCGCCCCTACCTTTGATTTGTTTCGCAATTTAGCCAGAATTCCGATGCCTTAGCTAACAAAGCTTTCAACAATGAACGGATCGGAGAAGAATAGAAAGGAAGGGAAAAGGGAAGACTGATCACGTGGGGGTATAGCTCAGTGGTAGAGCGCTCCCTTAGCATGGGAGAGGGCTGGGGTTCAATTCCCCATACCTCCATAACGTTTTGCAGCAGGACCAATAACCCAACTTTGTTGGCCCCTACCTTTGATTTGTTTCGCAACTTAGCCAGAATTCCGATGCCTTAGCTAACAAAGCTTTCAAACAATAAACGGATCGGAGAAGAATAGAAAGGAAGGGAAAAGAGAAGACTGATCACGTGGGGGGTATAGCTCAGTGGTAGAGCTCTCACTTAGCACGGGAGAGGGCTGGGGTTCAATTCCCCATACCTCCATAACGTTTTGCAGCAGGACCAATAACCCAACTTTGTTCGCCCCTACCTTTGATTTGTTTCGCAATTTAACCAGAATTCCGATGCCTTAGCTAACAAAGCTTTCAAACAATAAACGGATCGGAGAAGAATAGAAAGGAAGGGAAAAGAGAAGACTGATCACGTGGGGGTATAGCTCAGTGGTAGAGCGCTCCCTTAGCATGGGAGAGGGCTGGGGTTCAATTCCCCATACCTCCATAACGTTTTGCAGCAGGACCAATAACCCAACTTTGTTGGCCCCTACCTTTGATTTGTTTCGCAACTTAGCCAGAATTCCGATGCCTTAGCTAACAAAGCTTTCAAACAATAAACGGATCGGAGAAGAATAGAAAGGAAGGGAAAAGAGAAGGCTGATCACGTGGGGGTATAGCTCAGTGGTAGAGCGCTCCCTTAGCATGGGAGAGGTCTGGGGTTCAATTCCCTATACCTCCATAACGTTTTGCAGCAGGACCAATAACCCAACTTTGTTCGCCCCTACCTTTGATTTGTTTCGCAATTTAACCAGAATTCCGATGCCTTAGCTAACAAAGCTTTCAACGATAAACGGATCGGAGAAGAATAGAAAGGAAGGGAAAAGAGAAGACTGATCACGTGGGGGGTATAGCTCAGTGGTAGAGCGCTCACTTAGCACGGGAGAGGGCTGGGGTTCAATTCCCCATACCTCCATAACGTTTTGCAGCCGGACCAATAACCCAACTTTGTTGGCCCCTACCTTTGATTTGTTTCGCAATTTAGCCAGAATTCCGATGCCTTAGCTAACAAAGCTTTCAACAATGAACGGATCGGAGAAGAATAGAAAGGAAGGGAAAAGAGAAGACTGATCACGTGGGGGTATAGCTCAGTGGTAGAGCGCTCCCTTAGCATGGGAGAGGGCTGGGGTTCAATTCCCCATACCTCCATAACGTTTTGCAGCAGGACCAATAACCCAACTTTGTTGGCCCCTACCTTTGATTTGTTTCGCAATTTAGCCAGAATTCCGATGCCTTAGCTAACAGAGCTTTCAACGATGAACGGATCGGAGAAGAATAGAAAGGAAGGGAAAAGAGAAGACTGATCACGTGGGGGGTATAGCTCAGTGGTAGAGCGCTCACTTAGCACGGGAGAGGGCTGGGGTTCAATTCCCCATACCTCCATAACGTTTTGCAGCAGGACCAATAACCCAACTTTGTTGGCCCCTACCTTTGATTTGTTTCGCAATTTAGCCAGAATTCCGATGCCTTAGCTAACAAAGCTTTCAGCAATGAACGGATCGGAGAAGAATAGAAAGGAAGGGAAAAGAGAAGACTGATCACGTGGGGGTATAGCTCAGTGGTAGAGCGCTCTCTTAGCATGGGAGAGGGCTGGGGTTCAATTCCCCATACCTCCATAACGTTTTGCAGCAGGACCAATAACCCAACTTTGTTCGCCCCTACCTTTGATTTGTTTCGCAATTTAGCCAGAATTCCGATGCCTTAGCTAACAAAGCTTTCAAACAATAAACGGATCGGAGAAGAATAGAAAGGAAGGGAAAAGAGAAGACTGATCACGTGGGGGTATAGCTCAGTGGTAGAGCGCTCCCTTAGCATGGGAGAGGGCTGGGGTTCAATTCCCCATACCTCCATAACGTTTTGCAGCAGGACCAATAACCCAACTTTGTTGGCCCCTACCTTTGATTTGTTTCGCAACTTAGCCAGAATTCCGATGCCTTAGCTAACAAAGCTTTCAAACAATAAAAGGATCGGAGAAGAATAGAAAGGAAGGGAAAAGAGAAGGCTGATCACGTGGGGGTATAGCTCAGTGGTAGAGCGCTCCCTTAGCATGGGAGAGGTCTGGGGTTCAATTCCCTATACCTCCATAACGTTTTGCAGCAGGACCAATAACCCAACTTTGTTCGCCCCTACCTTTGATTTGTTTCGCAATTTAGCCAGAATTCCGATGCCTTAGCTAACAAAGCTTTCAACAATGAACGGATCGGAGAAGAATAGAAAGGAAGGGAAAAGGGAAGACTGATCACGTGGGGGTATAGCTCAGTGGTAGAGCGCTCCCTTAGCATGGGAGAGGGCTGGGGTTCAATTCCCCATACCTCCATAACGTTTTGCAGCAGGACCAATAACCCAACTTTGTTGGCCCCTACCTTTGATTTGTTTCGCAATTTAGCCAGAATTCCGATGCCTTAGCTAACAAAGCTTTCAACGATGAACGGATCGGAGAAGAATAGAAAGAAAGGGAAAAGAGAAGACTGATCACGTGGGGGTATAGCTCAGTGGTAGAGCGCTCACTTAGCACGGGAGAGGGCTGGGGTTCAATTCCCCATACCTCCACAACGTTTTGCAGCAGGACCAATAACCCAACTTTGTTGGCCCCTACCTTTGATTTGTTTCCCAATTTAGCCAGAATTCCGATGCCTTAGCTAACAAAGCTTTCAAACAATAAACGGATCGGAGAAGAATAGAAAGGAAGGGAAAAGAGAAGACTGATCACGTGGGGGGTATAGCTCAGTGGTAGAGCGCTCACTTAGCACGGGAGAGGGCTGGGGTTCAATTCCCCATACCTCCATAACGTTTTGCGGCAGGACCAATAACCCAACTTTGTTGGCCCCTACCTTTGATTTGTTTCGCAATTTAGCCAGAATTCCGATGCCTTAGCTAACAAAGCTTTCAAACAATAAACGGATCGGAGAAGAATAGAAAGGAAGGGAAAAGAGAAGACTGATCACGTGGGGGTATAGCTCAGTGGTAGAGCGCTCCCTTAGCATGGGAGAGGGCTGGGGTTCAATTCCCCATACCTCCATAACGTTTTGCAGCAGGACCAATAACCCAACTTTGTTGGCCCCTACCTTTGATTTGTTTCGCAATTTAGCCAGAATTCCGATGCCTTAGCTAACAAAGCTTTCAAACAATAAACGGATCGGAGAAGAATAGAAAGGAAGGGAAAAGAGAAGACTGATCACGTGGGGTTATAGCTCAGTGGTAGAGCGCTCCCTTAGCATGGGAGAGGGCTGGGGTTCAATTCCCCATACCTCCATAACGTTTTGCAGCAGGACCAATAACCCAACTTTGTTGGCCCCTACCTTTGATTTGTTTCGCAACTTAGCCAGAATTCCGATGCCTTAGCTAACAAAGCTTTCAAACAATAAACGGATCGGAGAAGAATAGAAAGGAAGGGAAAAGAGAAGACTGATCACGTGGGGGGTATAGCTCAGTGGTAGAGCTCTCACTTAGCACGGGAGAGGGCTGGGGTTCAATTCCCCATACCTCCATAACGTTTTGCAGCAGGACCAATAACCCAACTTTGTTCGCCCCTACCTTTGATTTGTTTCGCAATTTAACCAGAATTCCGATGCCTTAGCTAACAAAGCTTTCAAACAATAAACGGATCGGAGAAGAATAGAAAGGAAGGGAAAAGAGAAGACTGATCACGTGGGGGTATAGCTCAGTGGTAGAGCGCTCCCTTAGCATGGGAGAGGGCTGGGGTTCAATTCCCCATACCTCCATAACGTTTTGCAGCAGGACCAATAACCCAACTTTGTTGGCCCCTACCTTTGATTTGTTTCGCAACTTAGCCAGAATTCCGATGCCTTAGCTAACAAAGCTTTCAAACAATAAACGGATCGGAGAAGAATAGAAAGGAAGGGAAAAGAGAAGGCTGATCACGTGGGGGTATAGCTCAGTGGTAGAGCGCTCCCTTAGCATGGGAGAGGTCTGGGGTTCAATTCCCTATACCTCCATAACGTTTTGCAGCAGGACCAATAACCCAACTTTGTTCGCCCCTACCTTTGATTTGTTTCGCAATTTAACCAGAATTCCGATGCCTTAGCTAACAAAGCTTTCAACGATAAACGGATCGGAGAAGAATAGAAAGGAAGGGAAAAGAGAAGACTGATCACGTGGGGGGTATAGCTCAGTGGTAGAGCGCTCACTTAGCACGGGAGAGGGCTGGGGTTCAATTCCCCATACCTCCATAACGTTTTGCAGCAGGACCAATAACCCAACTTTGTTGGCCCCTACCTTTGATTTGTTTCGCAATTTAGCCAGAATTCCGATGCCTTAGCTAACAAAGCTTTCAACAATGAACGGATCGGAGAAGAATAGAAAGGAAGGGAAAAGAGAAGACTGATCACGTGGGGGTATAGCTCAGTGGTAGAGCGCTCCCTTAGCATGGGAGAGGGCTGGGGTTCAATTCCCCATACCTCCATAACGTTTTGCAGCAGGACCAATAACCCAACTTTGTTGGCCCCTACCTTTGATTTGTTTCGCAATTTAGCCAGAATTCCGATGCCTTAGCTAACAGAGCTTTCAACGATGAACGGATCGGAGAAGAATAGAAAGGAAGGGAAAAGAGAAGACTGATCACGTGGGGGGTATAGCTCAGTGGTAGAGCGCTCACTTAGCACGGGAGAGGGCTGGGGTTCAATTCCCCATACCTCCATAACGTTTTGCAGCAGGACCAATAACCCAACTTTGTTGGCCCCTACCTTTGATTTGTTTCGCAATTTAGCCAGAATTCCGATGCCTTAGCTAACAAAGCTTTCAGCAATGAACGGATCGGAGAAGAATAGAAAGGAAGGGAAAAGAGAAGACTGATCACGTGGGGGTATAGCTCAGTGGTAGAGCGCTCTCTTAGCATGGGAGAGGGCTGGGGTTCAATTCCCCATACCTCCATAACGTTTTGCAGCAGGACCAATAACCCAACTTTGTTGGCCCCTACCTTTGATTTGTTTCGCAACTTAGCCAGAATTCCGATGCCTTAGCTAACAAAGCTTTCAAACAATAAACGGATCGGAGAAGAATAGAAAGGAAGGGAAAAGAGAAGGCTGATCACGTGGGGGTATAGCTCAGTGGTAGAGCGCTCCCTTAGCATGGGAGAGGTCTGGGGTTCAATTCCCCATACCTCCATAACGTTTTGCAGCAGGACCAATAACCCAACTTTGTTCGCCCCTACCTTTGATTTGTTTCGCAATTTAGCCAGAATTCCGATGCCTTAGCTAACAAAGCTTTCAAACAATAAACGGATCGGAGAAGAATAGAGAGGAAGGGAAAAGAGAAGACTGATCACGTGGGGGTATAGCTCAGTGGTAGAGCGCTCACTTAGCACGGGAGAGGGCTGGGGTTCAATTCCCCATACCTCCATAACGTTTTGCAGCAGGACCAATAACCCAACTTTGTTGGCCCCTACCTTTGATTTGTTTCGCAATTTAGCCAGAATTCCGATGCCTTAGCTAACAAAGCTTTCAACGATGAACGGATCGGAGAAGAATAGAAAGGAAGGGAAAAGAGAAGACTGATCACGTGGGGGGTATAGCTCAGTGGTAGAGCGCTCACTTAGCACGGGAGAGGGCTGGGGTTCAATTCCCCATACCTCCATAACGTTTTGCAGCAGGACCAATAACCCAACTTTGTTGGCCCCTACCTTTGATTTGTTTCGCAATTTAGCCAGAATTCCGATGCCTTAGCTAACAAAGCTTTCAGCAATGAACGGATCGGAGAAGAATAGAAAGGAAGGGAAAAGAGAAGACTGATCACGTGGGGGTATAGCTCAGTGGTAGAGCGCTCCCTTAGCATGGGAGAGGGCTGGGGTTCAATTCCCCATACCTCCATAACGTTTTGCAGCAGGACCAATAACCCAACTTTGTTGGCCCCTACCTTTGATTTGTTTCGCAACTTAGCCAGAATTCCGATGCCTTAGCTAACAAAGCTTTCAAACAATAAACGGATCGGAGAAGAATAGAAAGGAAGGGAAAAGAGAAGGCTGATCACGTGGGGGTATAGCTCAGTGGTAGAGCGCTCCCTTAGCATGGGAGAGGTCTGGGGTTCAATTCCCCATACCTCCATAACGTTTTGCAGCAGGACCAATAACCCAACTTTGTTCGCCCCTACCTTTGATTTGTTTCGCAATTTAGCCAGAATTCCGATGCCTTAGCTAACAAAGCTTTCAAACAATAAACGGATCGGAGAAGAATAGAAAGGAAGGGAAAAGAGAAGACTGATCACGTGGGGGTATAGCTCAGTGGTAGAGCGCTCCCTTAGCATGGGAGAGGGCTGGGGTTCAATTCCCCATACCTCCATAACGTTTTGCAGCAGGACCAATAACCCAACTTTGTTGGCCCCTACCTTTGATTTGTTTCGCAACTTAGCCAGAATTCCGATGCCTTAGCTAACAAAGCTTTCAAACAATAAAAGGATCGGAGAAGAATAGAAAGGAAGGGAAAAGAGAAGGCTGATCACGTGGGGGTATAGCTCAGTGGTAGAGCGCTCCCTTAGCATGGGAGAGGTCTGGGGTTCAATTCCCTATACCTCCATAACGTTTTGCAGCAGGACCAATAACCCAACTTTGTTCGCCCCTACCTTTGATTTGTTTCGCAATTTAACCAGAATTCCGATGCCTTAGCTAACAAAGCTTTCAACGATGAACGGATCGGAGAAGAATAGAAAGGAAGGGAAAAGAGAAGACTGATCACGTGGGGGGTATAGCTCAGTGGTAGAGCGCTCACTTAGCACGGGAGAGGGCTGGGGTTCAATTCCCCATACCTCCATAACGTTTTGCAGCAGGACCAATAACCCAACTTTGTTGGCCCCTACCTTTGATTTGTTTCGCAATTTAGCCAGAATTTCGATGCCTTAGCTAACAAAGCTTTCAACAATGAACGGATCGGAGAAGAATAGAAAGGAAGGGAAAAGAGAAGACTGATCACGTGGGGGTATAGCTCAGTGGTAGAGCGCTCCCTTAGCATGGGAGAGGGCTGGGGTTCAATTCCCCATACCTCCATAACGTTTTGCAGCAGGACCAATAACCCAACTTTGTTGGCCCCTACCTTTGATTTGTTTCGCAATTTAGCCAGAATTCCGATGCCTTAGCTAACAAAGCTTTCAAACAATAAACGGATCGGAGAAGAATAGAAAGGAAGGGAAAAGAGAAGACTGATCACGTGGGGGTATAGCTCAGTGGTAGAGCGCTCCCTTAGCATGGGAGAGGGCTGGGGTTCAATTCCCCATACCTCCATAACGTTTTGCAGCAGGACCAATAACCCAACTTTGTTGGCCCCTACCTTTGATTTGTTTCGCAACTTAGCCAGAATTCCGATGCCTTAGCTAACAAAGCTTTCAAACAATAAACGGATCGGAGAAGAATAGAAAGGAAGGGAAAAGAGAAGGCTGATCACGTGGGGGTATAGCTCAGTGGTAGAGCGCTCCCTTAGCATGGGAGAGGTCTGGGGTTCAATTCCCTATACCTCCATAACGTTTTGCAGCAGGACCAATAACCCAACTTTGTTCGCCCCTACCTTTGATTTGTTTCGCAATTTAACCAGAATTCCGATGCCTTAGCTAACAAAGCTTTCAACGATGAACGGATCGGAGAAGAATAGAAAGGAAGGGAAAAGAGAAGACTGATCACGTGGGGGGTATAGCTCAGTGGTAGAGCGCTCACTTAGCACGGGAGAGGGCTGGGGTTCAATTCCCCATACCTCCATAACGTTTTGCAGCAGGACCAATAACCCAACTTTGTTGGCCCCTACCTTTGATTTGTTTCGCAATTTAGCCAGAATTTCGATGCCTTAGCTAACAAAGCTTTCAACAATGAACGGATCGGAGAAGAATAGAAAGGAAGGGAAAAGAGAAGACTGATCACGTGGGGGTATAGCTCAGTGGTAGAGCGCTCCCTTAGCATGGGAGAGGGCTGGGGTTCAATTCCCCATACCTCCATAACGTTTTGCAGCAGGACCAATAACCCAACTTTGTTGGCCCCTACCTTTGATTTGTTTCGCAACTTAGCCAGAATTCCGATGCCTTAGCTAACAAAGCTTTCAAACAATAAACGGATCGGAGAAGAATAGAAAGGAAGGGAAAAGAGAAGGCTGATCACGTGGGGGTATAGCTCAGTGGTAGAGCGCTCCCTTAGCATGGGAGAGGTCTGGGGTTCAATTCCCTATACCTCCATAACGTTTTGCAGCAGGACCAATAACCCAACTTTGTTGGCCCCTACCTTTGATTTGTTTCGCAATTTAGCCAGAATTTCGATGCCTTAGCTAACAAAGCTTTCAACAATGAACGGATCGGAGAAGAATAGAAAGGAAGGGAAAAGAGAAGACTGATCACGTGGGGGTATAGCTCAGTGGTAGAGCGCTCCCTTAGCATGGGAGAGGGCTGGGGTTCAATTCCCCATACCTCCATAACGTTTTGCAGCAGGACCAATAACCCAACTTTGTTGGCCCCTACCTTTGATTTGTTTCGCAATTTAGCCAGAATTCCGATGCCTTAGCTAACAAAGCTTTCAACGATGAACGGATCGGAGAAGAATAGAAAGGAAGGGAAAAGAGAAGACTGATCACGTGGGGGGTATAGCTCAGTGGTAGAGCGCTCACTTAGCACGGGAGAGGGCTGGGGTTCAATTCCCCATACCTCCATAACGTTTTGCAGCAGGACCAATAACCCAACTTTGTTGGCCCCTACCTTTGATTTGTTTCGCAATTTAGCCAGAATTCCGATGCCTTAGCTAACAAAGCTTTCAGCAATGAACGGATCGGAGAAGAATAGAAAGGAAGGGAAAAGAGAAGACTGATCACGTGGGGGTATAGCTCAGTGGTAGAGCGCTCCCTTAGCATGGGAGAGGGCTGGGGTTCAATTCCCCATACCTCCATAACGTTTTGCAGCAGGACCAATAACCCAACTTTGTTGGCCCCTACCTTTGATTTGTTTCGCAACTTAGCCAGAATTCCGATGCCTTAGCTAACAAAGCTTTCAAACAATAAACGGATCGGAGAAGAATAGAAAGGAAGGGAAAAGAGAAGACTGATCACGTGGGGGTATAGCTCAGTGGTAGAGCGCTCCCTTAGCATGGGAGAGGGCTGGGGTTCAATTCCCCATACCTCCATAACGTTTTGCAGCAGGACCAATAACCCAACTTTGTTGGCCCCTACCTTTAATTTGTTTCGCAACTTAGCCAGAATTCCGATGCCTTAGCTAACAAAGCTTTCAACAATGAACGGATCGGAGAAGAATAGAAAGGAAGGGAAAAGAGAAGACTGATCACGTGGGGGTATAGCTCAGTGGTAGAGCGCTCCCTTAGCATGGGAGAGGGTTGGGGTTCAATTCCCCATACCTCCATAACGTTTTGCAGCAGGACCAATAACCCAACTTTGTTGGCCCCTACCTTTAATTTGTTTCGCAACTTAGCCAGAATTCCGATGCCTTAGCTAACAAAGCTTTCAACAATGAACGGATCGGAGAAGAATAGAAAGGAAGGGAAAAGAGAAGACTGATCACGTGGGGGTATAGCTCAGTGGTAGAGCGCTCCCTTAGCATGGGAGAGGTCTGGGGTTCAATTCCCCATACCTCCATAACGTTTTGCAGCAGGACCAATAACCCAACTTTGTTCGCCCCTACCTTTGATTTGTTTCGCAATTTAGCCAGAATTCCGATGCCTTAGCTAACAAAGCTTTCAACGATGAACGGATCGGAGAAGAATAGAAAGGAAGGGAAAAGAGAAGACTGATCACGTGGGGGGTATAGCTCAGTGGTAGAGGGCTCACTTAGCACGGGAGAGGGCTGGGGTTCAATTCCCCATACCTCCATAACGTTTTGCAGCAGGACCAATAACCCAACTTTGTTGGCCCCTACCTTTGATTTGTTTCGCAATTTAGCCAGAATTCCGATGCCTTAACTAACAAAGCTTTCAAACAATAAACGGATCGGAGAAGAATAGAAAGGAAGGGAAAAGAGAAGACTGTTCACGTGGGGGTATAGCTCAGTGGTAGAGCGCTCCCTTAGCATGGGAGAGGGCTGGGGTTCAATTCCCCATACCTCAACGTTTTGCAGCAGGACCAATAACCCAACTTTGTTGGCCCCTACCTTTGATTTGTTTCGCAACTTAGCCAGAATTCCGATGCCTTAGCTAACAAAGCTTTCAAACAATAAACGGATCGGAGAAGAATAGAAAGGAAGGGAAAAGAGAAGACTGATCACGTGGGGGTATAGCTCAGTGGTAGAGCGCTCCCTTAGCATGGGAGAGGGCTGGGGTTCAATTCCCCATACCTCCATAACGTTTTGCAGCAGGACCAATAACCCAACTTTGTTGGCCCCTACCTTTGATTTGTTTCGCAATTTAGCCAGAATTCCGATGCCTTAGCTAACAAAGCTTTCAACGATGAACGGATCGGAGAAGAATAGAAAGGAAGGGAAAAGAGAAGACTGATCACGTGGGGGGTATAGCTCAGTGGTAGAGCGCTCACTTAGCACGGGAGAGGGCTGGGGTTCAATTCCCCATACCTCCATAACGTTTTGCAGCAGGACCAATAACCCAACTTTGTTGGCCCCTACCTTTGATTTGTTTCGCAATTTAGCCAGAATTCCGATGCCTTAGCTAACAAAGCTTTCAGCAATGAACGGATCGGAGAAGAATAGAAAGGAAGGGAAAAGAGAAGACTGATCACGTGGGGGTATAGCTCAGTGGTAGAGCGCTCCCTTAGCATGGGAGAGGGCTGGGGTTCAATTCCCCATACCTCCATAACGTTTTGCAGCAGGACCAATAACCCAACTTTGTTGGCCCCTACCTTTGATTTGTTTCGCAACTTAGCCAGAATTCCGATGCCTTAGCTAACAAAGCTTTCAAACAATAAACGGATCGGAGAAGAATAGAAAGGAAGGGAAAAGAGAAGACTGATCACGTGGGGGTATAGCTCAGTGGTAGAGCGCTCCCTTAGCATGGGAGAGGGCTGGGGTTCAATTCCCCATACCTCCATAACGTTTTGCAGCAGGACCAATAACCCAACTTTGTTGGCCCCTACCTTTAATTTGTTTCGCAACTTAGCCAGAATTCCGATGCCTTAGCTAACAAAGCTTTCAACAATGAACGGATCGGAGAAGAATAGAAAGGAAGGGAAAAGAGAAGACTGATCACGTGGGGGTATAGCTCAGTGGTAGAGCGCTCCCTTAGCATGGGAGAGGGTTGGGGTTCAATTCCCCATACCTCCATAACGTTTTGCAGCAGGACCAATAACCCAACTTTGTTGGCCCCTACCTTTAATTTGTTTCGCAACTTAGCCAGAATTCCGATGCCTTAGCTAACAAAGCTTTCAACAATGAACGGATCGGAGAAGAATAGAAAGGAAGGGAAAAGAGAAGACTGATCACGTGGGGGTATAGCTCAGTGGTAGAGCGCTCCCTTAGCATGGGAGAGGTCTGGGGTTCAATTCCCCATACCTCCATAACGTTTTGCAGCAGGACCAATAACCCAACTTTGTTCGCCCCTACCTTTGATTTGTTTCGCAATTTAGCCAGAATTCCGATGCCTTAGCTAACAAAGCTTTCAACGATGAACGGATCGGAGAAGAATAGAAAGGAAGGGAAAAGAGAAGACTGATCACGTGGGGGGTATAGCTCAGTGGTAGAGGGCTCACTTAGCACGGGAGAGGGCTGGGGTTCAATTCCCCATACCTCCATAACGTTTTGCAGCAGGACCAATAACCCAACTTTGTTGGCCCCTACCTTTGATTTGTTTCGCAATTTAGCCAGAATTCCGATGCCTTAACTAACAAAGCTTTCAAACAATAAACGGATCGGAGAAGAATAGAAAGGAAGGGAAAAGAGAAGACTGTTCACGTGGGGGTATAGCTCAGTGGTAGAGCGCTCCCTTAGCATGGGAGAGGGCTGGGGTTCAATTCCCCATACCTCAACGTTTTGCAGCAGGACCAATAACCCAACTTTGTTGGCCCCTACCTTTGATTTGTTTCGCAACTTAGCCAGAATTCCGATGCCTTAGCTAACAAAGCTTTCAAACAATAAACGGATCGGAGAAGAATAGAAAGGAAGGGAAAAGAGAAGACTGATCACGTGGGGGTATAGCTCAGTGGTAGAGCGCTCCCTTAGCATGGGAGAGGGCTGGGGTTCAATTCCCCATACCTCCATAACGTTTTGCAGCAGGACCAATAACCCAACTTTGTTGGCCCCTACCTTTGATTTGTTTCGCAACTTAGCCAGAATTCCGATGCCTTAGCTAACAAAGCTTTCAAACAATAAACGGATCGGAGAAGAATAGAAAGGAAGGGAAAAGAGAAGGCTGATCACGTGGGGGTATAGCTCAGTGGTAGAGCGCTCCCTTAGCATGGGAGAGGTCTGGGGTTCAATTCCCTATACCTCCATAACGTTTTGCAGCAGGACCAATAACCCAACTTTGTTCGCCCCTACCTTTGATTTGTTTCGCAATTTAACCAGAATTCCGATGCCTTAGCTAACAAAGCTTTCAACGATGAACGGATCGGAGAAGAATAGAAAGGAAGGGAAAAGAGAAGACTGATCACGTGGGGGGTATAGCTCAGTGGTAGAGCGCTCACTTAGCACGGGAGAGGGCTGGGGTTCAATTCCCCATACCTCCATAACGTTTTGCAGCAGGACCAATAACCCAACTTTGTTGGCCCCTACCTTTGATTTGTTTCGCAATTTAGCCAGAATTCCGATGCCTTAGCTAACAAAGCTTTCAACGATGAACGGATCGGAGAAGAATAGAAAGGAAGGGAAAAGAGAAGACTGATCACGTGGGGGGTATAGCTCAGTGGTAGAGCGCTCACTTAGCACGGGAGAGGGCTGGGGTTCAATTCCCCATACCTCCATAACGTTTTGCAGCAGGACCAATAACCCAACTTTGTTCGCCCCTACCTTTGATTTGTTTCGCAATTTAACCAGAATTCCGATGCCTTAGCTAACAAAGCTTTCAACGATGAACGGATCGGAGAAGAATAGAAAGGAAGGGAAAAGAGAAGACTGATCACGTGGGGGTATAGCTCAGTGGTAGAGCGCTCCCTTAGCATGGGAGAGGGCTGGGGTTCAATTCCCCATACCTCCATAACGTTTTGCAGCAGGACCAATAACCCAACTTTGTTGGCCCCTACCTTTGATTTGTTTCGCAACTTAGCCAGAATTCCGATGCCTTAGCTAACAAAGCTTTCAAACAATAAACGGATCGGAGAAGAATAGAAAGGAAGGGAAAAGAGAAGGCTGATCACGTGGGGGTATAGCTCAGTGGTAGAGCGCTCCCTTAGCATGGGAGAGGTCTGGGGTTCAATTCCCTATACCTCCATAACGTTTTGCAGCAGGACCAATAACCCAACTTTGTTCGCCCCTACCTTTGATTTGTTTCGCAATTTAACCAGAATTCCGATGCCTTAGCTAACAAAGCTTTCAACGATGAACGGATCGGAGAAGAATAGAAAGGAAGGGAAAAGAGAAGACTGATCACGTGGGGGGTATAGCTCAGTGGTAGAGCGCTCACTTAGCACGGGAGAGGGCTGGGGTTCAATTCCCCATACCTCCATAACGTTTTGCAGCAGGACCAATAACCCAACTTTGTTGGCCCCTACCTTTGATTTGTTTCGCAATTTAGCCAGAATTTCGATGCCTTAGCTAACAAAGCTTTCAACAATGAACGGATCGGAGAAGAATAGAAAGGAAGGGAAAAGAGAAGACTGATCACGTGGGGGTATAGCTCAGTGGTAGAGCGCTCCCTTAGCATGGGAGAGGGCTGGGGTTCAATTCCCCATACCTCCATAACGTTTTGCAGCAGGACCAATAACCCAACTTTGTTGGCCCCTACCTTTGATTTGTTTCGCAATTTAGCCAGAATTCCGATGCCTTAGCTAACAAAGCTTTCAACGATGAACGGATCGGAGAAGAATAGAAAGGAAGGGAAAAGAGAAGACTGATCACGTGGGGGGTATAGCTCAGTGGTAGAGCGCTCACTTAGCACGGGAGAGGGCTGGGGTTCAATTCCCCATACCTCCATAACGTTTTGCAGCAGGACCAATAACCCAACTTTGTTGGCCCCTACCTTTGATTTGTTTCGCAATTTAGCCAGAATTCCGATGCCTTAGCTAACAAAGCTTTCAGCAATGAACGGATCGGAGAAGAATAGAAAGGAAGGGAAAAGAGAAGACTGATCACGTGGGGGTATAGCTCAGTGGTAGAGCGCTCCCTTAGCATGGGAGAGGGCTGGGGTTCAATTCCCCATACCTCCATAACGTTTTGCAGCAGGACCAATAACCCAACTTTGTTGGCCCCTACCTTTAATTTGTTTCGCAACTTAGCCAGAATTCCGATGCCTTAGCTAACAAAGCTTTCAACAATGAACGGATCGGAGAAGAATAGAAAGGAAGGGAAAAGAGAAGACTGATCACGTGGGGGTATAGCTCAGTGGTAGAGCGCTCCCTTAGCATGGGAGAGGGTTGGGGTTCAATTCCCCATACCTCCATAACGTTTTGCAGCAGGACCAATAACCCAACTTTGTTGGCCCCTACCTTTAATTTGTTTCGCAACTTAGCCAGAATTCCGATGCCTTAGCTAACAAAGCTTTCAACAATGAACGGATCGGAGAAGAATAGAAAGGAAGGGAAAAGAGAAGACTGATCACGTGGGGGTATAGCTCAGTGGTAGAGCGCTCCCTTAGCATGGGAGAGGTCTGGGGTTCAATTCCCCATACCTCCATAACGTTTTGCAGCAGGACCAATAACCCAACTTTGTTCGCCCCTACCTTTGATTTGTTTCGCAATTTAGCCAGAATTCCGATGCCTTAGCTAACAAAGCTTTCAACGATGAACGGATCGGAGAAGAATAGAAAGGAAGGGAAAAGAGAAGACTGATCACGTGGGGGGTATAGCTCAGTGGTAGAGGGCTCACTTAGCACGGGAGAGGGCTGGGGTTCAATTCCCCATACCTCCATAACGTTTTGCAGCAGGACCAATAACCCAACTTTGTTGGCCCCTACCTTTGATTTGTTTCGCAATTTAGCCAGAATTCCGATGCCTTAACTAACAAAGCTTTCAAACAATAAACGGATCGGAGAAGAATAGAAAGGAAGGGAAAAGAGAAGACTGTTCACGTGGGGGTATAGCTCAGTGGTAGAGCGCTCCCTTAGCATGGGAGAGGGCTGGGGTTCAATTCCCCATACCTCAACGTTTTGCAGCAGGACCAATAACCCAACTTTGTTGGCCCCTACCTTTGATTTGTTTCGCAACTTAGCCAGAATTCCGATGCCTTAGCTAACAAAGCTTTCAAACAATAAACGGATCGGAGAAGAATAGAAAGGAAGGGAAAAGAGAAGACTGATCACGTGGGGGTATAGCTCAGTGGTAGAGCGCTCCCTTAGCATGGGAGAGGGCTGGGGTTCAATTCCCCATACCTCCATAACGTTTTGCAGCAGGACCAATAACCCAACTTTGTTGGCCCCTACCTTTGATTTGTTTCGCAACTTAGCCAGAATTCCGATGCCTTAGCTAACAAAGCTTTCAAACAATAAACGGATCGGAGAAGAATAGAAAGGAAGGGAAAAGAGAAGGCTGATCACGTGGGGGTATAGCTCAGTGGTAGAGCGCTCCCTTAGCATGGGAGAGGTCTGGGGTTCAATTCCCTATACCTCCATAACGTTTTGCAGCAGGACCAATAACCCAACTTTGTTCGCCCCTACCTTTGATTTGTTTCGCAATTTAACCAGAATTCCGATGCCTTAGCTAACAAAGCTTTCAACGATGAACGGATCGGAGAAGAATAGAAAGGAAGGGAAAAGAGAAGACTGATCACGTGGGGGGTATAGCTCAGTGGTAGAGCGCTCACTTAGCACGGGAGAGGGCTGGGGTTCAATTCCCCATACCTCCATAACGTTTTGCAGCAGGACCAATAACCCAACTTTGTTGGCCCCTACCTTTGATTTGTTTCGCAATTTAGCCAGAATTCCGATGCCTTAGCTAACAAAGCTTTCAACGATGAACGGATCGGAGAAGAATAGAAAGGAAGGGAAAAGAGAAGACTGATCACGTGGGGGGTATAGCTCAGTGGTAGAGCGCTCACTTAGCACGGGAGAGGGCTGGGGTTCAATTCCCCATACCTCCATAACGTTTTGCAGCAGGACCAATAACCCAACTTTGTTGGCCCCTACCTTTGATTTGTTTCGCAATTTAGCCAGAATTCCGATGCCTTAGCTAACAAAGCTTTCAGCAATGAACGGATCGGAGAAGAATAGAAAGGAAGGGAAAAGAGAAGACTGATCACGTGGGGGTATAGCTCAGTGGTAGAGCGCTCCCTTAGCATGGGAGAGGGCTGGGGTTCAATTCCCCATACCTCCATAACGTTTTGCAGCAGGACCAATAACCCAACTTTGTTGGCCCCTACCTTTGATTTGTTTCGCAACTTAGCCAGAATTCCGATGCCTTAGCTAACAAAGCTTTCAAACAATAAACGGATCGGAGAAGAATAGAAAGGAAGGGAAAAGAGAAGACTGATCACGTGGGGGTATAGCTCAGTGGTAGAGCGCTCCCTTAGCATGGGAGAGGGCTGGGGTTCAATTCCCCATACCTCCATAACGTTTTGCAGCAGGACCAATAACCCAACTTTGTTGGCCCCTACCTTTAATTTGTTTCGCAACTTAGCCAGAATTCCGATGCCTTAGCTAACAAAGCTTTCAACAATGAACGGATCGGAGAAGAATAGAAAGGAAGGGAAAAGAGAAGACTGATCACGTGGGGGTATAGCTCAGTGGTAGAGCGCTCCCTTAGCATGGGAGAGGGTTGGGGTTCAATTCCCCATACCTCCATAACGTTTTGCAGCAGGACCAATAACCCAACTTTGTTGGCCCCTACCTTTAATTTGTTTCGCAACTTAGCCAGAATTCCGATGCCTTAGCTAACAAAGCTTTCAACAATGAACGGATCGGAGAAGAATAGAAAGGAAGGGAAAAGAGAAGACTGATCACGTGGGGGTATAGCTCAGTGGTAGAGCGCTCCCTTAGCATGGGAGAGGTCTGGGGTTCAATTCCCCATACCTCCATAACGTTTTGCAGCAGGACCAATAACCCAACTTTGTTCGCCCCTACCTTTGATTTGTTTCGCAATTTAGCCAGAATTCCGATGCCTTAGCTAACAAAGCTTTCAACGATGAACGGATCGGAGAAGAATAGAAAGGAAGGGAAAAGAGAAGACTGATCACGTGGGGGGTATAGCTCAGTGGTAGAGGGCTCACTTAGCACGGGAGAGGGCTGGGGTTCAATTCCCCATACCTCCATAACGTTTTGCAGCAGGACCAATAACCCAACTTTGTTGGCCCCTACCTTTGATTTGTTTCGCAATTTAGCCAGAATTCCGATGCCTTAACTAACAAAGCTTTCAAACAATAAACGGATCGGAGAAGAATAGAAAGGAAGGGAAAAGAGAAGACTGTTCACGTGGGGGTATAGCTCAGTGGTAGAGCGCTCCCTTAGCATGGGAGAGGGCTGGGGTTCAATTCCCCATACCTCAACGTTTTGCAGCAGGACCAATAACCCAACTTTGTTGGCCCCTACCTTTGATTTGTTTCGCAACTTAGCCAGAATTCCGATGCCTTAGCTAACAAAGCTTTCAAACAATAAACGGATCGGAGAAGAATAGAAAGGAAGGGAAAAGAGAAGACTGATCACGTGGGGGTATAGCTCAGTGGTAGAGCGCTCCCTTAGCATGGGAGAGGGCTGGGGTTCAATTCCCCATACCTCCATAACGTTTTGCAGCAGGACCAATAACCCAACTTTGTTGGCCCCTACCTTTGATTTGTTTCGCAACTTAGCCAGAATTCCGATGCCTTAGCTAACAAAGCTTTCAAACAATAAACGGATCGGAGAAGAATAGAAAGGAAGGGAAAAGAGAAGGCTGATCACGTGGGGGTATAGCTCAGTGGTAGAGCGCTCCCTTAGCATGGGAGAGGGCTGGGGTTCAATTCCCCATACCTCAACGTTTTGCAGCAGGACCAATAACCCAACTTTGTTGGCCCCTACCTTTGATTTGTTTCGCAACTTAGCCAGAATTCCGATGCCTTAGCTAACAAAGCTTTCAAACAATAAACGGATCGGAGAAGAATAGAAAGGAAGGGAAAAGAGAAGACTGATCACGTGGGGGTATAGCTCAGTGGTAGAGCGCTCCCTTAGCATGGGAGAGGGCTGGGGTTCAATTCCCCATACCTCCATAACGTTTTGCAGCAGGACCAATAACCCAACTTTGTTGGCCCCTACCTTTGATTTGTTTCGCAACTTAGCCAGAATTCCGATGCCTTAGCTAACAAAGCTTTCAAACAATAAACGGATCGGAGAAGAATAGAAAGGAAGGGAAAAGAGAAGGCTGATCACGTGGGGGTATAGCTCAGTGGTAGAGCGCTCCCTTAGCATGGGAGAGGTCTGGGGTTCAATTCCCTATACCTCCATAACGTTTTGCAGCAGGACCAATAACCCAACTTTGTTCGCCCCTACCTTTGATTTGTTTCGCAATTTAACCAGAATTCCGATGCCTTAGCTAACAAAGCTTTCAACGATGAACGGATCGGAGAAGAATAGAAAGGAAGGGAAAAGAGAAGACTGATCACGTGGGGGGTATAGCTCAGTGGTAGAGCGCTCACTTAGCACGGGAGAGGGCTGGGGTTCAATTCCCCATACCTCCATAACGTTTTGCAGCAGGACCAATAACCCAACTTTGTTGGCCCCTACCTTTGATTTGTTTCGCAATTTAGCCAGAATTCCGATGCCTTAGCTAACAAAGCTTTCAACGATGAACGGATCGGAGAAGAATAGAAAGGAAGGGAAAAGAGAAGACTGTTCACGTGGGGGGTATAGCTCAGTGGTAGAGCGCTCACTTAGCACGGGAGAGGGCTGGGGTTCAATTCCCCATACCTCCATAACGTTTTGCAGCAGGACCAATAACCCAACTTTGTTGGCCCCTACCTTTGATTTGTTTCGCAATTTAGCCAGAATTCCGATGCCTTAGCTAACAAAGCTTTCAGCAATGAACGGATCGGAGAAGAATAGAAAGGAAGGGAAAAGAGAAGACTGATCACGTGGGGGTATAGCTCAGTGGTAGAGCGCTCCCTTAGCATGGGAGAGGGCTGGGGTTCAATTCCCCATACCTCCATAACGTTTTGCAGCAGGACCAATAACCCAACTTTGTTGGCCCCTACCTTTGATTTGTTTCGCAACTTAGCCAGAATTCCGATGCCTTAGCTAACAAAGCTTTCAAACAATAAACGGATCGGAGAAGAATAGAAAGGAAGGGAAAAGAGAAGACTGATCACGTGGGGGTATAGCTCAGTGGTAGAGCGCTCCCTTAGCATGGGAGAGGGCTGGGGTTCAATTCCCCATACCTCCATAACGTTTTGCAGCAGGACCAATAACCCAACTTTGTTGGCCCCTACCTTTAATTTGTTTCGCAACTTAGCCAGAATTCCGATGCCTTAGCTAACAAAGCTTTCAACAATGAACGGATCGGAGAAGAATAGAAAGGAAGGGAAAAGAGAAGACTGATCACGTGGGGGTATAGCTCAGTGGTAGAGCGCTCCCTTAGCATGGGAGAGGGTTGGGGTTCAATTCCCCATACCTCCATAACGTTTTGCAGCAGGACCAATAACCCAACTTTGTTGGCCCCTACCTTTAATTTGTTTCGCAACTTAGCCAGAATTCCGATGCCTTAGCTAACAAAGCTTTCAACAATGAACGGATCGGAGAAGAATAGAAAGGAAGGGAAAAGAGAAGACTGATCACGTGGGGGTATAGCTCAGTGGTAGAGCGCTCCCTTAGCATGGGAGAGGTCTGGGGTTCAATTCCCCATACCTCCATAACGTTTTGCAGCAGGACCAATAACCCAACTTTGTTCGCCCCTACCTTTGATTTGTTTCGCAATTTAGCCAGAATTCCGATGCCTTAGCTAACAAAGCTTTCAACGATGAACGGATCGGAGAAGAATAGAAAGGAAGGGAAAAGAGAAGACTGATCACGTGGGGGGTATAGCTCAGTGGTAGAGGGCTCACTTAGCACGGGAGAGGGCTGGGGTTCAATTCCCCATACCTCCATAACGTTTTGCAGCAGGACCAATAACCCAACTTTGTTGGCCCCTACCTTTGATTTGTTTCGCAATTTAGCCAGAATTCCGATGCCTTAACTAACAAAGCTTTCAAACAATAAACGGATCGGAGAAGAATAGAAAGGAAGGGAAAAGAGAAGACTGTTCACGTGGGGGTATAGCTCAGTGGTAGAGCGCTCCCTTAGCATGGGAGAGGGCTGGGGTTCAATTCCCCATACCTCAACGTTTTGCAGCAGGACCAATAACCCAACTTTGTTGGCCCCTACCTTTGATTTGTTTCGCAACTTAGCCAGAATTCCGATGCCTTAGCTAACAAAGCTTTCAAACAATAAACGGATCGGAGAAGAATAGAAAGGAAGGGAAAAGAGAAGACTGATCACGTGGGGGTATAGCTCAGTGGTAGAGCGCTCCCTTAGCATGGGAGAGGTCTGGGGTTCAATTCCCCATACCTCCATAACGTTTTGCAGCAGGACCAATAACCCAACTTTGTTCGCCCCTACCTTTGATTTGTTTCGCAATTTAGCCAGAATTCCGATGCCTTAGCTAACAAAGCTTTCAACGATGAACGGATCGGAGAAGAATAGAAAGGAAGGGAAAAGAGAAGACTGATCACGTGGGGGGTATAGCTCAGTGGTAGAGCGCTCACTTAGCACGGGAGAGGGCTGGGGTTCAATTCCCCATACCTCCATAACGTTTTGCAGCAGGACCAATAACCCAACTTTGTTGGCCCCTACCTTTGATTTGTTTCGCAATTTAGCCAGAATTCCGATTCCTTAACTAACAAAGCTTTCAAACAATAAACGGATCGGAGAAGAATAGAAAGGAAGGGAAAAGAGAAGACTGATCACGTGGGGGTATAGCTCAGTGGTAGAGCGCTCCCTTAGCATGGGAGAGGGCTGGGGTTCAATTCCCCATACCTCAACGTTTTGCAGCAGGACCAATAACCCAACTTTGTTGGCCCCTACCTTTGATTTGTTTCGCAATTTAGCCAGAATTCCGATGCCTTAGCTAACAAAGCTTTCAAACAATAAACGGATCGGAGAAGAATAGAAAGGAAGGGAAAAGAGAAGACTGATCACGTGGGGGTATAGCTCAGTGGTAGAGCGCTCCCTTAGCATGGGAGAGGTCTGGGGTTCAATTCCCCATACCTCCATAACGTTTTGCAGCAGGACCAATAACCCAACTTTGTTCGCCCCTACCTTTGATTTGTTTCGCAATTTAGCCAGAATTCCGATGCCTTAGCTAACAAAGCTTTCAACGATGAACGGATCGGAGAAGAATAGAAAGGAAGGGAAAAGAGAAGACTGATAACGTGGGGGGGGGGGGTATAGCTCAGTGGTAGAGCGCTCACTTAGCACGGAAGAGGGCTGGGGTTCAATTCCCCATACCTCCATAACGTTTTGCAGCAGGACCAATAACCCAACTTTGTTCGCCCCTACCTTTGATTTGTTTCGCAATTTAACCAGAATTCCGATGCCTTAGCTAACAAAGCTTTCAACGATGAACGGATCGGAGAAGAATAGAAAGGAAGGGAAAAGAGAAGACTGATCACGTGGGGGGTATAGCTCAGTGGTAGAGCGCTCACTTAGCACGGGAGAGGGCTGGGCTTCAATTCCCCATACCTCCATAACGTTTTGCAGCAGGACCAATAACCCAACTTTGTTGGCCCCTACCTTTGATTTGTTTCGCAATTTAGCCAGAATTTCGATGCCTTAGCTAACAAAGCTTTCAACAATGAACGGATCGGAGAAGAATAGAAAGGAAGGGAAAAGAGAAGACTGATCACGTGGGGGTATAGCTCAGTGGTAGAGCGCTCCCTTAGCATGGGAGAGGGCTGGGGTTCAATTCCCCATACCTCCATAACGTTTTGCAGCAGGACCAATAACCCAACTTTGTTGGCCCCTACCTTTGATTTGTTTCGCAACTTAGCCAGAATTCCGATGCCTTAGCTAACAAAGCTTTCAAACAATAAACGGATCGGAGAAGAATAGAAAGGAAGGGAAAAGAGAAGGCTGATCACGTGGGGGTATAGCTCAGTGGTAGAGCGCTCCCTTAGCATGGGAGAGGTCTGGGGTTCAATTCCCTATACCTCCATAACGTTTTGCAGCAGGACCAATAACCCAACTTTGTTCGCCCCTACCTTTGATTTGTTTCGCAATTTAACCAGAATTCCGATGCCTTAGCTAACAAAGCTTTCAACGATGAACGGATCGGAGAAGAATAGAAAGGAAGGGAAAAGAGAAGACTGATCACGTGGGGGGTATAGCTCAGTGGTAGAGCGCTCACTTAGCACGGGAGAGGGCTGGGGTTCAATTCCCCATACCTCCATAACGTTTTGCAGCAGGACCAATAACCCAACTTTGTTGGCCCCTACCTTTGATTTGTTTCGCAATTTAGCCAGAATTTCGATGCCTTAGCTAACAAAGCTTTCAACAATGAACGGATCGGAGAAGAATAGAAAGGAAGGGAAAAGAGAAGACTGATCACGTGGGGGTATAGCTCAGTGGTAGAGCGCTCCCTTAGCATGGGAGAGGGCTGGGGTTCAATTCCCCATACCTCCATAACGTTTTGCAGCAGGACCAATAACCCAACTTTGTTGGCCCCTACCTTTGATTTGTTTCGCAATTTAGCCAGAATTCCGATGCCTTAGCTAACAAAGCTTTCAACGATGAACGGATCGGAGAAGAATAGAAAGGAAGGGAAAAGAGAAGACTGATCACGTGGGGGGTATAGCTCAGTGGTAGAGCGCTCACTTAGCACGGGAGAGGGCTGGGGTTCAATTCCCCATACCTCCATAACGTTTTGCAGCAGGACCAATAACCCAACTTTGTTGGCCCCTACCTTTGATTTGTTTCGCAATTTAGCCAGAATTCCGATGCCTTAGCTAACAAAGCTTTCAGCAATGAACGGATCGGAGAAGAATAGAAAGGAAGGGAAAAGAGAAGACTGATCACGTGGGGGTATAGCTCAGTGGTAGAGCGCTCCCTTAGCATGGGAGAGGGCTGGGGTTCAATTCCCCATACCTCCATAACGTTTTGCAGCAGGACCAATAACCCAACTTTGTTGGCCCCTACCTTTGATTTGTTTCGCAACTTAGCCAGAATTCCGATGCCTTAGCTAACAAAGCTTTCAAACAATAAACGGATCGGAGAAGAATAGAAAGGAAGGGAAAAGAGAAGACTGATCACGTGGGGGTATAGCTCAGTGGTAGAGCGCTCCCTTAGCATGGGAGAGGGCTGGGGTTCAATTCCCCATACCTCCATAACGTTTTGCAGCAGGACCAATAACCCAACTTTGTTGGCCCCTACCTTTAATTTGTTTCGCAACTTAGCCAGAATTCCGATGCCTTAGCTAACAAAGCTTTCAACAATGAACGGATCGGAGAAGAATAGAAAGGAAGGGAAAAGAGAAGACTGATCACGTGGGGGTATAGCTCAGTGGTAGAGCGCTCCCTTAGCATGGGAGAGGGCTGGGGTTCAATTCCCCATACCTCCATAACGTTTTGCAGCAGGACCAATAACCCAACTTTGTTCGCCCCTACCTTTAATTTGTTTCGCAACTTAGCCAGAATTCCGATGCCTTAGCTAACAAAGCTTTCAACAATGAACGGATCGGAGAAGAATAGAAAGGAAGGGAAAAGAGAAGACTGATCACGTGGGGGTATAGCTCAGTGGTAGAGCGCTCCCTTAGCATGGGAGAGGTCTGGGGTTCAATTCCCCATACCTCCATAACGTTTTGCAGCAGGACCAATAACCCAACTTTGTTCGCCCCTACCTTTGATTTGTTTCGCAATTTAGCCAGAATTCCGATGCCTTAGCTAACAAAGCTTTCAACGATGAACGGATCGGAGAAGAATAGAAAGGAAGGGAAAAGAGAAGACTGATCACGTGGGGGGTATAGCTCAGTGGTAGAGGGCTCACTTAGCACGGGAGAGGGCTGGGGTTCAATTCCCCATACCTCCATAACGTTTTGCAGCAGGACCAATAACCCAACTTTGTTGGCCCCTACCTTTTATTTGTTTCGCAATTTAGCCAGAATTCCGATGCCTTAACTAACAAAGCTTTCAAACAATAAACGGATCGGAGAAGAATAGAAAGGAAGGGAAAAGAGAAGACTGTTCACGTGGGGGTATAGCTCAGTGGTAGAGCGCTCCCTTAGCATGGGAGAGGGCTGGGGTTCAATTCCCCATACCTCAACGTTTTGCAGCAGGACCAATAACCCAACTTTGTTGGCCCCTACCTTTGATTTGTTTCGCAACTTAGCCAGAATTCCGATGCCTTAGCTAACAAAGCTTTCAAACAATAAACGGATCGGAGAAGAATAGAAAGGAAGGGAAAAGAGAAGACTGATCACGTGGGGGTATAGCTCAGTGGTAGAGCGCTCCCTTAGCATGGGAGAGGTCTGGGGTTCAATTCCCCATACCTCCATAACGTTTTGCAGCAGGACCAATAACCCAACTTTGTTCGCCCCTACCTTTGATTTGTTTCGCAATTTAGCCAGAATTCCGATGCCTTAGCTAACAAAGCTTTCAACGATGAACGGATCGGAGAAGAATAGAAAGGAAGGGAAAAGAGAAGACTGATCACGTGGGGGGTATAGCTCAGTGGTAGAGCGCTCACTTAGCACGGGAGAGGGCTGGGGTTCAATTCCCCATACCTCCATAACGTTTTGCAGCAGGACCAATAACCCAACTTTGTTGGCCCCTACCTTTGATTTGTTTCGCAATTTAGCCAGAATTCCGATTCCTTAACTAACAAAGCTTTCAAACAATAAACGGATCGGAGAAGAATAGAAAGGAAGGGAAAAGAGAAGACTGATCACGTGGGGGTATAGCTCAGTGGTAGAGCGCTCCCTTAGCATGGGAGAGGGCTGGGGTTCAATTCCCCATACCTCAACGTTTTGCAGCAGGACCAATAACCCAACTTTGTTGGCCCCTACCTTTGATTTGTTTCGCAATTTAGCCAGAATTCCGATGCCTTAACTAACAAAGCTTTCAAACAATAAACGGATCGGAGAAGAATAGAAAGGAAGGGAAAAGAGAAGACTGTTCACGTGGGGGTATAGCTCAGTGGTAGAGCGCTCCCTTAGCATGGGAGAGGGCTGGGGTTCAATTCCCCATACCTCAACGTTTTGCAGCAGGACCAATAACCCAACTTTGTTGGCCCCTACCTTTGATTTGTTTCGCAGTTTAGCCAGAATTCCGATGCCTTAGCTAACAAAGCTTTCAACAATAAACGGATCGGAGAAGAATAGAAAGGAAGGGAAAAGAGAAGACTGATCACGTGGGGGTATAGCTCAGTGGTAGAGCGCTCCCTTAGCATGGGAGAGGGCTGGGGTTCAATTCCCCATACCTCAACGTTTTGCAGCAGGACCAATAACCCAACTTTGTTGGCCCCTACCTTTGATTTGTTTCGCAGTTTAGCCAGAATTCCGATGCCTTAGCTAACAAAGCCTTCAACAATAAACGGATCGGAGAAGAATAGAAAGGAAGGGAAAAGAGAAGACTGATCACGTGGGGGTATAGCTCAGTGGTAGAGCGCTCCCTTAGCATGGAAGAGGGCTGAGGTTCAATTTCCCATACCTCCATAACGTTTTGCAGCAGGACCAATAACCCAACTTTGTTGGCCCCTACCTTTGATTTGTTTCGCAATTTAGCCAGAATTCCGATGCCTTAGCTAACAAAGCTTTCAACAATGAACGGATCGGAGAAGAATAGAAAGGAAGGGAAAAGAGAAGACTGATCACGTGGGGGTATAGCTCAGTGGTAGAGCGCTCCCTTAGCATGGGAGAGGGCTGGGCAATTCCCCATACCTCCATAACGTTTTGCAGCAGGACCAATAACCCAACTTTGTTGGCCCCTACCTTTGATTTGTTTCGCAATTTAGCCAGAATTCCGATGCCTTAGCTAACAAAGCTTTCAACAATGAACGGATCGGAGAAGAATAGAAAGGAAGGGAAAAGAGAAGACTGATCACGTGGGGGTATAGCTCAGTGGTGGAGCGCTCCCTTAGCATGGGAGAGGGCTGGGGTTCAATTCCCCATACCTCAATAACGTTTTGCAGCAGGACCAATAACCCAACTTTGTTGGCCCCTACCTTTGATTTGTTTCGCAATTTAGCCAAAATTCCGATGCCTTAGCTAACAAAGCTTTCAACAATGAACGGATCGGAGAAGAATAGAAAGGAAGGGAAAAGAGAAGACTGATCACGTGGGGGTATAGCTCAGTGGTAGAGCGCTCCCTTAGCATGGGAGAGGGCTGGGGTTCAATTCCCCATACCTCCACAACGTTTTGCAGCAGGACCAATAACCCAACTTTGTTGGCCCCTACCTTTGATTTGTTTCGCAATTTAGAACGATGAACGGATCGGAGAAGAATAGAAAGGAAGGGAAAAGAGAAGACTGATCACGTGGGGGTATAGCTCAGTGGTAGAGCGCTCCCTTAGCATGGGAGAGGGCTGGGGCTCAATTCCCCATACCTCCATAACGTTTTGCAGCAGGACCAATAACCCAACTAGGAACAATCAAATGCGTTACTTTTAACAAGCGTATTACATATAGATACAATCAACTAAGCAAATTCAGAAATGTCAAAAAATTCGTTTATAAAATGGTAAATAGCATGACGTGAATCCTTGGCTCGGCCTTTGATCTATTTGAGCTACCCCACAGGTAGAAAAGGCGAACCTGTTACGGTGTTATCACTCTCTTCCTTCTCCAGCCCACTCTTCCCTACTGATGAGCCTCGGGAGTGGTCTAATACAGCTACCTGTCTAGGGGTAGGGGCGAAACAGGATCATTAGTGTGTAAATTAATTAATATATATTAGATTGCGGAAAGAGATATAAACATGCTTGCGCATGAGTGTCTGATTACTAAAATTTCGTCTATAGCTTCTTTGATTTATAGTAAACAGCATCTCTAAACTTGTGTTTGGTAATCATATGAAGGTCCTCGATGCAACCATCGTCTGATCGTCTGGTATCTTAAGAAAGTAGTTCATATGGTACTCACATTACTTGTGTGGGCCAGCCACTGGTCAGCTAAGTAATGTTATTATCGACAACTCCTATCAGTTCACCAACCCCATAAAAGGGGGAATTATTTGAATTGGAATTCAGGGTTTTTTGGAGATATAAGCCTTCCCTACTTTAGTAATCAGGCACAAAAGTCTCAGTAAGCATTTTCATCTATCATGTCACCCAAGCTTTCACCTATGATGAGATTCCCATGAATTCACACAATGATTAAAGCATTTATCGAATTTTTGTGAATTTGACATTGCTTTCAATCTTGCATCACTCATCCGGATAGCAATCAAGAGTAAAGTTTGCGATTTTGTTATTAGCCAATCTGATCCTTACTCTTCATTCGTCCTTTAAAAATGTTTACTTAGATAGCAATCTACAAAGTGTTTTAGAACTTTCCTTGAAGCCTCAGTTTTTCAAGACTTCTCGTTTCAAAGAGTATTACCTCATTTTGCGTTTTCGGCATGTGTTATACAGCATATTTATTAGTATTTGAATCATTCACTAGGCGAAAATAAAAAATTTGAGCTACATGTATTTCTTTTTGGTATGCATTCAAATGGGGAGGCGCAGCTCTGACCAGATCGGATCTAGGTTCGATCCCCGCCCCTGGGTCAACCAAGGTCTCCACACTCTGGGGCCGTTGAGTTGGCACTAGAGTAATCTGGGAGGATAAAAGCACTGACTTGGTGATCTCTTCTCATAATCATTCCCAATATATTCGGCAAATACTACCACATGGGCCACCTTCCAATAACATTCAGAGGCTACTTGCTTTACTATTCTTCCGTAATCAATAGTCGCGTGCGTTACATCATTTGTTTACTGATGTTGTTTACTGCGCTTGTTGAGGTTAGCTGTCGGTATTTAGCTCAAAAAACTCCAAAGTTATCCGATTTTACACTCATAGCAATTTTATGCTTTGCAGATGTTGCTATTATATTTTTTCCTCTGTTACCTGTGGTTCTGACGGATTCATTTTGCATGACCGCTGAGCTGTTGCGAGTGGACTGGAGGGAGAGATGTTTAACCGCTGGTTGCGTTTGTCCAAGATTCAAGGTAGACTCCAGGGGAACTTAATATTTTCTCAAAGCTTTGCGCGACAAAGCGATTTTCAGATTCACAGATATGCTTCCACTCAAAGAAAAGATGTCTATCAGCTGGCCAGTTTCGGATATTTTTGCGCAGGTGAGTAATTTCCTCTTCCTCAAAACGCCTCTCTATAATAGTGCTCTTTGAAAAGAAAAGATGTCTATCAGCTGGCCACTTTCGGATATTTTTGTGCAGGTGAGTAATTTCCTCTTCCTCAGAACGCCTCTCTATAATAGTGCTCTTGATCCATCCGCCAGAATCTCTGTCAATCACGTGCATAATGGCTTCATCTGATTGAGATTAACAATGTTCCGCACTGCATTCGCCAACATTGTTCTGCCGCATTTGAATTTTGTGAAGTTGTGTACCTTTTGTATACCGACATAATTACCAGTGTATTACTGTAACCATGAGGTCATTTTGTGACCGAAGCCTTGATGATACTGTAGCAAGCGTAATTACATTGCACAAGCGAATTTGTCATTTGCCTAAAAGGCCTTATGAGCACATTTTGCGACACAAATATGCTTCTGGACTCAAGTGCATCTTTGAATCATTTTAAAAATTTACTAGACCTTAGATGAGTTTTTAAAGAGCAGCATTTGGCTCAATTCAGCCTTTTTGTGTCTTATTTGAAAGGCATGCAATCCCACCATAATTCTCTATGAATCTGACATTTCAGGACGCTTCACGACCATTTGTTTCCCACTGAACCAAGGGTATTCCAGAAGATTTGATAATCTCATGCCAAGTGGTCGGAACTGATCCAATCTTCCCGAGAGTCTGCGATTAAACTGCCTCGATCCGCGTATTTGAAGATAAATCATCTGTAAGCTTTCGCATAGTCATTAGTCACTCCTAGTCACTCACAGTCCCTTAGTGTGGACGAACAGCTGCATTTGCGCAACCGTCTGCTAAAAATCTGAATGCCGTAACCAGCACTTTTAGAAGCGGAATCGACGTCATCAGGAGGTCACAAGGACGACTTCTGAATCGGAGAAAGAATTGAGCAAGAAGCCGGTTAAGATTCGAGCCAAGTGCTTTGACGTCACCATGGTTGTGCGAAAGCACACGGAATGTCCATGGTGTCCTGTTCCATCAGATCTGACACTCAATGAACAAAAGGTTAGTATATAGGTCTATCAGTCTTTTTATCAAGTCTCTATTTATCGTAAAATGTTTTTCGTGCTCTTCTTACATGAGAACAAGTTGGTTCATAGAAATCGAAACCGAAAAATTTACGGATATAACGTCATTTAAGTTCATCTGATTTGCTCCGTCTGTACCCATTAGCTGCTTGTCTATGGAGTAATTGCCCTGCATCATAGCCTTAGAAGCTCACAGCCCTTTCCAAAAAGTTCTATCACGTGTGGTTTCATTTTTGTAACATCATGAATGTTACAAAATCTCACAGCTCGCAGCTGCTGAGGTGACATTGATCTCCAATGGTTTTACACGAATAACTTATCAGCAGTTTTCCCCTGGGTGCGAGTAATCGTGAGTTTCTGCTTTGAGAGCTCTCACCTCCTTGTCGCCACAATATGGCTCACCGAAAATCAAATTTTACAGCTACCCGAAGATGTGTGCCTAGAACCTCGGTATTTCTGCAATTGATGGGTAAAGACAACATTCTGCCTTTGTCAATAATGATTCGGGTTGGGTTGGCTGTTATATCACTAGGCATCACTTGTGCGCTGATCGCTTTCCTTCAAGAGTCCAAGAAAGTCCAAGAAGGTCTACTCGGTATCTAATATTGTCAGTTGCCAGTTGTTGAAAGTATCACTGTGACCCTTATTTAGGACTAATCGCCATTGCATAGATGCCAAATAAGTATGTAGCTTTTGAATTGTCTGAATTGCAAAACTTCGTGAATGTGAAAATTGCGTATGCATCTGCGGCTAACATGCCTTTCTTCTAGGTACAATTTTTGGGAACAGACGCGTCAGCTCACCTACTGGCTGTCTTTTTCATCGGAATCCGAGATCACAACAACGTCACTGCTTGCTTCTGCCTCTCTATGAACACGCGTTCGTCGATGGTCGTAGCTTCCGATCCAAGTGTGCTATACCGCAGAAGACTTCCACCACCAAGTCTCTCCAAACTCTTCGGCTGGCTTGGAGCAAGATCCTGCTTTGAAGAAGGTTTAGTGGTCCGCTTTAATTTATCGGGCAGGGTCTGACTTGAGTACGTCGTTCACTTCCTTACTTTTCACGAATCTTGATAATCAACCATGAATCCAGGCTCGGATGCATTACAAGCGGTGGTAAAGAAGTACCATGACAAAGTTGTTTATGGACAAAAACCAGCTCAGATTGCTCGAAGGCAACAATGTTAGAAAATGCCACGCGTGTGAACGTTGGTAGCGATGAACGCAGAAGCACAGATTGTTGAAGAGGACATTCGATGACATTATGTAAATATTTTTAGTATTTTACCTTTGCGATTATTTCCGTAAAACTGCTTTAAGTTTCAATACGTCTCATTGTTAGGAGACATGGCGTCAATGATCTCTTCAGCTCCTTGGGAATTGAGGCTGGATGATTTGAGCAAAGCTAAGCTATGTGTCCAGCAGCACATAAACTTGATAGTGAGTTTATTTTTTACAATGTGGTACAACCCTCACATTCAGACTCTTTCTAAGATCTAAAAATTGCAATAAATGCAATTCTCTTGGTCCTATAAAGCTCGTGTCATGTTTCATAGCTTGAGTCGCAATTTGTTTAACTTCAATAAAAAAAGAACTCTTTTTGTTCCTTCTTAAAGGCAGTGTCCGGGCAGAAACTCGACTTTTAAAAAATCAACTTATCTGGGGTTATCCGCAACGCTGAATCCGAAAATCCACATCAGAAGGCGCGAAAACGGCGAGAACATGCATTTTCCAAGTCCTCACATTTCGAAATTTGGGGATCCCCGCCAGGCTAAGACGCAGAGGTTGCAAAGAGCGCACGGTTTTTAACTGTGGCGGCATACGTACTCTGCCGTCTGGCAGGAATTCAAACAACTCGGAGGACTCCGCCCCAAGGCGTAGGTTTCCCCAATTTGCAGTCGTTTTTCTTGCTTTAGGTCGAACGTTTTATGCTCGCAGTTGCGCGATGTTGTGTCAGGGGGGCTACTTTCACATGGCAGAGAAATCTCAGAACCCCCATTTTGCCCGGACACTGCCTTTAAGTACTGAATTAGAACCCAACTAGTTCTCAAGATGGTAGACTATTCATGAAAGATGGGGACCCACTGCACACCGCCTCATTCCACATCAAGAATTGCTAAACGGAGTGCAACCGTCCTCTTATTTCTGACGTTGAAGAACATGGGACCTCGATTTTCACTGTCGCACATAAGATGAATAAATTTCCA
The DNA here is from genome assembly GCA_958299035.1 of Cylicocyclus nassatus. Taxonomy (NCBI): domain Eukaryota; kingdom Metazoa; phylum Nematoda; class Chromadorea; order Rhabditida; family Strongylidae; genus Cylicocyclus; species Cylicocyclus nassatus. Next base: position 25,716,873 of record CATQJL010000223.1, read on the forward strand.
TAATTGGTGCTATGGATATTGTGATTGTCTTTGTCCTAGAACCAAAGGGATCTTTATGTGACCCTTTGTACTATCGCAGTTAATTCCCTACTTTGTTCTCAAAGTATAACCTCAAACATTATGCACAACTTTTTATTTCAATTATTTATCTGATCAGCTTTAGTTAGAAGTTGAAAAGTGCTACATTCTGTAGCCTGTACCAAGCAAGCTAATTTCTGTATCAAGATAAACCATAATTTTACTTTACCATTGCCATACTTTACCATAACATACTTTACCATTTGAGTGGAAAATGTTATTCGTGTTCGAGAGTGCTCTCATTGATGCATGAGTCCATTTCTACATAAATAGCTGTGCAATACCTTTTTTTCCATTAAGGGTAATTATATGTACATTTATGAGGTTATGTAAGTAAATACAAGCAAGCAAGGATATTTTTGAACATTCATAGAATGAATATATATGCATGTATAATCTGTAGCTCCGTGGTATCGCATAACTGTAGTGATTTTCAATTTTGATCCTTCTTAATCAAGCCGGGATTTTGTGGGTACCTTTCAGAGAGCGATTTACGTTAGCAAAGAATATCCTTCATTCTCAAAACTATAGATGCTTTCTACCTTCAGAAGGTTTATATAACTTGACTAGAGATACTTTAATTTGACACTTGCAGTACTTGCTTCTTGCAACTAAGGAAAGTTCTCAGCTGTAAGAAATAGAGCTAATAATAGTGCAAAATTGATATTTTGTCAAGGTTTTGACGGTATATGGTCAACTGCTTTGTTCGGCAATCACTTGGCAACCTGTCCATTCCGATGTACCCCTAAGATTTTAAACCAAATTTTGCTTAGGATTTCGTGAGTTTCTCGTTTTTTCTATTTAGTTTCTCATAAAAGTTTGAGTTAGATCAAAATACTGTATTGTTCGAATGACTAAATTGTCACAAGAGCTGTCCTTCTTTGACCTAATGCTCTTTGCTTCATAACCTCTCCAAATTTCTGATTGTGAGACGAAAAATTGGCGAGCGTGGTACTTGCACTACATTTGGTCCGTATCACACAAATATTTTTCATGTATATTTCGAATAAGTGACTGCAAGTTAGACTGGTGTACTGACAAAATGGCAGCAGGCTAAAATGCCAGTAATTCTTTAAAGGGGTCTCAATAGTTACTGCTTTCGACTGCTGCCGTTTGAGTTTTTTTTGCAGAAGAATGTTCTGTCCTGTACGGAACTTGTTTGACGAGTGTTTCATCCATAAGACGCAAATGTTTGATTGAGAACTTTGACCAGCACTTTATACTTTAGAAAAATCTTAGCGAAGTAATCCCTAGATCCTGCTCAATTGCAAGACATCTACATATGTAGTAAAAGTCGCATTATCTCTCAGTATCTTTTTTGTATAAAAGTGTAGTTTTGAATATATCGCAGTCCCGTGACAGTCGGTTCTCATCGTTCAGATTTCGGGTGGGAAACTTTCACTAGAAATTTTACCGAGAGTAGACACAGGCGCCATACCAATTTCGTCTCTCAGAAGAATCTGCTCTGAGAAATTTCACAGCAATAGGTCGCTGAAGAACATTTGTATGGCCAGATTGACTCCATTAATTCGCGCAGGTACTCTGACGTAAGCCAAAAGAAAACAAAATTTAGAGCTTTACGAACAAAACGACCTAATACAGCTGGACTGCACTCAACAATTAGTCGAATTTTTTCGGAATTGAAAAGGATGCTCTTACAAGGAAAAGACGAGGCCTACTCGAATGCAAAACAGACCACTCACTCATTATGATGAGAAGAAGCCAGTTGGATATTACGAACACTGCTTAATTTGATTATGACGACGTAGACTCAAAACATAATTGTTGGAGGTGGAACCTCCTGAAAATGCAACTAGTGACAATTTTGTGAATATTTCAACCACTATCTTACCAAAAGCCTCAAACGTGGCGATTAACTTCAAATAGCTAGTAAGCTGGAAAATTGTGTCTGGTATCCCTTGAAAGACTTGTACAGCTTTAAACTGAGCTGTTGAACTCGTGGTCTATAAAGAGAGAGTGCCTCTTGGCTCCCGTTGGAAGTCTCCTTACAAGAGAGACCTCCGACGAGAAAAACAGACATTTTTGTAGACCAGATACAGTACCAGGATCCCGTAAAAGCAGCCAGTGGCAATCGAAAACACTTTGGATGTTGAAGCTGCCTGAACAAATAGAACCGGGGTTGCTATGGGGGGTTTTTTGTCATTACGTCATCATTCTTATTCAAGCGCACAGTGACTTAGGTTGTTGTAGTCTCAAATCGTGAGTTCGTTCTCACTAGTCTCTGTGCATGGTTTTTATTGTTGAATTTCAAATACGGCAATAAGGGAAGAAATCAAAAAATCGGATAGAGTAATATTTGGAATCAATTGGGAAATTCGTTTCTAGGAAACCCATTAAGAAATTGGATGTGCCAAATAGTTTCCTGGAAATAAATCTACATTTCCATAGTTTCTAGTGACTATGGAGCTACAGATTACTAACAAGCATTCATAAGCTTGCATTCGTGGATTTCGGACGAGCTTCTATGGCAATGATCTGGCTAGCTCCCTTCCTAGTTATTGTTCAGGTAGTTCCATTTTTGTTGAATAGCACAGTTTTCAAAGTTTACAGAGCTGCATCCTTTTAGGCGGGATTTATCTCATCGTGTGTTTTTGACAAAGTGGATGAGATCCCGAGTGCTGCGTTGATTACCATCGTTCCGGGAAACCTAAACGAGTGTTTTGCTAAGTGCTACGAGCACAAGGAATGCGTTGGAATTGAGCATTTGGAAGCAAGTAATCTCAACCGTAACTGATAACATGAATCGAAACTCCAAGTATTTACTGTAAACAGAGTAGCCAAAACACTTAATGGTAGAGTTTGAACCAAAGCGCTCACTTGCAATTCATACCCGGAGTCAAGTCATGCATATGCTTGTATCGACCACAAATCCCCGGACGCTGATAATTTGCGAACTACCAATCTAATGTTTAGCTATGTACGAAGCCTCCAAAGGGTTACTCTGAGTTTCGATTACCATTCCGACTCAAATCATCTTAAGTTAGGTTGCAAATCGTCTGAAAAGTTGCAAAAAACCTAAAATCATCAATACATAAGTGACCTACTCTTTGCAATCAAAAAAGTTTATGCTTTTAGAACGCTCCTGGAGCAGTAATGAATTTCGAGTCTACTACAGTAATTGGCAAGATCTGTCGCTTTTGAAAACCATGAATTTTTAGAGAAACTTCCGAACAGCACAAATTTCTTTTCAGTTGCAAGGATTAGGCCATAAGACTTATTAATAAGGGCTATAGAATTTAGTTCCAGATTTTTGGCGAGCTCACTTCAAAATGAACAAAACCTAAATGATCTTCTTTCTCCATACATCATACATTTCTACATCTGTATGTGTCTCTGCAAATGGTATATTGAAAGCTACATAGTTAAGATGAATGTTTAGAAAAGAATACTTCTTTTTTCGATAGAATTTAGAAAAATGCTAATCCATCGACATAGCTAAAAGTTAAAACAAAAATGAAACGACAAAACTTTTGGACAACCTAATATCTTTGAAGCATCTTAAAGTCAAATCTTCTTATTTGCATTGTATCTACGCAAAATCTTGCACTTCAGTTATTTTTGAGTGACGGAATATATTTCAAAAAAATTGAATCATTTGAAACGTTCAGAGCAGCACTAGCGTTTTATGTCACTGAGTTACAGAAAAGCAGTACGTGCTACTTGTTTCGCGCTGGAGACCGCGATGTGAGCTGTAAAGAGGTGGAAAGGAAGTGCTACATCCTTCAACGAGATGAGATGGATCCTGTGTGCAAAACATACGTGAACTTCTGAGAGTAGCCAGTTTCATGCATTTTAGAAGTGTACCATGTAGGGTATTAGTTGAAATAAAACTTCGCAAGTGTGTCATTTCCACAAAATCATGAGGTTCAGGATATCAGGAAGAAGTGCACACAAAATGATACCCTTATGAAGAGACACAAAAAATAGTCCTTTTGTAATCCATTTTTAACGGAACTATTGAAAATCACATACTTCCGTTCACTATAAAATGAGAATGACAATAAAGCGTATGGAGCCGCAAACTCGGCCACTTCGTACCTTTGTTGAATTCCTCATCTCACGGTTTGAAGATGGAACAAAGAAAGGAGTCTTTGATCCTCCAAGATGATATACATTTTGAACTTCTGAAAAATCACCATCTGAAAAAACTTCGACTATGTATCTCCACGTTTGTGAGCAGCATATCATATAAGGCTTTCAAACGCAGTGTCGGGAGCATCAGCATCTCCGCAACCGCTTTGCCTGGACTCTGCACCTCTTTCGCAAACTTGCTCTCTAGTTACCTCCCCACCGCGAGCATGGGGAAGGCCCTCAACGATTGGACATGATTAGAGAGCATGATCGTGGAAAAGGTGCAGAGTCCCGCGCGGGAGTGGAGATGCTGGTGCATCCGACACTGCAATTGATAAGCCCTGAAATTAGGTTAAAGTCGAAGAGTGGAAAAGAATGTGGCGAACTGAACCAAAAATCTGCTGCATTCATGCAAAATTAATGTATGTACGATGTTTTCATTCAAAGTATGTTGCGATATACAAGGCATGGATAGTAAGCTTTCCGCGATGGTCTTTGAGGTTCCACTTCAAGTCGATATCACAGTTTCACAGATTCAACTGCCGGCAGTTTCTCCTACAGCGGACGATTTAACTGAACTGTGCTTTATGACTGTTCATAAACTGTTCTTCCTAGTAGACGCTGAGTTGATTCTCACCAAAAACACCATCACAGTGAAAATGACGTCTAAACATCTACCCCACAGTCCCTATGCACTGCAGTGACGAAGTGGACTAACATAAGGAATTCGTCCTATCGGGCTGAGGATCAACCCTGCAAATTGCGTGAAACACGCGAAGATGCCGGATCATTTTGTCATCACTGTATCATAATGTTCCATTGGCGAGGTTTCACCTATCATGAAAACAAAAAAGCATACTATGCCGACAACTTACTGCAACACATACAGAGAAAAATCTTTGAAAAATATGGTTTAAGGCTGATATTTATATAGATGAGCCTTGATACAAATTTTTTCAACATTTTGAGTCAAAACTGCACTAATGTTTTCGTAGTTTTTTTCAGTTGTTGGCTCTCTTATCTATGCGACGCTTCCACAAGGGCAAAGTAGGTTCCTACTACTATCGGTCAGAACAAAATTCAGAACAAAAAGTTCGTCACCAACATTCGTCGTCAATTCGTCGCCAAGCTTTCCTGCAAGTTCTCCAGATTAAGAATATTTCGCGTGACAAATCCAAACTCAAATCAAGACCATCAGACTTGCATGAGATATAAGAAGACCACAGCTGTGCTTGTGCAATCCATGACATTCATTTTAAATGTTCTTGCTGTTATCTCCTGCAGCCAACTTTTCCCCTGAACTCCTTTTCTGAAGTTTTCTGCATGCAAATTTAGCTCTACAATGGTGAATGATTTGTGCGAGCAGTACGGACAACCACCATAATTCTTTCGACTCGAAAGAACTACCGCCTATCCTGTTATGCAAAGATTATGGTCAGATGCTACGGTAAGGCTGAACCAGGCTGGCGAATCGCACAAAAAACCTTATCGTATATTGTGAGTCTTGAAATCTTGTGCTATGAGCACAATTCAGGTGCCCTCGATATGAGTCAGCGGATATTCCTCTTGAAAATTTGTATCCACTTCCCTATACAATCTGTATGGCGCTATCATCAGTGTCGTCGCCTCTATCTCTTATTAAAAACTTGAACACACTTTGGATGCAGCAATTTTCAAGTGAGATTCTAGGTATTTTCCAGCGAGATATTTAACCTTTAGGTGTAAAATAGTTGTTGTAGCAGAAATTTCATTGCTGACGGTAAGTCACCGAGTTGTAGCGGGTTGACACCTCATAATTGCTCTTTTAATTGCATGGTTGCGCACATCTGTTTACAGTAACTAGCCATACTAAAGTGGCTAACTGCTCGTGAGTAAATTAAATCGCCAGTTTCCTGCTCGTGCGCAAATGACTCATAATTATCGGCTTTGCCTACATAACATTCCAATTTTCGTACTATCAGACTGATCCAGTAGTTCTGTAACCGGATCTCCAAACTCGTCATCTCTTTCAACTCTAAAGAATCCGATGATTGATGTATCTTCGCGAGAGAACGACGTGATTTTTCTACTTGTCTGGGGTTGATTTTTGTTTACCATTTCTTACGAAGAGTAAATTTAAATATTATAGATTGTGCAACTTCCCTTTTGGAAATAAAAAATAGATTGTGCAACTTCCCTTTTGGAAACAAAAAAGTCAAATAAGCGTTAGTTGCTGTTAAGTACTTGCTGTAACTAACAACAAGAAAAGTTACCTAAGCAAGTGTTTCTGAGTAACTGCAGTTTCCAGATATTTTGTAATTTCGTGAACCTAATTGTTGTGTGTTCTCTTCAACTTGTCAGTCCTCCATCTGGCTTCAGAGTTTTTCATTTTTTGCCCTTCTCTATATCCTCATTCGCCAGAATCGACAGGCAGCACTGTAATTGCTATAATTTTCATCTTTTTTATTAATTTTTTTAAAGAATAGGAGGACCATGCAATCCGTAAGTGGAATTCAGTTACAACTGCTTATTATCTTCGAGTTAATTTATCGAAACATTTCCTTGTCCAATCCTCCAAAGAGGTAGACATTAAACCGTTTCTCTTCTTAAGAGATTTGTATAATAAGGTAAATAGATTTTTGTGACATTTTTCGTTCAAAGCTGCTCAATAATTTGATTTGCATCGCCGCGAATAAGAATGCATTAAGCGCCACTAAGTAAAAATTCGTTCTTTTTTTTGCTGTTCATCCTGCTGAAGCGCCTCCATTTATTTCTTCTTTATTTTCATAAGAAAGACAACTAAAAAGTGTGAGATACAGATGTTACTTGCACTGAGAAGCCCGCAGAAAGCTTGATCTTGTCATACAAATGCTTTTTTCTTGCAAACGAGCTCATTCTTGCTTGATTAATTGTTTTTTTTGGCGATTTTATATTGAAACGTCTTCATTTTCTATCTTCTTACATGTCGCAAATCACCATCTTTCTTGCGTTTTCTCTTCCTACAACAAGGTGCTAATGTGCACTTACGTTACATTACATGCTTTCTCGACCTTGAGGTAGCTGGCGCCATAGGAACATCTAATTCCTCAAGTGTTCCACAAAGTTGGGGGTTTTTCTTGCCTTTCATTGCTAGAAATGTTGTTATCTCGTAGATATGGCGTTTTTACAGCTCCTTTCGAGCAAATCACCACGCTTTAAAGCTTCATAGTTTTCTCCTTCCTTCAATGTTTTGCAACGTAATGTAACCTTCGATTCAACTCGCTTGGCGGTTGGAAGGCGGGGCTTTGCGACCTAATTAAGGCCGCTCGCACCCGCGGTCTGCGTCTCCCCCGCGCGCATGCTTTTTGATCATTACCTAGCCTTGGTTAGGTCACGAAGCCCCGCCTTCAAGCCCCAAGCAGTTAAACCAAAGGTAGCAACAAAATAATCGAATAAGCCATCAAACATGGAACATGGACTGTTGCTCAAAGCAGAAGCCACATGTGTTTACCTTCTGGAAACTAAAACATTACGCTAAACTTCTGTATTCGTGCGATACTATACAAATGTCGGCTGGTCAACAAACTAGCCTCAAATTGCCGGATGAGGCAGTGCTTGAAGATCTGCTTAGCCGTTTGTTTGTCATTCGTCCAACTCGGCGAAGTAGCCACTCTTCACCCTCGTGATAATACGCGAAAATTTCATTTGATGCTTTTAAAATAAAATTTTTCCGATATGCCGAATAATCAGTGTTTTTCGCGTACTACTGTACTTCTCTCAAATCAATGAACTCTAAACTAACCCAGCAGCCACTATAAGTTCGCTCATTTCATAAAATAATTTTCTATTTTTTCTAACAAGCGGGTACCAGAAGCTGAGCCATAGCTTATAGCTCAAGCTCAATTCAAAGCTTTCAAAATTATCACAAATAGATTTGGTTGACGGTAAATGAGAATTTTGACTAAACAATACTTTTTCGTTTTCTTTTCTGTGTTACCCTTCAAAGCTCTCCAGTTCCCTTGCTATAAAACGCTATGAAACCAAATACGGACGGAAAGAGTTGGCTAGCAAGGATAGAATGCCAGACCTGATAATTTGTTCTAACAATCCCTTTATTCGTACAACCATTATATCCCAACTACGGTAAGAGAAGCGTGAGAGAAAACAGTTTTAAAGTTTGTTTACCTATTCTGGTCAAGTGGCCCCAAAAATCCATGTTTGTTGAAGCCTCGAGTATTTCTCTGGTATCCAGTAGACCGCCCATTGTGATAGCTCTAATCCCCATTACTTATCGCCCTCAAAATATAAATGAAATTCTTCCCTTTCACAGCATTATAGCATTTGTTCAAGGTTGCGAAGAAGCTACAAAAATAATTACTAGCTAACCTTTTGCCTGCGTTTGTCAGATTGCAGAAAAAAGCATGAGCTTTTCTCGCGGAGCATCTACAATATTCCTGTTTAAATCATTTTTTAAGTCAATTGCATCTCTGAACTTATTTATTTGAGATCAGGACGATGTTTCGAGTTTTTTTTGGGAAATCAAAATCTTTCCCTACTCTCTAAGCGCTCTCAGTTCCCAAATCACCCAAGCTTTTTCCTCTGATTAAATTTCCAACAGTTCAAGAGACCTTGACTAAAGCGTCTATCAAATGTGGGTTTATTTGACACACCCCTCAATCTTGTTCACCTCTCACCCCGATAGCAATTATGGGCCATATTTGCGAATTTGTTAGGCGCCAATCCGGTCCTTACTCATCATTCGTCCTTCAAAGACCTCCAACTTTGAGGTAGCAATCTATAAAGTGTTTTAGAACTCTCCTTCGTTTGCGGCCAAGGCCTCAAGTTTACATGAGTTCACATTTCGAAAAAATCACCTCGTTTCTCGTTTTTGGCATGTGTAATACAGCTTGTTTGTTAGTTTTGAACCATTCACTAGGCGAAAATGAAATATTTGAACTACATGTATTTCTTTTTGGTATGCAGGTAAGTGGAGAGGCGCAGCTATGACCAGATCGGATCTAGGTGCGATCCCCGCCCCTGAACCAAGCCCTCTACACTCTGGGGCCGTAAATTGGTGCCAGAGTAATCTGGGAGTATATAAGCACTGACTTGGTGATCTTTTCTCATAATCATTCCCAATATATTCGGCAATTACTGAACATGGACCATCTCCCAATGGCATCATTTTGAAGGCGTGACTTGCTTTTCTCTTCCGTTTCAACAGTCGCGTGCGTTATTTATCGTTTTGTTCACTGATGTTGTTGACTGCGCTTACTTAGGTTAGCTGTCAATATTCTTCTAGCTGAAAAAACTCCAAAGTCACCTGATTCCACACTCATAGCATGTGCTTGCCGTACTTTAGACGCATTCTATGTGATTCAAAATTCGATCTCAGGTAGTGCTGGGATCACGATAGCGATGTCACCATTGATATTTTTAGCACTAATTGGATGAGCATTTTTGTGGTGGTTGACTTTTTGTTGGAAGAGGAGGGGGGAGATGCTGTCGTCATAAAGTTTTTATTTCGGTTTTGCATAATGCTTCCTAAAAAAGGGAAATGATATCGGCATCTAGAAATTTTCTAAACACTGAGCTACTAAAGGATTAGCCTAGAGAATCTAGCATATTCAGTTGTCATATTAACGCAGTCATAAGCATATTCAGTTGTCATATTAACGCAGTCATAAGCATATTCAGTTGTCATATTAACGCAGTCATACCTCAAAGTCATCAATAACTCTTGAGCCCTCTTCCGATGTAAAGGTTTTATCGTCGAGCTTATCTTCGTTTTCTTGCATTTATATTTACGTGGGCGGGGATGGATAGAAAGGCGAACGACCCTCTCAGACAATTTTTCGCCTTTTGAGTGCAAGCATGATGTCATATTGCTTATCTATACGAGACTAGTGAGCTAGTTACAAAATTTCATGCATTACAGATGTTGCTATTTTTGGCTCTGTTACCTGTTATTTTGACGGAATCATTTTGGATGACTGCTGAGCTGCTGCGACTGGATTGGGGGGAGGGGTGTTCAACCACATGGTTGCTCTCGCCCGAGGTTCAAGGTAGTCAATACTATTATGGAATGTCGATTGATTTCCTAATTTTTTCCTCTAGAGCAAAAACTTTTAAATACTCAAAGATATGCTTCCACTCAAAGAGAAGATCTCTATCAGCTGGCCAGTTTCTGAGAATTTTGTGCAGGTGAGTACTTTTCTCTTCCTCACAGACACCTCTAGATCATTCTGTCTTTTTGATCACTCGCCAAAGTTCCTGTCAATTAGCGTGCATAATGGCGTAGTCTAATTGAGAATAACGATGTTCTGCACCGCATTCACAGCATTGTCCTACAGCATTTGAATATTGTCTAGTACCCTTTATGCCGACTTTATTATCAATGTATTACGGTAACACCTGTGAGGACATTTTGCGGCCAAAACCTTGAAGATACTGTAGCGAGCAAAACTGCGTTACTACCAAATGTGGTCTTGTGGAATCTCACTTACCAGAGCAAGAATTTGTTATTCAAAAAGTTATGAGCGACTTTTTGCGACACAGGTCTGCTTTTCGACTTGAGCGCATTTGTAATAATTCTGTAAATTTACTAAATCCTAGGTGAGTTTCCACAAGACCACATTTGGCTCAAATCTGTGTCTTCTTTAAAAATGTACAATCCTATCTACCATAATTTTATATGAATTTGACATTCCACGACGCTTCACGACCATTTGTTTCCCACTGGACAAAGAGCATCCCAGATTTAATACTCTCTTGCCAAGTTGTCGGAACTAATCCAACCTACGGCTTTCCACAAATTTGCGATCAAACTGCCTCGATCGTGTATTTTGAGATAAACTATCTCAACACATAGCCGTTAGACACTCTCATTCACGTTGTAGTGGACTGACAACTGGCTCTGCGTAAAAGAGTAATATGAGTATTATGAATCTTGTGAGTAATTTTTTGATGCCGTAACCAGCTGTTGTAGGCTTATGATCGACGTCATCAGTTCACGACCATGACTTCTGCAGTGATAGAGAAGTCGAGCAAAAAGCTGGTCGAGATACGGGCTAAGTGCTTTAAAGTCACTATGGCTGTGCAGAAGCACATTGAGAAATGTCTATGGTGCCCTGATCCATCAAATTTGACACTCGTTGAAACAAAAGATTAGTATGTAGGTCTATCAGTCCTCCTATCAGGTCTATAAATCGTAAAATGCTTTTCATGTTCTTCTCACATGAGAATAAGTTGATTTATAAAAATTAGAACCATCGATTTTATAAGATGCGCTTCCTATGACTGTCAAAGATAAAAACCTGACGGAAAAAATGCTGCTTAAAGGTGTACACCTTATGGCTTATCCGTGGAGGAATTGTCTCGACTTTCTCAAAACCCTTGTAGATTTCCTTTCCAACAAATTGACTCTGGAGAATCTTATCATATGTCGAGTATTTAATTTTCGTAGACTTACATCACGTAGGTTACAAAACCTCACAGCTGAGAGGACATTGACCTCTCATAGAATTACTCGAATGACTAAACAACTTTGCTAGTTCTTCCTGGGTGCGAGTAATTGGTGGTCTCCTGCTTTGAGAGCTCTCGCTTACTGTAACACCACAATGAGGCCCACAAAAAAGTGAATTTTACAGCCACCCGACGATGTCTCGTCACCGCTTGGAACTTCTGTACTCCTGCGATTGTTGAATAAAGACAACCTCATGCCTTTGTCAATGATGATCCTGACAGGGATTGCTGTTATATCATCAAGAGGCATCGCTTGCATCCTGATCGCTTTTCTTCGTCTAAAAAGGCGGGTTTAATAGAACCAAGGGTATTGCCAATAGCTAGCTGTAAAAGCATCACCATAACATTGTTTAGGAGCAATCGCCACATTTCTACAAAGGCGAGCTCTCAGCCACGTCCCCGGTCAAATCTGATGAAGACATTGAACAGGTAAGCGGCGTGTTTGAAAGTGGACCAGTGTGCAAAAATTCATGGCTAGACATCATGCACATCTGTTCAAAATGTCATTATTATTTGGCCTCTGACATGCCCTTCTTTCCAGACAAGGTGCACCTTGGGGACAAACTCGTCCGTTCACTTACTGGCTGTCTTCTTCATCGCCATCTGAAACCACAACGACGTCACCGCTCGCTTCTGCTTCATCTATGGGCACGCCTTCGCCGACCATCGTTCCGAGCTTTCATCCAAATGTACGATACCACAGAACTCTACCACCAAATTTCCCCAAACTCCTCGACAGAAACGGAGCAGGATTCTGCCTGAAAGTAGTCTAGTTTTTTGCAGGAGTTTATGTACCACGGCCTGACATAGGTACGTCGTTCACTGTCTTATTTTTTAAACGAGGCTTGATAACTAGCATGAATTCAGGCTCGGATGCATCACTAGCATTGCTAAAGAAGTACCATGATAGATTTTTATTATGGGCAAAGATTAGCTCAGATTACAAGGTAGCATACAGATGTTGCTGTGTGCTTGAATTCTGGCAAGACAACACAGAAACAAATACTTACTGGATAGGAAGCCAATTCGATGACAACATACAGGTAATGTTTGGTATCTTACTATTAGGTTGGCACATAAGTTTTGCAACTTTTCCCGTAACTTTTTTCCTATCTTATGTAGCAATCTCATTGTGTGACATCATGTAGATCGTGATGTAAGCTGCAAGTCTGCGCAAACCGTTTGATTTTTGATAAAGTAGTACAAAAAATCTAAGCATTTTTTGAAAACTGCTGAAAATCGAGGTTTCACGATTTTTTGGCAAACATGAAGCCCTACGAAACCTGATTCAAACATATGAAAAAGCAATTATAGGCAGCATGTAGCTGGAAGTTGGCACATTGGAATCAGTGAAAAGGAAATGAAATTTAAACACAAATTAAGGTGGGGCGCCTTTCAGAAGTTGAACAAGTCAAATGCGTCAAGTTTTGAAGGCAATTTGTCAATAACTAAGCTGCGAAAAGTCAGAATTCGCTATGACTTTGCACTATAGAGTAATCCTGTGCGGTAAACACGAATATCATATTCATTTGTCGCTAAAATGAAATTCATCTTTTGATCTCACGAACGAGGCCTTTTCATGCGAAACGGATCTCATTTTTGTGATCAGCATGTCAAATAAGCCCTATTGGCCAAGTTTTAGGAAAATCTGATGCATTCTAAAAATTTTCCCATAGTACCGTAAACCTACCGTAATCCTCACATAAGATGGTAAAGTTCGGCAAAAATGTGTGCATTAGAAGCTTACATCATATTCCTTATATTGCCAAAAAATGAATGCGCTAGGTTCAAATAGACAAAAGGTATATAAAAAGTTGCATTACTTATGTGCCAACCTAATACTTAGTGATTATTTTCGCAAATGCCTTAAGCTCCACAATTTACGTCTTAAGAGACATAGGGTCAAACTCCCATTAGGCTCTTTGAGTCTTAAGGCTGGATTAGCGAGCTAAGCCATGTGTCCAGCAGCACATAAACTTCATAGTGAGTTTAATTTTTACAAATGGTACAGCCCTTACATTCGGATTCTTTCTAAGATCTTAAATTTGCAATTAGTGCAATTCTCTTGGCCCTATAGAGCTCGTGCCAAGTTCCATAGCTTGAGTCGCAATTTGTTTATTCAATGAAAAAAAGAACTCTTTTTGTTCCTTTTTAGGTACTGGTTTAGAACCCAACTAATTCTCAAGATGGTAGGCTATTCATGAAAGGTGGGGACCCACTGCACACCGCCTCATTCCACATCAAGAACTGCTGAATGGAGTGCATCTATCCTCTTATTTCTGACGTCGAAGAACATGGGACCTCGATTTTCATTCTTGCACATGATATGAACTAAATTTCCACAATTGGTGCAGTGGATATTGTGATTGTTTTGTCTTAGAACCAAAGGGAACTTTATGTGACACTTTGTATTATCGCACTTAATTCCCTACTTTGTTCCCAAAGTATGACCCTAAATATTATGCAAAACTTGTTATTTCAATTATTTATCTGATCGGCTTTAGATAGAAGTTGAAAACTGCTACGTTCTGTAGCTTGAACAAAGCAAGCAATTTCTCTGGCAAGATATACCATAATTTTATTTACTTTATCGGACTGTACCATTTGAGTGGAAAATGTTATTCGTGTTCAGAAATGCTCTCATTGATGCATGAGTCCATTTTCACATAAATAGCAGTGCAATACTTTTTTTTCCATTGAGGATAATTGTACATAACCTTTGATTCAACCGACTTGGCTTTGGGAAGGCGGGGCTTTGTGACCTAACTAATGCCGCGCGCCCGCGACGCACCTGCGTCTCTCTCGCACGGAAGCTCTCTGATCATTACCTAGCCTTGATTAGGTCAGGAAGCCCCCCCCTCCCCCCTTCCCGAAGCCAAGCCAGTTGAATCGAATGGTACATACATGAAGTTATTACGTCAATAAAAGCAAGCAAGGGCATTTCTGAATAATCAAAGAGTCATATGTGCATGTATAACCTGTAGCTCAAACTATCCGTGGCTTTGCATAACCGCAGTGATTTTCGATTTTGATCGCTTTCTTATTAAGCGGGGATTTCGTGAATACCTTTCAAGGAGCTGTTTTTGTATTGCAAAGAATATCCTCTATTCTAAAAAATTATAAATGCTTCCCATCTTCAAAATGCATGTATGACTTGACTAAAGATTCTCGAATTCGGCACATACAGTTCTTGCTTCTTGCAAGTCAACGAAGTTTCTCAAGGATAAGAAATAGGGCCAATAAAAAAATTAGCTCGAAAAATTTAGCTCTTTTTTTCTGTTTAGTTTCTCATGAAAGGTTGACTGACAAGGGAATGGTCAGAAGTCGAAGTGGCCAATCCATACGAGCCGCATACCATTCGATGCAGCATAGAATGCTGATTTCAAATCTGTCTTCCATATCTGCAGAGCGCAGGCAAAGTTATTAACAGTTTTACTGTGAAAAAATCGTATACAAAATTGCGAAATCAGGCACATTATTGCTCTTTCAGCTCACCTCTAGGTACGGGTCATATGAAGCGACTTAGTTGCATGTTTTTGTCCAACACTGAGCCGAGAATGGCTTTGTATGGCCAAGTTTGCACTTCACACGCACAATTTCTTAGGAAAATAATGGCCTTCAGAGGCTTATAACTTCGTCCACAAAAGCGCTCTGCAGATAAGGAAGAAAGATTTAGAGTCAGCGTTTTATGCTGCATCTGATGGTATGCAGCTTGTATAGATTGGTTACTTCGACTTCTGAGCATTCCCTTGTGAGATGAAATTACTGTACCATTCGAATAAATATATAGATCTCAGTCACAAGAGCTGTCCTTCATTTTTGAAGCAGAACTGATGCTCTTTGTTTTATGAATTCTCAAATTAGCTTTCTGAGGCGCAAAATTGGCGAGCGCGGCACTTGAACTTTCCTTATTCGGTCCGTATTCCGTATCCCACAAATGTTTTTCGTAAATTTTCGGAATAAGTGACTGCAAGTAAAGCTGGTGTACTGGCAAATTTTGAGGGCAACATACTAATAACTGTTCAAATGGGGTCCCGATATTTGTTGCTTCAGACTGCTGCCGTTTGAGTTTTCTTTTGCAATAGAATTTTCTATTTTGTGCGAAGTCGCTCAACGAATGGTTTCATCTAAACGGTGCAAATGCTTGGTTAAAGACTTTCACCAACATTTTACCTTCAGAAAAATCTTAGCTCAATCCTCTAAATGCTTCTCAAATGCAAGACTTCTACATATGTGGTAAAAGTGCCCGTTATCCCTCAGTATCTTTATTGATAAGTAGCGTAGTTTTAAATACACCGCTGTCCCGTGAACTGTCGCTTCTCACCATTCAAAATGATTCCGGGTAGAAATCGTAAAAATCCACTAGAAATTTTACCGAGAGTAGACACAGGCGCCATATCAATTTCGCCTTTCAAGAGAATCTGCTCTGAGAAATTTTACGCTAACATGTCGCTGAAGAACATTTGTATGACAAGATTGACTCCTCTTATGGGCACAGTTACTTTGACGTAAATCAACCAAAAATAAAAGAAAATTTCGAATTCTACGAACAAAAATCTAATACAACTGGAGCGCTGAAAAGTTAGTCGATTTCCATCGAATTTGGAATGATACTCCTACAAGGAAAAGACGAGGCCTACTCGGAAGCAAACCCGTCACTCATCGTAATGAACAGAAGTCAAGTGGACATTAAGAACACTGCTTGATCTGATTATCATGATATAGATTTAAAACATAATTGTTGGGGATGAAACCCTCTCATGCGACTAACGGCAATATTGCGAATATTTTGACCAGTTTTTTATCAAAAGCCGTAAGCTTGGCAAGTGGTAACTTCACATAGCTAGTAAGCTAAAAAAAACTTTGTATGGTCATTTTCGAAAGATTTGCGTAGAACGGCCTCTTGAAGTTGTGATTTTAGGAAAAGCGTACCTCTTGACCCTCTACCTACAATAGAGACTTCCAACGAGAAAAAGAGATATTTTCGTACACCAGATACAGTATCAGGATCTCGTAAATGAGGCCGCTGGTAGTCGAAACAATTCGGATGTTGAAGGCTACCTAAACAGATAGAATTGGGGTTGATATGAGGGTTTTTTGTAATTACGTCATCATTCGTATTCCAGTGCACAGTAATTTAATTGCTGTAGTTTCGAATTTATTTTTTAGGTTCATTCTCAATGGTCCCTGTGCATAGCTTTTTTTGAATTTTAGGGGAAAAGATCAGAATATCGGGTTCGAGAAATTTGTATCTAGGAAACCCATTAAGAAATTGGTTGTGCCAAATAGTTTCCTGGAAACAAATCTACATTTCCATAGTTTCTAGTATCTATGGAGCTACAGATTACTAGACAAGCATTCGGAAGGTTTCATTCGTGGAGTACGGGCGAACTTCTATGGCAATGATCTGGCTAGCTCCCTTTCTAGTTATTGTTCAGGTAGTTCCGTTTTTGTCAAATAGCACGGTTTCCAGGGCTTAGAGAGCTTGAATTATTTTAGACAGGATTGATCTCATCGTGTGTTTTCGACAAGGTGGATGAGATCACTTATGTTGAAGTGGCGAATATCGTTTCTGGAAACCTGAATGAGTGTTTTGCTGAGTGTTTCGAACACAAGGAATGCTCTGCATTTGCGCATCTGGAAGCAAGTTATTTCAACTCTAAGTGATGACTTGGATCGAAACTCCTGAAATCGTTCTAATGTGCTTTGAGTCTACGGCAGAAAACTCCAAAATCTGTCTTTCTCGAAAAACATAACTTTTAATGGAGACGTTCAAACAGCGCAAATTTTTTCTTCTGTTGCAAAGATTAGGTCATAAAACTTATGTACTGAAGACTAATGATTTTTCTGCACCGTTCCAGATTTTTGGCGACCTCACTCCAAAATGAATAAAACCTAAATGGTCCTCTTTCTCCATTTCTATCTCTGCTGAGCGTACATTCAAATCTAGTCAAGATGTATGTATAGAGAGGAATACTTCTTCTTTTCGATAGAATTTAGAAAAATGTATCGACATAGCTAAAAGCTACAATCAAAAATAAAACGACACAAATTTTGGGACAACCTAATATTTTCTAAGCATCTTAAAGGCAGTTCTTCTTTTTGCATTCTATCCACGCACAACTTGCACTTCATTATTTGAGTAATAGTATATATTGAGAAATTTAAAAAATTCATGTCGTTGAAATGCACTAACGCTTTATATCACTGTTTTACAGCTTAAAAATCAGTGCCACTTATATCGCCGCCCTGGAATCCGTGTTATTTCGAGCTGTAACAAGCCGGAATGGAAGTGCTACATCCTTCAACGAGATGAGGTGGATCCTGTGTGCAAAACATACGTGAACTTCTGAGAGTGGACAGATTCATGCGTTGTAGAAGTGTCCATGTAGGGCATTAGTTGAAATAAAACTTCGCAAGTGTGTCATTCCGACAAAATCATGAGGTTCAGGATATCAGGAAGAAGTGCACATAAAATGATACTCTTATGAAGAGACACAAAAAAATAGTCCTTTTATAATCTATTTTTAACGGAACTTTTAAAAATCACATACTTCCGTTCACTATAAAATGAAAATGACAATAAAACGTATGGAGCCGCAAACTCGGTCAGTCCGTGTCGTTGAATTTCTCATTTCACGGTTGAAAATGGAGCGAAGAAAGGAGTCCTTGAAGGGTACTTTTGTGAAGCTTTCTGGAGTCAAACGGAACTGTGTTTGACAGCTCTTTAGCTGACTTGAGCCTGCCAATCTACGGCCAGTTCGTGCGGTCGATGATTCGACGATACTACCGTCTACATTGAAGGGCGCCTAGAACTGTTTGAATGATCTTTCGAAATTTTGCCCAAAAGAAATTTATTTACCCTCCTACGGCATCGGACACATACCTCACACGATTTCACTCGCCACGCCATTTGGCAATACTCCCATTGTTCAAAAATTATCGTAAGGGGTTTCTGAATGTACGGAAGACAGCGCATTTTTGATGCGCTGTCTTCTGTACATTAACCCATGTATAGCTTTCGCATTCTACGAAAGCTATACATACATGCTGCGCATTTGGGGTTGCCAGTAACAAATTTAATGACATCTGCCAAATTTCCAGATTGCGTGGCGACTGAAATCGAGGTATGCCCGATGCCTAAGAATTCTTTGCAAAAAAGGCGAACAGATCTGAAATTAGCGTTCGAAGTCCTTCAAGATGCTGTACGTTTTGAACTTTTGAAAAACCACCACTTCAACTATGTATCTTCACCCCGCGAGCAGCATATCACACAGGTCTTATCAACTGCAGTGTCAAAGCATCAGCATCTCCTTTCCCGCGCGGCCGCTTTGCCTGGACTCTGCACCTCTTTTGCGAACATGCTCTCTGATTACTTCCCCATTGAGAGTATATCCTCAAGGATCCTAAGGAGGATCCTCAATCGATTGGACATGATTAAAGAGCATGTTCGTGGAAGAGGTGCAGAGTCCCGCGCGGGAGTGGAGATGCTGGTGCACTTGACACTGCAGTTGATAAGCCCTGTATAATTAGGTTGAAGTGGAGAGAGGAAAAGAATGTGGCGAAATGAACCACAAATCTGCTGCATTTATAGAAAATCAATGTATGTACGACATTTTCATTCAGAATGTGTTGATATTGAAGGCGTGAATAGTAAGCTTCCCGCGATGTTGCTCGAGGTTCTACTTCAAGTCGAATAATGCAATTCCTCAGGTGGTTCAACTAACAACTTTTTTAATTTCAAGCATAAACGCAGTTTTTCTTACAGCGAGCAATCCAACGGAACCGTTCTGTATGACTGTTCATAATGTCGTCAACGACGACCAAGTGATCCATAATCAATGTATATAATTAAGATATATTTGTCGATTGTTTAGCCGATGTATCAAGTATTTGTCCATGTATTTTTGATTTTGTTCTTTGAAATCGTACATTTCTCAAGTATGCGTTGTTTTGCTTTTGTAACGTTTATCATATCATCTATGTTTCTTTTCGCTTGAAATATATTTTGAGATTCAACTTTTATCTGATATTCACTTGTATAAATAGAGCTCACACTGCCGTAAGATCATGCTTCCTCAAGTTCCTCAAGGACCTCAAGCTCAAGCTCAAGCTCAAGATCAAGTTCAAGCTCAAGTCTTTCGAAGAAGGAAGAACTTCGGAGTGTGAGCAGGAAGAAAGAAGACTGTATGTAAAGAATTGAACAATAAACCTATTTTTGAGCCCGTTTCCAACCACAGCTTATAGTCCCGCGTGGCAACGAGCAAGTAAAGCACAAGTCCTAGTCTAGGCGAAGAAAAAGAAAACTCTTCTCTACATGGTGCATCGGGCAGACGACGAACTCAGGTCAGTCTAACGATTTCACTGTACTGACATACTTGACTACTCTTCTGATACGTCAGCAAATTTGGTTGCAAGTTTTGAACCAAACTGTAATTTTCGGTTGCAAGTTTTGAACCGTTATTAAGAAAATGGCGATGCGACTAGGTACATCTAAGCGCTTACTCACACGCTACACGAAGAAATTGGAAGCAGTCATCACACATCTTAAGAATGAAAGGTTGGAAACGCGCACGGCAACTTCACAAGAAGGCGAAGTACTTAGGGACAGCTTACGACAACTCAACGAAGTGTAGGAAAAGCGCAAAATTCATCGAAGCGCCAGTCGGCCATCGACCGCCCGCCCCATCTTATCCGCCCGCGAAGAGGGTATAAAAAGAAATAAACCCCGCCCTCTCGAGCTCGCTCGTAGTTCAGCACGCCAGCTCCGGCTGGCCTCACAACCATCATGCTGAGGTGAGCCTCCACCCCCCCCCCTTATTCATTTACTTCCCTTTCTTTTAACTGTTCTCTCCATTCTTGTATCATCACTCTGTAATATAATCTCCGTGTCTCCTTTGTATTATCAGGTGATATATTCCAACTAGCGACCCTACGGGTCGCTAGCAAGTGGGTTGTGGCTGACACATTTGAAGCTGCAGCATTCTTGCGACTATGAGTTACAACAAACAGATCTATCAATTTGACGATTTTTTTCACCTAATATGATAAAACAGGAGTTCGAGACTGTTGCCACAATACCGTACTTTTGAAGAAATAGGCATTAAGCAATGAGTGGATAGCTATAATTCAACCTTTGTTGTACTGCAAAAGCATCTTAGCAAGAGCTGGGTCCATTTTTTCATATTTGAAATCACCACCAATCATCTATTATGTAGCACATCTGATCCGAGCCGAAACGCAGCTCATCTTCTAATGGTGTGCCTCTCAGCCGGAAAAGCGCTAAGCATAATATTCGACTAAAGCTTGCACATCGCTTTTTCTGTAGCTACAAAATTATCGTCAAAATGTAAACATTCAGAAACTAATTTTACGTATTTCGTGTGCTCTTTGTTCGTAAAATCTGGCATTTCTTTCTTAACAAACCTGCGTGGCACGAGAAACTTCAAGTTAATCTCACATTCTGAAGCTGCCGCTAAAATATTCTTTATAGCCTGCCTCAGTCATCATTGAGCAGTTATTTAGCCAGAATCTGCTCACTGCTGGGTGTGAAATTAGGATTACTCAAAGGCAGTGTCCAAGCAAAAAGTCGATTTCGAGATTTTGTGCTTACCTGGGCCTATTCGCTATGCTGAATCAGAAAATCAACAGCGGAGAGCGCGAAAACGACGAAAAAAAGCTCTAACGAAGGAGGGAAGTTGCAGGTGGGCGGGGCTGCTCACATAGCCGCGTCACTCTCCCACTTCACGGGCGATTTTCTCGCTTTCGCTAGTCGCCCTATCATGACCACCAGCCGACTGCGAAACGCATGACATAAGATCGAAACCAAGAAGATCGCTCCTAAAGCCTAGGAGAGTGACGTCACTGTATGGACGGCCCCACCCACCTCCTTTCCCTCCGGCGTTAGGGCCTTTTTGCGCCGTTTCGCGCTTTCCAATGTGGTTTATCGGATTCAGCATGGCGAATAGGTCCGGGTAAGCACAAAATCTCAAAATCGACTTTTTCCTTGGACACTGCCTTTAATGTGGTACTCCTCAAAGACGAGGCTTTTCGGAAATTCATAACCAAATGTCCAGCGAGATCAAAGTGTACAATTTGCAGCTTTGGAAGGATAAATATTAGGTTGGCTAAAAAATAAGTTCGGTCGTTCAACGGTTTGTACAAATCTTGCAAATTACTTTGTCTAAGAATGTTTCGTACCATTAGAAAGAGCAAATCAGGGAGAATCGGATGATTGACCCTGTTTGAGCGCCAATCATCATTTTGACTACGAAATTGTGCAGGAAATGGAAATAGTCAGATTTTTCCATCGAATTTTCGAAAAATCATGCCCCGAAAAATGAGCTGAAGTTGGGTGCAAAATGCATAACTGGCCTCCACACCACGAATTCTGAAATTTTCAACAATTTGCATAGCCATTGATGGTCAAACTCGAGCGATTCGGACTGCCCAAAAACTGACTCTCATGCGCAAATGCCTGCAAATTCTTACATTTTTTGCTGCAGAAATTCACAAACAACAGATCACTATGTCCACTGTGGTTCGCCATGTAGCCAAAGGTTGTATACACCTAATCACCAAATTAGTCATCTGTGCGCTCACTACGGGCTGAGAACGATACTTAGGAATTCAAAGAAGCGAATTTTTAAGGGGCTAGACATATAAGGGCATACTTGCTAATCATTGATGACCAAGAACTGCGACTATTTGACATGTGATAGTAGAGGGTTGAAGCTACCTCCTGGCAAAAAAATCTCTGCTAAATATCTGCTAGTCGATTTCTTACAGACTTTCGAAAAAGCATGTCAAACCGAACTTATTTATTAGCCAACCTAATAGAATTACTTCAAACTATTTGAAAAACTCATGAAACGCTGCGAAAAATATTTCGTTGAACGTGCATTGTCGTTGAAATTGTCAGGTCTTTTCCAACAAGAAAAAGGTTTGCACATTTGAATTCGGATAGCAGGATAGTGTTTTCCTAAAGTTTCAGTGATTGTCAGGAATTCAAAGGATTAAACTCAGAGACCTTCTCGCCAGAAGTAGCGCGAAACTCTGTTCCCTAGAATCACATACAGTGCAAAGAATTTCTTTTTTCATCCCAATGCTTTCTGCCAAACTGACGCACCTCCCCGCCCCCTCCCCAAATTCCAGGAAATGCATAAGATTTTCTTTTTTGAGGCATCTCTCTAGAAGTGAGGCGGAAGCCTCCAAACACCCCTCGCTTCCCCTTCTAGAAGCACCGCCATCTCTGCCACATCCTGAAGTTCTTTGCAGTGAATCCGATGCCTTTGACATTCCCAGGTTTCCCTCCAGAGGCCTCAGTATCCTACCAGAAGTACGGGTATAATTTTACATCCTCAAAAGTCCTTGCAAAAAAAACCGCTACTGAGTGAAACGGAACCCTTAGACACCCCTTTTTTGAGAAAACTATACGGATTTTATTCAAAATTACAAACTCTACACAGTGAATCTTCTAGTCAAATGATGCGGACCCTCCCTCTCACCCTCCTCCCTTGGATTCTATGCAAGGATTTCTTAAAGCTTCTCTTTAGATGTGACGCTGAACGCTTCAGACCCCCCTCAGTTTTTTACCCAGCCGCCATTTGTCTCACAGTCATTATAGTAATTCAATTCAATTTTTCATTCCAATGCTATATGAGGATAAGAAAGCAAAGCCCCACAAATACCCTCCAATTCTCTTACCAAAAAAGCAAGAATTACTTTCAAAGTCCATACAGTGTATCAAAACTTTTTTTCCACTTAAAGGCCCGTACCAGATGTGTATCAGACTTCTGTGTGAAACTCCACATGTGCAAAGAGTTTCACTTTTACTCCAGAATTTCTCGCTGGAAGTGAAGCGGTTTACACCCTGCAATTCCACGTAGTGCGAAGATTGTCAAATTCTGGAGCTTCGCTCTAGTGACGCCGAAAAACCTAGACACTCCTTGGTTTCCCCTTTCAAACGTGTCTCCTTTTCTTCCACATCCCAAAGATGTTGCGGTACACCCAATGTCACCAACGCTTCGAGAATTCCCTCCAGAGGAGACGCGGGACCTCAAGTACCTCAATCTCCCACCAAAAGTATTGGCATCTCTTGCCAATCTTTGAAAACCTTTGCATCTCCAGAAGTGACAGAATCCGTTAAGACACGCCTTAGTTCTCCTATTACAAGTAAAGGGATTTTACGAATCTCTGTTTGTATATGTAGTAACGAATATCTTCAACACTCATAGGCCCGGTGGTTAGGAGCCTTTTAGTCACCCTTCAGATCCTCTGGCAAAAGGATCCTTACTCTTGCAAGTCGAAATTCCTATCGGGACTGTACATTCCCGTAAAATCCACGGTGAACCCACAGTAACGATTGTCATCAACACTTTAAGGCCTCCATGTCAGTGATGCATAAGTTCTTAGGCATCTTCAAAGCTCTCCTTGCAGATAAACTGCAATTTAGTCACAACGATTTTCCATACAACAGAACAAGCGAATATCTTTCCACTTCGGCTTTACCTCAGAAGTGATGCAAAACACATACAGTTTTCGCCTCTCAAAACTCTAGTGAGAGCCGTCATTCCTTCCAACAAAAATCCAAAATATCAGATTGGTACAAAAATAATGTCCGTTTTTCTAGGCCTACTTTCCGAAACCTTTTTTCCTCAAAACTTCTTTTTGGTGTAAATTGCGCAAAATATTGGGAAGCTTTCTTCTGTACTTTCCAATAGTGATGAGACTAAGGTTCTATCTCATTTGTGAGAATTTCACCAGCATCTCGCACAACTGCACTCAAGATTGAAATTTCGTTGCTTTAACTTCCTTGACCACAATTCATTCGTAAACGAACGAATTCTTTTGAAAACATAGCATCTGTAGGGGATAAATGTGGCTTACTCAATGCATGTGTTTAAGTAGGTTTTTCGAGAATATCTGTATTGAGAAATTGATGCCCCCAACATAAATACTTGCTGCTGGCATTCTGTTGGTCAAAGATTTCCCATAATAAGGCAGTCGAAGAAGTTTTGCTCATTTCTGTAAGCTTGAGATTAGTAAATCTTGCATATACTAATCTCAAGCTGTATATCTTGCACACAATTTTTGCAGAGATCAGCTACAGTGCATGAAGAATTCCAAATTTTCATGAATTGGGACTTTCAAGCCTACCACAAACAGGCTCAAAAAGATAGGCAATGTTGAAGCTTTATCTTTCCTTTTCGTAGAACTCTTTTGTCGAGGTGTTTCCTGTACATACGTATACTACTGGCTTGCGGCTACAAAAAGAGCTGATTACCAGTCATAGGAACAAAACTTGAAGGAGTTGTAGGGTTTCTGAGGCCTTTAAAAGAGAACCTTTCGGTTTTTTGACGCATGGTTCTTTTCCAGTCTGCACTATCAGTATGAGCAGGTGCGCGCTAATTTATGCGAGGCTTGCTACTTTCGAATTCTTGGCTTTGTTCAAAAATAGGAGGACCGAGCAAAGTTGAAACTATTCAAATTAAAACTTTTCAAAACGAACATTATTTTTGCACCAACCTAATAAGTGAGCAAATACTACTCACAGTTCAACGATTTCCAGTAGTGAGCGAGAACCTTAGTTTCCAAGTTTTAGTGTGACCGACCCTACAAACTACTCGGGTACCCGCGGGACCAAAGTTTGCAAGCGGTACAGTTTCGGGAGCAGAAGTAAAAGTTTCAAATGTCTTCGATTTTCATGCTCGGAGCAAAAATAGAATGCAAATATCTCCGATCTGTAATGAAGTGCGAGAAGTCTTTTGTGTAAAAGTGACCTACCCTACAAACTACTCAGGTACCCGCGGGACCACAGTTTGCAGCGTTCTTGAGGCAAGCAGAGCTCTTCCAATGTATACGATTTTTATGCTCGGATTAGAAATTGGATTTCCTAATGTCTTCGATCTGTTTTAAGAATTATCAGGAGAAATCTTTTGTGTAAAAGTGACCGACCTACAAACTATTCGGGAACCCGCGGGGCCAAAGTTTGCACGCGGCAATGTTCTTGAGGCGGAAGTAGAGTTTTTCCAATGTATTCGAATTTCATGCACGGAGAAGAAAGAATGCCAAATATCTTACAATTAGATCTGTAGGGCCGTCCCTACAAACTACTCGGGTACCCGCGGGACCGCAGTTTGCAAGCGGTAGAGTTTTGGGCGCAAAAATATAATTTTTCCATTGTCTTCGTTTTTTATCGCTCGGATTATAAGATGGATTTTCTAGTGTCTTCGATCTGTTTGCAAAGTTATCAGGAGAGATCTTTTGTGTAAAAGTGACCGACCTATAAACTATTCATATACCCGCGGGACCAAAGTTTGCAGGCGGCAATGCTCTTGAGGCAGAAGTAGAGCTTTTTCAATGTATTCGAATTTCATGCATGGAGCAGAAAGAATGCCAAATATCTTCGATCTGTAGGACCGCCCCTACAAACTATTCGGGTACCCGCGGGACCAAAATTTGCAAGCGGCAATGTTCTTGAAGCAGAAGTAGGGTTTTCCTTGTATTCGAACTTCATGCGTGGAGCAGAAAGAATGTTAAATATCTTCAATCTGTAGGAAAAATTATTGCGAGAGGCCTTTTGTGTAAAAGTGACTGACCTACAAACTATTCAGGTACCCGCGGGACCAAAGTTTGAAGGCGGCAATGTTCTTGAGGCAGAAGTAGAGTTTTTCCAATGTATTTGAATCTCATGCACGGAGAAGAAAGAATGCCAAATATCTTACAATTAGATCTGTAGGACCGTCCCTACAAACTACTCGGGTACCCGCGGGACCACAGTTTGCAAGCGGTAGAGTTTTAGGCGCAGAGGTACAATTTTTCCAATGTCTTCGATTTTTATGCTGGGAGCAAAAATAGAATGTCAAATATCTTCAATCTGTAGGAAAAATTTTTGCGAGAAGTCTTTTGTGTAAAAGTGACCTACCCTACAAACTATTGAGGTACCCGCGGGACCACAGTTTGCAAGCGGTAGTGTTTTGGGCGCAGAAGTATAATTTTTCCATTGCCTTCGATTTTTATGCTCGGATTAGAAAATGGATTTTATAATGTCTTCGATCTGTTTGAAAATTATCAGGAGAGATCTTTTATGTATAAGTGACCGACCCTACAAACTATTCAGATCCGCGGGACCACAGTTTGCAAGCCTCAATTCTCGAGGCAGAAGTATGATTTTTCAAATGTTCGATTTTTATTCAAAACCACGAACGATTTTTTGTGTAAAAGTGGCCAATCTTTCCCAGCGTAACAAAAGTTTGCAGTTGCAAAATTCTGAAAATTCAAATATAAGTAACCAGGAATACATGAAGATCGACTGAAAGATGCCTTCTGTAAAATTCTGGTGTAGAAATTGCCGAGTGTTTGTCCAGATAGACTGAACTTGCGTGTAGCAATTGTTCGTGAAAGAGTAGGAGTTCTCAAAAAATTTTCAACGTCAGATTTTTAGGTAAAGAAAAAAGCTGAATCGCGAAATATATCTGTAAAAGTGTTCCAGCTCCTTTGTAATGAAGGAATTTGTACACCGCTTTTCTTCAACGTTGAATTTCTGTTCAAGGAAATTCTCTCAAATGGGCATTTCTCATTGAGTCTCTTGAGGGAAAATATCCTTTGAAACGCTCCTTCATAGAATTCGTTCAACCGTCTTTTCCGTGAGACCAGTGCTTGTTCGCCATATTTGTTTGTAGAACACAACTCAAATTCTTCCATAAATGCACCCAGGCATCGAATTTTTCAATAAAGTCAATGAAAACAAATGGAGGTATTCTCTGTTTTAAAATGTGTCCTGAATATTTTCTAGCTTGTTAGCTTGACCAAAACTTGTTCTATTATAAATGCTTTCAATCTTGAATGCGGCGTGCGATTAGCAGCTTTGATATTTTGGTCAGAATAGAAAGAGATAAAGTGAGAATTGTCGTATCTCTCATTTTGACTTCTTTTCAGAATGTGAAGGTCACTTGTATAGATTGCAATTCTGACATGATCTGAGCAATGTATCAATCCCAGCAAATTCCTGACCCCTAATGTATGATCATCCTATTGTGTTAATGTTCAAAGCACGCATGGCTGGCTCGGTTTGCAAAGATCAACTATGATGAGTCAGCTCCTGGCGTGATCAACGGTCTAGACATGTAAATTGGCTGACCCGTCCTAACTTACTACGAAGAGCAAGCGCGATGAGTCAGCATCCATTGTGGTCGACGGTCGAGTATTGGTGCTATTCCAAGGATCAGTTAACAGCAGTCATCGCCAAATTCCCACAATTTAATATCTAGGAGCCTATTATATGCCAAGCGAAGTGCATCTAACTCTATTAAAATCAAACATGTATATAGTCTAACAAAAATTTCTTGACAAATAAAAGTTGCGATGCGATCTAATGGCAGTGTGCCTAGTGTATAAATGCTCAAGAACTGCACAGCTCAGTGAAAGTTACAAAATTTTGATTCCAAAATAAATGTGTGGCGGAATTGCATTTGAAAGCTGAGCTAGTTTACGCGTATTATACAGGGTGTCCGTAAAGTATGTATGCACTGTTTGAACGTTAATATCTCCGTTCCCAGGGGGTCTTTTGCCGAGCTTTAAGCACCATACTGTAGAGCTGGCTTCAACTTAGATCTACAGTATAGAGCGAATCAGCGATCACTCACTGTTACTGTAGGATTACGGTAGAAACTTGAAACATATGGTGTCAATGTGGAAAAAGCTTTCGTTTCAAAATTTTTCAAAAAAATGTGAAAACTTGTGTAATAGGGTTTTTATGGACCCTGAGTTCAATACTCAACTATTCACAAGATTGCGAAGCTTTCTAAACGGTGTAAACGCACTTTTTAGAAACATTGAAAAAATGGCCGCTACCTCTTACCTGGCATAACTCTTCAATGAAGCATCATAATAAGTTAGAAACTTCACAATTAGAATAAGCAATTCTAATTAGCCTAGTGTAGAAGTTTTCAAGCTGTTTTGTTTCCTTTCTGAGGCAAAATATGGCCTTTCATGGCTCAAAACCCTCTTTGATGTTCCTACCGTAATCCTACAGTAATGAGAGGAGACCGGCGATTCGCTCCATACTGCGAATCTAAGTTGAAGCCAGCTCTACAGTTTGGTGCTTAAAGTTCGGCGAAAGACCCCCTGGGAACGGAGATATTAACGATCAAACAGTCCATACATACTTTACGGACACCCTGTATTATATCAAAACACTTCTATTGAATAACATTAGAGTTCCCAGCGAATTCGGCAGCTGTCTTGATCCCTAGTATGACCATCCTATAGTGTTAATGTTTAGAGTATGCATGGCTGGCTCGGTTTGCAAAGATCAACTATGATGAGTCAGCTCCTGGCGTGATCAACGGTCTAGACATGTAAATTGGCTGACCCGTCCTAGCTTACTACGAAGAGCAAGCGCGATGAGTCAGCGTCCATTGTGGTCGACGGCCGAGTATTGGTGCTATTCCAAGGATCAGTTGACAGCAGTCATCGCCAAATTCTCAAAATTTTCGCTATTATCTGGGAGAATATTATACACTACCAAGCGAAGTGCGTTCAACTCTACCAAAATCAAACATGTATATAGTCTAACAAGGATTTTTTGGCAAAAAAGTTGTAATGCGATCTAATTATATTATATTAAAAAACTTCATCTTCCATTAGATTGACATGGGGAGCAGGATCAGTTCGCTTATAAAGTCATCTGAGAGGCCGATAAACAGAAGCTCATGTATTTCTGCTAATAAGATAAGTTTTGGAACTGACCAACGTGAATCTAGTTGTGATTATTTGCGTCAATTTTCATCAAAAAGCTCTAACTTAGTCTTGAATCAGAAACAGGTTGTCCCTAAGAACGTTTTGGAACTTAATCATCAAAAATAGGTGTTTCTTTGCCACTGTCATGAAACATAACGTATCAACGGCACAGCTCGGCAAAAATCTGGCCAAATTTTGTAAACGAAATGATTTCGTAAGCAGAGGTGTGGAACTAAGAGGCTGCTGACTGTCTGTATGCCAGATCAAAAAGCTTCAGCTCCCATCAAAGTGGTAAAAATAGGGAACGTGGACATGAATGATGGTTTTTGTGACATTCAAGAAGGCAACGAACAAGTATTTGCGGAGCAAGAAAAGCGCAAGCAGTGATTGGAAGTATTAGCACCATTGCACAATTTGCTACATACAACGGAAAAGTGCTTGATACCCCCTTCTCCTTGAGTTGCTGAGCTTTAGAAAGAACGCCAGTACTGTGTGGCTGTACAGCTGCGAATGCCACCCGGGGAGACCACGCCCCCAAAATTCTCTGCGGTCGAGCTCGCTCCTCACTTCGTGCGTGTTCTACTTCTGGCGAAACGCCGCCCACAAACCGCTTTCGATGTTATATTATATAGTGATATGTCTCTCTTGTATTTCGTGCCCTTTGCACCATGTCATGTTTATGTAATGATAAAATCTTAGTAATTACTTGTGTGCTATAGAGAGAAGGAGTCACTTAAAGAGAGGTCATATATGTAAGCGTTACTGGACAAAGTCGTCTTAACAAACATAAATCTTTTATTTTATTACATGGAGGTTCCGCACTGGGTTTTCTAATTTCTGAAGCTCAGCAAAAGAACTCACATTTTTCATATACACGCGCATGTCACAACTACGCCCTTTTAACGCAAGGCCAACATGAATATTATGTGACAGGAGCTTCTGCTCCACATATTTACACCTTTCATGAGCGTAGGAAAAGCCTGGCCAGGTAACTAGCGACACCCTTGCGTATAAAATTAACTCATCTTCAAGTGATCGCATTAATAGCGCGCAGAATATTCTAAACACATCATAACTATAGCTTATACAATAAAAGCACACCTCTCTTCGAAACTTCATAATTCGACCCCGCTCCTTCCTCTTCACACAATCTCTTCCTCATTCGCCAATCCCTCTCGTGTCGTATAGCTAATCCTCCCTTTTAATTACAGAACTACTCAACCTTACAACTAGCTCTAAAATGAATGCTCAAACGTTAATTGCGAAAATCCACAAGGCGCTCCTCGAAGACGATTACAAAATGAGACACCAAAGCTACTACGGAAAAGCGCCCCGCGATATGTGGAAAACACAACCGAAATCCAACATCCTCCGTCTCAGCTCGATAATGGAAATAATTCACGACGACAGATGTCACAGGATTCCCGCAGAACTCATGAACAGCTCGCTGCCTGACATTCTGGAAGTAGTCATTCGAGCCTTCGACGGACATACCGGAACCTATCTGGACGAAATGAATACAATAACGCTACTACCGGTCCCCATCAGTAAGCATTTCTGTTATTGCGATGCCTGCCCCGTAGGAACGACGGTGCTCAACCATGCATATGAGGCCTTCTCCGAATTGCCAAAAAGACGAGATGCCTCGGTAGCGAAGCTTGGACAACAAGGCAATGAAGTATTCTTAACCATGGAGCAAATATGGCTGCTGATCCCCCTGGACACCACCTTTACCGAAGAAGATGAACAAATGATAGCGAAAAGACCAGAGGGGAAAAGATATATTCTCTGCCATATCAGCCCAACTATCACCCTCACTTCCAAATACACCGATGCGAATCTCTAACGGATT
This sequence comes from Cylicocyclus nassatus, assembly GCA_958299035.1. NCBI lineage: Eukaryota > Metazoa > Nematoda > Chromadorea > Rhabditida > Strongylidae > Cylicocyclus > Cylicocyclus nassatus. Next base: position 25,748,119 of record CATQJL010000223.1, read on the forward strand.
GCTGTGCCGACTGCCACCGCTACTACGGCCTCGACAACTATGACAGCGATTTCTAGACGATTATTGAGGGCAGCAGACAATATAACAAAGGTAATCTTAAACTAGTTCTAAAACCCGAGCAGGGCTGACTACTAAAAAAACATTACTTGCATACGTTCTCCTATCACACATATGCAGACACAATTATGATTATCCCAAGTGAACTCCTAGGATAGCTCTCGAGTCAAATTACCAATTTTAACCAATGTACAAGTCCTACTTGTGTCATATAATAGCTAGATTCCGAAACACTGCAACAATTACTTTTTATACGACCTTATACATTGCCGAATTTATATTCTCAAAAAAATTTAGTTCCGCTTTGCCATCTTGCGACCGTAGTCCGCCGTTCCTCGAAGCCAGCCTCGTTACACATGCCTCGCCACGCGCCATTAATCAGCAGCGCGAAAAAGATCGCAGGTCAAGTCGCCGCGAGCTCATTAGTCTTGCTGCCCGACCACCCAGTTTTTGGCCGACCAGCCTACGCGGAAGCTCGCTTCTCAGAAACCTCATTAGTCTTGTAAAGACCAACTCAGCCAGTCACGAGGAAAAGGCAAAGACCATCGTCCACGCGCTCAAGCCAGCTGCCCTGCGTAGTAATTCTGAGAAAGGCTAAGAACCAGGGAAGACACGCCCTAGCCGTACAATATATATACACTCGACAAGCACACTCACGGTCCATAGCTGCCAGAGCACCCACTCCGACAGCTTGCTACTTCAGCATTACCATAGCCTACCTCGCATTCTCAACTACCGTTATCCAACTATCAATCTATTCATTCAACAGCCATCCAACTCAGCCACTGAAGTAAGTCTCAGAACACTTACACTCAACATACCTTCGCAAAATAAGAAGAGAACTTTCGCCATATCCGTTCTCTTGTGTAGAGTGTTGTTGAGAACTTAGCCTTGTTGCTCTCTATCCATCTTCAAAGAGGAAAAATCAGACTCCCTAACTCCCCTTGAAAAAAAAATATACACACACGCACATTAGTTACTGACACTTAGGAAAACATTTTGACTGATCACCAAAATTCCTCCCAAGGAACAGAAACCCAAAGTACGTGAAGAATTAAGTAGATCCGAAAGGCTTAAAAGATTTGACGAAAGAAGAGCAGCATTTCTCGCAAAACTCGCTGAGCGTAGACAGCAGCAATCATCTGCAAAAGCTGAGGAAACTCCAACAACTTCTAGACGTAGAGTAGAACCTAGCGACAAACCTTCCACTAGCACAGTAGACCCGCGCGATTTACCGTCCACTAGTCAAGAAGAATTTGCTAGCGACCAAGCTAACGAAGTAGGAACAAGCGATCAGCCTTCAACCAGCCAGACGGTATCTGGTTACGTAACCCCAGCGACAACCCCAGCAACACTAGAGATCTAGCTCTCATTCTATCATTACAGCCCCTAAAACGATAGAAAGCGCGCGCTTGTCAAATATATTGTGACGACCGTAACGTAACGCTCGCAAAACTGGGAAAAGAACGCAAAACCCCGCGTATAACGCAATCTAACGTAGATCGTCCTTCTACTAGCGAATTAGAACCCCCGGAAGATTTTGAATACCATTCCGTAGACGAAAGTAATCCCAACTTCTCTCTCGACGTAATTAACGAACTTCGAGCCGTAATCAGAGACTTTCAAGACCGGAAAAAGGCAGCAAAGGAGCGAGAACGACGTGCCAACATGCCCAGCGCTAGCGTACAAACCAATGCGAACGCACCTGTATTCGAACGCCTCGAAATTTCTCAGCCAAATTTATATGCCTCAAGCAAACTTCTAGGGACCCGCTTAGAAAGATTTACCGGCGACGGTGAGAAAACATTTGAAGAATTTCTCGACGACTACAAAGAATTGGTAGATAGCCTACATATTCCCCACGCATACGCGAAAAGTCTACTCCCCCTATTTCTAGGAGGTGGAGCTAAGGTAAAACTCCAAACCCTAACAGACCAAGAAAAGGAAACTTGGGATTCTATGGTTTTGGCCCTAGCTAAAAAGTTCAAAAACGAAGCAATGCTCAGTAACGTCCGCGACGAATTACACCATCTTAGACAAGGAAAGGATTCCGTAGGAACGTTTGCGAAAAAGATCCTAGCAAAAACTAAAGTAGCGTACCAAGGTGAGGACAAGACGATTCCTAACAAATTAGCCATCGACTTTTTCATCAAAGGTCTAAGGCCCGACATCCGCAGAGCAATTCGCAGACTCCCGGATCCTAAAGACTTTGAAACCGCACTCGCAAATGCTGAAAAGGAGCAAAGAATTCTTGAACAGGAATATCGCGAAGAAAAAGAGATCCTGGAAAGCATAAATAATTTGGTGTTAGATGCAAAAGTGGACGAATTAACTAGCCAAGTAAACAGCCTTCAGCAGTCAAGTGGAAATCCCTCAAATAGAAATCCCTCCAGAAGTCCTACCCGAGACCGTCCTCGTCCCACGGTACGCTTCAATGTGCCTCCGCGCCAAAACCCCAATTTCCAGCAAAGACGAACAGTAACACCGTATCGTCCCAGACCAGCATTACGAGTCAATCCCCCGCGCCAGTTACGTTTCGTTCCTAGAAGATTATTTCCAAATCCTCGATTCTGGGACCGCCGCCCAACTAACACGCCATTCCGATACTTCAACCAGCCCTACACACCATATCCTGCATACACTCAGCCAATACCTTACGTAAATCCCAATCAACCTTTCGCCCCAGCCATAGCGAACCCCCCGGCCTACTATCAAAACTATCAGCCATCAAACCGACTTCCTGCACCTGCGCAGAATGTTAACTTCCTCTGCATAATAGCCATCATAGCAGCATGTCTGCTAACACCTACAACATCTTTCCAAATATGCGGAAGTAGTTCATTCCCTAATATACTCTCACTGCCCAAATTAGTGCAATGCAGCGTAACCCCAGAAGAGCCTATGATTGAAACACAAATACAGTTATTTGGCGAAAGCAACAAACCTTTACAGATGACTGCCCACAAATGCTATCGAGACGTACTAAAAGTCTCTATACACAATTTCCTCTACATGAGAACCAGCCGCACCGTAGTAGGACGCCAGCGCCTATCCATCTCACGTGAAGAATGCGAATTAGCAAGGACCACCAATTCCATCCATGGACACCCTCTCACCGAAGTTTCTCCTGGTCTCAAAATAACCAAAGAGATAGAGGACGAAAAAACGTCTCTCCCTCTTTGGGGAACAAACCTGTACTTGCGTAGTCTATATTCAATCGAGGAAGGACAGATTGCCTCCATGAACGGCGAAACTATGCTTAGCACCCTGGGAAATCTGAACAACTGTTCCTTCCCCGACGGTAGCTGTCTAACACCCAACGAGATAATAATCTGGAAACCCGTAGAAGTTGTTCCATGGTGTAGATTCAATTCCATAGGTAGCTACGATGCATTGGTCAGCATGAAATACATCCTCATACCTGAACACGAGCTAGCATTCGAATTCAGTAGTGACCACCTACTCCGCTCGCAACTATTACGACATTGTAGTATCAGTAACAGCTATCTGACCACATCGAATCACATCATCTCCTTCCCGAATATTCCACCCAATACCATGGTCCAGGATTTTATTTTGGAATCCTCACCAACGTTCAAAACGAAGCGTGAAGTTAAATACCTCGTTGACACCGAAAACAGACAATCACGCTACGAACTCATACCGGCACAAACTCTTCCGATAGCTCAAAGGATCTTCGGTATCACAGATACCGAGGGGACACCACCATTTGAGGCTCAACCAATTACCGATGTTCTTCTACTAAGAGAAATCAAACTTTGGAACATTACCAACGCCGATTTCCTCCGCAGAGCCCGCATGTATGCCATCGAAGACATACGTAAGAACGTCCTTCGTACCATACGATACGCCGAATATCGGTACCGCCAGATAGCCTGGCTACAAGCCATTGAGACCAAAAGACCCCTAAACTACGCCGAGCACGCACTACTCCAAGACCTGCAACTCGGTATCACCGATGTGTTCGACGACTACCTATCACAAGAATTTGGGAAAATACAGATGGAGATTGACATGGACCCAATCAAACTTAAAAGTAAGCCTGCGCCATTCTTCCGAATGGAAGACTTGAGTAAGGTGAATGTCACCAATCAGATAGAAGCGGACCCATACGCACAAACAGAGCGATCAACTACCAGCACTTCTACTAACCAGTCCACAACGAAACCTCCGCCATCAACCACGACATTCCCAGCCACCAACCCGCCACCCAAGAAGACTGCAACCACAGCGATGACCCCAAGGCCTACAATTACACCCCCTGCCGTGACCAAGCCGCCTGTGGTTATACCATCTTACGTGCAGAGCATCTCTAAAGCAAAATCACTGGATCCCATTGAACTTCACATAACAACCATAACCACACCTACTACTACCCCGGCGACACAGCCGAGGATAACAACAACCCCTGTTCGCACTACAACCGTACGTCCTACGACGAAAATCACTGCCCCTTCATATACCATAACCACTACAACGTCCACCACAACCGCACCTACAACACCGACCACGACTGCGTCTCGGAATGTTCCCTCTCCAGCGCCAACTACCACCACACTGCGGACCGTTCCTTCCACAACCCCCTTCATCACCTCAACCAAATCAACAATTACTATCCCCGCAAGCATGGCTACAGTCTTGCAGACCATCCCCACCCCCATCAAGCCTATTATAAGTTACGAGAAACTAATTCCACTACCTCCTTCAGTTTACAACAATTTACCTCCACACAGGCACATCAAACGGACCAACAATCTCCTCACATCGCCAGCAAGCGACGATCACTTTGATCCCATCACAATACGGCGTAATTTCAACAGCATATGCGTGAGACAATTCTTGAATAACCAAAAGATCCACGAACTCAGTCGCGCTGACCCCACTTGGGCAGCCAGAACACTACTGAGAACTTCCGACATCGTGGCCACCCTGTCCGACGATGAACTTCTAGTTTCAAGATGCAGAAAAATCGAACCAAGCGAAGTATACTCCAACCACCAAATCAACGAAACCTGTTACCAACTACTACCTGTTCTCGTTGAAGACCAAATATGGTTCTCCGTCCCAGGAACAGGAGATTTGATTCGCACATCATCGGAAACCCCATGTCCATACATAAACAATCTGAATGGACAAGTGCAGCCTATGCTGCCTCCAAACATGTTCCTTAATGAAAACGCACAACCTTTTCTCTTCAACTCACCACCCATTTATCATCACATAATGCAAAACTATGCACCGACAATAAGACACCAAATCGACGCATTACAACAAGAGTACGCAGCAATGCAGAACCGCTTACAAAAACGAGGAATCATAGATGATGCTCTACTCAAAATCAACGATGTCAAGAACTCAATAGGCGAATCTCTTTCATCAATCTATGACAAAACCACTAACAAACTCACCGAAGGGATAGAAAATGTAAGATGGTCCCTTATATCCATATTATTATGGGTAACCGTACCAACCCTAACACTGGTAGTTTTAGTTGCTAGCTGCGTCTGCTGCGTAAAATTGTATTTTATACGAAAAGCATCTAATACGGCCGCTTCAGCTATGTTTGAACTAGCAAGCAATTTCACAACCAAAAAACGCGCCAGAAGCCGACCAGAAGTCAATGCACTCCTAGTAAGAGTACCCCCACAAGAACCTCTTTACATACCACGCATCTACGCAATACCGTTTTTGAACAATCACACTACAAATCCCTTACCATACGTCAGGATAACCTTAAATCACCTCTCGACACCCGCTCTAATTGACAGTGGCGCTACCATTTCCTATATGAAACAATCCACTCTTTACGCCCTAGGACCAAACATTCAAGTTGATAACAACCACGTCAAAGCGCAAGCAGCCAACGGTTCACCTATAGAACTTTTAGGTTCAATAAGCGTGAACGTAAACATAGGAACTCATACCGTACCTCATCGCTTCTTAGTGTCACACGACCACCAATGTCCCGCTCCAGTCCTTCTTGGTACAGACTTCATCAAAAAGTTAAACCAATCAGGTCTAAAAGTTACTATCGACCTACACAATAATGTCCTCACGATAGGTTCAGATGCACACAACATGATACAAATAAATGCCATCAATTTCTTAGAAGTAAACCCGCATGATGTACGCCTTTTACACACTACAATTCTTCCTAAAAGATCCTCCTCTATCGTGCCAGCTTTGGTTGACAACTACTCACCTAATAACCCGTTTGACTTCATCATAGAAGACAATCAAAGAGACATGGACCTTTTATACGCTGTAGGTAGATCTCTTGTCCGCCCATCAACCGACGGAATCTGCCTCATAAGCATACTCAACCCCTCCTACACCGACATCAAATTGTACGAACGAATGAGAGTAGCATACGCCAGCCCTATATCTTCCCCAGTAGAGCAAGTACTTGCCGTGCAAAGTGAATACATCCCTCCTGAAGCGAACTGGGAAGAAAGAATACCTCACTTTCCAACTCAGCCAGAAGCCAACTACGACATAGCGAAGGAAATAGATCTGACCAAATCTGCACTGACCGCAGAGCAAAAAGGGCAACTAGTCGGCATTATTCGACAACACTCGAAGGCATTTGTTGGACCAGACGGCCACTTAGGCCATTATAATGGACCTATTCAACACCGCATAGATCTGATAGACAATGCTCCTATACCAACCAGAAAGATCTATCGCGTTCCCCTCGAGAAGAGACTCGAGATAGAACAACAGATCACTCAAATGCTCAAAGATGGTATCATACGCGAATCGGCATCTCCCTTCTGCGCCCCTATAGTTCTAGTGCGCAAGAGAGATGCAACTTCATGCAGATTTACCATCGACTTCAGAGGATTAAATGCGATAACGAAGCCACAACAATCCATACTCCCGAACATCCAAGACATAATTGACTTATGCGCAAATAACTGCTTATATTCATCCCTCGACTTCCAGTAGGGTTTCCACCAAATCCCATTAGAAGAATCCCACTGTGAAAGGACCGCCTTTGCATGCTTCCTTGGGGCATTTGAATACATACGAATGCCCATGGGACTAAAAGGAGCCCCTGCCACTTTCCAACGGATTATGGATGACTTCAAGAAACATCTTAGAGCCCGCGTGTTTATCTACATCGACGACTTGATAATCACTTCAGAAACTCCTGATGAGCATCTCCTAGACATCGACGAAGTACTATCAAAAATCGAATTGATAGGAATGAAGCTCAAGGCATCAAAATGTGAATTTGCACACAAGGAAATCAAGTTCCTAGGATTTGTACTTAGCAAAGATGGTATAAAGCCAAACCCGGAAAAGACCAAAGCAATCGACGATTACCCAACTCCAAAGAACCCCACTGAAATCAAAGCGTTCTTAGGCATGTGCTCTTTCTTCCGCCGATTTGTGCACAACTTCGCCGCCATCGCTGCACCCCTAACCGGCCTGACAAAGAAAGACGCGCCTTTCATATGGACGATCGAATGTGAAAACGCTATGAAACGGCTCAAGGAAGCACTCACTACCGCTCCAATACTTGTGGCCCCCAGGCTAGGATTGCCTTTCGTCATTGAGACCGATAGCTCCGGGAAAGCAGTAGCTGGAGTTCTGAAACAAGAACAAGATAACAACCTGAAAGTAATCGCTTATGCCAGTCGAACTCTCAATGTGCATGAATCTCGCTACCCCGCCATCGAGTTAGAAGCGCTTGGAGTGGTATTTGCAGTGCAAAAGTTTCGCCCTTACATCGACGGCGCAAAGTGCACTGTAATTACAGACCATGCTGCCCTCAAAGCTCTTCTACATCGGAAAGATCTAACCGGAAGACTAGCGAAATATCAGATAATCCTACAGGAATTCGACATAACCATTATGTACAGACCAGGAAAAGCGAATGTCGTTTGTGACACTCTCTCCAGACATCCTCCGCAAGTAAATGCGGTACCCACCGAAAGCAATAACAACATTGACCTTTCGTCACCAGACATTATGGATAAAATCAAGGAAGAACAAAACAAAACCCCTTGGATAGCATCTTACAAACAAGCTATAGAACAGAATGAGCCAAATCCATACACCCGCGACTACATTCTGTTGAACGAAATCCTGTATAAGTTGCCGGAAAAGGTCTACCAGGATCCGCAAATAGTTCTCCCCGAAGACTCCAACATCAAAAATGCGCTCATCAAGCAGGTTCACGAATCTCGTTTTGGAACTGCACATCTAGGTATACAGAAAACGAGAGCAGCCATAAGCAGAATAGCCATATGGAACAGAATGTCAAGTGATATTAGCAACTTCATAAGATCTTGCACCATCTGCCAGCTACGGAAAGACCCCTCCGTCTACCGTACCAATGAACCGCTAGAGCGATTTGAAATACCCAGACGGCCTTTTCAACGCGTTCATTCCGATGTAATCGGACCCCTTCCACTAACCTTACAAGGAAATAAATTTATAATAGTCTTCGTAGATGCATTCTCTAAACTAGTTATTGCTGAGCCCATACCAGATCAGAAGGCCACCACCACAGCAAACGTGTTCGTTCACAGAGTAGTGAGCCGTTTTGGACCACCAGAAACACTGGTCACGGACCAAGGCTCAAACTTCATGAGTGACGTCTTCCGAAACACCCTCAAGATCCTTAACGTCTCCCATAAAACCAGCACTCCTTACCATCATGAAAGCAACGGCCAAGTTGAACGCGCAAACAAAACGATAGAAGAGCTCATCTCTACTGCGGTCACTCAAAAGGAAGACCAGTGGGATGACATCATCCATTTGATGACACATGCGTACAACACCGCAGAAAACGCATCCACAAAATATACACCGTTCTTCATCATACACGGCCGAGAAGCCAACAACGCTTTTCGCTTAGCGCTACAACTCCCTTCCAAGACCTATGTTAGCGAAGACGACTACGTCGACCAATTAACATCAACTCTACAAAACGTTTGGAAGGAAGTTGAACATAACTTAACCGTCACCCAAGACATACAAAAACACCATTACGATCTGAGAAGAAGAGTTAGCCCAAGTAACTTCCAGATAGGCCAACAAGTACTGATAAGGAAAGATGTAGGTTCGAAAATTGCACCTAAATTCTAAGGCCCTTTCCCAATTATTGATATTGAGCGTCCCAATGTAACTGTCCAAGACGGACGCCGTCTCCGTACAATTCACATGAACCGTTTGAAGCCATATAACGCTGCAACTCCTTGAATAGGAACCCAACGATGGGACTAGTAATCAACATAGAGTAATTAACAAGGAAACAACCATTCAAAATTCTCTGAAATAGTAACCCCATAACTTAGCCTATAGCAATTAGCAATACCAAAAGCAGAGCATAGTAATAGTAAAAAAAAAGAAAAAAAACATAAAAATAGACTAGGAATAGTGCTCAACGCTGCCATCCACATTTTGAGCATACCGTGACATTTTGATTGTAGCGTAGTCGCTACCCGAGCTAATTCAACGCGGCAAGGACCACTACCAGCACATATGTTAAATACAGAGCGTGAGGAGCAACCGCCGAAGCACTTCAGATGCCCTCATCACTCAACAACGATGATTCAAAGCTCTCAGAGCGAAAGAGGTCGCACAGCTCCTCATCCGAAGCATCGCAGGAGGATAATGACCGCTCTCCATCCCCCGCGTGGTCAATCAGTTCGGTCATGGAGAGGAGGGACAGGCTCACTACCCAGTGGATCCGAAACCCATCGCCACCTTCTCCAGCGAGAGAACCTCCGTTTGAGATCATTCACAATATTGATCAGCACTCACTTCGTAACCCCGAAACCACCACCGGCTCTGTAGCCAGACCACCTCAACTGGCCTTCAAAAGGCGTCGCCCAATCAAATTGGGCCCTTGCCATCTCTGCGGCGACCCACACTGGACCCGCAATTGCGAGACTACAATGCCGTTTAATATCCGCTGCCACATGCTTTTTGTAGCAAATAGGCTTTGCCCCATGTGCTTAGGCTTCCACGAGGAAAACTTCTGCGGTTATGACCTCCCTTGCGCACGCTGCGATAAAACGGACCACCCTACGGCCTTATGCCAGTTAGATCCTAAGCCGTCCGGGCATAAGTAAAAGTATCAACCCTTACATTGCAGATGTCCACCACACGTCCCGCTCCACCACAGCGTTTCAAACGGAGAAGATCTCCCTCCTCATGTTCCTCTAAATCTAACACCTCTCATCGTTCATTTTCTTCTTATTTTCCTCCATTTTCATCCTCTCGATCAGCTTCCCCAGAATTTTCCTCGAATCAATGTATGACTGTAACTGTAAACTCTCCGCCAATCTCCTCCTCCTCGTGCACTCGAATTGTTTCATCTCTACCTTCAACTAAAACTCTTATTAATCCCCCTTCAATGCATTCTAATAACATCTCTTCTATGAATAAGAATCTACCCAAAACCATTACCTTTTCCCCCTCTCGCCAGCGTCAGCGACTCAGGATTTTGCCAGCACCCACATCCGCACGCGACAACTTTCCTCGACACAGAGCGCCACTTCGCTCAGGCACACCGCCACCAAGACGTAGACTACCACGACCACAACAATTTAACCCGTGCCTCCTCTGCCACAACACTAATCACCTAACTATATACTGTCAAACTACCATGCCATTTAATGACAGAGTAATCAAGCTTTTTCTCATTAATCAGCTATGCCTCTACTGTCTAGGAACACACAATAGCATGCAATGTAATGCTCCGCATACTTGCGTTAGGTGCCAAAAAACAAACCACATCACCGCTTTGTGCCAACAAGACACCCACTTTTAGTAGTCCCGGGGACCGGGACATTCCGAAGCGGTAAGATGTAGGAAAAGCGCAAAATTCATCGAAGCGCCAGTCGGCCATCGACCGCCCGCCCCATCTTATCCGCCCGCGAAGAGGGTATAAAAAGAAATAAACCCCGCCCTCTCGAGCTCGCTCGTAGTTCAGCACGCCAGCTCCGGCTGGCCTCACAACCATCATGCTGAGGTGAGCCTCCACCCCCCCCCCCCCCTTATTCATTTACTTCCCTTTCTTTTAACTGTTCTCTCCATTCTTGTATCATCACTCTGTAATATAATCTCCGTGTCTCCTTTGTATTATCAGGTGATATATTCCAATATGTCTCTCTTGTATTTCGTGCCCTTTGCACCATGTCATGTTTATGTAATGATAAAATCTTAGTAATTACTTGTGTGCTATAGAGAGAAGGAGTCACTTAAAGAGAGGTCATATATGTAAGCGTTACTGGACAAAGTCGTCTTAACAAACATAAATCTTTTATTTTATTACAGAAGGAATAGGTGCAATAACAGCGTTTACGGAGAAAATTGAAAAACTCTTGATGGACTATGCCACAGATGTCTCAAGCTTGCAAGACTTGGACGAACAAGATGTAACCAGCTTCGAGGAGTATTCCGCAAAGGCGAAAGAAACTCTTGCCTCCGCATTTGACTACTTAGTACTCTTACAGTCACGCAGACAGGCATACACGGTATGCACGTCTCGTGCAAGGGAAGCAAGTAACACGACACTGGAAGCTGCGGAAGGAACTACCCCGGTACAACCAAGGTTGGGAAGCGAGCTCCCAGCATTGCCCATTCCAATATTCCGAGGGAATATATGGGAATGGGACAACTTTTGGGAACTCTTCAACACCAATGTCCATTCGCAGCAGATCCCCGACCTTTACAAATTCAATTATCTGAAGAATGCACTTCGCGGCGAGGCCTACCAGGCAATCGAAAAGTTTCAAGTAACACCAGAGAACTATTCGAAAGCAATCAAGTTCCTCCAGCACAAGTATGGAAATACGCAAGAACTGATTGCACGATTGCTTCATAAGCTTGAAAAAGCATCACTGAAATCATCTTCGATGAAGGACCAACGTTCTCTCTTTGAAGAACTGCAAGTGGTAATTGCCCAGCTAGCTCACAAAGGAGAACAAGTGGATAGCCAGTGGTGCATCAGAAAAATTCTCTCCAAGTTTCCAGCGTCTGTTCAGAGAAAAGTGCTACTGAAAAGAAGCACTTCCCTGGCGGAAGACTCATTTTCTATGAACAAACTGTTGGAGTTCTTGGAGGAAACAATTTCAAACGAAGAAATGGTGATGCTCTATTTGGAAAGAACCGGGAAAGAACAGAGCATCAAACCACCCTTCGTCAAAAAGGATCTCCCAATGCGGCCAAACAGGTGCATGTATTGTGGGGAAGACCATAAAGCTATGGATTGCAACAGGTATAAAAACCCACAAGAAAGATCGAAATACCTGAGAGAGCACGGGCTTTGTCTCATCTGTGCGTCAGCACAACACCAAACTTCACAATGCAAAAAGCGTAACTGCTTTAAGTGTCAAGGTGCACACCACACATCATGCTGCTTCAAGCTAACCAATAACGCTACAAATCAGCCAGAAAAGGCAGGTCCAAATAAGAAGCGACTGAAAGAAGAACCGAAAAAAGCAAGACCTCAACGAGTGAACCATGTGACCTCCGAGGAAGCGGAAACTAGAGAGACCGCCATACTGCAAGTTCATTCAATGCCTCAACCTTTGGAAGAAACTTTCCTTCCTACAGGGGAGTTAACAGTTCTCGATCCGAAGAGCAACTCCTTGAGAAAGGTTACAGTACTACTAGATTCAGGAGCAGAAATCTCATTCATAGATGGAGCACTCGCTGAGGAATTACAACTCCCAACGATGGGGAAGGCCAAACTCCACTTACACACTTTTGGTTCGAATCAAGTATCTATGAAGGACTGTCGAAAAGTGATGTTGAAAGCTTGGGATGATGAAGGTCAGCAATGCTTATTGAGCCTGCTCACTCATGACATCCTCACAAAAGCATTCACATCACCCGAACTCCAAGATAGAGACATTCAGTTTATCAAACAACAAGGTCTACATGTCAATGAGTCTAAAAAGCCCGTAAAACCAGAGATTCTTCTGGGAGCTGACCAGCTGTGGTCACTTGTACGACCGAATACAAGCCACATCCGTCTTCCTTCTGGGCTCTATTTGCTATCCACCAGGATGGGATACCTTTTCACAGGTCAAGCAAAAAGGACACCAACGATAGGTGAAAGACTGGAGCAAGAAGAAGAAAGGTGGAATGGCTACTGGAGTCTACAAGCACAAGTCAACACAATAGAGGCAGTGACAGAGGAGAAAGAAAGTGAACAAGAACTTTGGGAAAGTTTCTGGAAAATGGATGCTGCCGGAACAGAAGAATTTGGAAGGGCTGAAAAAGAACAACAGGCGATCGTTGACCAGCAAGTGTGGGAGAACTTCCAAAGGACAGTGGAAAAGCGGCAAGACGGTTACTATGTGCGATTGCCATGGAAAGACCTTCAAATAGAGTTACCGGATAACAAGGCCATCGCACATAGAAGACTGACAAGTTTATGGAATTCGCTGCAGAAAGACGAAAACCTACTGGACCAATATAATGAAGTTTTCCAAGAGCAGCTTCGTCTGAATATATTGGAGGAGGTAAATGAAAAATCACTACCTGGTACACGAATTCATTATATTCCGCACCAGGCGGTGATAACACCACACAAGTCAACGACGAAGCTACGCATCGTTTACGATGCATCAGCCCATTACAGGGGATCTCCTTCACTGAATGATGTCCTACATCGAGGGCCGGTAATTTTACCGCTCCTATACGGAATTCTCCTGAGATTCCGAGTAGGACACATCGCATTGATATCGGATGTGGAAAAGGCATTTCTTCAAGTGCGACTTCACGAAGAAGATCGCGATGCCACTCGGTGCCTTTGGTTGAGGAACCACAAACAAGCACCTAGCCCAAGTAATATCCGAATTCTGCGGTTCACTCGAGTTACTTTTGGACTTATGCCATCTCCTTTCCTCTTGGCAGCTACGACACATTACCATCTCGATCAATACAAAAACAGCAAGCTAGTGAAGGAAATGAAAGAAAACTTGTACGTGGAAAATCTCATTTTATCCACAGATCAGAAGGAAGAGGCGGTCGAGTTGTACCGCACCACTAGAAGGATGTTCCAAGATCTTAACATGAACCTCCGGGAGTTCGTTTCTAACAATAAGGAAACAATGCAAGTAATAGCCCTCGAAGACAAGTCCTTGGAACTATCACCAAAAGTGCTAGGGATAAAATGGAATTCAATTGAAGACGCACTAGAGATCAGATGTCGGATGAAAAACAGCACTAACACTACAAAACGTAGTGTTGCAAGTACCATAGCCTCCGTCTATGACCCAATGGGTTATATGACACCCTTGCTCCACAGAGCCAAGGTCTTTCTTCGCTCCCTATGGCAGCGTCAACATCAAGAGGCGATTGATCGATTGGAAGGCGAGATAATGCGACAGAAAAAAGACATGGAAAAGCTTCGCGCGGAAAAGGAGCAAGTCGAACAACAGTTGGAGCAAGCAAACAGATCAAGGGAAAGTCACAGCCCGTCTCAAGTACCTACGGCTAAATACCAAAGGACCGAGAAATCAGAGGAAAAGCTGTCAAGTGATGAAAGGCAGCGAGAGAAAGAACTTCACAGTCAGTCTCAGGAACACACGGCTAAATACCAAAGGATCGACAGATCAGGAGAAAAGCTGTCAAGTGATGCACAGCGAGAGAAAGAACGTCACAGGATATCGCAGGAACCTGCTGCTAAGGCCCAAAGGACCGACAGGCCAGAGACCTCGAGGGCCTGGGAGGACAGACTTGAAAGAGACATAATCGAAATGGAGAGAGTCTTGCAGGATTTCCCTCATCGAAAAATCGGACAAGTAAACCATGGCGGCAAAGGAATCAAGTGCGCCTTCTGTGATGCAACAAGTCAGCATTTCTCTGACTCCTGCCCCAAATATGTGGAGGAAGACGAAAGATGGGAGATTATTCGACGGAAGGAACTTTGCCGCTACTGCTTAGAGAACTGTCCACCACAAAAAGAGTGCCTCTACGCCAGAAGAGAATGCTGGTACTGCAAGCGTCTAAAGGGATCTATTTTCGAAGATCTCATCCCACGCGGCAGCACACACCATCGAGCCCTTTGTAACGTACCAGACATGAAGGCACGAGCGAAGCAAAGAATCCTTGATGCCAGAAGAGCTCTGAAAGATGGCCGCAGGACGAAACATTAGCCACCCCGGGAGTGTCGTCAACGACGACCAAGTGATCCATAATCAATGTATATAATTAAGATATATTTGTCGATTGTTTAGCCGATGTATCAAGTATTTGTCCATGTATTTTTGATTTTGTTCTTTGAAATCGTACATTTCTCAAGTATGCGTTGTTTTGCTTTTGTAACGTTTATCATATCATCTATGTTTCTTTTCGCTTGAAATATATTTTGAGATTCAACTTTTATCTGATATTCACTTGTATAAATAGAGCTCACACTGCCGTAAGATCATGCTTCCTCAAGTTCCTCAAGGACCTCAAGCTCAAGCTCAAGCTCAAGATCAAGTTCAAGCTCAAGTCTTTCGAAGAAGGAAGAACTTCGGAGTGTGAGCAGGAAGAAAGAAGACTGTATGTAAAGAATTGAACAATAAACCTATTTGTGAGCCCGTTTCCAACCACAGCTTATAGTCCCGCGTGGCAACGAGCAAGTAAAGCACAAGTCCTAGTCTAGGCGAAGAAAAAGAAAACTCTTCTCTACACATAATCTATTGTTTCCATATACGCTGGTTGACATAAAAAAACCATCACAGTGAAAATGACGTTTAAAAATCTACTCACAGTTGCTAGTCAGTGCAGCAACGGAGTGCGACAGATTTCGCCCCATCAAGATTAGCAATGATTCGCTTTCACATTTCAAACATATCTATTTTACAAGGAATCATGGTCAACCCCGCAAATCGCGCGAATTCCGCGGAAGATACCGGATCATTTTGCCTTCACTGTATCATGTTCCATTGACGAAGTTATATTATAAAATCAAGATAGCATACTATGCTGGCAGCTTACTGCAACATGTACAGAGAAATGTCTTTGAAAAAGGTAAAGGTATACAGCTGATATTTATGAATATAAGCCTTCATACTTTTGCAAAATTTTGAGTCACAACTGCACTAATGCTTTCGTATTTCTTTTGGCTCTCTTCTTGCCTATGCTACGCTTCCAGCAGGGAAAAGTAGGTTCCAACTACTGTTAGCTGGAAGAAAATTTAGAACAAATGTTCATCAGGAGTTGCTTTGGTGCGTGTCTTTTCCGAATTCTGGTTTGGATCAAAATAAAACCTCGTCCAAAAATATTGATTTTAAGTTTACCCAATGTGTAGGCGGATTCATTAGCGACACACGCCACTTGATTCACTCTACCGCTCGTTCCACCCCATCCACTTCGCTACTGTCATAGCAGTGAATTGACCAATAGGGAAGCGGAAGAAGTCTATCAAGTGGATTAAGTGGAAATCCACGTCGCTATTGGTTAGTTCACTGTTTTGACCAACAGCGAAGTGGATCAAATTCAAATAGGTGCATGCCACTCAAAGTCAATCTAAAAGCTAGAACATAGAGTGTAATCCACTTTGACACCTCGTGTAAATGCAACATTTATGAATTGCTTGAGCATGCAGTAAGAAGCAAAAGTCCCCAAATTTCATGATTTCTTACAACACTCAATCTTTTTCCTCCAATTCGAGGTAAAGTCAATTCTACTATCTTTACTTCTCACAAAAATCCAACTCCTTTAGTTGTGCTACAAATTTCCATTCATAGTTTCTATCGGCACCACGAATATCTCTTTCCAGATGGAGTGCCATATGTTAGAATCATAATAATTAAGACTCCAGTAAGTTGAAACCAGGGCTCGGCACGAGGTGGCTTACAAGCAAGCTGGATATCGTTTTTGGGACGAAAAGCAAAGGGGGTTTCGTTTTTGTGACCGAAGAGACACGGAAAATTAGCGACGGCGACCTTTTTTTTTAGTCGACGTTTCGTTTTTTGGAGGATTTTGGGGAATTTTTCAGGTTTTTAGAGGAAATTTGGTTGAGGGTCAAAGGGGACTTCGTAAAAATTCCCAAAAGTCAAGGGGGACTTCGTTTTTTCCATTTTCATCTAGCCACCTCGTGCCGAGCCCTGGTTGAAACACATTAATTCCTCCCTCTCCCCCCCCCAAAAAAACGGTTCAATGAGTGCCATAAATAATCTGTGACATGATGCAGTTCTGAAATAATGTAATTCTGGAAGTTTATTCGGTTATGAGTTTATTTGGTAATGAGGACTTTGTAGATTCGCAAGGAAAGAAGTTGGACACTGTTGGTTAGTGAGTGTGGATATGTAATAATATATTAGGCCAATTACATTGCTTTCTCCAAAGGGGCGCCACATTTGATGGAACAAAGATTTCTGAGAGATCATGGCAGCATTCGATGGAGCATTTCAACTCTTTCAAGGGTTGTAGCTTTATTGCAGCACAATAAATGAGCTCTTGAAAAGCCACCAAAATCTGCAAGCCACGCTTTTTGAGATAGTCTAGTTACGCAGTTATTTCAAAATTTTCATACTAATCCTTCCGGAGTCTAAGTAAGGAGTGAATAGAGCAAACCTTATAAGATGCAAAACAGTTTCCTCTCTTTTCCAGAGCTCGTCATACTTTTTTTATAGAATTTTAACTGATGCTACCTATTTTTATACTTGGTCAAGTAAAACCTCATAGAATATTTGGGCGCTATTTGATGCAGCTTTCTCTCCTCTATCTAGTAGTTTTTTTTTTGTTTCCGCTTCCTAGAGTCCTCAGGGATAAAATCATCACAGTTCATGTTTTAAAAGCGCCCCAGGTTGTACCCGAAAGATTCGAAATTGGATATTACGATTGCGTAAACTCTTATCTGCTTTGTAAAATTAACGTTAAATCATAATGTTATCCTGGAAGTTTTAAATCGCGATTGGTGTTTAGTGCGTTTGCGTCTGACGTAGGCCTGCTAAAATGCGATGGTTTTAATAGAGTTTTAAAGATATGGAGAAAAGGAGAAAAAAGCTGTGCAGTTTCTGAGAGGGTTCGCTTTATCCGCCTGTTACTGAAAGTCCTTTGGAGAGTTGATATGAAAAGTCAGAAAGGTTGTGAAAGTTGGGCATCTCAAAAAGCATGGATAGCAGATTTCGGTGATTCTTCAAGAGCTCATTCATAATGCCGCACGAATTTATAAGCATTGAGAAGAGAATGAATGCTGCATCGAATGCCGTCAAGATCTCTCAGAAATCTTTGTTTCACCAAATGTGGCGCCGCTTTGAAAAAAGCGAAAATACATTCGGAAACACCTAATACATCATCCGCTTGCATATATTACAACAAAACATCGATAAGTGCTAAGAAATCTTCAAACTTCTTGCCCCTTTCCATACAAGAATGATGCAATGCCAAAAAATGGTTTCATATTGTTTAACAGAAAGAAAATGACTTTATTCCACCCTGTAGCAATGAGGAGAAGCCGGAAAACAAAAAAGAACGTGATAATAGCATTAACCAAAACCTATGACTCTTGCGCATAAACAATGATCATCTATCAAGGCAAAACAATTGCGCTAATAAATTCTATCTCCACTTTTAGAAAGAATAGATAAAGTGGTGAATATTTCCAATGGACATCTTTGTAACATCATTGTTGTTTCGATTTGCCAAGGACAACAGTTAGTTTGAATTTAGGCATCCACAGTTCTGTCACCATGTGAGTCCCAATATAGCGCCAGCACAGCGCTGGCACGGAGACGGTGCACGAAGAATTCTGAACGCAGGCCTATTCTCCTTCGATGCTCAATTTTTCAAAAGATGAAGATCCGAGCCAAATAGGTTTTCAAGATTCAGATTAATGTTTTTTTGGCGCAGGATTTTCAGTACAATTTACTATCTACATACTTTACATGTGACAATGTAAAAAAAAATAGGCTTACCCAACTTTTTAGCGAAAATAATTCACCATTTAGTAAGCGTTAGAACTGGAAAGAAGTCCTCTTTCAGAAATGATAGGAAAACGACTACAGGTCATTCACACAGAAGTAAAGAAGACAATGCTTACATCATGACTTTTATGATTACTGTCTGGAAGCATCTTTGAATTTATTCTCAATTATTCATGTTATCACCTCCTCATGATAATTTTAACGACATTGCATTAGCCTTTGAACCTTTTCTGACTTTTGTACTCAACCTTTGTCAACAAGTTCGCAGATCAAGTGAACAGAAGAAGAGTTAGCGTTTATACCAAAACGATGTGGTGCCAAAAAGAAATGGATACTTTTAAGATGCTTACAAAACATTTATGGTAATGTGAAGTGAGATGGCCATTGTTTTGCAAACATGGACAAACTCTATATATGTGCTTTCTTCAGCTGGAGCCAACAAGCAATGCTGTTTGCTGCCATTTTCCTCTCATTGCCAAGTTTTCTCTTGGCTTGTGCTACGCTTCCGCCGGGGCGAGGTAAGCTCTTCTTTATGATGCCATATCCAAAGCTATTCTCTTTATGCTAAATCAAAAATCATTTTTCCTGCAGTGGATTATTTTGTCTATTTTCGCAACTAGAATCGAACAGAACCTAATGGCGAAAGTATGACTTTCATAGAATTGGAAAGATAAGTAGTGATGTTACCGAAAATGGATTTGAAGTAGTTATAATTATAGCGGTTCCCTTTTCCACATCCAATGTGACAATTTAGAAGTTGTACTTGACAGACCTGCCCGCACTTACGGTGCGTTCAGAATTGCCCACGTGCGCCAGCGCCATGCCGGATTCAGCCGCAGCGAGCTCGATCGATTGATCTCGACCTCGGGCATGGCGCTGACCGCTGGAACGGCAATAGCACGAGCAAATCTGGACGCGTCTCAGGGGTGGAGGACTATATGTCGCCGAATTTGGAGCCCGCGCGGATTCCCTGCAGGAACGCTTGTCCGCGCATGTACAAGGATGCGTATTTGTCGCAAATGACCGCGGGGACCGCCCTTTTTCGGCGACATATAGTCCTCTACCCCGCATCTCAGTAATATGAGGATGTTACTGTGCTTCTGATGTTTGATTCTTTTCTCACTAAAAACATCTTCAATGCGCCCAGTAGAACAGATGGTACTTAATTGCTGATTCGAAAAAAAAAACACCTCATTTTTGCAGAGGAAAACCTCTCGGGTATCTTACAATATTGCAGAAAGAAGAGAAACTCTCAATGTGGTAATGGACCAGCTTCCCGCAGAGTTCGCCCACGGCAGGGCACCTGGCGTATCCGGGAACAATAATGCGGTAGTACAAAGGATTCAATCAGCAGTTAACAGAGCGGTAGGACTCAAATATACTGTGATTAGTTGAAATTCATCGTATTTCAGTTATGGGAAGTAATCAAATATGAAGCCGCGAGACGCGGAATTTCAGAGAGAGCAATCCCCGCGAATGCGGCCACAGCGAGTGTCTCATACTCAGGCTTGTACTGCGCAGGACCATTAAGCATTCGCAAGCAACAAGGAGATTCAAAGTGTGAAGGTACTCTCTCTGTCGATTACATAGCATCTGATCCATGACGAAGGCGGTCACCCAAATAAGCTGAGCGTGGGCTACACTGCCGCGCGCGGGCGATCTAAGCATGGAGCGCGCGCATGCGCACAGAACGAGACATACAGGGGAAAAGTGATCAGAGGACTAATTGCATGCGAAAAATTAAAGAAAGAAGGACATAAGAAGGAGTAACAATGTACGCACCAATACAAGCGTATTCATACATTGGTGAATGATGATTGTATTCGTGCATAGAAAAATGCTGACAAGACATGTGTAGTGGGTGGAGTTTGGGGATAGTGGCTTACCTCCAAATGAGAGTATTGAGGAAAGTTTGCATATAGAAAAATACGGCTTAGAATACGAGAAAAGCAGTGTTTGGACCTCAAGGCGATCTGTTAGCTATTGCGTCACGCGCTCCATACATAACATTTTGCCCGCGCGCCGTTTGCGCGGCGCGTCAATCTCGCATGGGCTCAATTCCCTTCGGTGACCCCCTGGATCAGGCAACACGCTATTTCGTACGCGTACATAGTGCCAACGGTTTTGCGTGCGGACCTCCAATCGATGAGACCAACTTGTATGCACAAGTCATACAAAATGGCGTGAAGCTCTACGTGCCTATTGCGCCAACAAATTTTAGAATGAGCTTTGAATAAAAACTCTTTATTTTGGGGGCCCTTCTACACCACTCCGTCTTGAAGCTTTTCGCTTATTCTTTATGGAAAAACGACAGTCACCCGATTCATGTGACATCACCAACGTGGTCATATATCGCTTCATAGTAGAAGAATTCCTGAATCAACTGCATCATTCGACTCAGCTCGGCGCGGCGCATCTTCCGATATTTAGAAGAGCCGCTTGGACACAATAGGAGGTCACAATCTATGAAATGATCTAGATTTTTGCTTAAGCTAGGTTACTCAATGTGCTTATTCAATTCACTCACTGGGCAACCTTATGCAAAAATCTGAAACGCTTCGTAGAATGTCGCCTTTTACTGTGCCCAAACAGGCACCACTATTTATCAGAAGATAAGCCGCGCCAAGCTGAGTCCAATAGTTCTGAGCACTGCAAAGCATGCTAATGCACTTCTTTTGAAAACTACAATCAAGCTCAGGTTGTGAACAACAACGTATTCCATGTGTAAGAAAACTAAAGTTTCCTTTTCTTCTCTTTGTGAGGAGGCCCGTCTCAGTCGTCTCCAACGGGAGTTGGGCTCTCACTTAACCGATCGCTGCCACGGCGCTTATATTTAGCGGAAGGGGTGCGGAAGGGCCGTCTTTCGCGTATTTTCAATCATTAATCATCTTCTATTCATCATTTTCAGCTGGTGGTAACTGTTGCGAGGTGTCAAATGGGATTGTCACGGCTATAGTGAGTCCAGGGGCAGATGACACCAGTTCGGTTCCGTCACAATACAAGCGGGGCAAAGTTTATCTTACGGTGAATTTTTGTTGCTACAACATTGCATTCAAACAGAGTGACTGCCACGATAAGTGGCAAAAACTTTGCTTGTCCTAACAGCTAATTCAAAGTTTACATTTTCATATAGAACTTGAAGAAAAGTGCGATATTTGGTATACAGTATGACGCCAAGAGGCTTCACCCTTGCATAGTTGACACAAGCGCTACTATGTGCAGAAAGGACCTACCTTTCCGCGAAGTAACCTCCTATGACCGCTAATTGCAATAGCAATAAGTCAATTTTGAACAACCCTCAAGCTTGCATTATCAAACGTTGTCATTATTTGAACAAAGAACCTACATATAGAGAATCGTTGTGAAAATTCAGAAGTGAAATTGCGGGGAACCGCGCAGCTCCCGCAGCGAACGCTCCTGCGAATCTAGCACCTTTAGGTTACTGACTAGTGTTTGAAAAGAAGAGTTCCTTATGTGTGTTGATTGAAATGGGTGCAAATTTCTTTTTGTTTCTGGAAGAAACTCGCTTTCAGAATATGATATCCAAGAAAATGCTGATGAAGTGGTCAAGGCCATGTTGCATGAATTAAAACTTAAAATTTCCAGGTGTATTCCATTAAATGGAATCTATTTTCTGAATTGCTTACTAAATTATTCCTCATGAAACGCTTATGTGTTAACTGATGTCTATAATCTCGCTTTGAAACGAAAGCTCACCAAATTTGACAAAAAGCTTGGCGAAAGGTTAGTCTCCTTAGCTGGTTCCAGCTCCGTTCCAGCATCGTGCTGGCGCTTGGAACGTGGAGATTGGGGCGTGCAAAGCGTATTCCGGCACGGCGCTAGGACTGCTCTGAAACAGCGTCAGCAGCACCTCTGCGTGCTGCCTAAGCTTTGCTTTTTTTTCTCGAGTGTGAGTTTTGATCGTAGTCGTTTCAATCTTTGATATGAATATTTTCAGATAGCAAGTGTTTACATAGCCCGGCTACAGGGAAATGATTGGGTAAATCTGGTGAGAAATGTCGAGAATAGACTGAGAGGCAACGGTGGCGGCTTCAGCCACATCCGTCTAACCTGGTGATATCAGCTTTTTTGTGTATCCTTTGCGAAGGATCATGCAATAAAGCATTTCAGCAATACATTATCAAAACGTTCACACCAATCAATTGATAGAATCTGTCATTTCAAATCAGAGGGCATTCGTTTCAAAGTTATTATCCCCCTTTTGGGTCGTATGCTCCCAAATCGTAATGCTCCCGGAGAATTTTGGAACTTTATTCAGCACTTTTAAAGGCTGGAGAAGATATCGAAATTGGTGGCAGAATAATAATCATTACAATTCTTGGTCTTGTACGGCATCACGCTAGCTTCGAAAGGTCAACATCATAGTACTCGCGAAAAACTGTACAGTTTGTTCCAAAAATGTATCGAACACTTGGTCTCTGACAATTTCCTCATATGGAAAGCTTTCATCTGTTTCTGAAGGCATATTGTAGAGCTGGCAAGAACTTAGATTTACAGCTGAAGCAAATCAGCAATTTTTCTTCATATTATTTTTCATTTATTTATTTATTGGTACACTCAATGTGCACAGAAAATAAAACTCGAACTAACGCGGTACCAGGCACAGAACCCCGAAATTAAATGAAAGGAGAAAAACAGTACAGTAGTACAGTTAAAAATCAAAACGCTGCAAATTACTTGAATATTGCTGTAGGATTACGGTAAGAAGAAAAGAAACCCAGTCTACAGCATCATTTGAATCAGCTATACATTAGAAAATTCCAAAAAATTTAAATTGTGTACAAGATTCTTATGCGCGTTGATTTCATTACCCAGTTACAAATTCGCAATTTTTAAATGGTGTAAGCACAATTCTGGAAGCATTGTAACCGGCTATTGCGGGTTTTGGCACAATTTGGGAAGTTTTACGGTAAAGTGCAAAGTTCATATTCAATTTCATCGGCTCCGCTCTCTTCGTAATCCCTATTGTAGTTATTACAGCAATGAAAAGCGGCAGGCGTTCGCTCCAAACTCTACAACCAAGTTGAAGCCACCTCTAAAACATGATGTTTCAAAAAGCCGCGAAATCTTCCCATATAAACGTTCTGAATTTTCTTGGGACACCCTTACGCGTGTGAATCGCAAATATGACATCCATTTCGTTCATTGGTGTCTTGTAGTCTCACAACGAGAAGGGAAACAGGATTCTCCCAAAAATCAAGGAAGTAAGTCAAAATCATCGCTGCAAAATGTTATATTTTCAATCAGCATGCTAATGAACCTTGATTATATGAAATTTGACTTACTTAGGATGGAAAATATCATATCATCATAAATAGAATTGATAAAATCTAGGAACTTTCTTAGCTGGCATGATCCTGCCCTTTCCGTATTACTTGTGCATGTGCACTCAATCCAAAAAGTTTCCATCTGCATGATCTCTCTCCAAATTAAATCTACCGTGACATCATTGTACATTTTCTCGACAGGACCAGTTGGGTTAAGCTCCGCCTAAACGTCGCCAAAAATCTGCTCAAACTCCGCCAAGGTCCGTAGTAAACTGCAGTGTTACATTCATTATGCTCTACCTACAGGTGTGTTGTTGCGCATATTTTGAGCAAAAAAGATGAAACAAGCGCTCACTTTGTGCGTGAAAATATATGATGAGGAACAGTACTCCATGCCGATCTTATGCTGGTAGTTTGACTTTACCCTGGAATTTCCGTGGGCAGTCTCGTGCAGCAAACTGGCTGTGCATAGCATGGATAGCAAACTATGAAAACTTTGAATCACCATCCACCCAAATCGAGGATGTAGATTTTGGCTGTTAGATAGAAGAGCCCCTAACTAAGTGATCGCCCAGCACTGCAGAAGATCAACTCCGCAATTAGAAAATGGCCTGTAAGGTACAAGTAGTCCTGGAAAACCTGCCCATCAACATGGATGGTCTGAAGTTAATAGGTGCAAATATGGTCATCAGAGTAGATAGGAACGTCGAAAATTTGATAATCGTGACGAGGAGACGACTTGTGACAATTCTAAACATCAGGGTGCATTAACCTATTGCAGTAGAGCATGGTGATCACTCAGTTAGGAGCTCTACTATTATACAGCATCAAAATCACATTGTTTTTGATTTGGGTGGACGGTGCTTTGCTTCATCTTTAGACTTCCGCGAAAAGTAAGATTTCATGAAAGCGCAAATTGAAGGTTGATTAGACAATAGCTTCATAAGGGTTTCCTAGAACCAGAATATTTTCTTGCACTCAAGATAATTTCAGATAATTTTCAAAGTGTAAAACATACTCTAGTTAAGGTCTTTCACATGTTCAAGAAAAGTACCTATTTTTTAGCTCACAAACCAATACATTTACCCTCTTATGATTTATGTTTAAATGTTGATATAGCTTCTTAGCTGATCTGAAAGCTTATGTATTTAACTTTAACTCCCCCCCCCCCCCCACTGCTTACAAACATGAACGCTGAGGGAAAACTGAATTTGCTGTTGGATCAAACTCACATTAATTATCCGCAAAGTTCGACTATTAGGTTTTGAAACACTTTGTGACGTCCTCATAAGCCCGAACAGAGTGACGACATGGTCGTAAAAGTGTTTATTCGTTATAGGATGGGTGTCACAGCTCCAGTGGCTCAGATCTTTTTGCTCTCATTCCCTAACCTTGCGCTGCGTTGTTTCTTGGGGCATTTTCTTCATTTTTATATCATCGCTCACAGTGAAAACAGGAAGAAATCCGCGACGTAAGGTCCGAGTGGTCTGCTGACCAAACAGTCATCAGCTGTTTGGGTGAGCAAGTTCAATTCTGCATTTATCTTTGTAGCTTTTGATTTACTAATCACTGAACGTTTCTGAGTTTCATGCGGTTTTTGGAATAGATCACCTATGCATTTGACAATTTCAGACCCTGAAAAGGCGATATAGCCGAAATCAGTCAATAAAGAAGTTACTAATCCCGCGTGCAGCTCAAGCAGTCTCAAGAAGCAATCAAACAATGCCGAGATTGAGTGAGGATCTTGTAAAGTGCGGTTCATAATTATACGAACACCCCAAATTTTGGAAGTTCTTGGACTTTTTGACAGAAACTCAAAAAGCCGTTGGTACCTCGCGAAAGAGCACAGCCGAAAACGGCATATGATCCATAAGAATGGAAATTGATGTAAATCTTAGAAGTGTCTTTGCGCCTAATGCAAATTTTTAGCGGTTCATAATTATACGAACACCTCAAAAAAGGTCCATTTTTCATTCAAGTTTGCAGTCATTTGAGTCCAAATTTTTTTGTAGAGTTACAGTAACAAAGTCTGACATATCTGCTACACACTGAACCCAGTGCAGTTCAAAAAAAGGACCGTTACTTTTTTCAGAGGGCTCGAAATGCTTTTGGAGTGATTACGCTTCAAAAACATCCGTTCTTCTGTGGTTTACGCACTCTGATTAGCTTCTACCAAAGCTATGAGATAAAATAAGTTCTTTCGATAGGTATTTTGCTTGACGCTTGGAAAATCTTTGCGTTTTCGTGTCGTTTTTCAACCAAGTTCCAACCTTACCACAGAATTAGCACGATTTTGAGCCTCAAAACTCAGCTTCTGAAGCCGTACAATGAAGTAAGCACATAGTATGTGAAAGTTCACAAGAATGCATATTTGGTTAGACAAAATCAGCAGCGCTGAGCGTTTGTTTGGGCCACGCAGACGTCATTTCACCAAAAACACTGTTTTTATTATTGCAGTCATACCTTTATTTGGTTTTTAGCTCCATAGCCTCAAGATCAGTTCCATAAAAAACCCAAAAACTTTGGCACAGAAACACCATCACGCAAATAATGCAGCGGCTTCATATCAAATGTTTGCGCAAGAGAGAAGCTGAGTTTTGAGGCTCAAAATCGTGCTAACTCTGTGGTAAGGTTGGAACTTGGTTGAAAAACGACACGAAAACGCAACGATTTTCCAAATGTCAAACAAAATACCTATCGAAAAAGCTTATTTTATCTCATAGCTTTGGTAGAAGCTAACCAGAGTGCGTAAACCACAGAAGAACGGATGTTTTGAAGCGTAATCACTCCAAAAGCATTTGGAGCCTTCTGAAAAAAGTAACGGTCCTCTTTTTGAACTGCACTGGGTTCAGTGTGTAGCAGAATGTCAGACTTTGTTACTGTAACTCTACAAAAAAATTTAGACTCAAATGACTGCAAACTTGAATGAAAAATGGACCTTTGTTTGAGGTGTTCGTATAATTATGAACCGCTAAAAATTTGCATTAGGCGCAAAAACACTTCTAAGATTTATATCAATTTCCATTCTTATGGATCATATACCGTTTTCGGCTGTGCTCTTTCGCGTGGTACCAACGGCTTTTTGTATTTCTCGCAAAAAGTCCAAAAACTTACAAAATTTTGGGTGTTCGTATAATTATGAACCGCACTTTATAAATCATGGACGATATTGTAGTCGGATGGAATTTGATTTGAGCAGAGCAAAAGGCTGCACCTAAAACGAAATCAGGTGTTCCGATACTACGATCGGATGTGGCACTGAAGTCGCCGAACAACCAGTTAAATTCTTACATATAAAACTGAATGTCTGTTTCTCTGATTATCTGTCTTTGTCTGTACGTATGGACAGAAATTTTTTCTAACCGATCCGGACCAAACATTGCATAGATAAACTTTGCACACATATTAGATTGGAAACTAAGTTTTGCAACTGCTTTCATAACTTAACTCTCTTTGTACGTGTTGCACTCAAACTTGGACTGTATGTGGATGTCAATGTGTGCTGCAACGCTGCATAGACTGTTTAATTTTTGAAGTCGAAAGAAAAAATTACAAGCCTTTTTCCAAAAATAGTAAATTCGAGGATTTAAGTTTTTGAGCAAAAATGAAGCCGTTCGCGACTCAAACATGCATAATGATCCGAAATTATATATGAATTATTGAAGTTGACTCATTTGGTTCAGTGGGAAAGGAATAAATCTGAAAGACAAGTCGAATTCTAGCGCCTTTACGAAGTTGAAGAACATAAGGCTGTCAAGTACAACCATCAATGACTAAGGAGTGTGAACTTAATATCCGCGGAGACTTCACAGGTGTGACCGCTATCGCAAAACTACAGCAAGCAAGTCTCAGCCGAATCCGTAATAATTTACCATTTTCCCCTTCATACCATAAACCTACCGTAATCCTCACTGCGACTTCAGAATTTGGCGGAACAGCAGCTATGCTAGCTTCAACATATTGGCAAAATTTAAGTGCTTCATAAATAGTGAGAGGAAGATTATTCAGTAAGTAGCAAAGCTTAGTTTCTAACCTAATACAGAGTATCCCAAAAAGATGTCCACATTGTTTGATCGTTAATAACTCTCTTGCTTTCATGTCTCTTGCCAAACCTGATATACCATTCTGTAGAGCTAGGTTCAACTTAGATTTTCAGTATGGAATCGTCAATCGCCAGTCATTACTGTACGATTACGGTGTGAGATTTTAGCATACAGCGTCACTGTGGAATGGGCCTTTTGATGAAATAATTTCGAAAAAATCTGAAAATTTGTGTATCAAGGTTTCCAGGAGTGCTGACTTCACTGCATAACTTTCACCAGTTTAGCTTTCTTGATGGCGTATTCACATTTTTCGCAAACACTGGGAAAACATTTGTTACTCTAAGTTTGAGATAACTCATGAAGGAAGCACTATATTGAATCGCAATTTTTATATTCAGAATAATTTACTTCGGTTAATCCAATTCAATAGTTTCTGGCTTGTTTGGCTTGCTTTTTGGGGCAAAATACCGATTTCAATGGCATAAAATCCTCCTCGAAGTTCCTACCGTAATCCTACAGTAGTGAAGAGCGACTGGTAACTCGCTCCACACTATATATCTAAGTTGAACCTAGCTCGACAGAATGGTACCTCAAGCTCGGCAAAAGACATGAAATCAAAAGAGTTATTAACGATCAAACAGTGTGCACATTTTTTTGGGACATCCTGTATTATGCGTCTAACAACAAAGCCGAGCAGCGCTTAGACTATCACGCATGGGCTGGCTTTTCCAGCTATACTATGCCTACAGATGACAGTCATAAATGCTGCTTATCAAGAAAATAAGAAATAGGCTCAAAAACCCACTTTTCTTTATCGATCGACAACGATTTTATCAACACTCTTTTTTTCGTTTTTTTTTGCAAAGTTTGAGCTTCGAGGGTGGGCTATGGCAGATATGGCAAGGGAGAGGCAAGTGGGCATGCTGCTTCAAATACAACACTAGTTTTGAAATTATCGATTACGTGTGTTAGTAGGTGAGTAAGCCGACCGAGGTTAATAGATCTTTATTAGTGGCGGTCTAACGTTTCGAACAAGTCGTCTTCTGCAGAGGCCTAAAGTGGTAGGAGATTTACGATTATGTGTCTAACCCACCAAAATCCTCCACCAGTCCTGACCAGCCTCGATTTTACCCCAGAATATCACAAGAAAAAGTTTCAAACGTGAAAGACGAACTGACCTCCTCCACCGCCGGCGCGCGGATGTTAGGCCGGCCGTCCTTCGATGCCACTAGTATCAGTAATGGAATACACTGTATACCATATATGGACTAATCACTAGTGGTCTTCAATTCGCATAACGTCACAAAAGGCATAAAGTCATTTGTAATTGACAAACACTCAATTCGGCCGTTCATGATTGGGTTTCTTGCATAGATCCAGAATGCCTCGAGAGCTTTTCTTACAGCAGTGTCGTACTCGAATGCCAGTATTGTACATCTAATTTTGAAGTCATTACCACTGTGACATTCAACTCTATGTTTACCAAGAGGAGTAGTAATACTTCCCTTCTTCTTGCTGGCAAGGTGTTCTTTTATCCTTATACCCAACGGTCTCCCAGTCTCTCCAATATAGGTGGCACTGCATTCAATACATTTGATCTCGTAAATTACACCAGTCTTACCGCAGTCGCCAACTTTACCAGATGGACAGACCACGCAGTCTTGGACCCTGCAGTAGTTGCCATATAGTCTGTTACGAACTAGCCGCTTCCTGGTGTTGTCACTTGCAATGTCAACCAAAATGACATCGTCTTTCAAATTCGCACGGATAATGCATCGCCGCACTGCAGCACTAGTCGCGTCAGAAACGAAAGGATGACAAAGAGGAATTTTCTGGTGGTGCTGGCTGCTATTGATGGAAGTGGATGGTCTAGCACGTCCTTTCTGGAGCGTGTAGCCATTCATTCGAGCAATTTCCAGCGCCGCTCTTTGTGATTCCTTCCGTTCTTCTTCTCCCGTGTACACGTTCGCTGCTGTTTTGAGCATGTTACGAAGAACAGCTCTTTTTGTAGCGGATGGATGTGCTGAACGAGCATTTATCAAGATGTTCTTGGAACTTTCCTTACGATACCATTTTACATTCGCCGCGCCGTTGAACAGTCTGATCTGTACGTTGAGGTAAGGAAGCCAGCCATCTTTCGGTTGTTGTCGCGTAAACTTTATATACTCTGACTGTTGATTAAGGAGCCGAAAACACTCATCCATCGCGGATTGTTGATGTTATGATACAACAGTCATCTATATAACGACAGTACATAACAGGTAGACGCGACAACACTGGTTCTTCTATTCTGCTCATAAAGCAGACCGCGAGTACTGGCGCAAGTCTCTGTCCCATTGTCAGACCTCTTATCTGAGTGTAGTATGTTCCTGACCATCCGAAGATGTTGCAAGAAAGGCATTCTCTGATCAGGAGCATAATCGATTGTTTACTCAGTCCGAAGGTCTGGATCTTTTTGCCAAAGCTGTCGAGCATTTCTAAAACTGCTTGCAATGCATCGTCATTTTGAACATTAGTGTATAAAGACACCACGTCAAAAGACGCTGCTACGCAGTTCGTCTGTAAGTTTGTGTTGCGCAAGCGTTCCAGAAAATGATTCGCGTTGGTCAAATGAGACGGAACCTTGTCCAGTAGTTGATTAACAATTTTATTTAAGAACCAGGATATTCGATCGGTTGGTCCTCCCACGCAACTTATGATCGGTCTGATTTTCAACTGTTCGGCATTCAAAAAGCGCGCGTCATCAGTAGCAGCTAGTTTATGGGTCTTCACAAGACTATGAAAGACTGGACACTGTGGTGTTTCCAGTTTCAATCTGTTAAGAAAGCTCTCGGGAAGTCCCGCTGTTCTTCCTACATCCAACCAAACATGATTTAGTCGCTTGTATTGTGCTTGAAACTCGCGCTCAGTAACGCGGCGATAGATATCCTATCGCTTAGGTGGCGCTCTGTGATTTCCCTGTCCAAGATTTGCGGGAGAATCACAGATTCACCACCCTTATCGCTTACCGAAATCCGCACAGCTTTACTAGAGACTAGATCACGTATTTCCTTATAACCAAGCCATTGTGATTGAGTCAAGTTGGTCGGTTTGGGTGCTTTGCTTGATGAGTGTAAGCAGCTAGCACGCCAGCAGATAGAATCTTAAACTTGACGTCAGCTTCAGTCGACGGCTGAGGTTCTTTGTAGAATGAGCTTGGAAAAGGAATTGGTGGTATTATTCGCGCTGGAGCATCCTGTAGACCTTGGTTGTTGACATTCAGTCTAGACCTTATTCTAAGCTGATCTCGGAGTCTGTGTAGTCCACCAACGATTTTCCGGAAAACAGACCCGTCTACTTTCTGAACCATGCAGAATGAAGGACCTAGAGTAAGAAACCTAAGCGCGTTATCAGAGATATGAGTTTCGCCAATCACCGTGACTTTAGCCAATTGAGAATTCTCATTCTGAGTTGAAAGTGCATCACAGAGGTGGATTAAAGGCAAGTTGCTGTCAACGTTACCTGAACTTTTTTGAGCAGCACTCCGAAGCTTGTCGTACTTGGAGCAGAGCCTGGTCTTGGCTTCAGATCGGATAGAAGCACAAATCGATCTCGAGCCGATCTCAATCCTCCTCCAAGTCCGATTTGGCACGAGACGTCGGCACGCATCTTCTTTTTTAGTACATTTCAGCAAAGACGAGTACAATGCAGTTGTTTTTCTTTGATAATGACTGCCAGAATCGTTCGATAGATTTTCTTTATCTTTCAGTCATCTTCTTCGAAACAGCATCGCAGTGCGGCGAATTTGAAAGACGATGTCATTTTGGTTGACATTCCAAGTGACAACATCAGGAAGCGGCTAGTTCGTAACAGACTATATGACAACTACTGCAGGGTCCAAGACTGCGTGGTCTGTCCGTCTGGTAAAGTTGGCGACTGCGGTAAGACTGGTGTAATTTACGAGATCAAATGTATTGAATGCAGTGCCACCTATATCGGAGAGACTGGGAGACCGTTGGGTATAAGGATAAAAGAACAGCTTGCCAGCAAGAAGAAGGGAAGTATTACTACTCCTCTTGGTAAACATAGAGTTGAATGTCACAGTGGTAATGACTTCAAAATTAGATGTACAATACTGGCATTCGAGTACGACACTGCTGTAAGAAAAGCTCTCGAGGCATTCTGGATCTATGCAAGAAACCTAATCATGAACGGCCGAAATGAGTGTTTGTCAATTACAAATGACTTTATGCCTTTTGTGACGTTATGCGAGTTGAAGACCACTAGTGATTAGTCCATATATGGTATACAGTGTATTCCATTACTGATACTAGTGGCATCGAAGGACGGCCGGCCTAACATCCGCGCGCCGGCGGTGGAGGAGGTCACTTCGTCTTTCACGTTTGGAACTTTTTCTTGTGATATTTTAGGGTAAAATCGAGGCTGGTCAGGGCTGGTGGAGGATTTTGGTGGGTTAGACACATAATCGTAAATCTCCTACCGCTTTAGGCCTCTGCAGAAGACGACTTGTTCGAAACGTTAGGCCGCCACTAATAAAGATCTACTAACCTCGGTCGGCTTACTCACCTACTAACACACATTATACTAAAAATGTCGAGGTTCAAGAAAGAAGAAACTTGGAAATTATTGATTACGTTATTGATTATATAACTTCAAAACTTTGAGCACAAGGCTGGGAGGGACAGGGGGGGGAATAGGTGAGTGCTGACTACGAAAACATAGGTGGAGGCAGGGTACGGGCATGTAGAGTTGTGACCAGGGCAGGGGAGTGTTCTGCGGGATGGCCATGATGAATTTTATCATGACAGGGCTGGGGTATGCAAGCTGGTATATCATAAGATGCCCAGCTTCGAGCTTATTTGAACGTCGCCTCTTAACTTACAAGTTACTTTTGTTACTGTTACAAGTTACTTACTTTTGTTAGTTCAAACTATTCACTCAACTAAGATATGACTGGAAAAGTCTCTCTAGAAATTCGCTCCGACGGACCGATCGCAAAAATCGTAGTTGCCTCGCTTAATGAAGTCACCCTTCAAAGCAGCGTTCACATAAAATGTACGCTTACTCGATTAGTACCTGGTCGACAAGAAGGCCTAGGAGTGGAACATTTGCGTCGGTTAGCTGCAATTTGGTTTCTGAAGAAATGGACCTGAAACCCGCAAATGTGCTATCAAGTTACGCTCGTCCCATTGATTTTCCCTGCCCAGGTGCTGAAAGTCGTATGTGCCCTCAAGGTAGGGCACCACCCAGTAGGCTTTTTGCACAATTCACACTCCATATCTGCAATCAGGGCCACTGAAAGGCCCCAGAATGACAAAAACATGGAAGGCAAAGATTTGGGTGGATGCTGCCTTCAAGGTTATGATAGCTATGATATGAACGGCAACAATATGCCGTTTCTATAGCTTGACAGCGCCAGCCAGGGTTGAGCGTATGGTGCGACTGTCGCACAGGGGTCATAAAGATAGAATCTGCGGTGGGAAGGGAGTGGGGGGGGGCGAGTTATAAGAGGGGAAGTTTTGAATAGAAAGTGCAAAAAATAGGAAGTATGCTATTCAATTCCAAGCATTTGTTACACTTCAAAAACAACATTTTTCACCATGCGAGAGGTGTCGCAGACTGTGAGTGAACCTACCTGGACGCAAGCATGACGAAACCTTAAAAAAACACTTTTAAAAGCTCCAACATTATGACGGGCATATATGTGTGGTTAACCTACAAGTTTTGTTTTCGAAACCTCATTGTATCACACACGACAAAAGGCATATCTTTATCAACACTAGCCCATAATAATTTCTTAACTCTTTCGCATTTTTTTCAAAGAACTATAGAGTTTAGCTGTACTTTGGAAATGCTCAATGGAAGAAAAGGAAGTCTGGATCACATCTAAATTTCTTCTGCAAGATTTTGCTAACTGCAATTGCTTTGTGTTACGACGCCACCCTTCTAACGATCCCGAGAATTTTTAATTTGTTGCATCTCCAGTAATTACAAAATTTCAAACTCAAAAATCTAGTTTTTGGTTTTGCGTTTGTATAAGAAGTTACTAGATTAGCACCCAAATTTTTTAGAGCTAACTGCTCTTCAAAGGCTGCAACATTATTTTCAATTGTCCGGCAGCCTCTCGATTTTCCTTCACTTTAGTTAAGCATTTTCAGAGATTCGTACTCATGTATGTCTTTGACATTGTTTAACACGTTGACGACCGTATGCATCCGCGCGTATGCACGCCCTAACTCCCGTTTAGCATTTTCGTGCATCCGCGCATATGCACGCTAGTTTTTTAGGTGTGAACGAAAAGTTTTAAGGTAACTTCTATGCAGTAATATTACTGGTGGCCTGATAGTCTTACAGAACACAGGGCATCACGGCAGCTGTTCAGAAAAATTGGGTAATCAGTCGGTTTTTGGTGAGGTAAACACATGCTAATTACGTTTTTCCGAGAAGGTTAAAACTCTGTAAAGCTGTTTTGAAAGCAAAAAAGGATGAATCAAGCAAAACATACCTGGTATTACAGTGTTTTTTTTTTGAAAAGAAATTCCTTTAATATAGCAATTGCGCGGTTATTGGGAGGGAAAATCCACGCAAAAACCTTGATTTGTGTAAGTTCTAACAAGGCTCTATGATATACATGTATCTCTGAACAAAGTTCACATGTTTTATGAATAAGCGTCAAAAGGACTCCCACATAATGTTTTCGTGCATCCGCGCGTATGCACGGGCCAAATGCGCTAAGGACGTTAGTGGGAGTTTCGCCCAAAATGGCGCGGTCGTCAACGTGTTAAAAAACGCTAAAATGGTTTTTGTTCGCAGGAAGATCTGTGTGGAAAGTGAAAAATATGTTTTTTATTCGCAAACATTCTTTACGCTTCATAAATATGCATAATCACACAAATTTATGAAGCGTTCTGACATTTACATTTTGCATCGATCATAAACTAGTTACCACACAATTAAGCTTGCTTTAATAATATGTGCAAAGCGGTTTCGAGTTCCTACAAAATAAGTATGCTGATGCATTGTTGATGATCTATGTATCATCAGCCTCGACAACTTCTGATTTAGTAACTTAAAGACTATTGCATGACGAAGGACAGAAGCGGTGTTAGCTGCGCGAACCCGGCGCGCGCGTATCTTCACCTTTGTAAATCCTGCGCCTCATGCGCTCTGGGGCTAAAAAAGCCGCGTTCGCGCCCAATATTGCGCCGTCGTCATGCAGCAGCCTATACACTCATAAAGACGGCTACATCTCAATTCTTGCGCACAAATGCTTTTAAAAGATTTTGGTTTTGATTTAAATATATCTCACCAGATTTCGCGTCTTGCTCGTTCGCTCAAATATTAATGAATTATGTATCATCCATCTCAACAGACGCATAATTCTAATGGCTTACGGTTTCTACAGTCTGTAATCCCAATCGGTTATATCTAAGTGCCGAATCACTCACAAGAGTGGCATCTATCTTCCAGGGGTCAAACCGATGGCACGCCAAGCCGGTGGCATCTAGCAATATTGTTCTTTCCGGTAGAAAACCCGATTCGTCAAAATAAATTATTTACCCGTTCACTATCGTCAGCGAGACACTTGGTTGCCCCAACATATATTCAAACACTTACGTATACATTTTTGTATTCATTCGTACGTTACGCACAAGGTGAGTCATAATGGGAACAAACAATGAAAACATTCGAAAAACACAAACAGAAAAGAGAAAACCAAGAATCTATCAAGCGGATAAAGTCAAGCTCTCGAAAAGTCAGAATAAAACGGTTTGAGCTTGTGTAAAGAATATACGAATCCATACCATTGGTGTAAAGGCTCGATGGAGTCTGTCTCATGCCCCTGCTTGCACCAAAAGTGCTCTTTGATCATTCAAATCACAACTGTATGTGGAGGAAGCGGGTGTATGGGTGTACAGGCAAAAAAGCGCCCAAGCAATTTCTGGAGAAAGAACAAAACTTTAAGATGAGATTTTGCACATTGTGACTCATCTAATTTGAAACTATCTAATTTTTAAAAACAGGGAAGAAACAAGTTTCAAGTTTGTTTAGACGATGTGTGCAAAGCGATTTTGAGTCCCTTGTGCTCCAAGCATACATCATGCGATTCGCTCGCGACGCAATTTGGCAATACTTCAATTGTTCTATCATCTGTTCTGGAATAGGAGACGCGCAACCGCACTGCGGACAGCAGCAGACGTGACGCGCTCGCTATCAAGTCGTAAGGCGCTAAACAGCGCGCGCTATGTTCAATCACTATAAAAAAGGTGTTTTTTCTGACATTCCTTTTTCTACTCGTTCCTATTTACAGGTGCCGTCCAACGAGTAGTACAGCATTTACACAGAAGACTTTGCGGTAAAGCGTAGTTTTCTGCGGTTTTCAGGCGTAACTATTGAGAAAAGCCGCAAAGTTGAACATTCCACTTTTTATTCCTAATTTTTTCCACCTTTTGTTGCTTGCATCTGCTACTTCCCTGAAAGGTCGATTGATGTGCTAACTAGCCGAAGTACGACAGCTAGCTTTTTTGCTTGAATCCATTGAAGTTATTAGGAATGATATTGAAATCGAGGCAAGACGCCTACATTTGCTCTTTTTTGTTCGTGTAATGGGTTTCAAAGGGCGAAAAAGTAAACTGTTCACTTTATTTTTCCGGCCAACTCTTTGTTCAAAAGTTCGAATATTGTGCTAACCAAAATGTGCGGCATCTGCTTTTCGTGTCTATTGTGCTGAATTGGTAAAAAACAGCAAAGGAAATGTTCTTTTTCAGTTTTTTTTCGTATCCCCTTTCTTATTTTCAAGAACTTGAAAATTAAAAGCACGTGCGGCGAACCAGGTAAGAGCTTCTTTTTCATTCGCCTTCTATTGTGTTTACAGTTGGTCAGTACACACATCGCTTTCTTCTTCCGAAGAACGTCGACAACTTTTTGTCTTGTTTTATTTTTTGCACTAAGTTCTAAGGTGTTGTCTGTTTGCTTTCAACAGCTTTAATAATAAAAACTTTATCTTTGCTTCTAGGAATAGTTTTAATTATCGTCGGTGAGTTGTTGATTTTCTTCTTTTTAACTTTTCCACTATTAATTTACTTTCCTTTTATTATGCACTGAACAAAACTTAACTCTGGCTTTTGAATGCTCTTTGCGCACCCCTACCAATCGTCTCGTTTTCGAAGGTGTCCTATGCGCGCGCTTGTCACCGGGAAGGAATCACTGACTACACGCAAAACGCATATAACAATCACAGAATTTTCCGTGCCTATTTGATCTGCCCGTGCGCAGTGAGTGATTCCTTTGCATCTGAAGCTTAGTGCTTCTACCATTTTGTTTCTGGTCTATAATTCCAAAGTTGGACAGCATAATCTCTTTTCAGTGCTAATTTTTTTTGTATCTTTTTAATACGACTTACGAAGATCATGGTTCTATTAACTATAGCGTCCCTATTTCCTCTGACATTTTTTAACTTGTTTCAACTCGAGTACTCCTGCGCTATGGGACTACACACCCGCCTTCACACCATTTCAACTTAGTAAAGACTGGCCGACCTCAGCAGGCAATGGCCAAAACTTAACCCAGCCATACCAAAAAAGCTATATATCATCGGACTCGCCTTGCAACACTAATTTCAAATATATGTTTATCATCTGCCAAGCAACTATTTGGACGAAACTATGGGCGTTTGAATGTGCGATTTGTCAGGTGTTAGGTTCCGCATGTTCAAATACATTTTGAAACGCAATCTAGGTTTCTGGTGAATGTGCTTCTTTCTTGTAATTGAGTTAACTACAGCCACTGTAAATCTGCGCCATCAGGCTGCCTTTCAACGAACTATGCTCGTTGAAGCTCGAATAATTTCTCGTACTTGAGTGCTCATAACTCCGGTCAAAATTTGCTTGGCATATAATACATATATTTGAAATCGGCGTTTCAAGGCGAGTCCGATGATATGGAGCTTGTTCGGCTGGGTTGAGTTCTGACCATTTCCTGCTCAGCTTATCACTCTCGAACTATTTCAGTAAAGACTGGTCGAAACTACCTCCCTTTCGCAAACTCCTGATTATGTGTACACCACACTTAGGAACCGGTCATCCAAACGTGCTTGTACAATGAAGCAATGAACAAGGTGACCAACTGGCTTCTGCTTCATTTAGTGACGCCTGGATTCTAAAAAGTGGGAAAAATGCTTATCGAAACTATCTATCAGTTGCCCGTAGATTAAACACATACCCGATTATCTCAATAATCATCTTGCCCAAGTTCTAAGTCGTCATTCACACTTAATTCTTCAGAAACGTACAAATCTGCTGCAATTTTCTCCCTTGCAGCTGCCTCTTCCTTCGCGGTGTGGGATACCTAGACCGCGCAAAGCGCTGGCGGGAACCACCCATCCATTTAAGTGCCCTTGTTCTTACCTACAATCTCATAGTTAACTACAATTATCAAGCTTGACCACAAACTCTACCATTTCGAGGGTGTCACTCGGCTTTCCGAGTTTGTTCAAGCGGCTTTTTAGTCGACTCCAACAATATTCTAGAGGGTTGAAGAAACAGTGCAAAGGTTGTAGCCTTATCACCGTTACGCCATACTCTGCGCAAATACTCTCTGTAGCGTTAGCAGAGCATACAACCCACCTCTGCTCGCGATGAAATCTTGCGGCTATAACAGCACTAAATTAAACTGATTTAATGCTGTCTTTCATGAGTATTACCTCGAGCAGAAGACTTTCCTTCGCGCTAATGTCGGCCACTGTTATTCCTTTCGAACCTTTGACGAAGACCTTGTGAGGGTCTTTAACGTTGAGGATTAGATTTTTGTTAATGCAGACACTAAAGAGTTTACCTTCTCCAGCTGACGACTATGGTATGGGGCGGGCGCTGTCTATCACCAATGACATACACGCCCCTTTGCGACACTTCTCATCTGCTGAATCGACTTACGAAGCTAATTTTCAAACATCGCATGATTCATATCGCGATGATAATCGTCGTCAGCTGGTCTCCGGCCGCTGACGATCACCTTCGTTGTGTCCGAAACGACACCCTCTTCCGAAAGGGCACTGATCAATCGCCCTTCTGCCTTTGTTCTTCGCAGCTGTTCTCCACATGAAAGCTCCTCCATCACAACGGCAGGGGCGATTTGTGGGATGATGGTATCGTTCCATCCTCGATTCTTCGTCATCCCGTCGAAGACCCAAGTCTCGTCCACGTTGACGATACAGTGGTTCTCCGAACGGGCTCGAAGGATGGCCGCCAGATGCGCTGATCTTCTGCGCACAACATCGGGCCGCTCAAAGATGTAGGGTTGTGCGGCATTCAGCTTATAGCCGAACACCAAACCCTTTAAAAAGTGGTAAAATGTGGTCTTACTTAGATGGAATTCAAGATGGATTTCACTGAGCTCCCTCCATATACCATCCACCGTCACTTCCTCTTCAGCCCTCAACTTGCTGTAGATGAAGTGGCGCACAACGCTACCCTACTCCTGTCCGTGTTTGCGAAGAGCTTCTTTTTTTAATTCCTTGCGCGTCTGCTTCATCTGCGTTGTTAGGGGTATAAGTCGATGCGCCAGTCCATCGGAGTGGGAGCAGGCCCAGTAAATGGTGGCTCTGAATACCCTACAAGTCAGAGCGGTAAGATGGATCGGAAAGTTAACAAAAGTCCGTTTGCCTTCCTTGCCGAGCCTGCGCTTCAGTTCTTCAAAGAAAACTTTCACACGATCGATGATCACTCTTGACTTCTCTCTGAAGATATGCGAGGCACGGCGTCGGATCTTCTCGGTCTTAAATCATATGGCTCCGAAAGCGTGGCTCGAAGCATTTCGAGGTTTGGATGTCTCAGGGCGTTGCCGAGAAGACGATCTTGTGCATGAATCCGTAATGGAAAAAATAATGTACAACAATTAGTCTGTCTCAATCGCTGAGTCACTCTATCCGGCATAGCTTCGCGAGCACTTTACAAACAGTCAAGGCAAACGCATATAGCGAAGGTAAGCACGCGAGGCGCTCGCGCAGCAGATGCTTATCTGCACAAAAAAGGGGCACTGTGATTGAGATGTTAATTATGACTTAAACTACTGAAACAAAACATTTACAAAACATACACAGTGAGCAGGATAAAAAAATACTAAAAAGATAAGCCTAAAATCCTGTAGCATCAGGAATGACCTTGAAATTGCTGATTAAATCCCAAAAACTAAAGGTAGCATACTGAAGGAAAGCTTTGATCTGGAAAGTCCTGAATTTCATTGACTTCAGCCTTGAAGAAATAGTATCTCAGACACGAAAAGCGCTCAATTGTAAATCAACCGTACATTCAGTAAAGCATCTTCTGAGTGGGTAGGGGGACCGTTTGCTAAAGATAAAGCATTGAAAATGCTGAAAAACATATTATTTATTCTGAAAAGAGACTCAGATGGTTGTGCGTACTGT
Organism: Cylicocyclus nassatus; assembly: GCA_958299035.1. NCBI lineage: Eukaryota > Metazoa > Nematoda > Chromadorea > Rhabditida > Strongylidae > Cylicocyclus > Cylicocyclus nassatus. The sequence goes on from CATQJL010000223.1 coordinate 25,788,839, forward strand.
AGCACTGTAAAAGTTTTGAATGTTGCGTCCCTCATCCAAACATTGTAGCAATTTTGAAACAAAAGAGAAGTTAGAGCTCCTAGAGCACGGTATGCAAGAAGTTCTCGATTCTCGTAGTTTCACTACTGCACTGCGCTGTGACATAAGCAAAATATTGAGGATATTGAGACATAGCTTCAACCGCAGCTTCGTCGAAATCATTCTGCTCAAAATTAGACGACATGCAATTCGCGGCTAAATGATTAACGTTGATTGAGAATTACTAAGGCATATACTCACAAAGCTGGAAGTAGCTGGTTGTTCCATAACTAAGGAGGACTCTGTAAATGATTTTACCGTGACATAATCCTTTTTCAGTAGGCGTACAACCGAAAAAAAAAGAACAAAGTGAAAGAGAGTGCGCTAGACTCGCAGCAATCTGGTGATTAAATAGCCGTGTCAGACCTGTTCAAAGACACGTGGCTGTTTTTATCATGTCTTACGTGTAATTCTACAACAACTTGTTCTTCACATCATGGGGAATTCATACTGGGGAAGGAGAATGAGCTCATCTCCCTAACTGGACAAATGCTTTCGACAAGTTCGCTTTCCAGTGAATAATCGTACACACATGAAGAGCACTCAAAAGCATTCAAAAGCCAAATTTAAGTTTTGTTCATGCATAGTAAAAGGAAAGTGAATGAATATTGGAAAAGATAAAAGGAAGAAAATCAACAACCCACCGACGATGTTTCAAACTATTCCTAGAAGCACGCTAACGCTGACGCTAGCGCGCGCCACGTATGCTGCTGTCTGCCGTGCGGTCACGCATCTCCTAGGCCGGTAGTAACCTACAATAAGTTGACATTTCTTTGAGCGGAAATTGGACTGGCGGGGCTCCGCGTAAAACTTTACGTCGCGCGCGTTTAAATCCAAGTGCGTTAACTTTGAGTGCCACCACGCTAACCATTCCACCATTCGGTCAATCATTGCCGTTTGCACCAGTAATAGGAGGAATTGGTGAGTGGCCGCCTGTAAGAGGGCTCGATACATTGCGTGAGAAACTTTGACCTGAAAGAACAGTTGATTGACTGATTGATATGAGCAAGAGAGGGGCGAAATCAGTGCAAATGAGATTTTGAAGGGATTGCCAAAAAGATGGTGTTGTTTTCTGTACGAAAATCGTCGTTTTAAAAAAAAAAGAACTCACATAATACGAAAAATGATAGCTTCTGATGGAAAGTAAAGTTTTTAATTATTTCGCCTAACGTAAATTGTGTGATACTGCCGCAATTCCCAAACTCACAGACGCCGTCGGCAAAGGTGCCAGCACCTCGACATGGTAGGGGCAGTTGAGATGCCGGCAGCTTCCCTCTCAAAAGAGTACGTTATTCTCGTGCTCTCTGACCCGCCGGCAAGTTGCCGGGAACTGACCTGCGAAGTTGCCAGCAGATCCTCCTGCGCTCTTAGATAATTTCCTACAGGAAGATTTCTGGAACCGCGAATTTTGCCGAGGTTGCTATAGGGCCGAGGTGGCATCTCATGGAGAAAATTTCTCAGAAAAAGGCCTGGGACGACATGAACTTGTAATTTTAGTTTTTGGCCACCTCACGGAAAGGTGTCAACGACCTGCCGGCGAGACGTGCTGCCAGGTCGGGGGATTACTACCGGCCTTAGTCACAGAACAGATGATATAAATTATCGTAAACCATCAATCTAAACGGTAACATGAATCAAGAGCATTCATTCAGCAAAAAGATTCACCGTCAACAAACGGCGGATTTACGCCAAGAAAAGATAAGAGAAGTCGCAGTAAAGAGGAAAGAGGAAAATTCCAAAGGCAAAACATGCTATTACTTTAGCGCTAAAAATCAACTCACCTCCCTTTGCCCGCTCTTTCGCACAGAAGCGACATGATTCTGTTGCGGTTCAAAAGGTCAACGAAGTCGACTAAGCGCAAACCGTCTTTCATGAGCTAGAAACTCCTGGTGGTGAAACGCGGGCCTTGAATTCCCATTTTTGACAAAATTCTACGAAGACTGGAATCCGGTCTGGAACAAACATGCTATGGTTGATGCACGATCCATTTTGCGGTCGAACTACGAACCCGCAACGCGGACGCCTGAGGTGCAGACCTTTATTCAACAAGGAATTTTTCAAAAATACCTGCGATAGAAATTCTACACCTCCAAAGATTACCGTGTTATTATACAAAGACCTAATAACTTCTTTTACAAAGGTGTTCTTCATATATTTTAGGTTGAACCGAAAGTTCGCTCGTACCATTTTCGAAAATTCATAACTTCTGATTTTTCCAACGGATGTGGCTGCTTTTATTTTTGTATGAAAGATAATTCATGCTCTTTATAAGTATACCTTACAAGTATACCTTACTATACCTTAGTATACCTTACCTTACCTTACCTTGTTAGATGATTACTAATGATCATCTGTTTCATAGATAGGAGCGATAGAAGAAAATTAGTTAAGATTTGAATTTTCTGTGTAGGGTCATAAAGAATCGAAAACTTGCAACAAAAATGAGCAGTCGGTGTTGTAGGTTCTTTCACCAGCGCCTTCTAATAGTGCAACGTTTGCGCCAATTGAGCATCTCTATGAAAAGTTACGATTTTCCTTGAAAATGCCATAACAAATCAAATTCGCCCTTTTGTATTGCTCGAAAATCATAACTTTTCATAGAGACACTCAATCGGTGCAAACTTTGCACAGTTAGAGAGAGCTGGGGAAAGAACCTAAAATACCGATTGCTTCGATTTTTGCTGCAACTCTCCGATTTTTTATGACCCTATACAGAAAACTCGCATTTTGACAAATTTTCTTCTATCGCTCCTATCTATGCAAGAGATGATCATTAGTAAGTAGCTAAGATATACTTATAAAGAGCACGACTTACTCTTTCATAAAAAAATAAAAGCAGTCAAATCTGTTGGAAAAATCACAAGTTATGATTTTTTGAAAATGGTACGATCGAACTTAAGTTCAACCTAATATATTAGGTTGGTCCCAAAGTTCTTGCGCATCACTTTCAAAAAATCATAACTTTCTTGGCACTCGATGGATTTCGCTGATATTATACATGTTCGAAAGAGGAATCCATGCTCTTTACATCTGGCAAATGAAGAGAATTTCTTCAGTTTTGCAATTTTTGAGCAGGCTCAAAAAAAGCTTAAAAACGTCACAGAAAAGACGTTTAAGTCGTGAGCATGGGTTCTGTGACCTTCTCTTTCTAGTTGAGCGGAAATCGTGCTAATCGAAAGCAATTTTGACTTTCGTGAAAAATGCAGGCTTGAAAATCCGAAAAAAATCACGAAAAACAAAATTGCTCTCGATTAGCTCGAAACTTGCTCATCTAAAAAGAAAATGTCACAATACCCACGTTTACGACTTTCCGTAATTTCTGTGACGTTTCTGGGCTTTTTTTGAGCATGCTCAACATTTGCAAAACTGAAGGAATTTTCTTCATTTGCTCCTAACTCTCGCTCTTTCTCGTTTCAACTCATGGAAAGAGCACCATTGTGATAAGCATAATTTTCTCTATTAAATAAAAATACTTCCAGAATTTTTTGTGACCCAGCTCAAAAAACGCCAATTTTGACTGATTTCCTTCAATTGCTTGTAACTCTCGAAGTTTTTCAAAGTAATTCATGTCGAAGATGCAGCTGTAAAGAGCAGATTCCTCTTTCGAATAGGTATAATTTCAACGAAATCCATCGAGTAGGAAGTTATGGTTTTTGAAAATGATGCGCAAGAACTTTCGGATCAACCTAATATTAGCTTGAACCGAAAGTTCTGTCGCACTATTTTCAAAAAATCATAACTTCTTTCCCTCACAACGATTTTGAGCAATTCAAATCTTGTTCGAAAGCGTAGAGTACATAGTTTCCAACAATCCTCTGGGGACTTTCCAGCATGCTCAGGTTGCAGAGATAAAAATGAAAAAACAAGATCATCCGAGATTCGGAATTTTTAAGCAAAAATTCTAAAAATCTAGAAACTGTGCAATAAAATCCAGAAGGGCTGTCATCCTAAGTTTCCTTGTATTTTATTACTCAGTGAGTCAAGTTTGTGCTGATCGAAGTCTTCTTTCAGAAATTTTGATTGATCAAATTTGATTTGTTGATGACTTGATCAAATTTTTTTTTGATTTTTGAAAAAAAAAGCCGAAAAATCGATTTCTTAGGAATTCTTAGGGATTTGATTTTTCGGCATTTTTTTTTCAAAAAATCAAAACTTTTGAAAGAAGAGCTCATACAGCACAATCTTGGCTCAGTTAGTGATAAAATATAAGAAAACATAGGCTGATGGCTGTTCTGGACTTTATCGTACAGTTTCTAGATTTTTAGATTTGCTTGAAAATTTCGAATTTCGGATGATCTTGTTCTTTCATTTTTATCTCTGCAACCTGAGCATGTTGGAAAGTTCCCAGGGGACCTTTGGAAATTACATGCATTATGCTTTCTGATAAAATTTGAATTGCGCAATTGTGAGGGAAAAAGTTATGATTTTTTGAAAATGGTGCGACAGAACTTTCGGTTTCAGAACCTAATATATACATTTATTTATATATCATTCTTCTAAAGACTCGCCTCGCATAAACTTTGTGCTATATGAACGAATGTATTCACCAACAGTGTTTTTGTTTAGACACGGCATTTTGGGATTTTTTAAGGCTACAATGCTATGGGCCCATGCACCGGGTTGTCAGAGATCGTTTGGCGGGTGGCCTTTCTATATCCGTTATAAAATGGTGTAAAAGACATTGCTGTAAAGGAAGCGCTTGCTCTTATTCTTTGTTTTGTTTGGTAAACACAGAGACCACTACACTACTATGATATATATTAGGTCGTTCCGAAAGTTTTTTCCGTTTTTTCAACCTATCATAAAAACACATGGAATGAAGGTAGGGAAACGCTTCAAGCGCTATCCGACGCATTTTTTCTTCCTCTTTTCAACAGTCATATTTTTGTGTCGCTTGCTCTTGTGGTCAGTGAGATAATAGTCGAAATTTCGAACACATGGTTTTTACCATGTTCAACTTTGGCAATTTTTCACAGTTTTCTTTTTTGACTTTTGGAGAAGCTTTGATAGCTGTCGGATAGAGTAAACAAAGTGCAATTCAATGGAATTTTTTTGGCAATTTCAACTGGCTTCTCAGTATTTTTTGAGACAACTTTTCCAGAAGTCTTCACTTTTTCGAAGTCACAAAACACACAAACGCTCCGAACATCAGCAAATCTTCGGATTTTGACATTTTCAAAAGTCGTTTATGATTGTTCACTATTTTTACAAAGTGACTGAGTGTTTAACGCTTCGAAATATAAGATTTCGCATTTTACGTGCACACCCTCAGGCGGGGTCAAAATCAAGAGTTATGGAAATTTTATCGCCAAAAACCCCCACAAATTGGGAAGAAAAATACTCAGTAGAAAAAGAAGGACACCTTAGTTATGAACCGTTTCATGTTCTATGGTTCTTGGCATCACAAAAGTGGAATTTGATAGCATCAGAAAAATAATTCTAAAAAAATTTTAGGGCTAGCAATAGACGCCAAAAATTCCATTAAATTGCACTTTGTTTACTCTATCCGACTGCTATTAAAGCTTCTCTAAAATTCAAAAAAGAAAACTGTTAAAAATTGCCAAAGTTGGACATGGTAAGAACCATGGGTTCGAAATTTCAGCCATTATCTCACTGACCACAAGAGTAAATGACACAGGAATATGACTGTTGAAAAGAGGAAGAAAAAATGCATCGGATAGCACTCGAATCGTTTTTCTACCCTCACCCCTCGTGTTTTTATGATACATTGAAAAAACGGAAAGAACTTTCGGAACGACCTGATATATATATATATATATATACAGGGTGTCCCAAAAAAATGTGCCTACTGTTTGATTGTTAATAACTCTCTTGTAATGAAGTCTTTCGAAAAGCTTCAGGTACCGTTTTGTACAGCTGGCTTCAGCTTAGACTTACAGTATGCAACGGATCGCCGATCACTCTTCGTTACTGTAGGATTACGGTGGGAACTTCAAGCATATGGTATCAATTTGAAAAAAGCTGCCGTTTCAAAAACTTTCAAAAAAATGTGAAGAATTGTGTAATAGGGTTTCCATGGACGCTCAGTTCAAGATTCAACTATGTACAAGATTGCGAAGCTTTCTAAACAATGTAACAGCAATTTTTGGGAATATTGGAAAAACGGCCGGTACTGCTCACCACGCATAACTTTTTAATAAAGCGTTATGATAAATTGCGAACTTCACACTTAGAATCCGCATCTCTAATTAGCCCAGCGTAAAAGTTTTCAGGTCGTCTTGTTTCCTTTCTTAGGCAAAATATGGCCTTTCATGGCTTAAAACCCTCTTGAAAGTTCCTACCGTAATCCTACAGTAAAGAAGAGTGATCGGCGAACCGTTCCATACTGTAAATCTAAGTTGAAGCCAGCTCTAACAATGGTATCCAAACCTTCTTGAAAGACTTCATCGCAAGTGAGTTATTAACAATCAAACAGTAGGCACATTTTTTGGGACACCCTGTATATATAATACTAATGGTCATACTCAGACTTCCTCATTTTCCTTTTATGGTGGAGGCCGTAGCTGGTTGCAGCTCTCCAAATCCAAATCTCTGTATGTCATCTTGCTCACCTGACCGTATAAAAGTCCGACACTAATGTTCTCGTCGTATAACGTGCCCGCTGTCAATGCATGTTACTCGGAAGAACAACCACAACAACCTGAATCGTTCGAGGAGGATCTTCTCAAAGGAATAGATGTCAGGATGCTGTTAGGCTGCATCATTAGGAGGCTGGACTATGCAGCCGAGCCTAGGCAATAGTCAGGCAGTGACTTTCAGCACCAATAATAGCTAGCTGCCTTTCCTTTTTCCTTTCCCCCTTTTCTATTTAATTAGCTAATAAATATTATAGTAGGAGTATTGTAATCCCGCTGCACATCAGGGCCGGTAGTAAACCTGTCGAAACGCGCATCTCAAACTCAGAGTTAACTCAGAGTTAACTCTGAGTTAACACGCACCTTTCAGGGACCATTAACACCTGCATAAGGAAACCAAATTGAGGAAAGGGTTAGCAGGATACCCCGCAAGACGTACTTTATGCCAAGTATGGAAACGTAGAATAATTCGTTCCACGCGAGACGCTACGCGACGAAACGCGCAGCTCAGCTGCGCGTTAACTCTGAGTTTGCTGCGCGTTTCAGCCGCCCGCAAAACTCGGAGTTAACTCTGAGTTTGGTTAGAGAAAGAGAAATAGTGCGTAAACGCAGAGGTCCAGAAAAAAGTCCTCCGGGGTAGATTTTGCTCCGAGTTTCATGAAGCATGATGGGGGTATCATGGTGCACCGTTGAACACAAAAATTTGAAATTTTGTGAAATTTTGTTCCCGGGGGTTATCCGACGCGCTGATCACGAATCCGATGCTCATTTTTCGCCATTCGCCCACATAAGTAGGTTACGGTAGGGATACGGTAGTTGGGCGAAAGTCACGAAATTTGCTGAAACTTGGTACACTGGGGTTATTTCGCATGCTGATCACGAATATAGCATTCGTTTTTCGCTACGGGGCCACGGAGCGGGATTACGGTAGATATACGGTAGCTAGACGAAAATCACCAAATTGTCTGAAACTCGGTACAATGGGGTTACTTCGCATGCTGATCACGAATATGTTATCTATTTCGCTACGGGGCCACAAATCGGGATTACGGTAGCTGTACGGTAATTGAGCGAAGATCACAAAATACGCTGAAACTTGGTGTGGTGGGGTTATTTGCCATGCTGATTATGAACATGCTAATGATTTTGCATGAAAATGCAATTCATGGTTTTCAGCAGCCAGAAATCAGTGCCGTATTCCATCTTGAACCTCAGGCAGCTGCGTGCGCTGTGAAATTAAAGCCATGACTCAAGTCTCATCCATATTTTCCAAAAACACATGCACCCTAAGTGGTCTTATAGAACGACTCTTAATGCCACAAATGTCTCTATCTTCTTGAATTATCATTTTCGCATGACCTTTTCAACCATACAACTATCAGCATTGAGAAACTAATTTATAGTTCCAATCACCTTCTACTCCAGACATGTAAATGTAACAGATTTTCGCAAGAGATTTCACCGAAACCAAACCATGAACTATGCTTTTTGCCAGTTTGTGATATAGTTGTAACGAACGCAAGTTTTCATCGAATGAACAAATATCGAATAATATCTTTGAAAATTCATCGAACGGATGAATAGCGAATATTGTATTTAAAAATTTTCAAACGAACGAATAATACTTATTTCCGTTTTTCATATTATTGGAATTTGATTGCTCGAATATGAGCACATTCCAAAATTCGAACTTTCGATTATTCGATTAACCGAACTTGATCGAATGAGTATTCGAATATTCGAACAACTGAATATCATCAAATATCGAATGCAATGATTATTCGAATACTCGCATGCAGTATTCGAATATTCAATCGCAATAGTCGATTTGAATATTCGGACAAGGATTTCCGAAACTTCTCAAATAGTTGTATAGTTGAATTGTATAGTTGTCTTTTTAAATTCCTCGCATATTCGAATATTCGAAGAATTTATTCTTCCGAGTTGTCGAATGAACGAAATATTCGAATAAAGAACACTCACCAGCCAGTGGCGGTCCCAGGATTTCTGTCCGGTGGAGGGCGCCAAAAAAAATTTTTAAATGAAGGTGCGTGGCGTCAGCCACGCACTCCGAAAAATTCTTTGGGGTGCTGCTCAAATTTTTGCGGCCCCATACCTTTTAAAATGGAGAGAAAGGGGCGTGGCGCGAGCCACGCCTCCGAATTTTTTTTGCAAGGCTAATTTGAATTTTTAAAAAATTTAAAAATTATATTAATCATTTACATAAATAAACAAGTCACTTGCACATTTTTGTAACCCACGTAAGTGAGCTCCAAAAATTTCGCGACCCATTCTCGGGAGGAGGGAGGGCGCCCTCCCCACCCCCTCGGTCCGCCACTGCAGCCAGCCGATAGTATAATATTATCAAAATGATGGAGGCATGTAGATAGCTGAATTTTGACACTTAAATTATGTTTTGTCAATAAAGCAGTCACCTCTAGTTATTCTATTTAGGAATGCAGCTGGGGATAAAAACAATTGGGGGGGGGGAGTATGTAGTGGTATTTTCGTGAATCCACCGCTTAGAGCGAAGAGGCACCATGCCGCTTGACGAGTCTGAACACGTAGGATGTAAGCAACGAGTACTAATAGCTTCAGAATGGCAATGGTGATAGGGTGCTCCGTAGTCCAGTGGTTTAGTGGTGGGCACTTCGCGCTGAGCAGCGGGAGTTCGGCTCCCGCTCCTAGTCGGAGCGTTTTGCGACCAAACGCGTGGTAGCTCCTCAACAAATACAGCGGCTCCGCAAGTAGCAGCGCGAAACTCCGAGTTTCAGAAACGAAACTCGGAGTTAACTCTGAGTTTCAAAACGAAACTCAGAGTTAACTCTGAGTTAACGCGCAGCTTTGAACTCGGAGTTTCGGCCAGATTACTACTGGCTCAGGTAAGACAAGGCCAGTCTTATCCTGACATTTTTGATGTTGAGGTTTCCTTACTGGACGATCCCGCGTCCTTAGACATCGCTATAATGCAATCAAAATTGACATTGACCCGATGGCAAAGCGACAATGGTGAAACGATTGTGGTCAAAAATCAATAAAGCGTCCGTGTAAGGCAAGCTGGAAAGGCGGGAAAGCCATTACATCGAGAGTGCAACATTCTCCTTAGAACCTGTGATCAAAATTAGTAAAGATAGGAGGAGCACGGTTGCTTGCTTGCTATAATTTTCAGCTTGCAAATTTGAAAACTTTTTACGCACAAACCTACGAAACCAGATACGAAGGCTATACCACATGTACCATCTGAAGATCGGCGAGGCGCACAGCGTTCGCTTCGCTCGACGTGCAGAAATAGCATCTTTGCCACCCAGAATTCAAAGAATTTACAAGCCAGAAGGCAGGACAGGCTTGATATCTTGCTGCTGCTACTGCGACACAGTGCGCACCGTTGCGAAAAGGATGCGAGCTATCACTATTTTAACCTTGTGCTCAAAAACACGCCGTACATCTCTTTACTTCTGGCAGAGCAAAGGCAGTTTCCCAGCAGATTTTGCATTTCCACCTTTCTGCATGTTCTAGATCTTTTCGACGCCCGGATTTGGGCCTTGAACGACGTGAAAAGACCACTTTTGGGGCGTTTATCCAATTTCCAAAATGCAACTTTCACGAGAGTTTCAGTGGAAAGTTGTGAGGCCCCGGCATGAAAACCCTGCCTTCTGTATTTTTTGCTTTGGATAGCATGCAAACGCTTAAGCGTTCGCAGGGTCCCGCGCTCCAAACAGGTAAGCAAAACCGTCTTAGCACGCGCTGATTGGGGTTGTACGCACCGTTTCGAGGGCTATTTTCTTGGCACAAGGGGACATTAACCAGTCGGACTGGGTTGGTAAGGTTACGAAGGTGACCAGGAACCTCACCACAGTTACTCCAGGGCGCGAATCTGCGAATCGGACGCTGCCTTTAAGCACACTATCTCGCGTTCGCCAGTGCATCCTTTGTGTTTGATCAATTATCTCTGGTGCAAGAACATTATTTTCATAAGCCGAAGCATAAGCCGACGGCCATGGTGAGCTGCAGGTCTTGTTTGCAGATAATATGTTCGGATTGGTTAGGGCTTCGTCCATAGCTGCTTAAGTGCAACAAGACGCTGCAAGATACAAGCTTAGAAACAAGCGTGAGGATATTACACGTCATACTTAATACAGTCTTCCATTTTGCTCTTGAGCGAATTGTTCAGGTATGGGCGGTGCCGAAGATTGCTTACAAATATGTATACAATCGATGTCAACCAAGTTCTCCTTTTCTGTAACAGCCACGCATCTGCACGCAAGGGCTCTTGCGTGACAACTCCGATCGATGAGGAAAGTTCTAACTGCGCAAGCTACACGTGCGAGCACGGCGAGAGGCGCTGGTCTGCGGTTTAATTGGGAAAAGGAGCACATGGTTGAGATAAACTATGTAATTTTTTTCTTTTAGCTCCTTTTTGACATTTGAAATATTTATAGTATTTGTTTTTTGGAGACAAACCGTTCAATGCAAGCAAAAAGAAACTCATTTATCGGTGACTCGATGAGATACTCCTCATTGGAAAGAAGAGCACAGACTTCAACAGCCTTGTTTTAACATATCTGGAAGATAAAGAACTCAAACGGATAACAAAGCAAGCAAAAAGAAGAGCACAGACTTCAACAGCCTTGTTTTAACATATCCGGAAGACAAAGAACTCAAACGGATAACAAAGCAAGCAAAATGGGAGCGTTCAGAAAATCAAAGCGTTTCGTAACAGGGTGTAGGCTAAGGCTGCCTTCATACTGATCCCAAATACCGGGAACAGTTCCAGAACAGTTGAAATTGAGCGCTGTGCTGGAGCTGTTCCGGAACTTCGGGATCAGTATGAACGCAGCGTAAAGAGGCAGGGAAAACCTTTGATGAAAGTGTAGTATTCCCTACGGGACCCGCATATTTAGCCGAGACAGGAAAAATGGGTGCTTGCTTGCTGCATTGTACGATTCGCAGGGCTTTTTCTCCATGCAAAAGATGATGTTGCAGACGAGGATCCAAGACTATTATTGAAGCCTGAAGCGTTTCAACCCCGAACCGTGATGGGGTCTTTTAGTACATCCACTAAAACATGACTTTACACGAGTTATGCCAAGCACTCATGAATCGAAGGAGAATTTTCTCCTTGTTACTAGAAAATTGTTGTGAAATAATCAATACTTCTGCGGTAACTGCTCTGTAATTCTGAATTTTGTTGGTTATTATCTAATTTCATTCCCTGTTCGTAATTCAGCGTCCAGGCAGGAACGCTTACATTTTGAACGTCGGTGTCGAACACGCTTTGATGTCCTCCTTCGTCAACTGATGTCGTTTCCATCCGTCTTCGTGACCACAATACAGTACAGTCAAACCTTTGTAAAATTTTCCTACTTACTCAATCTACGCAGAATCATCTTGAGAGGTTTTGCAATCCATTACTTGCTATCTCCTAATTTATAGGTAAATTTCTCTTCCTTTGCCATTCTGAGGTAATTTAATTCATTAATACAGTTTACCACATGAGCGTAGAAATGGGAGGAGGGGGGGGGGGGGGAGTTGGTAAGGAGGTATCTTTGAGGTGGAGTGGGGGGGGGGGGTCGTAAGAGAGAGTTTTGGACTGCATTATCGTTTGACTCTGGGTTGAGTAAGCAGCGACACGCTAATATTGGACATCGTGCTCATTCTAACCCTAACCATTTATCAGGACTACGGCGGGTATATATGGAAAGTTGAGAGCGACTGGTTGCTTATTAAAACTGACAAGACTGGTTACTTGAAGTGCTGCATACGGATAAACAATATACATCAATTACAGCAGGAAGGCTTGCGATAGTCTAATAAGGGAAGAATACTAACATGATCCGGCAAACCAAAAAGAAATGTACATTATTAAGAGCAAGAGCCGATTCCAAATCTGCCTTCGCTGCAGAATTAAACTCCGAGAAAAGTTGTGAGCGTTTGAAAGTCCAAATTTGTCAAGCCTTATGTGGCATAAAAATGGCAAAAGCTGTACAAAAACACGTAAAGGCGGGTTATCAGTTTTATCAAGTATATTGACTAGAAAGACGGAACAAGCGAGTGAAAGTCCGCTAGGTGTTGTTTTTCAGCTTTTAGCTAGTTGAGCCACTTTAAACATGACAAACTTAGGCTTTCAAACGCTCATAAATTTTTTCGGAGAGTCGTTCCACAGAAAAGGAAAGCAGATTTGGAATCAGAGTTTGAATGCGCGTCACTGATTTACATCTCTTCTTGGTTTGCCAGGTATGTTGCTATGGGCCGTCCATGCTGTGCTCGAAGAGCAAAGCGGTTGCGTCAACTCAAGATACTTCATGACTGGAAAAGGCGCAGAAAAAACAAGCGGGGAGACTGCACGAGGAAAGAGGAGTGACGTGCAGTACACACCCTGCGCACTTTCCGCGCCCTGCGTTTTTTCCTGTAAGATTGGGCTACGCTGATTGTGATTACGGATATCTTATAGCCTGCATTTTTCACGACACATTCTTCAAAGATTACCAATAATTCTTAAGATTGGCCCCTTTTCGAACAAAATCGTGATGTGATACTATCTTGAGTCAGCAAAAAGAATATAACTTGACCTTTTGTCATTGACGTCGTTCCCAGCAAATCTGAATAATTCTTCGCATACCCTTTGCTTCAACCAGATCGGCTGCTGGAAGGCGGGGCTTTATGAGTTAGGAAGCGACTGCTCGTCCGCGACGCAGTCTGCAAATCCCTCGCGAACACGCTTTCTAACCATTTTCTAGCCTCAGTTAGGGCACGGAGCCCCCAATTTCAGCGATCTGGCTGAAGCAAAGGGTACGTGCTTTCTTCAACTCAAGCCAACAAGCGTTGTTTGCTGCCGTTTTCTCCTCTGTCCCAGGTTTCCTCCTGTTTGTGCTATGCCTCCCACGGGGCCAGGCAGGTTTCCTTTACCCGATTCAATGAAGTGATAAAATCCGCCGCAATCCGAACAAAGTGTTCAGTGTTGCAACATTGATGTCAGGGGCAAATCTGGACGCTCCTCAGTAATATGAGGAAGTAACTGCACTTTAAACGTTTAGCCGTTTTCCTTTCTCACTCAACAAACGATCTTCATCGTAATGATACAAATGGGTGCTGCTTGCTGCATTTGTTGAAAAGTAAATGTACTTCAACACAGCTTATGCATAGTAACTTTCCGATTAATTGGAACGGGTAAGCCTGACTCAGGTTGACTTAGGTTGGCCTTTGAACCTGACTTAGGTTGGCCTTTGAAATGCACGTATAGTCTGAATCATCTTGAAACTGATTTCATTAATCCGTAGCTGCGAAACATCACTAACAAGGGGAGGACCCGAAGTCGAAATCGGCTTACCACATGAAATATCTACCAATCTGCACAGCATAGGTGCGATAAGATGAGAATTACTCCTCCAGGGTGAAGGGGGTCACGGTGATCGCAGCCCCTCCAGGGTGAAGGGCGTTTCACTTGGTAGAGTAATTATAAAATGTCGACCCGGGGGAGAAGGGTGGGCCATGGTGTTCTCTCACCATTTTCCCTAGTCAAAGTTTATAATTTTTAATTCCTTGCCATCACTTGTTTTCTTGCAATGTGAACCGATGTGCTGCTGGATTAGCATACAATTATATTTCTGACCAGCACCTTGTATTTTTTACATTTCCTTTTCCCTTTTTTACGTCACTCTACCTGTTTTTAAAATTACCATAGAAGATGTGCATGCGAGGACGTTTGTTTTCGAAAGAGTTAGACAATTTTTAAGCATTCGCGAATTTTTTTCAAAAGAAGAAGTTCGTAATTTTCGTAAATGTACAGCAACGTCAGCAAGGTAATGTTTTCTAAAACCATCTCTTCCTCCTCTTTTAGAGCATATATAGTTTGCCTGGAGTCTGTTGAAAAAAGTGCCTGGTGAAGGGTGTGGGTAGTGATTTCTGGATACTTACGATAGGATAAAATCACCATTGGAACCGCCTCGTCCTACGCTTTCATAAAATATGTACCTTGCCTGGGGTCCGTCAAAAAAGTGCCTGGGTGAAGGATGTCCTAGTGATTTCTGGAGGTTTTCGTGTTTTTAACATAAAAATTCATAACTTCTGCAGATGAACATCTTTTACGCCGAGATAATCACCATTGAAACCTTCTCGTCCTCCGCTTTCAGAAAATATATACTTTGGATGGGGTCCGTTACAAAAAGTGCCGGGTGAAAAGTGGGTGAGACTTTTATAGTGGGAGTGCTCAAGTAGACGTCTTTTTACAATGGTAAAAAGGGATGAGGGAACTTACATACCCCGGAAAGCATGCTGCCACGTAGTTAACAGAGTTCATGAAAGGTCATGAAAACTGGCAGCAGCCCTAATTTGTACAGGAGAAGAACTAATCTTGCTCACGCTGGCTACGCCATCATCCTACAGTGCATGAAACCGAAATTTTATTGAAGTCTAAATTCAAAACTTAGTAGTGAATTCATTTTAAATGAAGTAAAAATTTGTATTCACAGGTCTGCCGTGCTCTTTCCGAATATTGTGGTGTTGCTCAAAAAATTTAGATTTTTGCCTTTTGAACTTCAAACCTGGTTTCGCAAGCTTTCCACCAAAAATTGCGAAACTGCTGCTCAAGGATTTTCCTTGATGCTGTTTGCGAATATACTAATGGTTTCGCTTAGATTTTGAGACTTTTTCATTTTTAAAATTTTGATTTTCTTCATAAATTTGCTGCAGTTTTAATAGAAAAAAAACATAAGTTTTCTGACATGTTGTCTAGGGTGTTGGTGGTTTCCTTAAACCATGAAAATTTCGTCTATTTCTATTTTTCCTTATAATGAAAGTATTTCAAAAAAATTTCAAGAAAGCAAACACTAGCATATTAAAGACAGCATGATAGAATAGAAAAGCTCTAAATACCATTTTCATTGAATATGAGTGAAATTTGTGAGAACGAGTTTAGATTTTAGAAGAGAAATTAAGATTTTAACCAAACCATTTTAACCATTTTAACCATTTTAACCACTACCAAATTTTGATACAGCATGACAAAGTATCCCTGAATACAAATTTTCACCTTAACTGGATTCTCAAATTCATTACTGAATTTTAAAATCGAATTTCCATATAACCTCGGTTTCTGCAGTTTTATGCACTGTGGGATGATGGTCAGCCCGTGAGCAAATTCAGCTCGTCTCCGACGCAAGTTAGGTGCAAATTAATGTTGCTGCTAATTCATCACCTCTTATGAACCCCATGACTACCTGGCGGTATCCTTTTCGGGTATGTAAGTTCCGTTCCCCGTAAAAAAAACCTCTACTTGAGCACTCCCATAATAAAAGTCTCACCCACCCTTCACCCGTCACTTTTTGTAATGAACCCCAGGCAAAATATATATTTTTTAAAAGCGGAGGACAAGACGGTTTCGGTGGTGACCATCGAGGCGTAAAAGATTTGTATCTGCAAAAACTATGGATTTTTTATGTTAAAAACTCGAAAATCTCCAGAAATCCTAGGACACCCTTCACCTAGGCACTTTTTTGCACGGATCTCAGACATGCTATCAGCGGGAGACGAGGCGGTTCCGGAGATGACTATTTTCTTGTACCAGCTATTCATCTACACAATATGTGATTTTTTTTATCTTGAAAACTCGTAAGTTCCAGAAATTACTAAGCACCCCTTTCATTAGGTACTTCTATAAACGGACTTTAAGCAAGCAATTTATTCCCTGGAATCAGATGGGAACGTTGTACTACGGAACTTTCTTCGCTGACTTGCTGTGCAACTACAGAAGCTACTATTTTTTTCTTCTGAAAGTTCGTGAATTCCTATAAATTTTCTTCCTCCTTTCCGATGCACGAACAATTTTCGTACAAATATCTCCTTTGCTTAATCTTACCTCACTGTTGATTTCTTCTTGGCTTTTGGTAAAGGAGGTCACCTTGGTCTCGGCTTAGGTGTGAAAGGGGTGGAGCAGATTCTCACACTATCGCACCTATGCTGCACAGCATCAAACGCTGAATCATACTGTCTTCTTAATCTGCCATGCTTCTCTAAACGCTCAGTTATGACTCATACTCACTCAGCACAGGGTCATGCAGGTGTGGCACACGATTGCTAAATACGACCCTCCCCCCTCCCTCCCAGTTGCTGTCTTCAACAGTGAATGGGGTGTGGCAGCAACATCCTTTTTGGAGTTGTGCCACATGCCATTAATTTACCTTTATTATATCAACATTTTTAGCGAGTATAGTATTCAAATCGTTCGATAGCCTAATCGAATATTTCACAGTAGTGATTTGAGCCTAATTGTCTTTTTTGCACTGAGTAATAGTTGGTGAAAGTGCAGCCACAAAAGTTAAAAATGCGAAAAACGAGATTTTGGTCGGCTTTTTAATCCACAGTTTGAAAGTCTTTTAAAACGAAATTTCTAAGGTGGGCAAGGAAGGAGTGATGACTTTGCGCGCTGTCAGTTGCCAGTTTGAGTGCGTCGTATTCTGCTGTGGTTTAGGCTTTCCGGGTCTTAAGCATCAGCCATGTTTTAACAAAATCGCACAATTGCGCTCTTTGAACTTTTATATTGCAGAGACCAAGAAAAAAATGTGTGTTAGAAAACCTAGAAAGCGCCCCCGAAAACGCGCTGATGTGAACCAACTTGGCCCAATAGGATTAGTTCAAGCTCGTTCCTATTTTGATTCTTATGACCCATACGCCAATATGAACATTTCCATCCCAAATTTTAATAAATGAAGATTT
The DNA here is from genome assembly GCA_958299035.1 of Cylicocyclus nassatus. NCBI lineage: Eukaryota > Metazoa > Nematoda > Chromadorea > Rhabditida > Strongylidae > Cylicocyclus > Cylicocyclus nassatus. The sequence continues at coordinate 25,806,223 of CATQJL010000223.1, forward strand.
GAGCATTGCTCGTCAGTTTCACTCATCTGAGCTTTCAACAACGCAATTCTTCAATTTGGCCTTTTAATTGTTGCTTCGGACTACTCCAACCTTTTATCGCTTTATTTTGGAGATTTATTGCTTGGTATTAGCCAAATGTTTGAGAAGGAAATGGAAACGGGTCAGATAAACTTCTTTGAGCAATTGCGCGACAAAGCAATCTCCTCGCGCTCAGAGCAAATAGGGCAATGTCCATAGCATATTTGAAAGAAGGAAAAGTTTCTTAATAACTTCCAAGTTCCGTTTTCATAAAACCTGGGCATGTTCGTATCTTGTAACTACTTCTGTGCCATATAGGTTTGGTAGGTGGTCTTTATTCCAATCACACGGCCCAACATTTCGACGCCTTCGTCTTCCTCAGAGGCTTGAAAATGGTTGAAAGTGTCACCCGTAACTCAATACCACCAAACATCGCCTCCAAACGAGCTAGTTTTCGGCTTTCCCTCAGTTTCGCTAGCAAAAATTGTGCAGAGCGAAGATGACGTACCGGAAGACCACCGCTATGCGTGGAAGTCCGCACCGGAAGTGAGTGGTCGCGGCGGACGAATGAGTCATCCTGTAGATACGCATGCAATGTGATCTGTAGCTGGCATAGCGATATGAAGGGAAGGAAATCAGCAGTGATTGACAGGCACTCGTTTTTGTTATTCATTTCTGGATTCTTTGCAGATATCCAGAATGCTTCCAACGCTTTCCTAGCCGAGATCTCCCTTTCGTAAGAAAGTATCTTACATTTGATGTCAAAATTGTCCCCTTTATGTACCTCGCTTCTGTGCTTTCCTAGCGGTGAAACCAAGCTTTGGCGCCTTTTATCTGCTAAGTGTTCCTTCATGCGAATGCCAAGTGATCTTTAAGTTTCTTCGATATATAATGCTTTGCAGCTAAGACATTCAAGCTGGTACACCACCCCCACTTTCGCGCAGTCTCCTAATCTACCATACGGGCATACTATGCATTGCTCTGATGTACAACATTGATCGTAGAGCCTGTATCGAACCAACTGCGTTTTGATATTCTTGTTCGGAATATTCACCAAAACAACGTCATCTTGCAGTTGTGCTCGTTGAATGCATTTTTGGAATGCCGCGCTCACACTGTCAGAAATGAATGGAAGACAAAGTGGGAGTTTAGTACTGCTTTGAACGCTGTTAACATTTCCAGAACGTCGAGTATGCGGCAAGGAATGATAACGGAAGGAACGTTGCTGCAAGCAATATCGGAAGCTAACTTTCGCGGCTCGCGTTGTTCACGTTCTCCGGAACACATCTGCATCGCCGTTTTGAACATATTGTTAATCACAGCTCTTTTCATAGATGCAGGATGCGCAGATTTTACATTGACAAGAATGTTCTTGCAGCTTTCCTTGCGGTACCACTTAAAACTTGCAATGCCGTTAGATAGTCTTACTTGTGCGTTGAGATATGGAGGCCATCGGTCGTGTGGTATTTCGCGAGTGAGCTTTATGTACTGCGATTGACGATTGAGAAGTTCGAAACACTCGTCCATTTCGGACTGTGTGGAAGTCACTATGCAACAATCGTCGATGTAGCGGCAGTACAATAGCGGCATACGAGCTAGTACCGGTTCCTCGATCTTGCTCATAAAGCAAACTGCAAGAACTGGTGCCAGTCGCTGACCCATAGCTAGTCCTCGTATCTGGGAATAGTAGGTCCCAGACTACCTGAAGATGTTACATTTTAGACATTCGCTTATAAGGGTCATGGTCCGCATTTTGCCAAATCCGAACATATTTATGGTACTGGCATATCTATCCAACATCTCCGACAACGCTTGCAAAGCTTGATCATTCTGTACATTCGTGTAAAGCGAAGTCACATCAAATGACTCGATCACACTGCTCGGATCAAACTTGGCGTTCTGCAGTTGTTCGATAAATTCACGTGAGTTTGATAGATGTGGTGGTACCTTCGTTAGCAATTGGCTCACTATCTTGTTCAAAAACCACGATATTCTGTCGGTGGGTCCTCCAACGCAACTGATAATTGGTCTTATTTTGTAAGTATCTTCCGACATTGAAGTTAGTTCGTGCAAGGAATGTCGGCCGCCGCGACCACTCACTTCCGGTGCTGACTTTCATGCATATCGGTGGTCTTCCGGCCTCTGAGGAAGACGAAGGCGTCGAAACGTTGGGCCGTGTAATTGGAATAAAGACCACCTATCAAACCTGTATGGCACAGAAGTAGTTACAAGAAGGAAAAGTCTTTTATCAGCAAGCGCAGTACGCTTTTATCTAGGGAGGAGCGGCGAAGAAGAGTATTTCCTGTCAAGCCTGTGTTTGATGTGAGAGCGTTTTTGGAAATTTAGGAGGGAGAAAGACTACTTAAAGCGCTACGTTCATTCTCATGGCCGAATTCACTGGTGCCTATAGCTGTCCTGGGTTGCTCCAGACTGAACCACGATTGTTGCTTGTAGAATCCTAATCTGATATAATCTGATAATCTCGAAGCTAAACTGACATCGAAATTTCTGAACTATAAAAGCGAGTCCTAACCAGTTAGGGTGGTTTGCTAAGTAGTGCAGTGGTCAATTCAGTCTATGATGAGCATCAGTTGCATTTTGCTCCCACGGCTCAACTCCCCATAGGCTGTCAGATGTGACGCTGTCACTGCCTTCAAAGGTCACTTTTAAAGTATCATTCTAGTCATATGCAACCGTGTAAAAGTTATAAATGGAAATGATAAGCTTTGTGGCGCTTTGCGCTGCGGCTTTGTTTCGGCTCACCTTTAACTCAATACCATCATGGCGCGATCAGCGAAATTTACTTCTTTACAAACCCTGCTCCCGCAGCTTCTCATCGAATGATAAGCGACGAGCTGGTTGTGCACTCTCCTCGCCAAAATGAAGTCAACTCTGAGTTAAGAAACACAACTAGTGCAAGGTTCGAGATCGGAAAATTTATTAACAAGAGGGATTTACTTTTGAAGCTATGCGCAGTACTCCAGTCATGTGCGCATGAGTAAAAATGTGACACACGCATATAAGCATATCTTGACAAAGTACTTCTAAACACTCCACTCCACATTTATTCAGTATAATTCGTGTCAGAAAGTCACGTTGTAATGGATGATCAAACTTGGTCGATCACTCTTTCCATTCTAGATTCAACACTCTCTGAAGAAAGCTGAATACGTCAACCGTAGTGGCAATCTGAAAATGAAGTTAATTAAACGATCGTGTTTACATCCAGTACACTTACGCGTTTTTCGGTAGGTTTTCCTGCTCCATGACCAACGTCACGTTCAATGCGAAATAAAAGTGGCTCGGTTTGCTCCGGGTGAGCTTTTACCTTGGTCATCATTTATCAAACTGTTTTTCTACATGACAGCTACTTACAGTATTATACAGAGTAGCAGCATATTTGAGAGTATGACTAGGTACCACGCGATCATCATGATCTCCTGTCCTCATCAGAGTAGAAGGCCATTGACCATGTTTGGGATAGCGAATGTTGTGTAGAGGAGAGTACCTTGAATTCATCGCAAATTTCTTTTTATCTATGATTGTTAAACGAGAAACAACATTTTTTTTCTTCATTACGAACTTGTATATAAAGTCGAAATCCTTTGGGTCATCTGGATTACCGTATTCGCTTATCCACGCAGATCCGATAGTAAACTTATGGAAGCGCAGCATATCAAGCACTCTGAAATCTACATGTGAAAAATTATTACACACCATTTGCAATCAAATGCATCTTGATATTGGTTGTCCCAAAAGTAATCCGTATTTCTGGATAAATTAAACCGTTCTTATCTTCCTGGTAGACTTAGGGTATCGATCGATAGAGCGAAGCAAGCTTTACACAAAAATCCAACTTTCAGGTGTTAAATTTTTTTTTTGATTTTGGCTTTACCTGGATTACGACTTAGACGGATCTTTGGTGGTCATTTTGTAGAGCTTGATTTGTTCTATGGAAAGGTGCCATAAGTCTGCTAGGAAAAGAGAAGCAATTTAATTTATTCAAAAATACGGTTTACTTTTGGGACAACCTAATATATTTATATTAGGTGGGTCCGAAAGTTTTGTCGGTTTTTTCAATCCATCGGCAAACATGCTAGAATGAAGATAAACAAACGCTTCAAAATGTACCCAATGCAGAATTTTTTTCTTCTTTCCAGCTGCTAAACTCACATTGTGTTTCTTTGCGAGAGTGACAAGATATTTGCTGGAAATTACAACCACTCGTTTTTATCATCTCCAATTTTCGCTGATTTTCAGGATTTTTGTGTGCGACTTTCGGAGGAGCCCTAATAACCAGCAAATAGGGCAAACCTTTTGCCAACTTATGCAATTTTTTTCTTTTTTTCAGCTGCTTTTTCAAATTTTTGCTAGATAATTTTCTAAAAGTCTTGTGTTTTGGCAAAATAGCATGATCTGTTATTGCACCAAACGCTGCAAAAACCTAAGGAAAACTGAGGTTTCAACACATAATTATTACTACCGCTATAATTACAAAGTAAATGAGCGATTTTCGCTTCAAATTATGAAGATTCTGAAACATAGGTTACGTCAATGAGCACTCCTGAAATTGAAATATACTGCGATTTTTTCCACAGATTTTGCCTGCCTCGGCAAAGAAAGGCAAGTGTTAGAAAGAGGAGAAAATTTTGCATCGAATGGTGACTGAAATGTTCAGAATTTTATGTTCTACGAAGTTAAAATGGGATGATTGTAAAATTTGGTCACTTCAAAAAATAAATCCTAGAAATTCTGAAAGACAAGCAATAAGGCTATAAAAATTGCTTCTGTTGGCAAAAGGCTTGCAATATCTGCCGGTTATTGAGGCTCCTCCGAAAGTCTCATACAAAAGTTTTGAAAATTAGTGGAAGTTGGACATGGTAAAAACGAGTGGTTGTAATTTCCAACAAATATCTCGTCATTCTCGCAACGAAACACAATATGAGTTTAGCAGCTGGAAAGAAGAAAAAATTCTGCATTGGATACATTTTGAAGCTTTTGTTTATCTTCCTTCTGGCGTGTTTGCCGATGGATTGAAAGAACCGACAAAACTTTCGGACCCACCTAATAATATACTAGGTCGTTCCGAAAGTTCTTTCCGTTTATTCAACCTATCATAAAAACACGTGGAATGAAGGTAGAGAAACGCTTTAGGCTTTATCCGACGCTGATTTTCTTCTTCTTTTCAGCTGTCATATTCCTGTGCCGATTGCTCTTGCGGTCAGTGAGATAATGGCCGAAAATTCGAACCCATGGTTCTTACCATGTCCAACTTTGGCAATTTTTAACAGTTTTCTTTTTTGACTTTTGGAAAAGCTTTGACAGCAGTCAGATAGAGTAAACAAAGTGCAATTTAATCCAATTTTTCAGCGTCTGTAGCTAGCCTTGAAAATTCTTTAGAATTATTTTTTTGATGCTCAAATTCCACTTTTGGTGATGCCAAGAACTATAGAACACAAAACGGCGCACAACTAAGGTGTCATCCGGTGCAGCTTTTAGTCTTTTTTCTGCTGAGTATTTTTCTTCCCAATATATGGGGGATTTTTGACGATAAAATTTCCATAATTTTTGATTTTGAACCCGCCTAAGTGCACACGTAAAATGCGAAATTTTATATTTCGAAGCGGTAAACACTCAGTTACTTTGTTAAAATAGTGGGCAATCATAAAAGGCTTTTGAAAGTGTCGAAATCCGGAGATTTGCTAATGTTCGGAGCGTTTGTGTGTTTTGCGACTTTGAAAAAGTGAAGACTTCTGGAAAAGTTATCTCAGAAAATACTGAGAAGCCAGATGAAATTGCAAAGAAATTCCATCAAATTGCACTTTGTTTACTCTATCTGACTGCTATCAAAGCTTTTCCAAAAGTCAAAAAAGAAGATTGTGAAAAATGGCCAAAGTTGGACATGGTAAAAACCATGGGTTCGAAATTTTGGCCATTATCTCACCGACCACAAGAGCAAGCGGCACAGAATATGACAGTAGAAAAGAAGAAGAAAATCAGCGTCGGATAAAGCCTAAAGCGTTTCTCTACCTTCATTCCACCTGTTTTTATGATAGGTTGAAAAAACGGAAAAAACTTTCGGAACGACCTAATATATTTTCTTATAGGCAGTCATGTTTACCCATTTCGTTCATTTTGTGCGAAACTGCTGAAGTAAATGAAATAATGAAGTTGGACGTGTACCTTGAATTACAGCGCCATACACAGCTGTTACCAATGGAACCAATGTTAATCAATGTCACCAGTGCTAGCAGTGGTAACAGTGGTATCATTAGTAACAATGATAACATTGGTGACTATAACTTGTCACATTGGTGATGTATGGTCACTCTTAGCTACGTTAGGTTATGAATGTTTATCTTTTTATCATCTTACTCAATGATTAAAGGCAGTGGCTCGGCAGTCCTCGTCTCAAAAAAATTTATGCTTGCCTATGCTGATCCGATGTGCTGACTCCAAATACCTTGGAGAGCGCGTACATGGCAAAACCATAGCCCTTTATTCTAAAGTGCATGCGACAGTTTTCGTTAAGGTTTGTAGAGCAGACTTGTTGCAAAACTTGCTGTAATAAGGTTGCACCATGCGAATCAAACGGTAGTAAAAGTCGTGAACTTGTCCGAGCTCACGGGATTGGCTTGAGCGTAAAGGTTCGGCGGCAGTTGTCTCGGAACGGGGGTGTGCGACCGCACTTGCTTTCTTTCCACATTTGGGGACTGAACCACCTACAAAAGTAAAATTCAAATTGATTACTTGACATACCGCCTCTTACTGCGAAAACCACGTGTTAGTTAGTAGCTCAGTTATTAGCTATTAGCTCAAATTATTAGCTCATGCAAGTTCGCATTGTAAAGCATCAGTGGCTTGAGATCGGTGAATAGCACAAGAGCTTATGCTTATGCTTGTTTCTAAAGGGTTTCCTCTCTCCTTGTGATCGTTATAATTGATATCGTTTTATTTGCAACGCTTTCAGGTTCCTTTTATACAGGTCACCCTTAGGTATTCTAAGAAAAGCACAACTCAAAATTTGCGACAAGGGCGCTTCTCTTCGTATACATCTCTCACCATTTTTCCAGCGCTACTTGGTATCCTCTCCTTTCTGGTTATTCAAAATTTAGTTTCAAAAGCTCGATTTTAACTTAATATCACATCGTTCCGAAAATAATGCCGCATTTTTTGATCGGCTTCAACGAAATATATTCGTTGATCAAGATCGCGTTAGATGCAGCTTTCCTCTTTCAAAGGTTATGTTTTCGTTGCATTTTGTTGAACGGCTAAAAAAACGAAAGCTTTCATCTCATATTTTTGCCATGCTCAACTTTCGCTGATTTAGATCTTTATATCGACTCCCCTCACCCGCAAACAAGTCCAAGTAACAGGTGAACAGAGCAAACTCAAGAGAAAGGTCTTGTTACAAATTTTTTATCAGCTCTTAGTTTTGCAGAAATTCTTTTCATAAATGCTGACTTTCGGTAAAGACAGATAGCAGGTGATAATCTAAGTCCTCATATTTCTTATTTGAGAAGTTAAGTGCCTAATAACTGCCATACTCTAATTATGCAACATTTGCAACGTTTTATGCCTCTAATAATACCTGTTTTCTGCAGTATCGGATGTGGCTGGCTCTGGCTTGGAATCGAAACCAATTCCGAGAAATAACATTTCTTGAGAATGATTAACCAAAGAAGGACAGATACTGTTAAGCCTTTTATTTGTGCGTTACCAATGCTGCTGGAAGTCCGAAATGAATTCCTAGAAGTTGGGTAGGGTAGCACTATCCAGTTAAAGACCACTGTACTTTGAAATGTGCTTATGAAAGAAAGGTGGGAAAAAATGCAAACTGAAATAATCTTTTAATTTAAAGAATGCAAAGTGCATCAAACCCCTCTATAAACGTCCATTCTCACTTATGTAGCGTCTAGTTGCAAACTGCAAAATTATTGTCGCTACTTTTTTGTACTTGAAATTCAAAATTCCCACCTACACTTCCAGCTTCACCCAAAAACCAGGAATGAATACTCCAATTGAAGAATTCAAAATTCGGAAGTTTCTCGGAAATCAAATACTAATCTACTACTTCATAATGACACTTTTCAAGTTTCCCTTTGCACTGTAGATGCAAATTCGAGAATGACCACTTGGCATTGTTTCAAGGAATAAGAGACGATGATCGGACAAGTGACTTGCCAACATTACACAAAAATGGAAATTTTTCAGTGTTTGACTTTCGAGGAATACTCGAAAATGAAGAATATCGTTTTACCCTTGACTTTTACATATTAGAAAATCTTGCAACGTTTAAAAGAAGTTTAGTCATAAATAGTTATAAGTTAGTTAGTTATGAGTTATAGTTTTAATAAGTTTTAGTTATAAACTCATAATCTTGATTTAAATGTCATTCTTTCGGAGTCCCTCTAGATGCAAATTCCCGCGCTGTTTTGGTCTGCTGTGTCGGTGGCATGTTGTTGAATTTTCATGTGAACAAAGCGATATGCTTTCCCTGCAATATTTCGTGCATAGAACCCCCGTATGTGTTTACCGTTTCGAATACTTTTGGAAACCCAGGTTCCGCAAGGTAGTCTTTCATCTGTAATTTTCGGTTTCTGCTCAGATTGATTAGAATGAAGGTTTGTGAGCGTTTTATGTGATGTGTGCCAAGATTTGATGCATGTAATGATATTATATTGACTTCTATGTTTTCATGAAAGTTTTCTACCAAAAGTGAAAAGGTAAGAAGGGGTCCGCTCTTACCGGCTGGCAGGCCACAGGTTTGTTCTAGGCCAACCCTTCTGTGCAGTTTTTAGGGCTAGTTGCCTTACTCCGTTTCTATCAACTTGAAAAGCCATAAGGACTGAAGAACACAATCAATGGAATGAAGTGACAGAGCTTACTAGTTGATTCGTTGGCTATTTTCAAGCCATCTGGGCCCATTCCCGCACTGACTAACCCGAAGGCAGTGACGCCGTCGAAGTACGGCATATACTCATTAATCAACTTAAAAGACAGCATTAACAACCAAGTACTAGGCTGTTGCATAAGTTCTGTCCGATTTGAATTTTTGAGTTTAAAATGTCATAACTTCTTTCAGAGTCAACTTTTTTCCAAGGTCTTAGTTTCTATGTGTTGAGCAGTCCCTTGGCTAAAAAATGCATATTGAGATCTGGGCAAATCTTTGTTAAGGAAGAACCAAGAATGCAAAAACTTCGCAGCGTTTTTCTTCGAATCTGTCTTTTTTGACATGGTAACGCTCCCTTATGAGAATTGATAGGCATCTTTTCTAATAATGGATGGATAGAGAAATTTTCGTAGATTATTATGCAACATAAAAGAGCCCATAGGGTTTGCGCTGCCGAGAGATTTTCTTGACCGAACAAAAAATTAGCCACTTTTTGACCTCGCTTCAGCACATGTGTGCATACCTATTTATGAACTACGAACGTTTTACAACTGACGTGAGCGCCGAAAAGGAATTGGTGGATGGGCCCTGTTAGCTCTTGCTTTGCCCTAGCACCTCCAACTTTGAGCTTGTCGATTACTTCTATTCGCAGAAAGTTATTGCTTGTAAAACATCTATACCAAAGATTTATGTTCGAGGATAAATTTCACTAGCAAGACGTATTCTTCATGGGACCGAACTTCTGCATATACTAGCATTCCATACCCTTATTCCGAAGCCAATGAAAGAACCTGACTTGAAGGGCGCATTGTGGAGATATCCTCGCAAGGACATATTTCTAGGGATAGAACGTACCTCGGCCACTTAGAGATTTTAGGCCTGTGATCTCCGTACACTAAGAATTTTATTGAATTCTGGTATGCTTTAGAAAGCGCAAGGAAAGCACTTTTCAATGATACCAACCGTATCGAATTAGAGATGAAATTCTCTTAGAACAGCTGCTTCAAACATGAGGCAAAAAAATCGGACAGAACTTATGCAACAGCCTAGTATTTTGAAAACGAGCCTGTCAAAGATATGGAGATGTAAACGCGTATTAAAACTTAACCAGTCGGTCAGCCGTAGGCCGACTGATAAACCTTGTCTGAAAGCCTAGTACTCGCCCAAAGATAGCTTCGCACCTTTCTTCTTCTTCCCACTTACTGTAGCCACGCAATCCGAAAAATTTTTTAAGGTGCTTCCCAACTTTTTCGTGAGCAGGTAACCCCGGAAATTTTTGAAGTGGTGTAGCATACCGAAATCTTTTGTGCAAAGCTAATTGAACTTTTGAGAGAAATTCGATTCGTTTTATTAATTGAAAGTCAAGTCTCTGGAAACGTAACCAACGAAGGTGACTTTGCAAAGTTACCGTAACACCTCATTATACTCTTAAACTACTCTAAATGCTTGACATTTATAGAAAGAGTTACTGGGGGTGCTAATTGCTAGGGTTTTCTGATACCATTATCTCGAAATATTATAAATGTGACTGCAATGAGACTTCAGCAGATAGCAATTCGATCACACTTACCCCACTTCACCTACTACTGCTCCATAGAGATCAGGTCGTTGTTGTGCACATACTGCTACTAACAAACCTCCATTTGACCCTCCTCTGATAGCCAGTCTAAAAAGACCATTACTTAAATGGTTTTAAGAGTTAGTTCAAAATAAGCATTTATTAACTGACAATCAGGGTTGGGATAGACTTTTTTGTGATCTGCCTAAAATGATGAAAATTAAGGAAATTGGACCAAACGTAGAAAACATAAACTTTGAAGAGCAAGGCGTATGTTATTAAGCTACTTCCGCCCAAAAATTAATGATTGGTCTTATCTATTCATTTACTTTTTACTTGCAAGGAAAGCGTGTTTAACCGAATTGGCCATTTTGAATGGGATGTACTTGTTGTTAAATAAGCTTAAAACACCGAATTCAATCTGCCTTCCTTCCCTGCAAAACGTTTGCGGACGAAGATTTGGGAGCATTTATTTGAGCAAGAAATCAGCTGTGCAAGTAGAACAAAAATCGTAAATTTTTTTCTAGCGCTTCAATGGAGCAGTGATAAGTGTAAGAGCACTGTCCATTAAACATTCTAGGATAAAAAAATGCCCTTTTTGCTCCATTTGAGGGCTAGTAAGATTTTAGCAACTCATTTTATCCTGAATACACATTGGATTTTTTGCTCTAATAAATGTTCGCAACTCCTCATTCATACAAGGTGCGTCAAAAGTTTGGAAGTCTAATACTTTTTCATACAGATTGAGAAGGGAGGCGCCTAGATATAAAAAATTTGGCGCTCACATAACTCGAACCATTGCAGACACAGCTCTGCTCTTGATTTGAAGACTGCCTATTTTGGCTTCCACGCGGCCCTACAAAATCTTTGCAAGTCCAGTTGTCATGACATGAAGGTAGTCGTAAGCATATCCACCCCACGCCTTCACAACAACGGCTTCTTTTACCTTGGCAAGTGCGCAGCATGATAGAGCAAACTTTTATCTACAATATACTTCCAAAAGATTTTTTGCATTGTTTAGGAATAAAAATACTGGATTTGTAAATGAAATGCATGTGTATGTCGCATATCGGAAATGTGGCTACAATCGCGGGAAATTATCATTTAAAGTACAAAAAGTAGTCTCTTAACTGAATTTCAATATATTCGTATTCAAAAGACGTATGCAAACATTACAGCCTCAGTCTCAGACTGTTGCTCTTCTATAGCTTTTGAATTTGTTTTGAAGACGGATTTCCACTGGCATGTAGGTAACATTTGCAAACTTTTATTTTCCGTTTACGCAAAAACAACTACTGGCAAAAGCAAAACTACGACTCAATAGCGCAAAGCCTCTTCTATACTGTGTGCATCGAAGTGTTGTAAAATATTAACAGAATCTCTAGCTATAGCAAAAATTGTAAATACTAATTTCTCTGGTTTCCGCTTCGTAAAAGTACTAGTTTGGTAATTTTCAAATTTACAAAAACAAATGGCAGCCATTTTCAGCTATGTAAAGTGTATTTTGTAGAGGATGACCGCAGCATCATGCGGCATAAAATTGAAATCAAAACCACCAGTATGTTTGTAATTGCAGTACTGCAAAGTTAGGCTCCCAGACCTTTGACGCACCCTGGAAATGTTCCGCAGATAAGAAAGACAGATTTGGAACCAGCGTTCTATGCTCTCCATTATGGTATACATACTGTCTGAAAAGGCCACTTGCCTAATCATTCTTCCCTTGTTAGCGTTCATGTTATGACGGGCCTAAATTGGTTGGAAGATTTCAGGCATGTAGCCAAACTTTGCGAACAGAAATTCAGCGCGAGGTGGAGTGGATGTTGATAAGCGAACGAGATAGTAATGATTGGCCTTACCGATCTAATGATTTTTTGCGGTTAGTGCTTTGACGGCTAAAATTTGACAAGAAGAGATACGTGAGCATGCTTAATACGTATATGAAGCTTTCACATCCTTATTGACCATTTTACGGATTTGTTGACTCTTTCGTTTGCCGATGCCATTGTCGCGTAGCGACATCAAAGCGGAGGGTGATTTGATAATCACCACATAGGTACAGAAGTCACATGTACGCTTCCCTACTATATCTTAGCGGAAATTCGCTCGTAAGCACAATTTCATTATTCTGATCAAGTTCTCCAATGGTCCTTCAGAAATTGTGGATTAAACAAAGTGAGACGTGTTTTTCTGTAGTTCTTCAGTATTCTATCCCTTTTTCATTGGGTTACAAAATCGTGACCTCTATTTGAATGGCAATTCGCGGCCGTCTATAAGTGCACATGCTGCTCCCGAAAAGGCGCATAACTTTTGAGTCGAAATTATAGTTACGGTCGTAGTTAGTCCCAGCTGTTATGGAATTTTGCGCTCGATAGTAGACGCAACCCAAAAGGCTGCATTTTCTCAAGTTTGAGCAATATGGCCATCAGATCACCTTCTGTGATCACAGCAGAATGACTTACTTTCTGTTAGTGGTATAATTGTTTTCGAGAAGGTACTCCGCAGCGGAGATGAAATCGTCAAATACATTTTGCTTGTGTTCGCGCATTCCGGCCTCATGCCACTTTTCGCCGTACTCCCTAGAATGTGTACAGTTGAAAATGTCTGTATGACAGATTTCACAAAACCGACAACTTGACTCAATATAAGAGCACCATTAGCAACGACTGAGAACAACTCAAATTCGGTCAATTAAATTCGTCAACTGGTGGAACAAATACATAATTACTCAAATCCAAAGGTAATTTTGTGCGAAAGTTGCGGTGAATCTACATTTTACTTACCCTCCACCGCGGATATTTGCCGATGCAAATATGCCGTTGAAGTGCTTTACAAAGAGCATTGTATCTGGTTCGAATCTGGGCATCAAGGATATGGAGAATCCTAAACAGGATACAACTTTTTTCGAAATTCCCAGCTTTTCACTTGATTTCTGAGTTTTCTGAGTTTCTCAAATATGAACCTGAAGTTTCCAAATTTTGGATTTGAAAACTATCGACCCTGCGCCGCGGTCAAAACCGCTTCGCGGGAGAGCGTCTGAGGCTGCGTGCCCGCTACAACGGGGTGGAAGGACGATAAGTTGCGCACCGCTATAGGCCGTCCGCGCTGCGCGCGGAGAGCAACGCTGTTGCGTCCAGTGAAGATAGTTGAGCGCAGAGAAACACAGGCGGCGAGAGTGCACGGGGAAAGAGGAGTGACGCGCAATACACACCTTGCGCACTCTCCGCGCCCTGCGCGGACGGCCTATAGCATTTTCAACTAGGGCGCGCCGCCGCACTGCAATTATGACCAGCAAGATAATTGGTCACGGGCGTAGTGTCGCGCGTGTACCATTTACCACTGGCTCCCAATGGTCAACCGATAATCAATTTATCGGTTATGTTTCAATACAGGGCAACCGCATCGCTGATACGCTCGCCCGAGTCCGCCCTCTCGGCAATCGGGGAGCCGATGTACTCGCGGCGGGCACTATGTGACGGCCGGTGGTGGGGGATATGAGCGCCCGCGCGCATACGGCGCGCGTGCCGCCGGAGTGAGTGTCTGAGTGGTAGAGGGTCAAAACAACAACGTACTTCGCTAAAACTTGGCTCAAAAAAGGCTTCATCCAACGCTGATCACGAGTACCATACTTCTTCTGCATTGTAGGGCCCTTTCACAAAGTTAGGGCATAGGTGTAGGCCGCTGCATGACGAAGGCGCAATATCTTTGGGCGTAAACGCGCTTTATTAGCCGCAAAGCGCATGAAACGCAGGATTGACAATAGCGAAAATATGCGCGCGTAGCGTTCGCGCTCGCTCAGCTAATACTGTTTTTGCGCTTTCTTCCTGTAGTAGCTTTCCATGGTAAAGGGTCAAAATAAACGTAATTCTGTATTTTACGGTAGTGGGGACAAAATCTCAAAGGCAGCTTCCAGGCAAATCTGGCCATATATGGGGACTTCATGTGGAGAGTAATTTTGGGGCCGTGACCTGCCTAAGCGGCAGCTCAGATGGTGTACCAACGGCGGGACATCAAACTGGACCCCAAGGTGTATAAACAGACGACTTACCTAGTGTTTGCATGGTTTCATACCTACTACGACCCGCTAGCGCTATTCATTCGCGCTAGCGCTTAGCCAATGTTTTACTTAGGGTCCCAAAATTACATTCCAAGTGATGTCCTCTTGCAAGGTAATTTAACACTTCGATCGTTCCCCTTTTCATTAATCATTTTTCATATAATACTTCCTACGTACTTTTTTTGTATATCATCTACGCTGCTTGATAGATGCAATTTTGATGGCGCAGTTTATGTCTGTCGTGGAGCCCGCTACACCTGCGGCGCATTTAGCCTGACGAGGGAAGGATACTTGGTGACCTGTGGCCTTTTGCAATGAGATGTACACCAGTAGGTGCGTCTTGAAACGCTGATTCTAAATCTATGTGTATTATCTGCTGTGTGACCCTCTGAACGAAGTTATGGACTTCTTTCCATATTGATTTTGCGAGATTTATGCAATCAAAATCGTAACTATCCAGGCTTTTTAGGCTCTGATGTATCGGTGACAGTTTTCCTTAGCTTACCGTGAAGCTTTGCTTTATCTGTACGCTCTTTTGTAGCGTAAGCGAACATTCTAGCGATATTGGTGAATCCTGCATCAGAAACAGTGCAAATTTTGGTGATAAGAAATGTCCATAACTTCTTTCGGAAGAGCGCACAGCGGATAATAAAAACAGATTTCGAATCGGCGCTTTAAGATGCAACTAATGGTTTACGTTTCATTTCAAAAGGCCACGGTCACCAAGTATCCTTTCCTTGTAAGCAAAAGAAGGGAACGAAACCTTGCGTGTGCTGTTACAGTAATGCACATCCACCGCAATACGTACTCCTGGCATTTCATCCATAATACTTGTCCCTCAAATAGTCGCCCCACAGCAACACTTTGTGAAAATTCTAGACTGCTTTGATTACTTTCACAAAGCTGAATCCTTATAACATCAAATGATCTGCAAGCATTCATATATGCGTTTACCGTTTTGTAGGTACTCAAAGCTGCACAAAACTATATATGTGTGCCGTAAGAACCAAGAAAAACTCCATTCAAAAAGCAGCAGCGTTTTTAACTGTACACTAATTTTGAGCGCTCATAACTTACCAACCACTGAAGATGGAATTGAGGAGAGTAGTACCAGGGGTAAAAGGAGGATAAGCTCTTAAGCGAAGGTACTTTTAGAGTTTTGAATTTTTTCACTAAAGGGACACTATCTGGCCTTTAAATGGGACATATTTTGACACCAGTGGCGTACCCATGATTTCGAGCCGGAGGAGGGGGGCGGACAAAAATTTTTCTCTAATGAAGATGTGTGGCGTTAGCCACGCACTCCAAAAATTTTTTCGATATGCTTTCCAGAATTTTCGCGGGCTCATAACCCCGAAAATTTAAAAAAAAAGCGGGCGTAGCGTCAGCCACGCCCCAGAAAAGTTTTCTGATAAGGCTGAAATGATTTTCAAAAAATTTTAAAAAATATCGATTATTTACAAGTTTAAACAAGTCGTTTGCACAAATTTATAACAAAGGTACGGTATTCAGGCTCCGTAACGATTTTCCTCGAAAGTGAGGGGTTCTGGTTTCAATTTTTTTTATATTAGAGGATTTGGTTTTTACGCTTTCAGCCTCATTTCTTCCCACAACTCAGACTGCTTGTTCGTTCGTTCCTGATTACCGTCCGCTTTTGATGAATGAATTTCGATTTTGGAGAAATGTACACGAGTAGAAGCATATCAACTTGTAACGACTTTCAGCCTGGTGTACATAACGAAATAGCGCTCATTACTTCTCCTTCTCTAAGCTTTTTTCATCACGAGAGCAAGCGAGGTACAAGAATGAGACGAAAACGAGAAAAATACAGCTTGAAAACCGTCCAAAAAATCAGAAATTGTCATTTCGCGCCTCTCAAAACCTCATATGAGCGGCCGCAAGGGCATCCTGCAGTTCCAGCACAGTGCGAGAACAATGGTGGAACTGTTCCGGAACTTCCAGATCAGTATGCATCCAGCATCAGCATGATCGACTTCCAGTGCATTGAGGGCGGATTTTTTTGATGGCGTGTGAACTTGTTGAACCTCTACATTATATCTTTTCGTGCTCTCTCGTAACATCACGCTTTGAGCTGCTACGACTCCGCCTCTATATCTGAGAGCAGATAACAAATATTCGCAGGTGCCTTTACTGCGCTCGTGTGGAATCCAAAGCCAAATCAGCAAAGTTTTACTAAATAGTGAATACCCCAATCTAGCTTTGGCTCACATTACTTACCGCCATAGCCATAAAGTAGAACGGGTGCGTCACCACTTTGCGATGAATTCTTTGAAGAAACTATATACATGGGGACCTGAAAAAGCTGTAAAACTTTCTACATTTTTGAAAAGTTCATACGCACCTTTGTTCCGTCTTTGCTACTGAAGAACACTTGCTGTACTAGAAAATCTTCCTCATTTATACCTTCGACTACAGAACGCCGTAATTCCTCTAACTTGGGAGACGACGTGTTTGAAGAAAAATCCACACGATAAACAATGGAGGGGATTATCATAGTTTCGAGGACGAAAAATATCTCATCCTGGCTCTTTTTGCCAACAACATAGTCAATGCTGCTGAAATTTGAATCTAAATCAACTTACATGCAGCCTTTATTTGGTGTATGTTTCAACCCTTTTCCTACTTTGGATTACCACAAATTAAAAAAGACATTTGTGAGTACAGTGACAAATATTTATCGATAATCAGCATTTTCTTAGGCACGGATTTGGTTGTTATATATATCAAACCGTTACCGTTATCGTTGATAATGTGTACAACCAATAAAAAAGATTTCGTAAGCCAGAGATTGCCAGTTTTTGGGAATCTCTACTATGTGGAAAAAAATTTATAGTGATCGAGAAGCACACAATTTGCTCATTACGTACTGGCCAGCTAAGCGTTGAAGAGTTGCATATAACACAAATTGTTTGCCTAATGCACTGCAAAAATCTAAAGCGCACCCACTGAATTTGGTTTATCTGGAAATGCAAGCCATGCCTGTTTTGATTCTTGCCAATTATTTTGCTGATAATAATTGCAATCACTCTTTCTTTTTTCAAATCAATAAATGTCCCAAACCCAATTTTGCTAAACGAAAATCTTGAAGATGTAAAAATGCTCAAGTTTTGTTTTCTTGTTTCTGAAAGCACGGATTTGAAGAAGATAACTCCACAAAAGAATGCAGATACAAGAAAACTAAAACAAAAGGGTTATTGAAGAATAGTTTTCCATTTAAATCAAGGTCTCTGAAAAGGTATCAAAAATGTGGGAAGCTGTAAAACAGCCCGGTATACACGAGTGCGGTGAGCATTTTTATCATACTTTGTACACAGTTAGGGCAGAAAGCACTTATTTGGACTGTTTAAGAAATAGCAAAAATAAAAAATACTTGCTTAACTCTGATCAGAGTGATCTTTAGAATAGTATCTCAAAATCTAATGAATATAAATAATACCCTTCTATTAAATTCAACGAGTGCATATAAGCTCCATCCTGAAGATCGTGCACATGAAGAGTGTGCTGGAAAAAGTAAATTTTACTTACTTACTTACTTTTACTTACTTACTTAGAAATTTTAGACCTGCAAAAAAGGTAATCCTTACCTTAACGTCATCAAGATACAACAAGACAAGGCGATTGTGTGCGGCAACTTTAGCGCTATCCAGAATAAATTTTTGGTGTTCGGGTACAACATCCCAGACTGATCCATTTTTTAGTGACACACGGAGCAATTTGAATTTAGGTGCTTCATGATTTGTGAGTATCAACATAGAATCATCATCATGGTCGATATACTGAACAGATGACATCTTTAGTTGATTTTAGTGCAGGGACATATGTAAGCTCAACTAACATCATATTTTGCATCCAGTTTTTCAAAAAGTGGTTTAGGCGTTATCGCACCTCGGCTGCTATCGAAACCGGTCAGATTATAGTAGTACAGCATATTATTTTGAGTAAAGTTGGGATCGATGCGTATTATCATATACAATCCATCATCCGTGACAAATGCTTGACTGCAAACAAGCAATCCTGAGGTTTGGCTTTAATATTCTCGTAAATTTTGTGATGTCTGTTTGCAACTGAAGTCACTCAGAAGCGGAAACTTTTGTCTTTTCATTAAACAGTTCACAGGCATTTATGTGAATAAGCTAATCTGCCTCAATTCCCGAGAGCGTCAGTCAAAACTTAGCTAATGCGAAGCCTGGAAGTGACAACCTTCCGAGAAAAGTACATAAGAACAACGCAGTCAGGAAATCATCTTTGAAAGTTTTCAAAACTAGAAATTTTTAGAAATCCCGCAGGAACTTCGCAGATTAGGCATATGTTGCCGGTCTGCACGAGACCTCTTTGACTACTTATTTACTTACAAGGAATGCATGTTTAATCGTAGTGGTCTTACAAGGTAAGGACACTTGGTGACCGTGGCCTTATGAAATGAAACGTACACCATTAAATGTATCTTGAAGCGCTGATTCCAAATCTGCTTTCGATATCTGCTATGCACTCTTTTGAAAGAAGTTATGAACATTTTTTGCCACTTGCACTGTTTTTGATGCAAATTCCACCAATATCGTTAAAGTGTTCGCTTACGCACTACAAAAGAGCGTCCAAATAAACTAAAGTTTTGCGCTGAGGAAAATTGTCGCCGATATATCAGAGTCTAAAAAGCCTGGAAACTACGATTCTGACTGCCTAAATCTTGTAAAATCGACATGGAGAAAAGTCCACAGTTTCGTTCAGAGAGTCGCACAGCAGATAATGTAATGATAGATTTGGAATCAGTGTTTCAAGGCGCATCTACTGGTATACATCTCTTTGCGAAAGGCCACGGTCACCAAGTATCCTTCCTTGTTAGATAAATGTATGCCATATCGAAGGACACAAAATGGTGATTCCAAATCTGCCATCCTTATCTGCAGAACGTTTATGGACAAGGAGTTATAAGCGCTTATTGGAGCAAAGAATATAATGTGCAAGTAGGACAAAAATAGCCGTAATACTCTTTCTAGCTGTTCAATGGAGCAGTAATAATCATTAAGGCATTTTATTTGAAAAATACTCTAAGATAGAAAGATTTTACACTTGGCTGCATTATTTGGGGGCTAATAAGATTCTAGCAACTCATTTCATCCAAAATGCACATTCATTTTCTAATTTTAAAAAACGCTCATAATCCCTCTTCCATGGATTCTCTGCAGATAAGGAAGGCAGTATTGGAATCAGCATGCTACGCTTTTTAATAAAGTATACATCTCATTCAGAAAGGCAGCTTCGACCAAACAATCTTCCCTTTTCAGGTACTTAGATGGTCGGGCTTCACTTGACGTGCGGGCCCAGCCCAGAAGTTTTCATTTTTCCCTGTCCATCGCTTTAGCTATCCACGATCTTTTCGGTTGACGTCAGTGTTTGCACGTAATATCGAAACTTGGAATCGTTACTGGCGAAACAGAGTGACATTTAGAAATTCCAAGTGTTCCAAATTTGCCAACACTGTGGTAGACCCCTCACCCAGGGCTCGGCCCAGGTGGCTAAGACTGGATATTGTTTTGGAACATAAGCAAAGGGGTATCGTTTTTGTGGTCTGAAAAAGCATAAGTTGGGTTAGGCTTTTTTAGTCGACGTTTTCGATTTTGAATCAAAGGGAGTTCATAAAATTTTGCGAGAGGGGACTTCGTTTTTGGCGCAGTCGGAAAGCCATCTCGTGCCGAGCTCAGCCCCTACCCATGCGACTATTGAGAATAAGAGCAAAAAGAGTCTACTAAGCCTAAAATATGCTCCGAAAATGGCGGATTTTACGATAGGTCGCCTTTACAGAGATTCCGAACCGCAAGATTAAAGCGCATACAACGCAGTGCCACAGGATTTCACAGTTATTCTGTGTCTTAACCTTGGCAAAATTCGGATCTTCACGTGATTTAAGTCTGAGAGATCAAAGAAAGTTCATTTTTGACATCTCCGCGCTTTGCCGGCTGCGGAATGGGAATGAGCAGGAAAGGCTCAGGTAAGCATATGTTTGGTCATGTTTTGAGGAACGCTGCCTATAAGTTTGCAGACTGATATCTGGATTTTAATAAAACTCAATTCCAAGATGTTATAATGCAGGTGATCCACTGTTTGTAGACGTTCGAAACCAGTGGCGGTCCCAGGATTTCGGACCGGGGGCCGGAAGGGCAACAAAAAAATTCTTTGAGTGAAAGTGTGCAGCGTCAGCCACGCACTCCGGAAAAATTGTTGGGATACTTCCAAAAATTTTTGTGAACCCGTGATCCCAACGTCCCTGGAAAAAAATTTTTTTACAAGGCTGAGTTGAATTTTCAAAAAGCTTCAATAAGTATGAACAAGTCACTTGCACCTTTTTGTCACCCATATAAATGACTTTCAAGATTTCGCGATCCATTCTCGGGAGGCCCCCCCCCCCTCTGACCACCACTGTTCGAAACCTGTTATCAGTGACGTCTTTTACTGGTTCCATCGGGAATCTCCCGGAAAATGGAGGTTTCTGAGAGTTTGTTTACGTACGCATGCAACACTGTACATAATTCCCGGACTTTTTCTTTCGAGCCGAGTGCTGAGCAGCAGTAACATAGTCACCATGTGAGCACCTCAATCCAGATGATCTCTTGAAGTTGCTGAGAGTAGTTTCTTGGATGGTCACTAGAAAATCCTGTTACGCTTATAAGATCCCAGCCATTGTTGCAGATGATGATAATTATGAACATCTAGGTTGACAATTTAGGCCTTCTTTCCAACAAAGTAAGAAAGACATTTTGGGTCAGAATGAGAGAGCTACATAGTAAAGGTGGAAGTTCCTGGGTTTTATGGGATCAGGAAACCGTATATCTGAGAAACTGCAGCACATACTATACATGGGACTCGCGTGATCAAGGGATAGTATGGCCAAAACCTTGGTATCCAAACAGGAAAACAACTTACACAATAGTATGATTGGTGTTGTAAACAAGTACGTCTTTTGCTGTGCTAGTCCCCAAGCGATGAAAGTAAATTGCTTGATTTTCATCTTTTTGTGTTGAATTTGACGCAACTTCCTGCAACATACGATCACACCAGAGTATACGCGATTAACGTATTGTCAAACTTTGCTTTTAGGATAGGCGCTGTAAAAGATTCCCGAATTGTCTTTCAACCATGCGGGACTTGGAAATTTGACACGTTCAATGACGTCCGTAAGATCTCGCTTGTATACGTCGCGAAACTTAAAGCTCCATTTAACTCACAATCACTTTGTTCCAAGCCATAAAAAACAAGATACTTTACCTTAATGCTGGATTGATCACTGCCCTTTTCGTTGACAACATATGCAAGGACAGAACCGTCTATACTCCACTTCATGTCACTGTATCAACATACAAATGCTAGTCTTCCAAAACCGGAAAAGAGGTAAACAAACGTGACTGATGTTGTTCCATCAGTAGACATAGTATTTGGATCCAAAAATACTTCACCATCGTCTTCGAGCGTTTTTTGTTGATAGACAACGCTGCAACAGGTGCTTGTTTAGTCGTCACCATTGCAATGAAAAAAAAAAACACGCTTAGCAATGTTGTTTAGAAATCGACTGAGTTAAAAGTCTGATCATTTTGTAGACATCATCCCTTGTTCAAAAGCTGTGAAGGCGCACAAGTAATTTGCGTTATTGGAAAACTCCATTTAACATTCCTTTATCTAGTAATCATCTTTTGCTAAACCATCTAAAGTGAAAAAGCTTTGAATTTCTGCATTTCTTATGTTTGCGTCATTCAAAGAAATTGCTATTTTGCGTGAATTTTCACAATTTTTACTTTTTTTAGGGACTTTGTTGAACTTGTGTTTTGCACTTCATAAGCCGAAGGAGCTTAATATCATATAGTGAAACTTGCGAGAAAAACTAAGACTTTATCTTCAATGTGTAGGAACGACATTCTTCCTACTGGTAAAGAACTGCGTTCAGAGCTGAATGTTTTTTGTCCAAAAGAGAAATTGGTGAAGCATCATTTTCTCAAGAAAATGACTATTTTTTATTTACTGAGGCCATTGAACAAATCGTAGACAGATTTTGAATCATCTCCAAAGGGTATATTCAGCCTTTTTACTATTCTTTTTGACATTTTTGACGTATATCCTGTTTTTCTTTACTACGGAAATGCCTTTGGCCTCTCAGAGTTCAAAAAAGTTTTGAATAAGTAGGAGGAAGAGCACAATCTATATTGAATGACCATTACTAGCTACTGAAAGCAACAACGATACAGCTACTCCTCCTGGGCCATCATTTTGATTTTGTCAAATCGATAGGCACAGTCGAATAGATTTTCGGTAAACATGGTGCGCTTGCAGAAGCGGCAGCACTTGCGCGTGAAAATTTCCGCAGAGCAGGAAGTTAGGTAAATTTGGTGTTAATTTTGCTCAGTCATCATTTTCCAGGTATGCCTCAATTGATTAGGAGTAGAAGATAAGTTAAGGGACATTTCTTGTTGTTTTGATCAGTCATATCGTCGTTTAACTTCATATGTACCTTATGATAAATCGCACATGTTTGTGACATAACCCTTTCTTCCATCTCTTTTCTATCAGAAAGCGTTTCTTTACAAAACTAGTAGGTTTCTTCATCTTGATTGATGTTCCCTTACCACCAGGTGAACGAAGATCCACCGTTGGTTTGTTTTTCTTTGAAGAGCCTTACGGGCACGGCAAAGAAACATTTGATGCGAAAGAGATGAAGGAAAAGGTTACTTTACAAATACTTAATGCGATGCAGCTTTCAGGAGTTACACTTGAACTCAAACGGCGATATGACTGGTCCAAACAACAAAAGCTCTTTCAAACTTGCCTTCTATTCCTAGTTGATTAGAGGATACCAGAAAAATAAAGAATGATAAGAGAAAACACTGGAATTGTCTAAAACTTCTCGCTCTGCGGCAACCGTTTACGCCTAGTGCTGCCGCTTCTGCATGTGCACTGTATATACCGGAAGATCAACTTGACTATATACACGTACAAGCTCTTCTGGCAAGCTGTTTCTTCTCGTTCGTGCATCCAATTTTTCACTTCTTATTAGATACTTCCTACCCCTCCCCCTTCTCACTTGCTGTTTCTGCGACGCAGCCCATGACGATGCAAAGGGGAAGCCTGGTCAAGCATAAACGTCTGATTCGGTAAGTAGGAAGAATGGTGGGAAACGAAACTCAAAATAAGCAGCAGCCGGAGCCGTGTACTTTGAAGATCTACCAACTAGAACAGAATCTTATTTCGCATTGATACTGCGTTATAGATTTCATGATTCCAACTATGGAAACGAACGAAAAAAATGCGGCAGACAGAACGGTGGTTTGCGACATCGTTCGAACAACTAAATGCTGTGTGTCTACAGTCCTTGTGCACAAGACAAACTCGGAGCTCTCGACCCCTAATCGGTTGCGCCTTTCGCATCTCCACGGTGGACGCATCATTTTCTCTGTGTGCCCCTCAAATAA
This sequence comes from Cylicocyclus nassatus, assembly GCA_958299035.1. Lineage (NCBI taxonomy): Eukaryota > Metazoa > Nematoda > Chromadorea > Rhabditida > Strongylidae > Cylicocyclus > Cylicocyclus nassatus. Next base: position 25,830,219 of record CATQJL010000223.1, read on the forward strand.
AGACGTTCACGACTGCTCGTCCTTGCGCACGAGGACAGCACGTCCTGCAGTCACGACGTCCAGCGGTAAGAGAAACGTTTTGTTTTGGCCCCCGGACGAATCGCGGCCGAAACGACACGTTTTGGGTACGTGCGATATTTTGGAGTCGCAACAATTAGGGGGATTTCTACGGCCCAGTTGACTTGATGGAATCGGCACTTCTCATATAACACTAACTTTGAACTCAGACGAGTGGCAGGCAAACTGTTATTGTTTTATTCTATTTTTTGTGCACCGTTTCTTTGATATAAACTCTAATCAATTTAAAAGGCATCGCCTCGTATTGACTAGTTAAGTGTCAATGATTGAATGTATTGTTTCGTTTGCTAACTTGTCACATGAGAAAAAGAAAAAATCATGACCAGGTATTAAACCAGTAATCTCGAAAATTTCTGTTCACACCCCCAAAAATTAAAGCTCATTTTTCTTCAAGAAGCTCTTTTCTGATTGCCCATAGAAGCCGTTAAAACACTTACTCTTGGTTTTGTAATCCCTCGTTGTATCGGTAGTAGTAAAAATCACCTTTTCTACCCAGTGGTTTGTATTGTTCATAGTTAGACAACTCAGTCAACCTGAAAGATCATTTTGTGTTGCTTCAAATGTACTAGCTTGTCCCAAAAAATCTCCTTGATAGATAGATCAAGCTGTTGTCTCTGAACTTAGATTCCACTCGATAGAGCGAAGCAAACTCCACAAAATAACCGCCGAAATCCGCCTGGATCTTTGAGGGATTTTGCTGAATTTTTTCGGGGTTCGAAATTGAGAATGAATAGTCTGAAAATAGAGAAATGGCACTTTTCCGAAGCTTTTACGTCAAACTTGATATATTTCAACTATCAGGGCAGCCACAAACGTATAATATTATCAACTTGCAGGTATGATCATTGTGAAAGGAGCTAAGAAATGGGCGGATCTCATTTTTAGACTGTCTTTTTTCCTCACTTTCCACGCGCGAAAAATCAGCAAATGCATCTATGAATACTACTTGTGTTTATTGTATGAGAACCAAGTTGGGGGCCCGCGTTAGGGTAGTCGAAAAATTTTGGTTTTTGTAGAGATGCTCCGCTCTAACGAAAGGTACCCTAAGTCTACTACAAAAACAAAAACAACTTGCTTTTTAAAAAAAGGGCATTTGCGGGACAACCTAGTAATTGTGGAAGGTAATCAATAGTGATCTAATTTTTAGAAACTTTCCGTCCCAAGCAAAGCCTGGTAGCAATGTTAACACCATCTGCGCAAGTCAAATTCACCCTCTATTTCGGCCAATCTTCGAGAGCATGCTCTAAAGGTTTACAAACATCTCAGACTCTGCGCTACTTATACGAACTTTTGCTTATACGTCTTAATATTCTATCAGGATGAGGAAGGCAAAGATTCTTATAAAAGTGTTTTTCGTTCTCCAGGAACAATTTACACTGCTTCGCCATGTAACAACGAAAAGTTGTCCGTATAGTAGACTAGCTGGCTTACCTGGCTCCGCCGTATCCGGACCAAACTTGGCACACATACACTTCGGGCCCCGGCGGGTGTCACAGTCCACTTTTCGTTATCGATCGATGTCGACTTTACCGATTTTTATCGATTTTTTTGCAGAGCTCACCTACAGGGCTAGGAGTTGGCACAGGGGGGGGGGGAAGTGAGCATGAGGAGAATACAATATTAGTTTTCAGAATTATCGATTACTTTTATTGATTTTATCGATTTTTTGTAAATTTTGACATGCGAGGCTGGGATTTTGCACAGGGGGGTAATCGAGCATGCTGATTACGAACACAATATTAGTTTTCAGGATCGTCCATTACTTTTATCGATTTTATCGATTTTTTTGTAAAGTTTGACCTGCGGGGCTGGGAGTTTGCACAGGGGGTAATCGAGCATGCTGATCACCCCCCCCCCCCCTTGGGGATGATCAGCATGCTCGATTACCCCCCCCTGTGCCAACTCCCAGCCCCCTAGCTCAAACTTTGCAAAAAAATCGATAAAATCGATAAAAGTAATCGATAATCCCGAAAACCAGTATTGTATTCGGAATCCCCATGCTCGATTACCACCCTGTGCGAACTCCCAGCCCCGTAGCTCAAACTTTGCAAAAAAATCGATAAAATCGATAAAAGTAATCGATAATCCTGAAAACCAATATTGTATTCGGAATCCCCATGCTCGATTACCCCCCTGTGCCAACTCCCAGCCCCGTAGCTCAAACTTTGCAAAAAAATCGATAAAATCGATAAAAGTAATCGATAATCCTGAAAACCAATATTGTATTCGGAATCCCCATGCTCGATTACCCCCTTTGCCAACTCCCAGCCCCGTAGGTGAACTCAGCAAAAAAATCGATAAAAATCGATATCGATCGATGACGAAAAGTAGCCTATGACACCCGCCGGGGCCCGAAGTGTATGTGTGCCAAGTTTAGTTCGGATCGGTTCAGAAATGGAATTTTCTATTCGGAACATACGTACACACATACATACATACACACAGACAAACAGACATTCAGCTTTATATATAAGATAAAGGAACGTAAGAAACCCTATCTATTGTCGATTAGAATGATGAGCACACTTGTGGAAGTATGTATGATCTTCTTCCAAACTTGAGCAGTGTTGCACTGTATCCAGGGCCGGTAGTAATCCCCCCGACCTGGTGGCATCATAGATGCCGGCAAGTTGGCACACATTGCGGAAAGATGCCAACTCCGCCGGCAGCTCGCGGAGTGATTGTAAGTTTTAATAATCTTATGTAACCTTAGCACGCAATCATTTCGCACATTAAATTTTGATGACGCAGACAGCCGCAAAATTGCTACCCCGCGGGCTGTCGAACCTATCGTCCTTTCACCCCGTTGTAGCGGGCACGCAGCCTCAGACGCTTTCCCGCGAAGCGGTTTTGACCGCGGCGCAGGGTCGATACGGCCGATCAGCTGTTTATCCGTCCGCTGCCACAGGAATCGGTAAGTTTTTGATAATTCCTCTATATTTTTGCTTGCAGGTGGCAATAAAAGGATGGAAGGTGAGTCGAGAAAGTCTTTAAGTTTATTTATAAGTGAGTTGTTTGCTGAAAAAGCTGACTACCCAATATAAGCGCTATGTCAACCAGTTTTTTTTCGAATTTTCGTTCGTGTAATCAATATTTCACTCATAAATAAACTTAACAGACTTTCTCAATTTACCTTCCATCCTTTTGCTGCCACCTGCAAGTAAAAATATAGAGGAATTATCAAAAACTTACCGATTCCTGTGGCAGCGGACGGATAAACAGCTGATCGGCCGTATCGACCCTGCGCCGCGGTCAAAACCGCTTCGCGGGAGAGCGTCTGAGGCTGCGTGCCCGCTACAACGGGGTGAAAGGACGATACGTGGGTTAACTTGAAGTGCCACCACGTTAACCATTCGACCATCCGGTCAGCCATTGCGGTTTGCACCAGCCATAGGAGGAACGCACTGGTAAATGGCCGCCTGTAAGAGGGATCGATACATTGCGCGAGAGACTTTGACCTGAAAGAACAGCTGATTGATATGAGCGAGAGAGGGGCGAAATCGGTGCAAATAAGATTTAGAAGCGATTGCAAAAAAGATGGTGTTCCTTACGGTTCTAAGGCATTACCAGATTTTTTCTCTGTAAGAAAGTCGTCGTTTTAAAAAAGAAAAACTTATATGTTGAGAAAAATGAAGGTTTTTGGATGGAAAGTAGAATTTTTTGATTTTTTCGCCTGACGTAAATTGTATGATATCGCCGCAATTCGCAATCTCACAGACGCCGTCGGAAAAGGTGCCACCACCTCGACGTGGTAGGGGCACGTCGAGATGCCGGCAGCTCCCTCTCTCGAAAGAGCACGCTATTTCCCGTGCTCTCTGACCTGCCGGCAGCTGCCATCTCGCGGATTTCGACGAGCTGCCGGCAGGTTGCCGGCAACTGACATCGCGAAGTTGCCGGCAGCTCCTCCTGCGCTTCCAGATATTTTCCTAAAAGAGGAGTTCTGGGACCGCAGACTGTCATGGAGTTTTCTACAGAGTTGAGGCGGCATCTTTATCGAGAAAATTTTTTGGAAAAAGGCCTGGGACGGCCTAAATTTGGGATCTCACTTTCTGGCCACCTCACGGAAAAGGTGCCAGCGACCTGCCGACGAGACCTGCCGCCAGATCGGGGGGGGGGGGGTTACTAGTAGTAATCTGGGCCGGTAGTAATTTACTACCGGCCCAGATATCATAAGCATTATATTTGTTTCCTCGTCCACGCAGCGCTGCTAACCTCGGTATGGCGTTTCTGCTGTTGCTTTGTAGGAAGGGCTTAGCAAGTACGAAGTATATGCCATGTAGAATGAATGGCCATAAGCTTTGGTTGAAAGGGGAAATCAAGTTAGCAGCTGTGCAACTTTTTTCATAATTTTCATAAAGAAAATCACCATCTTTTAAACTGGTCAAATCTACGGATTAAAAAGTACATGCAAAAATGAGGCTTCGCGGCACTCAGATTGAACATATCAATAAAAAACTGTAGAAAGAGGGCTTGTTTCGAGATGTTAAGCCTTCACCAAGATTGTTACAACTTTTATTTTGGCTGACGTTTCGGCCAACTCGCCTTCGGCGGAGCCTGTAAGTGAGGAACAAATGAGATTCATACTCCCAATTGTCTCATCAAATGCAAGGAACAGACAAAAGTTGTCAGGAAACTGAAACGCGATGCTGCATAGGAGCCCCACCTCAGACTTTGCCGAGTGCCGGTCACGGACCACCACCGACGAACGTATGAATAATTAGTGAGCTAGGTTCCCGAGTTGCTGCGGTTGTAGGTCAAACCCGCATGACCCAGGAAAGGCGCGAGTTCGTTAGTTATTGCAGTGCATTCATCTTTCCTGTTCATTCGAGGATTTCTAGACAAAATCCAAGAGGCTTCTAGCCTCTTGCGTCCCGCGACCTCTGCTTCTCGCGACAGAATTGACACTCTAATATCAAATTCTATACCATTATGCTGGAGCATCCGATGAGTACCTAGTGGTGTAGATACTTTTGACTTGCGCATCCCATCCATGTGCTCCTTTATCCTAGTGCACAGTGGCCTCCCCGTTTCTCTAATGTACTCGCGCCCGCATAGTTCACAGGTTATGAAGTGGATAACGCCTGAGCGCATACAGTCTCCCGGCCTGCTCGTTTCGCAGATTATGCAGTCTGGTGTTGCGCAGGCCGTATCGTATGCTCTGTTGCGTAACAAGCGCCGTTTCAAGTTTGGGGTGGCAATTCTACAACTCGCAAGACTCCTGCAGACCTGCTTTGCGCATGCACGCTCTTATTGCACTATTCAAAACGTCCGAAATGAATAGGATACAAAATGTGGCACCTTCTTGTCTTGGGCTTCGTTGTGCAGTCTACCGCTGTGACGTACCATAGCAACTCTGTTACATTTATATCCGATAGCTTGCGCTATTTGGAGAGCTTTTTGAACTAATGCGGCTTTGAGGGTATCGTCAGACGACACTGTTCTAGCTATGCGCAACATGGTCCTAATAACGCGCTTAGCGCGGATAGGGTGCGCGGAAGAATAGTGCACAAGAATGTTCTTGCTACTTGCCTTCCTATACCACTTGGTCTTGCATTCTTCTCTGCTCAAGCATAGTTGAACGTTAAGGAAAAAAGCCGGTTTTCTTTTGGTTTTTTCCAAGTGAATTTTGTCAGCTAATTGCCTACTGAGCAGATTAAAGCAGGTATCCATCTCTGCCTGCGTCGGACTACAATGAGGCAATCATCGATGTACCGTAATTGAAGAATAGGTTTGCGGCACAGAACGTGGTATTCTACTTTGGACATAGAAGTCACAGCTAACACAGGCGCCAAAATTGTCCCATAGCAAGACCCCTTACATGACGGAAATACTGCCTCGACCAGCAGAGTATAGAGCAGTCTAGGCATCTCTTTAGTAACGTCATGATCTGCTGAACTGTAAGACCATATAAGCTGATTTGTTGATGTGTTCGCTCAGCAACTCAAATACAGCTTGCAACGCAGCGGAGTGTGGCACATGGTAAAGGAAGGTCACATCAAAGGATTCTATGACCTCGCCGTCTTTGAACTGTGTATTCCGCAAGCGGTCTAAGGTGTTATTCTGTAGAGCCGCTGCCTTTGATGCGTGCCTTTGGAATCCGCCGCGCTTCGCATAGTGGGCAATTAAACCTTTAAACACGGATATCTCATACAATGGTAGCCCGCCTCACCGTGGCGTGGGGGTGACAGAGCCTATACTCTGGTAGGCCCTCCCAAGCTATAAAGAAAACTGAGGTTTCCGGTTTTGGCCTGATGCCTAGCTAAGAAGAGTTGATCGGGCTGAATCCACTGCCGTCTTGCTTTTTGATCGCTAGACGTTCCCGCTCCAAACCCGGGGTTTGCAATCCTCCTTGGAAAACAAGGAAGCCTAGTAAGTTGTTGTAAAGAAAAACTTTCATTCTCCTAGCAAATAGCAAGAGAGACAAACGTGCACATAGGAACCCGCCAATGCGCCGAGTGGTAACAGGAACGATGTCGAAGTTACAGGGCGGTACTTAGATCGTACAAAAACGACATGTCTACCCGGACGACACGCCACGAAGACCGCCTTATGCTTTTCAAATAAATTGCCAGAACATTCTCCACTAACGCCAACTTCCATGCCCTTCTCGACGCCGCAGAGCATAACAGTATCACATTGCTCAAGGAAGACCAAGAATCAACCGCTACTCGTCAACATCAGCGGCTAACAACTCAGAACTAGATGCTTACTGCGTAGAGGAGATCGTTGAGGAGACGAGAAGTTTTTTGCATGTTTGTTTTGAGCGACATCAGCGCTAAAATCGGGATGCCATTAGAAGAGGAATATGAACTTGGGAAGTTCGGTGGCCTCCGGAATGAAAATGGCGAACGTCTCGTTGGACTTCTCCCCGCCGTACGTCTTTTCCATGGAAATTCCATCTTCATGTAGAAAGAACACTGCCAGTGAACATGGGAATCGCTCAATAGAGCGACTCAAGCTGAGATCGACCACATTATCACCAACCGAAGGTGTAGCTTGCTCGATTTCTCGGTAGTTTCATCCTTTCCAGTGGCTCCGATCACCGTCTCGTTCGAGCGAAGATACGATTCAGTTATCTGGAAAAAAAAGTCTGCCACAGCGCCGCAAGAAGGAAAGAAGTCGTTTATATTATAAAAGGCTGGAGGAGCTCTTACCAAGTTGTGAGTCTACACGAGATTTTCGCGTTGCTTTTAACTCTTACCTCTAAAAGGAAAGGTCCCAATCAGTAGAGAATTTCAAGGACCGTTCTTTTCTTCAAAAAAGGCGAGCAGGAGGATCTTCGGAGTTATCGTCCAATACGCCTGCTGAGTGTGCTTTACAAGATTTTCACGAAGATCTTTTCGCTTGTAATGTAGGGCACTAGATGGAGCCCAACCCAAAGAACAAGCTGGAATTCGCAAAGGATTTAGCTGCTTGAACCATATCCGGACCGTTTCGAGCGTCATAGAAGATTGCCGGGAACTCCGGCTGCTCCTAATGTCCGTCGCCTGCGGGAAAGCCTGACAGCGTCTATCCAACGTCATCCTGTCAGCGCTAGTCGATCAAGGAGTGTACCTAGTTTACATAAGGACATTAGCCGACTGCTACAAGGACTGTAACAACGATGCAGCTAATCCATAGCAAATTCATCTCAATCAAGTAAAGGTTTGAAAAGGTGATACTATTTTGCCGAAGCTGTTCAACACGCTTTGCAGTCAGTGATGAAGTCACTGGACTAAAACGAGAGAGGCATACGATGGGAGATTCCTGTCAAGCTTTTGTTTTGCGGAAGACATCTTTGTCTTTTCGAGCAATATCAATGAAACAGAGGCTATGCTGAAGGAACTAAACGAAGTAGGTAAGAAGATGGGGTTGCGATTGGATCGGAAGAAGTTTCAGTTCATAAAGAACGCCTTTTTCGAAAATGCAGAAATGGAATTTGAAGCATCCCTATTATGGAGACGTCTTCTAACATCTTCTGTAACTCGGACAATGGAGAACGACTTGAGGGAAAAACTTAATTTAAGAGGAGAAGCAGCCTGAGCCGCCTTCAAGCCTCAAAGAGAAGTCACCGACCACTAACTCAACCGCCCGGCCTCTTTTACGCAGCTGAGACTTGAGCCGATACTGTAGCCACGTCGAATGTTCTACCGACTACCAAAAGGGCGCTTAAGCGCAATCTTCAGAGGGAACGGACACAAGCAACGTGTATTCGGACTTATTGTTAGCAGCACGGATATGAGAATAATATCCCTTTTTCGTGACCCAGCGGAATACGTTGCGACAGCGAAGCATTGATGGGCCGTTTACATCGTGAGAAGAACAGACGACAGATGGACATTAAGAACATCAGAGTGGATTTCTGGCGAAGCAAACGTTGAGGAAAACCATGAACGAGATGAGCAAACTTGTTTGGAACGAAAGGACCATTTCAGCAGCTGGATATGGATATCGCTCCTGGAGGTTGTGCACGTGGTCGTCGTCGATATTTGAGAAGATCGAAAGGGGAAAAGGGATCACTGGGAACTTTCGGTTAGGGGCCCGCACGCCACGTCAGGACGGGCCAACTAAGCTTACTTAGCAGAATCTTGAGGGTGTCTTAAAAAGATGTGCACAATGTTTGACCTTAATAACTGTAATCAAGTAGATTTTTAGATTCCGCTTATGCTTCAGAAAGTGAAATGCAGTAAAATTTGCGCGTAAGGAAATAGCTTCGACTGTGACGCTGGCCAATTGCGCGCAAGATGCCGGCAGTGCTCGCGCAGCTACCTGTTCACGCTCAAATTTTACCGAATTTCATAAACTGTGCAAGCACACTATATTAAGCGGAAAATCTACGCGGCTGTATCTTGCTTCCATATCTTCGAGCTTGAGGCACCGCTCTATAGGGTAGGTTGGGCTTAGATTCACAGTATGGAGCGAAACATCAATCACTCTTCATTACTGCAGGATTACGGTAGGAACTTCGGGAAGGATTTTCGGAAGTTGAAAGCGTTTTTAGTCCCAGAAACAAAGCCAAACAAGCCAGAAACTCCTGCATCAAAATAATCAAAGCCGCTGATCCTAAATATGAAGTTTGCACTTTACTTCTTTACTTCTTGCATAGCTTCTTTCACAAGTTATTACAGGTTTAGAGACAAGTGCTTTTCCAAAATTCGTCAAAAATGTGATTACACCATTAAAAAAGCTCGAAAAGCCGTATAAAGTTGTATAGTGAAAGCAGTACTCCTGAAAACCTCGCTATAAAAATTTCCAGGTTTTTTGGAATTATTCTCTTCGAAAGGCCTATTCCACTGTGGCACTGTATGGTGAAATGTATACCGGAATTCTACAGTAATGAAAAGGAGTTGATGACTCGCTTCTTGCTGTGAATTTAAGTTGAACCTCGCCCTACAGAATGGTGGCTCAGCTCGGCGAAATACATAAGATCAAGAGAGTTACTGACGATTAAACAGTGTGCAAATCTTTTTGGGACACCCTTTATGTCGTTATGTGCTGAACCGAATCCATTGTTAAGTTAAAATTTTTCATCGTAGCCTATAAAGAAGTCTATTCTGTGCAGGTCATTTTTGTAGTCAGCTTGCCTAATAACGTTTCTACAAAAACTGCAGCCAAATCTGTAATATTCTGTAATCTTCCCCTTCTACCGTTATACCGACTATAAACCCCGAACGGGGCAAAATTTAGCAATAGTAATTGCATTAGATTAGATTTTGGGTGCGCTATCTGGAACGTGCGCCGTGTGGAACAAATGGTGTTTTGCCGTTTGTTACTGCAGATTTGCATGCGATGTCAAAATTTGATAAATAATGGTTAATCTTGTATCATCACTCAGATTCATATAGAGGCTTAAATGCAGCGTCCAGGCAAATCTGGACATGTGAGGCTCTCGCGTGGATCGTAATTTTGGGCCCTAACTAAGCCACTGCCCAATATACTTTGGACCGAATCGAATAAATATTTGAGTATTCGAATAAAGTATTCATAAATTTTATTCGAAATTTGATTATTCGAAAATTTCAAAATCTCGAATATATTCGATATTCGCTTATTCGCTTATTCGCTTATTCGCTCCGAAATTTGTCAGTTTCGAATTTATTCGATTAATCGGTTATTCGAAAATTTTGATTTTCGAAGATATTCGAACATTCGATTATTTATTTTCAAAAATTATCCGATTATTCGACAATTTCGAGTAATCGAATATTTACATGACAGCGTCACCCTTTTGACTACTATATCAGCAAACATCGTTTGTTGTCCAAGTTGCCCACTGCATGGAGTCCTTTATTGTGCCAATTAGATCAAAATTTGTTTGAATATTCGACTTAATCGATGCAGAATATTCGTTTATTCGGATTTTTTTCTCAAATATATTCGACTATTCGGATTTTTTCATTTCGAATATATTCGATATTCGATTATTCGACATTTTTTGTTTTTAAAAATATTCGAAATACGATTATTCGATATTTTTGATGTTCGAATATATTCGGTTATTCGATTCGAAAAAAATTCTCAAATATTCAAAAGTATACTGCCCAAGCGGCAGAGGTACTGCTCCAACGGCTGAGTATTCGCCTCGAAGCTGGACCCCGGGATCGTATTCGCATGGATCCATGGCGCGACCCATCAATTTTGCGCGAGGACTTGCGACCTCGGGATCGTACTTTGCATGAATTCGTGGCGCAACCCGTGGGTTCTCGCGCAAAATTGATGGGTAGCGCCTTGAATTTATGCGAATACGATCCCGGGGTCCAGTTTCGAGGCGAAAATATCAGCAGTTAGTGCACTATCTGAGCTGCCGCTAGGGCAGTGGCTTAGTTAGGGCCCCAAAATCACTATCCACATGAGGACCCCATAGTCCAGATCTGCCTGGACGCTGCCTTTAAAGGCAGTGTCCGGGCAAAAACTCGATTTTGAGATTTTGTGCTTACTTGGGCCTATTCGCTACGCTGAATCCGAAAATGCACATTGTAGAGCGCGAAAATGGCGAAAAACGACTCTAATACAGGAGGGAAATGAGCAGGTGGGCGGGGTCCTCCCCACTGCAAATTCACGTTCCAGGCTTCCGGAGCGACCTTCTCGCTTCCAGTTTCAAGTCAATCATTCGCACTTGACCGGTAGCGATGTTAGGAGGGTTAGCGGAATCGAGAAAATCGCTCCCGTAGATGGGAGCGTGAAATCGCACTGGGGAAAGCCCCGCCCACCTGCTGATTTCCCTCCTGTGTTAGAGCCTTTTTTCGCCGTTTTCATGCTTTCCAATGTGGATTTTCGGATTCAGCATGGCGAATAGGCCCGTATAAGCACAAAATCTCAAAATCGAGTTTTTCCCCGGACACTGCCTTTAAGCATTGCAAACATCATAACATTGAAACTTTTTAGACCTGAAAGTTCAGGCATAAGTTTGAAGATTTTCGGTATCAGATTTGCTTCAGGCCCCCATTTCTTATTCATATCTGAAAATCAATTATATTAGGTTGGTCCAAAAGTATTTTCACTTTTTTTGAACAAGCGCCACAGTCCGCAGAACAAAGGTTTATAGGAGCCCTTGGTAGCATTCGATGCAGTTTTTCATGCTTTTTCAACTGGTCACCTTTGTTTAGCAGTTGACACAATAAGCTATCAAAAATTGCGATAACTGCGACCCATGCTTTTTACCGAGGTCAAGTTCCAGTATTTTTCTAGATTCTTATACTGATTCCCCGAAAAAGTCCAAGTAACCTGCGGATAGAGCAAACAAAGTAGGGTACAAAACAGTTTCTATCTCCTTCCCAGGGCTCTCCATAATTCCTTGACAGAATTCCGAACAACACCATCGAATTTTAGGAGTCCCATACCAGACGCAGACTCGTCAAACTCCACTAAATTCTCGATTTTTGATACTTTCGAAGTAGATTAGAATTCAGCACTAATTTGTCGAAACAAATGAGCATTTCGGGGTTCAGAATATCTAATTTTTGATTTGTCGGGTACAGCCTAAGGTTCCTTAAAAAACATGAATTTTGTCGATTTTATCCTCCAAGACTTCTCGAATCAGGAACAAAACACATGCCTCTGAAAGAGGAGAAAGTGCTGCCTCGAATAACACCTAGTTGCTCGCCGGCTGTTGTTCTGTGAGGTTTTAGTTGACCAAATATGGAATTTGATAGCATCGAAAAAATAATTTTAAAAAATTTTCAAAGTAAGCTATGGAAGGAACAAAAATTGTTTTGCATCCTACTTTGTTTGCTCTATCGACAGGTTAGTTGGACTTCTTTGGGGAATCGGTACAAGAATTTAGAAAAATAGCTGAACTTGACCTTGGTAAAAAGCATGGGTCGCAGTTTATAGCAATTTCCTGAGAGCTTGTTGCTTCGTCTGCAATACAGGATTGGGGAAAGTCTTTGAACACGGTATCTTTAACGTAATGATGAAGCTAGGCAAGATGTTTACATGAAATTAATAGGCAATGTTTACTTAACTGTCTGCTACACAAAGCTGGCTTTACAATTCGAAGATTCCTCCTTTGAAGCGAGCACAAGCTCGGAAACGCTTGGGAACGCTGTCCATGGTGGCACGGAGGTGCTTCACGTCGACTTCCAACGCCTTCTGAAGAGCAAGTCGCAAAGACTCCACTGTCTTGCATGGGTGAGCGCAGGCTTTGGCCTACAGAACTGACACACACTGTAGTCGGGGGTATTCAGATCCGGCCAATACGGAAGCCACTCCGCAGGAGTAATGAACTTCTTGATGTTGCTTTGGAGCATGCTTGAGCAAACTTCGCTTTGTGCGCACGTGCGCTATACTGCTGGGGACACCAATCGCTCCTGGCAAAATGGGTATTGGTCCAGGCCAACAATGCGTTCTTCAGGATGCTATTCACGTGCGTAGCGGTGTCCACCTCGATGTCCTGGGATACAAAAATCGCCAGCATCTTGCTGTCGGAAGCGTCGCCGCGCAAACCATTACAGAATTCGGATGAAGCTTTCCTTTTGCGAGTCAACCCTTGCTACTGACTTCTGGGGGCGATTAGATAATGATACTGTTGTTTGGCAATCGAAAACTTTTTTCACGGTAAAAATTTTGATGTCAGAAGAGAGTATCGTTCGGTGGCGTGCCTTGGAGAAACGTTCAAGCAGTCGATGGCCACCTGCGCAGTCACTTCAGCTTCGTGTCCTCCCAAAAGGCATGATAGCATCCTGAAAAGCTTCATCGCAAGACCCTTTTTTACGATGTCGGAGACTCTCCTGCCAGAGATGGAAAGCTCTGAAGCCAGCTCAATCAAGCTTCGCCGAGGATTGCGACGATGGCGTTGGCGAACGATTTTCAGAATCTCGTTACTGTCCGCAGTAGCCAATTTATCAATCATACAACAGTCCTGGATGTTGTTCATATCCTGGAAACGACGCAAGGTGGGAAAGACCTTGGTCTGTGAAATTTGGGGAGCCCTCGCAATTTGCTGATCAGCCATCCTCTCCTCGTGCATCTTCTCCACCAACGCTCGCTCCATTCCAGAAGGCATATCTCCGATAGGAAAAAAGCTAATAGTCCAGTTTTAAAAGGGCTTGTACTCAAGAGTATAAGAAGCAAACAAATATAATTAGCTTACAAAAATTTGTGGAAAAGCCGAACATACGAGGACACCAAAAATTGTTCAAAGACTTTCCCCCAACCCTGTATAATGACGATCATTTGAAAAAGCATGAAAAACTGCATCGAATGCTACCAAGAGCTCCTATAATCCTTTGTTCTGCGGAGTGTGGCGTTTGTTCAAAAAGCGAAAATACTTTTGGGACGACCTAATATATCATAATTGTGTAATGTCAAATAACTCTCTGCCCTTCAAGAAAAATGCTGTGGAGATGACGCATCGCCTAGCTGCCAACCTATTCAAAGGCATATGAACCTCACCTCAATTGCGTTTTTGGGCCCCAACTAAAGCACTGTCCAAGCTGCAGCGCAAATCATTCACTCACAGGGTTGGGCCACACTGCGGGGTGTACGCGGCGTACGCGGCTAAGGAGCGTAAGTTCATTTATAAAATCATGACGACGAATTTAACTGCAGTCTTTGCGCCCACAGGAATAGAAAATGCTCGTACGAAAAGGCATCGCCTCAACTCTCAGCTTAGTCACTTCCAGCTCCTGTATGCTATCATGTGTAAGCAGAAAAGCCATTCGAGTAGAGATGAATACCGAGAGAATAGCGGTTGCCGAATATGGGCGAGTGTCGCGTGCGGTCGCACCATCGTCACGATTTTTCGATTGCCCTATACATGTGCATACGCTGCGTACGCCGCGCAACTCTAGCGAACAATGATGGTTGTTTGACAATCCCATTGATTTTGGTAATAGCATGAATCCAAATAAACTTGCTTTGTTTTGATTTGTTCACGACTGGGAGCTTCCGCCAGAAAGGGTGCCGAGACAGCGTTCAAATCATTCACAAATTGCTGAGTTTCATTTGAATCTGGTTCTTCCAACCATCGATAGGGATCAGCAACCTGATATTGTGAACTTTTTGGAGTGATTTTTTCAAGGAAATACCTTGATGGCATGATAGTCATCGACTATGCTTTCGTCTCTGTGAGCTGTTGGATAGGTGGATGTAGATATAATGGGCAACTTATCATCTGTTAGAGCAGAGCCGAGGTATCCACAACTCAATAGGAGAATAAAAATGCACTGGATCCCAAATTTCTTAGTGGACATCAAAGCTGAAACCATTTTTCTAAACGTGGAAATTATACGATTGTCAATGGTAGACGCTGAAATAAAACCGGGTATAACCTCTGGATCGGCTCATGAAAAGAATGTTTGGTTTTCAGCTCCGAAAAAGATTTGCTACATTATTTCAATGTTTTGATATATTGTTTGATCAGAAAATATCTCGTCGCGGAAGGCAGCAGACTTGCACCTTCAGCCTCTTACAATTATTTAAATCATCAGAAAATTTCTTTTGTGAATGTGTCAATCTAATAGAGAACGACTTGCCCTATTAGAAAATTACATTTTGTGAGATCGAAATCTAAATAGCAACAATTGTTCGGAAAACAAGAAAGTAAATTATGGATATAGACTTTATTTTAGAGTAATTTTTACTGTTTGATTTTCTATTTCAATCTAAGCGAAGTTTCTGGAGATTTTAAACCTCAAAGTAGATCAACTTTATCATAGAAAGAAAACATATGGTATTATTCAACGGTCGCCATCTTTGAGTTCACGCTTGTGACTGACAGAATCATGAAGTACCCCTTCCAGATGGTTCCTAAACCACTTTGAAGGACATTAGGAGATAATTCAAGTCTTATCGCCTCTGGGCGCCGAGTTATGAGCGTTTTGGGTTGAAGAATTGAAAGCGTAAGTGGAACGAAATTATTCGGAGCTGCTCAAATGGTCCAGTTTCAAATATCAGAGCGCTTCAATCAAGAATATTTCCTAACTATTACATACATATTCACATGCTCTATGTAAGCGCTGGAAAGACCGTTACAATTAATTACACCCAGATCCTGGATTCATTTTTCGCTTTAAAACCGCTCATAGCTTGGCGTCCAAAGGGTTTGGCAGATAAGGGAGATAGATTTGGAATTAGCTTTTAGTCCTCTTCAGAGTAGTGTAGGAGTCATTCGAAAAGGTTACTTCGACGGAAAAGACCTTCCTTCTGACAAGGGAGCGATACTCAGTGTCCGTGGCCTTTTGAGATGAAACATGTACCATCACACTCGTTTCAGAACGCTGGTTCAGAACCTGACCTTTGTTTCTGCTTGTTGTTTCTTCAGAAGAAGTTATGAAGAATTTTCGCGTCAATAGTTGCCCAAGAGAAATACGGTCGACGATGCCTAACTTTCGAAAAGAAGCTTGATTGAGGCAATGTAAAACTGAAAAACACAAAAGAACTCGAACCTGAACCTGCATTAACCTGTGAGGCGATCACATTAGCCACTACCACATCGCAGCGGCAGTTTTGGCATTTTGACCATACTTTCTTTGGCTCGAAGATCCTTCAAAGCTTTTTTCAGAGAAGCAATTAGCAGAAACGAAAGTCAGATTCGGAATCAGCGCTCCAAGACGAATGTAATGGTATACATCTCATCTCAAAAGGCCACGGACATCTAGCATCGTTCCCTTGTGAGTTGTTATTATAACTGTAAAAAACTGTAAAAACTGTAAAAAATCAATCTGGCATGAGCAGTGCAGTATGATATGAGCTCACTAAATGTTCAAAAATCATGGATTACACCGTCATACATTTTGGAAATATATGACAAGCGCTGCAAAAAACAAGAAAACGTGTTTTTGGATTTCTCTTACATTGCACAAAGTTTTGAGGAGTCTGACAAAAAGGTTTTTTTTCCAAATGAGATGATTGGCCTTAAATAGGGAGCATGCAAGCATTGTGGCATTGAAAGTACAGCTCTAGAACCGATAGTTGTCCTTGAGTGCCTCTACTTACCGGTTCCTAGGAAACAGGAGAGACTCATGCACAATGTCGATATCAAACAGTTATACTGCAATTGTCTGTTCTTGAAAAACACGGCATATCGTTGGCACATGAATAGGATCTGAGTCAGAGTTGCACAATGACAAAATGTCTCATTTTTCTTCTTTTCTTCTTGATATTTATATTTTCGATTCATAATATTCTGAATGTTTCTAGATAACTAGCCGTAATACTTCATTCGTCACCTCTATCTGCTCAAAGTTCAATTGATTTTTAAAACAAAAATTTCCCGAGTTTCGGAAAGGAGCAGAAATGATTAGATCAAGAAATCTCGACACGGTGTGCTTTTTGATTCGTTCGATCTACTGTTTGGAGATCTAGAAAATTATTATTTCGAAGATTTCGGTTTTTGGTAATGTCATGGAAAGCGGCTGCAACAAAACTTTGATTTATTGAACACAAATTCTTGAAAAATAACCGAATTTCAATTTGCTCTAAAGAATTAGCTTTTTGGAATGTTTCGTAATACTATGCGCTATACCGGCTTAAAAAGCCGCGGTTTTCTCCAAATAGGTACATCACAAACTTTGAATACCTAACCTATGTAGTCAGTCTTAAATGAGTATAATATAGACAATAGTACATGACAGCTACCAGCTCTTCCTGATGTCATCAGAATGAAATTTTTTCTTGGAGTCACGCTTAGAACTGCTCAGAGGTTCGTAGCAATTATGCTAAAGACTGCTTCAACCAGAGAGAAAATGTTATTCTCAGAAAGGCAATAAAAATCTGAATCGATCGATGCCTATTAAGCTCATGAGTTTTGGTTACGAGTCAAATATCAGGCAGAATTTCCGGGAAGTTGTTGAAGAGTTTTGCTTTAAAAATGGCAGCTAAACTAATCTTGACTTAACTACTCAAGTTCATAGGGAAGTGTAAACATTACACGAAAGAGACAAGAATGATGTAAGGAATAGATAACATCTTAACGAAGAAACTAGTTTTAGCGGTCGATGAATCAGCAGATAACTCTGCATTCATTACCATCTTTTCAAATTTTATGCAGTATGCATTCAAAATCCTCCGCCTTTGTGTCAATTAAGCCTTGGTCAATTTTAAGAAAAGGCATCAGTGTGTCTGACGATGGAAGCTCGCTTTGTATGTGGAAGTTGATGTATACCAATAGATAGAGCTTTGAACGCTGATATTAGGCGTAGTTTCCACTTCTTCGTGCATTTTGAGTCGTTAAAAGCACGGTAGTTTTCACCTAGAAGTATGCTGCCTCAGGCAAAGCACCTAATAAGCACTGTAGTTCTGATCGATATTATCTGAACGTCATCGCCTGTTTCTCCATGCTGTTAACATTTTTTTAGCAAAAGCAATTTAGCAACGCGTAGCAAACTTTGAATATCTAGAAGCTTTTTTTCTGGCATTGCATTGTCACTCAAAAAGCCTGCAGATAGAACCCAACAGCCATATGAAAGAGAATCTTACATAGAATGGCTCAAGTAATTTGGTTATTTATTCGCTTTTTATAAGTCTTCCATGTTCGATATAGTCTCTCGTAGTCTACGTTTAGCGTATGATAGTTGAAAGTTTGAAATTTACTCTGAAATGAGGCAATCTAAATGAGTAGTCATATTGCACATATATGTATGGAATGAAGGAGAATGGGTTTTAAGACGTAGGAACGTTAAATTGTACTCAGAACAGCATCTTATTTCTAATTCTCAGCCATTCTATTCATTCTGCACCCTAGTGGCGGCAACAATGGCTAATTCGGATGAGGAAAATACAATCACTCCTTCTTTTTTATATTTTTTTGCGAGTAAACTATCCGCAATGATTGGAGGTATGTTGGGCTTATGCAACCACTCAGTGGTTCTAGTCCACTAGGTCGGCATTGCATTTGAGCCAAAATAGACTAAAATTTTCAAATAAAAGGTTTGTGTAGCTTTTGATTTTGAGCAAAACAATATAGGAAAACGGTCATGTCAGTACTTTTTTTCGTTATTCCTCTCAAAAGTATACATAATTTGAGCTGCGGAGAACAGTTACAATGCTTTATCCACGTTCTTATGTACAATCCCCCAATTCGCAATTTATGTACACCTAAAAGAGAGAGCCCATATATGTAGTAGTGGTACTAAGAACCCACGAAGTGCAAAAGCAGGTGAAAGTTCGCATAGTGCATATTCTGGAAAATCCTCCCGAATTTTCTTTTTCTTGTGAATCTCTCAAATTTCGTCGCTCTGAGTGTTGAAGGAGATCATCTTGAGAGGTCCGTCTTCTGTATGTTTATTCCAGGTTAGGGCAGGGCCCGGCACGAGGTTGTCAAAAGGGTTTTTCGAAAACATAAACAACAGGGTTTTCCCCCTTTGACCCAAAATTTTTTTTACATTTCCCCCTTGATCCAGAGACGGGATGGCTATGCTTGTGCAGTACATACTATATGAGAAAAACATTTATTTGAAGAAAAACACTCATTTACAACAAGAAAAGAACATAGAGGTCAGAAAGAGATCATAAGGTTGAGCTCAGGTGTGCTGCCAGCAAAAATCAGAATTCAGAGATATTATTGCATAACTAAGACCGTTATGTGAAGAAGCGCAATAATCTACATCTCAACACAAATGCCCACCTTCGCTATGAACTCAAAAACCTTCGCAGGAGTTGGCATTGAAGATTTGGTGTCCATAGGATCGAACGTATTTTCTAAAGTGTGATACAGTGAAAGCTTTAAAAAGACAAATAAGAGTCGCTGCTTTTCTCTGCTTGTTCTTCTCAATTACAAGAAAATGTAGATTTGAAAAAGAGGTAAAATGCGGTCATCACTTGAAATCAAGCGACAAATCAAGAAATTTCAGAGATTATAATCAATCTCTCTATAGCTGACTTTTGTACTCACTTTTGATTAAGGAAAGGATCCAAAAATGCACCTATTACAGTAGACCGCTTGTCTTCAAGTCTGCTGCAAAATAAGCACGTTAAATATGGTAAGCTGCTATGCATCTAGCGTTATCTTTCAACGTTATAGCCGAGGGCATCGACATGTTGCTCGTTTGGCATCAATTTGCACGGGAGATTTGGATGCAATCAATCCATTGAGGGAAGCAGAGAAGAGCAAGAAGAGAAAGAACAAGAAAAGAACAAGCAGAGAGAAGCAGCTACTCTTATTTGATGCAATCAATCCATCAATGGAAATTCCGAATCTAAGAAGTGCGCGGGTGCACCTTTAAGATTAGTGGTTCGATAGTTTTACAAAACATTCACAATCCTGTAAGTCAAAAACGAGAAAAAGCAGACTCAAAAAAGCTGTGTCGGTATTTGTTTGATTTGCATACAAGTTTTGCAGAGCATAACAAACATTGGTTCTTGTACTGATTAGTTGAAAAGAGCAAAAGTAAAAAAAGAAAAATACGAAAAAAATTGTAACGAAAATTAAACTTGCCTTCTTCCCTTTTGCACAAGGCAGTGATGTGGTTTTCACTAAAATTGTTGATCCACGAATCACTAGCTTCCGGAACCATAACCAATTTATACGCATTTCGGCCACCATGCGTCCCATGAACAGATTCCTACAAAAAAGTAATTAACACATGAATCTCCAGTGATGATCACAAATGAATGATGAATGATTGAATTCAGTGAAATGAAATCATTATATTCAATCATACAGTGGTGATTTCCTCTCCGAAATAATCCTTAAGGCCCGAGAAAGAGTTCATGCGATTTCATCCTCGCAATTGATTGCTAGAAGACAAGTGTTACGAGTTTACTGCATGCAGATTCTTGCATTTCGGTTGTGATTGTTTTCCAACATAATTAATCGTGACTAACTATCACAACCGAAATACAAGAAGATCGGCATGCAATGAACTCGTAACACGTCTTCTAGCAATTGATCGCGACGATGAAATCGAATGAATCTGCCTTGGACCTGAGATACCTGCTGAAAGCGAGAAGCAAAAAGCAAAACTACTAAAAATGAAAGAAAACAACAGAACCAAACCTGAAATTACACATCCAAAAAGCTCATGAGAAAATAATGTTTTCGCGCGAGCAATCCAAAAGCGATGATGTAAATCATTCCCCAGGTTCTGGAAGTGAAGAAGATTGAAGAACGAAGAGACGACGACGAGAAGAAGACGGGGAACATAACAGCGAAGGGGAATCAGCAGCGAAATGAATGACCAAAAGAAATGAAGAAATGTCAAAGCGACGCCGATTATCGGACTCAGCGCCGTCATCGAATGATTAGCACGCTTTCCTCCTTAGGAAACGGGGATGCTGAGGCTATTTTTGCCTCTAGCAATGAAGAGAGGAGGAGGTTTGAAACCAAAATTTCAATATATACTAATGCTTAAGTGTAAAGTAGATTTATTTGAAAATTTTGAAGAAATTATGTGAATTGAGAGTTTTGACAAGTTCAGCTTGTCATTTAATTTGGAAATAAGTTAAGCACGCTCTTCATT
Source organism: Cylicocyclus nassatus (assembly GCA_958299035.1). Lineage (NCBI taxonomy): Eukaryota > Metazoa > Nematoda > Chromadorea > Rhabditida > Strongylidae > Cylicocyclus > Cylicocyclus nassatus. Next base: position 25,851,176 of record CATQJL010000223.1, read on the forward strand.
CACATAAGTTTTCCATAATTTTTCACATTTTGTTACTTAGCCTTACTGCGCACATACACATCAAATCTCGCGCGATTTCGTCACCTCCGCGTTGCAAACGAGCCATTTTTTCGTTTTTTTGATAGCGGGAAATTTTCAGAAGAAAGTTTGCCACAACCTTCAGTCACATAATTTTTCAACGAAATTCCTAATTTAACTCCTACAGACTTGTGTCCACGTACGTACCAAATTTAATACCATGACGTCATCTGCGCGTTGCAAACGAGCCATTTGAATTCACATCTTCATTTACCAATTTTGCAAAATTTCGAAAAAGTGCTTATTACTCGTTCCGTTCACATAAGTTTTTCATAGTTTTTCATACTTTGTTTCCACTAGCCTCTCTCCGTTCGCTTACAAAATTTGGTGTCATATCGTTGCGTATACATTGAGCACTAATCATGTATGCTCTTACAAATAGCAACCTTTGAGCGACGTCGCGCGTGCGGCAATTAGCGACGGCGCGGTTTGGCGCGCGCAAACTCCAGAGCTCGCCTGTTGAGGCACATAAGATGTTAAGATAAGCAGAGGGCATAAACTACCAATTTTTTCCGGGCTTCGCCCCGGACCTCGCAAAAACGATATCCCCTTTGCTTTTTTTGCCGAAAACGAATTCCAGCTTGTCATTTGACAACCTCGTGCCGGGCCCTGGGTTAGGGTTAGTGTTTTGGATACCAAACCCCTCATAGAATTGTAACAAAATTTGATATTAGCAAAACCACTTCGACTTCTCAAGTACTTATGTCTCTTTGACTTTTGCTGAGTCCATACAAAATTATTAGTAAGAGCGACATGATAACAACTTTCGGGAGTATTGGGTACACCATAATAGCAAGTATATTATTGATTTCAGGCAATTACTCTGCTCAATGTGTCTGTCAGATTGTTCCACACGAGGAATGCATAGCAGCAGACAGAGATGGATTTCAATAGAATCGTGGAAGATAACAATTTGTCGATGCATTCAATCCAACAAAGCCTGACGAGAAATGATAGCATGTAGGTATGTTGCTGGATTCAAGAGTCAGCCGTCAGATAACGGACTTTTCATGCTCTCGTCACTCATTCAAATCTCGTTTATAAAAATGTGATAGTAATTATAGACGGTCGACGAGCCAAACTCTCCATCAACCTACTTTGGTTCTATCAAAGAGACCACATTTCACGTTTTTCCTAATGCTTTCCAACATTTTTAGCCCAACATATTCAGCATTTTCTTTTACAAATATTATTATACGAGCTGGTATCTCGGGTTCCACCTTGGTTTAAAGCCAGCTATCGTGTTTGATTTCTCATGCAACGAAACTTATCCTTCTTTCAAATCCGACTCGTCCTGGGCTCGCTTCCTACCGTCCTTACCATGCCTTAATGACCATCACATCAAAATGAGCTTCACCGCTCATTCATCGTGGCTATGGGGAATGTGCACAGACATACAAAATTTCTGCTTTGTATATATAGAGGTTATTATTATATCTTTCAAAATGGAAAAGTAATACGTACATATGTGCTGTTCTCAACCAGTCTGTTGATGCAAAGCTTGAATCTTTTATTCGTATTTGGATGTTACTATGTCTAAAAATTGGAATTTTATAATAATGTTTGCTATGACCTTATTCGCTGAATGGTCTGATTACCACTTTAATACATTTTCGGATCCGCGGTATTGTCATACCTTCACCTGGGCTATTAAACATAAATGCGATTTGCCGCTTATGAAGTGAAATGTGCAAAGATTCTCACACCATTTGTCTCATCCAAGAGAAAAAATTCTTGTACCCTTGAGAAAAAAACGCTTCGAAATCCTTAGTTGGTGTGCACGTGCTGTACTTCAACGCTTTGGAAATAAAAAATGACGCTGACTTTATTACAAAATGCGGATGTTACTGCTTTTCATGAATTATTGCCTGAAAGAATATTTCTTTTTTTTCAGAATTTTTGAGCAGAATGCACATTGGTGGTGCATCACACACTTCAGTGGTGCATCACACATTCTCTACAACGTTGATGAGGATCACATATCTGTTCGGTAATGACCTCCCGGATGATTTGTATTTCCGAGATAGATATGGATATGGTAATCCTATTTGCCTAAACGGCTCAGACGTGGAGAGGATGTTTTCGTGATATACGTTGAAATGGTCATGCTCGCTAACGCTGACCTCTTTCTCTTGCATTGTTCATTACTTCAAAGCTTTTTCTATTTTTCTTGTTCTAACCCTTTAAAAATGTAGTATTGATATTTTACAATCCAAGTGCAATCCAATATTTGCATATAGCTGATGTTTAGGCTGGGTCTTCTAATCGTTCTATGCTTGTTCTGCCATTGATTTTTATCAGCTGTGTTGTTAACGTTGGCTACAATGGTTCGTCGAGTCGTTCCTATGGCCTAGGCTAATCGTAATTCTCGTCGCTGCATTTTTGTTCTGAAAATATCGGATGACTTTCTCTGTTTTGCCGTTTTTTCTGTCTTTATGGCATACTAACTTCATTGATGTTGTTGTATTGATGTAAACTAACAAAGTGGCGCATCCCTAAGCGTCTCAAACAAATATTAGGCTGTCCGGAAATCAATGCAGGTTTTGAATTCCAACCGTAATAAGTCATATAATTCTCATTTTTAAGTAGGTTGCAAAACATCATTCGATACGGCAAAGCAAGCTCTACAAGATGGCTATCTTGCTGCAACAGTTCTGATCCACCACGAGTTTCGAACCAAAAACTAAAAAGATTCAACTGCCCGAAAAATTGAGAAAAATCGTAACTCAGTTCATAAAAACTCCACAAAAATTCTAACTCGCTCATGTAAACGCAATCCACATAGGGCATCTATATACGCCGTTGCCGTATTTTTTTCTCTATTAGAAACCAAATAAACGGAAATTCTCGTGAATTTGTCAAAGTGATGCTGTGCCTTTCCACGTAAGTAGTTGTATACTACAAACCTGCAGAAGTACAAAGTAAATTTCCAGCTCTCAAGCTTTAGCTCTCGAGAAACATCAAGTACAGTTTTCCCTAGTCATGTGTTCCACGCTAATTCAAATTCCTCGAGAATTAAGGCTTGTAGAGGGCTGGAACTAGATGCTTTCTACGAAGATGTGGAGGAGGTCGTCCGCAACGAGAAGTCCTTTTACAAGTTTGTTGTGGGCGACTTCAACGCGAAAATCGGGATGCCACTGGAAAGGGAATATAGGATCGGGAAGTTTGGATATGGGCTCCGGAACGAAAACGGCAACCGCCTTGTTGGGCTTCTCTCCGCCGCACGACTTTTCCATGGAAATTCCATCTTTATGAAGAAGGAACATCGCCGGTGGACATGGGAATCGCCCAACGGAACGACCCACGCGGAGATCGACCACATTCTCACCAACCGAAGGTGGAGCTTACTCGATGTCTCTGTAGTTCCATCCTTCTGTAGTGGCTCCGATCACCGCCTCCTTCGAGCGAAGATACGACTCAGCCGAAGGCTGGAAAAGAAAGTCTGTCATAGTGCCGCGAGAAGGAAGGAAGTCGTTTATGACGGTAACAGGCTGGAAGAGCTCATATCAAGTTGTGACTGGCCCATCGAGGAGGACCCAACGTACGACTACGACCGGCTTCTGAAAGGATTGCGAGCCTGCGGAGAATGCGCCTCAGTGACTTCTGAGAAGAACTTGGACCGCATCTCGAAGACCACCAAGGAATTGCTCGAAAGAAGAAGATCATTGAGGCAGGATCCGAATGCAACTCATCTCGAGCGACTGATTGCCAACACCAGTCGCAGAACAGCTTTGCAAGAGGATCTCAGGAAGTACAGGCAAGCCAAGATACTGGAAGCAGCAGAAAGAAGACGAAGTCTCAAGAAGTGCCGAAGGGACCTCTGCGAATATCACGTACCGCTGGCTGCACTACTGAACGAAGACGGGACTCCGACTTCTTCCCGATACAAGATGGAACCTATCGCGAAGAACTTCTACACCAACCTCTTCCGCTCATCAACACCCGTGCAGATGCCCGTTGTTCCCACTGGAGAAGTACCACCACGAATTCTACCTGCTGAAGTGCGTATCGCGATACAGACCATGAAGACGTCCACGGCTCCAGGACCAGATCATCTTTCCGTCGAACTTCTGCGAGCCGGAGGACACCGTCTACACGAGATTCTAGCGTCGCATTTGACATCTTACCTTCAGAAGGAGAAGATTCCCGACCAGTGGAGAACGTCAAGAACCGTCCTTCTCTTCAAGAAGGGTGAACGGGAGGATCTTCGGAACTATCGTCCAATATGCTTGCTGAATGTGCTGTACAAGCTTTTCACGAAGATTATCCTCGCTCGCATATCAAGGACACTGGATGAAGCCCAACCCCAAGAACAAGCTGGATTTCGCAAAGGATTCAGCTGCATGGACCACATCCAGACCGTTTCGAGGGTCATAGAAGTCTGCCGGGAGTACCGACTGCCTCTCGTCCTAACCTTTGTCGACTACGAGAAAGCCTTCGACAGCGTCGAAACCAACGCCATCCTGTCTGCGCTAGTCGATCAAGGAGTGGACCCAGCTTACGTGAGGACGTTAGCCGACTGCTACAAGGACTGTACAACGACGATGCAGCTATTCCATCGCCCCCTCACCATACCAATCGGGAAGGGGGTCCGACAAGGCGACACAATCTCGCCGAAGCTGTTCACCGCGGCCTTGCAGTGGGTGATGAAGTCACTGGACTGGGACGAGAGAGGCATACGAGTTGATGGGAGATTCCTGTCCCACCTTCGTTTTGCGGACGACATCGTTCTCTTCTCGAGCAGTATCACCGAAGCAGAGACGATGCTGAAGGAACTAAACGAAGTAGGGAAGAAGATCGGACTGCGAATAAATCGGAAGAAGACTCAGTTCATGAAGAACGCCCTTTGCGAAGATGCAGAAATGGAATTAGAAGGCACCCCGATTATGGAGACGTCTTCCTACGTGTATCTCGGACGTTCGATGAACATGGAGAACGACTTGAGGGAAGAACTCAACAGGAGAAGAAGAGCAGCCTGGGCCGCCTTCGGGCCCCTGAAGGAAGCCACCGACCAACTGACGGACCCGGAGCTTCGTGCCCACCTGTTCGACTCAACCGTTCTCCCGGCGCTCTGTTACGCAGCTGAGACTTGGGCCGACACTGTAGCCACGTCGAAAGCTCTACGGACCACCCACAGAGCGCTCGAGCGCAGTCTTCTGAAGATGACCCGACGCAAGCAACATCTAGTCGGACTTCGCAGCACGGATATGAGAAGAATGTCCCGTCTTCGTGACCCAGCGGAATACGTCGCGAAAGCCAAACATCGATGGGCCGGTCACATAATGAGAAGAACAGACGACAGATGGACACTAAGAACATCGGAATGGATTCCTCGCGAAGCCAAACGTCCCCGAGGAAGACCTCCAACGAGATGGGCAGACGTGTTCGTGGAACGGATGGACCAGCTGAGAAATCAGCTGGATACGATTTATGCACCTGGAACTCGTGGACGCAGCCACCGACGTCAGCCAAGAAGATCGTGGATGTCAGAAGCGAGGGACAGGGAAAAATGGAAACTTCTGAGCTGGGGCCCGCACGTCACGTGAAGCCGGGCCATCTAAGTATCTAAGTAAGTAAGTAAGTAAGAGGGCTGGAAATTTATGTTTGTACTTCTACAGGTTTGTAGTATACAACTACTTATGTGGAAACGGCACAACACCACTTTGACAAATGCACGGAAATTTCCGTTTTCCTGATTTCTAGCGGAGAAAAAAATACGGCAACGGCGTATATGGCTGCCATGTGGATTGCGTTTACGTGAGCAACTTAGAATTTTTGTAGGTTTTTTTAGAACTGAGTTACGTTATTTCTCAATTTTTCGGGCAGTTGAATCTTTTTAGTTTTTGGCTCCAAACTCGTGGTGAATCAGAGCTGTTGCTAAAACAAAATCGCCATCCTGTAGAGCTTGCTTTGCTCTATTGAATGGTGTTTTGCAACCTACTTAGAAATGAGAACTGTATGAGTTATTGTTTTTAGAATTCAAGACTTGCAATAATTTCCGGACAACCTAGTAAATAAATAAAACTACTAATACTAACAACTAGTAATCTAACAATTCTAATTGCCCGATGATTTAGACTAGATGCAAGCAAGATCCAAGCAGATCTGCGCAATCACACACGAGAAGTGACGTTAACTGCTACTGTTTTAGCATTTAGCATCTGTGCTCGACATATGGCTTCCGCCAGAGTGCCGAAGTTATGCCAGCGCTACGCCAGCATTTCGATCGATACACGTGTATTTCGTTGGGGCGGGGCTAGCTGACGTCCCCAACGAAATACACGTGTATCGATTGAAATGCTGGCGTAGCGCTGGCATAACTTCGGCACTCTGGCGGGAGCCTATGGACTACGCCAAAGGTCTCGCAAATTGCCGGTTGACACTGTGATTTAGATTTGACTACAATTAGGAATTTGGAAAAGAGTAGAACGACATTAACGCACAATTGGTGGTCGTCCTATTGATGTCGTAGAATTTCGCTGTATGGCTCATGAAAATTGCAAAGTTTGAAGATTTAGAAACCCACTAGTGTGAAGTACTGTAAGTAAGTTAGTACTTTTTGTAGGATTTGAGTAATGAATGGCTGATTTGATAGAGCCTTCTGCGCTCTTTTCTTCATGACTCCTTCTAAATTATCTCCCAAAGCGGCTGGATCATTAGCACCCTGGGTTTGCCTCTTCTAGAATAAAAGTTTTGAACTTAGAGTAAACAACGAGATTTTTATGTCAAAAACAATTATACATTCTTCAGCTCTACGAACATTTCTAGAAAAACTATATCTCTGAAATCTCGTTCCTTATTCATAAAGCTCTCCATATTCAACAATAGGAATCATTCGTTTTCATCCTCCCCATCATGTGCGTTTAGAGCTGCATATTATCCTGAGCGAAGCAGAATACAAACAATGAACTATAGTTTGAAGTATGAGAAAGGTTTTACTTCGGGAACAGCCCTAAAAGGATTTAAAATTTCTTTCCCCTATAGTAGCATATACGACAATCTGTGAGCCCAACTGCTAGCGGTTTGTGTTGACCATAAGAGTCTGCTGTGCTATATTCCAGACTAATTCCAAATCCCAGTGATTTGAGAACGATCCACTCTACTTTCTGCTTTAGCAATTCCGAACTTGATAATTTGAATGATTGTAAAAATGTATCTAGATATATTAGACCTACGTAATGCTGACGAAATGCCGAAAGGCTCATAAGGGAATATATACCTTGGCTAAAAAATAATTCGTTTTAGCATAAAAATCACCAAAAGCTTTTATTGATGTTTTTATCCATGAGTTTTTGAGAAAGAATAGTTCTAATCTTCTATTATTATATAGCAACTATTCAAGATTTCTACTATTAGTAAAGGAGACAGTCATGTCACAATATGGCTAAATTTTCAAAAGTCGAATTCACTGACTATCTAAGCTTCGTTTTCAAGATGTGATGGACGTAGAGATGTTTAGCTTGGCAACATCCGAGTTTTCTTTCCTTAACGATAGACAGTAAAGTTTCTGATGTGCTATTCTGAAATTTTTCGACTGAAAAAACGAAATTTTCTCACTTTTGGACACAATGAGGAAATTGACAAATCTCAGTTTGTTTTTGCCCCTTTGTTTCGTGGGGGAACACTTTCTACTCGAACAGAAATTCCATTTTTCCTTGAAATTCTCTTTAGAAAAATTTGTCTGCAGCTTTTGTAGGAGCCGCAAAAGCGACCGAAATCAATAATGAGGCAACTTAATATTTTGATGCAAACTCAAAGAACTCATCAATTTTGACGAAATATTGATTTAGCTTTCTCAAAATTGTTTGTATGCAAAGGTTTTCATAGATTATTGCAGAAGTTCTACCTCTGGATCATTCTTTCTTAATAACCTCCATAGAAAATTACCTATCTTATAAGAGACTGTAAAGTCTCCCAACGGAAGCTGTTCCAAGCTGCACCACATGCGCAATTTCGTTGTGCAACCATGTTTGGCCCTCGTAGCTAATCCTCACCAGTCTGTCAAGGGTATCGTATATCCTAAATGCACTATTTCATTATCTACTGCTGTTTATTGGCACTCCGTGGCTTTCAAATCTCGCACTTCCGTTCATCGTTTAGTACCATGTCTTATTTCTTATCTCTACCACACTTTCTATTTATTGCCTGAAAAAGTGATATTTGCACTTAATTCACACTCAGCCAACCTAATTTTCAGTACCACCTACTTCATGGTATTTGGCTGCCATTTCTTCATAGAAAATCGCGTCTGCTGCCTTTTTTCTCCCTCCCCCCCCCCCCCCCCGTCAAGGGGTACTAAGGTGGACGCACTATTTCCCGCATCCTAATGACCTCTTTTTACTTTGCGGCTTTTTTAATGAGTTAGGACCGCTTAGGTTGTTGAGCTCGGCGTCTTGACCTCCAGATAAGTTCGTACATTGCAATCACCTTTAGTTGAGACAGCTCAATGAGGACTTTTTTGAGAAAAGCTAAGGGTGAAATGTCACTCTCGATTGTTTACGAATCTTTGTTTGGTTTCATATTTCCTAGCCATTTTCTTTGGCCGAGCAAGCTAGTCTTTTTGATAAAAGCCATAAATGTTTGCTGAGATTGAGACTAATTTTTCGGTACTTTTCCATTATCTGGACCTTTTTTTCAAAGAAAGATATGGCTTCTATCCTTGTACCATATTTTGTCCCAGCTTCGCAGGAAGGAGTGTCAACCTTCTGCCACGTGTCAAAAAAATGTGACATGTCATCTACATGTTTAACAGGTTTTACCAAGAGTTTGTGTTACCCTACCTTGCGATGTAAGTTCAATCTGTTTTTTGAATAATTTGACCTCATTTCGTTCAAACAGTTTCAAAGCAAACATTGTCATGATAATAACGACATACTATCATCGATGAACAGATTAGACTTGCTGAGGGTAGAGAAATGCGCTAGGATTCCGTTATTTAAAAGACCAAATGAGCAGCAGCAAGGAACTTCAAGCCATCATTTACAGTCTTTTCGGCTAAATTCGCATGGCGAAAAGGGTTTTAAGAGAAATAATTTTTGAATCACTGCCAAAAGCAAGAAAGATTTTCTAGAATAGGTTCGTGATTGTTTTGTGCTTATGTAAAACACTTAAACAGCTTTGAAATGACCACAAATTCTCTTCTATCTCACTGGAAATGATTTCGAAAAAAACATGTCAAAATGGACCAAAACGTGTCAATTTTTTTCGTGATACGTGGCAAGGAGGCAGTCCTCGTGGAATCTATGAATAATTATTCTTGGACTAAAGAACGTATATTATGAGAGCCTTTTGATGAAATGGGTCCGGATAACGGAAAAGTACCAATTTTTCTACTTTTAACTGCATTGACCAACTTCTCCCTACTTTTTATTCAAGCTCCTCAAAGCAGTGGTTATCGAACTTCTTGCTCCCAAGAAGCATCAGAACGTTTCTAAGCATAAAATTACCGTAGTAACTTTTTGGAAATTCTGGATAAAAGTGATACTACTCTTTTTGTTGCTTAGCATCTGCACTGAACATATGGCATGGCGCAAAAGTCTTCCCACAAATAGATGGTTGATATGTGCAATCTCTGCAAATTGTTGGTGAGCCCTGTCATTTGAACAATTACGACATTCATAGATTGATCGGCTAAGAATTTCTAGCATCGTAATTAGCACCCTGTCCATTGGCGCCAAATCGCCAGTTGTTGTGCAGATTTTGTCGACTGAGTTGACATCTGCTGGCTCCCTTAGTAGCTTTTTTCCTTTTGATTTGATCCTGAATCATCTCGCAAAGTAGCCGTGCACACATCGGCACACCTTTTTTGCTCACGCACAGTTATTCTTGTATTCAATTACCATTAAAAGGCTGAACTTTGACTCCATGTTAAAGGCAACATCTCTCAACATCTACTGTTAGAATTATACTTTTTTAGCATCCTTCTTCAAAATTGAGCGTAGTGCACACAATTCTCGCTACAATCCTACTTCTTCGCGACCGAAGTGAGCTAATGTAATTACCCTACTCAAAAAGACTTCCCACAAATAGTTAAACTCTGCCATGGCTTGCAGCCTAGTTGTTCGCAATTGAATTCAACAAAAACGTGATTGACTGCAACAGCGAGGCCCTTCCTTTGGTCGAGTCGGTTTGGAAAAATATGCGTCTCGAGCGTACGGATGAACAGTATTTTAAGTTTAATGCAAGCGAGGAGCAAAAGGTCGAAATCACTTTTCGTTTTGGAGGAAGTGAGTGCACACCGCTTGCAATTCTCCAATAAAAAAGGAACATTTGATTTTCCCCGGGTATCTTATATCGTAAATGCACTAATTCATTAACTAATGTTGGTTCGTATATGTCATTCTCATCTTTTGCACTTCCGTTCATTGTTCTGTCATTCAATCTTGAACCCCTTGTCTTTGCGACACAATTCTCGCTTTCAGCATGAACATAATTTCCATATCAAAACAAAATTTCAACTGGATGACTTAACATTTTATCAATACTGACTTCGGTCACACTGCATTGGCAATAGATCTGGCAACAATTTTCTTTACATCAGTTGTACCTCCGCCTTTCTGCTTTCCCCAAACTTGCAGGTGGTGATCGCGCTGAAGTGCGGCCATTTCTGCCTTCTCCTAACAACAAAGCTCAAGGCTAGAGGCTGTTCTTTTTCTTTATATAGGGTCATTGAGTGAATGCTCAGGTAATTTGGTAGGCTTAACCCGTAATTTTCTTCAAAATTTGGTTAAAACAATTATTTTACATGAAAAGACAGCATTTTTACTGCCTTTTGAATTAAAAGAGCTGAAGCTAGCTATTAGTTTTTGCTTGGAAAAACTTAAATTTTGTCGAATAATTATCAGCTCATTCTCAAATGTAGCACCTTATCTGACGATATCGTAATCATTTCATGCTCTCTGCATACTAAAAATACGACAAACAATGTAAGAATATATTGACATTGTAAAATACTTTTTCTCACATATTTGCTCAGCATCTGCGCCCAACATATGGAAACGGCGCCAAAGGTTTTACGAATAAATGGCTGTTATGTGAAATCGTCCACAAAATCGCTGGTTTACCCTTTGAAGCAAGCACTTGGCGACATTGAAGAAATTGGCCTGCTAGAAAGAAATAGCATTGCTATTAGCAAACATTTGGTGGCGCCTAATTGCTTTATGCTTAGGAAAGAGACACAATTCTGCTGTTAATATGGACCATTTGGAATTTCCATCACCCCTTGTGCAAAAAAACTACAAACTTTAACTTTAACAAAAAACTACAAGTTCATTCGGATGCAAATAATAATCCCAAGCATGGTAGTTGGCTTTGCGTGTTCCCCTAATTAATTTACGGAAAATATGTACGTCTTTCTGTTAAATAAATACTATAAATTTTTTGATGAACATAATGATATTTGAACAAGATCGCATTCAATGTTTGCAGCTGCATTTGCATGTATCCAGATCAAACTGGGAAGATACGGTTATTTTAGGAGAACAAGGTTTTTGTTTGATCACATTATGTCAACGTGTTGGCGTTATCTGCGTCACAGATCATTTCCAGTGGACAAACAGTATTCTACGCATCTGAGAAAACGAACGAAAAGTGAGGAAATTTTTAAAAACTTATCCTTTTAGGGATACATTGAGGGCAGAATCAAACTCCTCCGTTCGAGAAAAGGTACGGCACGGAGCTCTCAGATAACAATTTTTGACCCTGACTTACCTATCACCACTTATCACCACTCAGTTCCGGACCTGTTACCTCTTAACGAGGGGAATTAATGTCCCAAAATATAAGCCACTTCCCGCACCTACATGTCTCACCACGTGCGCAGCTTTTGTTGTGAAGTCGTGTTTGGCCCTTATAGCTAATCCTAGCCAATCTAGTGGAGGTTTCATATTTCATTGCATGGCTGACTGTCACATTTGTCTTATTAGCCATGGGAAGCTCTCTCATTTCATCTTGTGTCATGGTAGATGGCAGCCATTTGCGCAATTTTCTGCTTAAACACCGGCCTATACACTTACTATTAATAGTAGACTAGCTCTTGTCTATTAGACAAACTGTACCTCAGATGTGATTTTCATGCAGTCATCCGGCTTCGACCCCTACACATCGTTTGCGCATTGACGTCTCGCTCTTTTTCCTCTCTTATATTCAGTCGGTGCTGTTGTGGACTAAGGTGTACCATTTCCTGTCTGGCCGTAATGACAGGGCCTAGCACTGCGGCTAACCCTCTGAAACCGTTCAGGTAATCTCGGCTTCACCTATAATTTTCTTAGATATTGATCTGTAAATGCCGTTCTACCGTATGCGTAGGGCATCTTATGAAAATTGGAAATTAAAGAATTGCTCTCTTGTAAGAATCTCTTATGGCTAACGAAATCTCTTCTCGAAGGAAGTTTTAGTACGGTTTCGTCAAGCAAATTTCGAGCTGATCAACAAGTAATTTAGCTCGATTTTCCTTCATGTAATAAAAGGACTGATAAATATGCAAGTTGGACTTCTGCGATAACGATTGGGAATTTTAGCGAGTTCACAAATTACGTTCTCTCAAAGTTCAACCTTCTAGATCTGGTCAAGAATAAAGACTTCTACAACAGTACAATCAAATCAAGTTTTTGCAGTAGAAATACTCCCCATTCAACCACTCAAATTCAGCCACATGTGTGCTCGCTGGGATGTGGCTAATGCGTCCTATAAACCTGCTGCCAAATTTATTTCACCCTCCCACTATGCCAACATCTTGCGCACCCATCCATGGTTTTATGCGATAATCGAGCGTCAAGCACCCGACACCTTCCTGTAGTGGAACTGAAAGCTTAAATGAGCACTTTACAGTACGTAACATTTCTACCCGAAGCGATTTGCATTCATATGAGTTGTTTTAGAAATGGGTAAGGTCAAAATCTTGTAATTTTTTTGTCTTCTTTCCGCTGCAATGACTCTGTCGTGATCAACGCTCCTAATGCGTATAAAATCAGTCAAAAACTTCATTTCTTGCGTCTTTTGTTTCGGTGTCCTCTTTTGAGTTTGAGAAGTATGCTGAAATTCCTTGCAAAAAATACACCTTGGCGGATTATAGAGCAACCACAGATGTATTTTGCGTGCATATACACGGACATTACAATTGGTCTGGAATTTTAGAAGATGGAACTGATAGAGGATAGTGGGCATTTTACCTTTTTGTGCCTTATGCAGTGTACTGAATAGCTTCTGAGCCCAAATTTTCGATTCTTGCCTTTTATTCTTACAGGGCAGCCCAAAACATCATGGTAAACTTGAAATGCTAGAAAACATACATACGATGAATATTCAGTTGTTATCGTGCCAAACGCCTCGAAGTGGATTCCTTTTCATTTTTTTTCGTGTTTGTTAATTGTGGCGATCGACTCTGCAGATCATCTGCAGAGTCGATCGCCACAATTAACAAACACGAAAAGAAAATGAAAAGGAACCCACTTCGATCCAGATCATCTGCAAACTCTTTAACACCTCATTCATCTCTTATCCCTTCACTAAACCTTTTAACGCGAAATATTGCAAACATTACCACTGCAAAAGTTGATGAAGCCCGGAGAAGTGTGCATTTGGTATTTCTTATCAGGGAATCTAGCCATGCGGAACAAACCTTCAAAGCTCTAAAAGTTATTTTTTAAAAATCGCGTATTGTCTCTCAATATGAAGCAAACAGAATCCAAAAATCTTCAAAACAAATTTGCATAAGGAGCTTTTGACGCAAATAAATTCTGCCATGTCCGTTCGTGCTCTATTTCGTATATCAAAGCCTACCCTTTTGTGTCTCTCCGAGCTTCTGGTATTTCAACCCATTCTTGGTCGTGTTAGCAGCTCGTATTCGGAGCAAGGTAGTCACTCTCTAGAGTTTTGAGCAGAAATACAAGTATATAGAGAAATTTTTAGAGATATATAGAAATATATAGTGTTATTTTAACTGTGACTTACTTGGTTACACATCTTCAATTTCTATCAATTAAATTAACAGAAACCGTCTCCATATGGAGGCTGCTTTCCTCCCCCCCCCCCCCTCCTCCTCCACCGTCCTTATCCGTCCTGTTGCTGGCACCAGGCAGCGGGACAAAGTTTACCGTTTCCTGTCTGTCCCTAAGTGATAGGGCTTAGCATTGCGGCTAAACCTCTCCGGCAGTGTCTCATCTGTTCCACCTATTATTTCCTTAAACAATTGATTTGTGAATGCCGATTTCCTTAAATGCCATTGATTGTCATGATTTCTCATAAAAATTAGAAGTTTCCAGGCACTCTCGTAAGAACCTTTTATTATTGACGAAATCTCTGGCCGGCGGGATTAGTGTGGTTGTTACTTGTCAACCAGATTTCAAATTTTTAAAAGAGACAAACTTAAGTGTTTTTTTTTTCAGGCGACTTATGTGCAAGTTCAGCGTCTGCGATAGCGAATGAGAATTTTGAAGGAGCGAGCTCACAAATTTATTTTCTTTAGGGCTGATCTACCTCTAGATCTGATGAAAGATTTAATTTTCGCTACTGTACGGTTTCTGGCTTTCTACACAGTGCATCTCTGCCCTTATAATATCTAGTCATACCAGAAAGATTGTACGGCGATTTTCAAATGTACTGTCCTAGCCCTATCCAAATAAAGAAAATGTAAAAGTGTCTGTAGAACAATAAAATACTAAACAGAGGACATAAATTCAACAAGAATATTTTCGAGATCATCTTTTGCAGAGCTAGAAATGGTCGTAACCATTGGAAGTCTCGAATTCGGTCACATGTGTGCTCGGTTAGAATGTGGCTAACCTTAACCTACTTCCAGCCTTATTTCAAACTCTCACTATACCAACATTTTGCGCACCCAACCATGGTTTTATGCGATAATCGAGCGCGTCAAGCGCCCGACACCTTCCTGTAATGGAAGTAAAAGCTTACATGAGCACTTTACAGTACGTAACAACGACATCTACCCGTAGCGACTTGCATTCATAACAGCCATTTTGAAAAAATGAAAATCATGTGATTTTGTCTTCTTTCCGCTGCAGTGACTTGATTGTGTATAAAGTCACTCATGTATAAAATCAGTCCAAAACTTCATTTTTTGCGCTTTTTGTTTCTTCTTTTCAATTTGAGAAGTCACGCCAAAACTTCCTTGCAAAAAGTAACCTTGGCTGATTACAGAAGCAATCACAGATGTTTTTTGCGTACATAATACCATACTTGATTTGGATTTTCAGAAGATGAGACTGAAAGAGAATAGTGTGACTGTTTACCTTCTTGTGCCTTATGCCGCGTATTGAATAGGCTTCTGAGCCCAAATTTTTGAATTTTGCCTTTCATTTTATTTTTACAAAGCAATCCAAAACATCATAGTAATCTTGAAATGCTAGAAAACATACAAACGATTGATATTCAGCTGATATCATGCTGTACGCCTCGAAATGGATCCGCAAATCAAAAGTACCCCTGGCTTTTTTCAGCACTTCATTCATCTCTCACCCACTTATAGACCTTTTAACGTGAATTATCAATCATCACCATTGCAAAAGTTAATGAAGCCCAGAAGAGTGCCCATTTATTAATTAATTTTTTTTTTGCGAAAACGATTTAGCGACGCGTAGCAAACCTTGAATACTCTGAAAGCTTTTTTTTTCTAAGCGGCATTGCATTGTCTCGTAAAAAGCCTGCAGATAGAACCCAAAAGCTATATAAAGGCGAATTTAAATGGAATCGGCTCAAATGAACAACAGCCTACATCTTTCGTGCTCTTTGGTTAATTGTTGGCTTCATACAGGGTGTCCCAAAAAATGTTTCGAACGTTTGATCGTTAATATCTCTCTTCCCAAGAAGTCTTTTGCCTTGCTTCAGGTACCGTTTTGTAGAGCTGGCTTCAACTTAGATTTGCATTATAAAACGAATCACCCATCTCTCTTCATTACTGTAGGATTACGGTAGAAACTTGAAACATATGGTGTCAATATGGAAAAAGCTGCCTTTTCAAAAATTTTCAAAATAATGTGAAAACATGTGTAACAGGGTTTTTATGGACGCTGAGTTCAATGCTAAACTATTCACAAGATTACGAGGCTTTCTAAACGGTTTAATCGCACTTTTTAAGAACATTGAAAAAATGGGTGCTACTTCTTACCTGGCATAACTCTTCAATGAAGCATCATAACAAGTTGGGAACTTTACAGTTATAATTAGCAACTCTAATTAGCCTAGTGTAAAAGTTTTCAGGCTGTTTTGTTTCTTTTTTGAGGCAAAATATGGCCTTTCATGGCTCAAAACCCTCTTTGAAGTTTCTACCGTAATCCTACAGTAATGAAGAGAGATGGGTGATTCGTTTTATAATGCAAATCTAAGTTGAAGCCAGCTCTACAAAACGATGTCTGAAGCAAGGCAAAAGACTTCTTGGGAAGAGAGATATTAACGATCAAACGTTCGAAACATTTTTTGGGACACCCTGTATATGTCTTCCATTGCAAAAAAATGCAAAAAATTGCACAAAATCACATTGCAACGGTTTTTATGCCCTAGGAACGCAAACTCCAGAACAGCATCTTTTTTTCAAATCTCAGCTTTCCAATTCATCTTGCACCTTAGCGAGCAGCAACAACGGGTAATGCCACTAGCAAAAACGTAATGCCACTTTTTCTTTCATAATTTTGCAAATAGCCGTTCATAGTGTCTAGAAACATGCTGGGTTTTTGCAGCCATTCATTTTTTAGAAATCCACTTCAAAGGAACATATTTGCACCAGAATGTGTCGAAAGCTTGAGACAAAACGTAGATATGGCCTTTCGAAGCGTTACAACAATTTTGACGTTCGGAAAATTTGCTCGGAAACAAGATTGGATGAGTGTTTTTCTTTTTACACTTTTCAAATTCGCTTGTTTCACCTTGCATATGAACTGAAGTAGTCCTTGTGGTAGTAGTAGGAACCGCAAAGTGCAAAAGCATGTGGTGAAATTTGCACACATAGTGCAATGTTTGCAAACGAATTCGCATAATCCATCCCATTTGAAAAGTGATAGAAAATTTAATATCGCACATTGTTGTTTGTTTTGTCGCTATTTTTCTCACCATTCTGAAATTCTTTCTTAAGCGCTAAACACTGCCAAAAATCTGTGTCACAATAAATATAGGTTTTATTCTATGTATTCAAAATTACCATATCTTTTCTCTTAGGTGTTTTTGTGATCCGGTAACGTAGATCTAGCAAAATCACTTCTATTTTTTAACTCCATTTTTAGCTCCACTAACCATTTTCAACTTCACCCATTCACACCACAATTTTAACTTCATTAGTTCTATACGAAACTGCGAGCAAAACCAACATGATAATAATTTCTTGAAGGCTCTGAAACTCTCTATCTGCCCTATAGCTATTCATCAGCTTCGTGAAATAATCTCTGATCAATCTGTCTGTCAGGACATCCCTCATGAGATGCATTGCAGCAGACAGTGATGAATTTCTTCGAATTGTGGAAGATAACCATCTGACGATGCATTCAACCTAGTAATGTCTAACGCGAGATGATAGCTTGATGAATTTCACTTGGCCTACGAGTCGAATGGGGGGGGGGAGCCCTCTCATGCCTTGTCCGCACGCCTGCTCAAATTTTTGTACTTTACTCTCACTAGGAAATTTTCGTACTACAAGTAGTCTTTTTCAAACTTACCTGAAATTACATACTTGCATGGATCCTTAATGAGCAAAGCACTTTAAGTAATCGACTTCACTTATATCACTTAAGTAAGCTTACTTTGAATCATGAGAAGAGCTACATTTTCATTTGTTTTCTATCGCTACCTATTACAGTATTTCCATCTGCAATCATCTTCCTGAAAACTTTGGAAGTAAGACGTATATGCTGCCTGAAACAGTTTGTGATAATGCGCTGATAAGTTTTCTTTTTTTCTTGGGTTACCACGTCTCAAGCTTGGGATTTTCAGCAATTGCGTGCTGTCCTTATTCGTCAAAAGTTCCTCTTGATTTCTTTCTTCGTACACTTTCAATCTGCGTTATCCCCATAATTTCAGCTATGCTAAAAAGTATACCAAATACGAATCTGCCGCTAGCTCGCATCCAAATTGTCCTATTTTTTACTTGTATCTGCTGCGTTGCACTAGAAACAGGATATGCAATGGAATATGCGAGGTTTCTCACACTATCCCGAAAAAAAAACGCTATTCAAATTCTGCAGTCCCGAGCATACTGTAGTGTTGCACATCCATGCTTTCCTACGGGCAAAAAATACACTGAATTTATCAGAAAATGTACCTCAAAACTGCGAAATGTAACTTTACTTTCATAATTTCTATAAGCTATGAGAATTGATTCATTGTCTTATTCAGAAGATAAATTCGAAAGAGGTGCATTCTCAGAAGTGCTTCACATTTTATATTCTCGTCGGAATCTACGTAAATGTAGTGACCTCGGATGCTCTTGTATCCTCAAGAATAGATATGGTAATCCTATTTGCCCAAACTAACGCAGACCTTGGGAAGAATGTGATAATACACAGTAAGGTGGATATGCTCTCTAACGGTCATCTCTTTTTCTCACACTGGATAAAACCAATAAAGCGTAATTTTAATAGTTCTTTGTGGTCAAAATTTAATAGCACTGATTCAGACTACACAGTCAACTATTCTTAATTTTTCGGAGAACAACTGCTGCTTTAAGGCTACCTTTTCTCATTTTTAGCACCCACGATGTTATTTTTCAAGCTAAGAGCACCAAAATTCTGTTTGATTGACAGCCTTCAGTGTAGCGAGTGCAATTTTGTCACTCAAACGACAAACACTCTAGTATAAGTCACTCACACATTGCAGAAGTGATGAAAGTTAATGACACATTTTTTGACTGCAGAAGTCGTATGGCTAAGAAAATAAAAGACCGCGAAGCAATTCAAAGCATCAGCTCGTAAAATGCAGAGTCTCTACTGCAAGCTACAAGCTAACCCACCCAATAATAACCCTTCATTTTGGATGACCCCAAATCCCTGCACAACCTTATGCATAAGATCCGGACATACGAATTCCACGGACAACTGCCATAATTCTTCTCCTGATTTGAATGGGCGTTCGCACACAATTTGTTCGCTGCTACGCGAATTTATCGCCTGAAAGCTGCAAATCAGGCTCGCCAAATGAAAAAAGCGATTTCGATTTTAAGTTGATGGTACTGTGTACCACAAGCTTTCAAGAATGTAGCTGGTCTTCTAGCTCCTGCAAATTTGGGTGATTAGTGACTCACTGCTACTATAAAATCTCCTTTTTAATCCTCAATCGAGTACAACAGTTTTTTCCAAACTTTTCCAGTTTTTTAAAATTCTATTCCAATTTTATGTGGCTAAAGAGAGAATAATGACGCTTTGTCTTTTTCCACGCTGAAGATGTGGGACGGATTGCTAACTTCACTAGCCATTTCAATAACATCTTTGATGATTACTGAGCAGACTTCCCTTCTCTATAATATTTTAGGAAGTTTGAAATATATTGAAGCATGTAAATCTCGGAAAAATGGGAAATTTTCTAGACAGGAGTGTAAGCAAAGAGTATCTTGTACCATAATGGAAATAAAAATGCCAAATCTTTTATTACAGAGGCTTCCAATTGGGAAAAGTAGTGTACTGTTACATAATCTGCAAGCTACTAAGAGTTTAATATCTTCAAAGTTTCGTAAAGGACACAAGTCCTTTCTAAGCAAAGCTGGCGGTACATTGAATATAACTTAAATACGCAAGCGAGTGAAAATGTCTTATTCAATTTTCTTACTTCAATGGCTGACAACTAGGTTCAGCCTACGTTCGCCAAGTGCAAATTTTTCTCAGTTACACCTATAACTGTATAATACATACTTTTCTTTGTCACCCTTTTAATCAAAGGAAAATATATGCGGGTTGCATGAGAAATTTATTCAATACTTTGTTGGTCAAACTTGCTTCCTAATGTTATTTGATCAAACACTACGGTTCCGTACAAGAGTTTGTCATATTTGCCTGCCATTCTGGATTTCGCTCGATAGATTTAATGTTTTAGAGGACGTAAGCTAAGCAGTGGAGGACCTGAGGTTCAAAATTTTTTATGAGTCTCACCGCAATGATTGCTTATTAGAACCAGCTGTTCGAAAGGTCTTATGGGTCACATCTGTATCTGGGTACTTGTAATTGCTGAACAGCTTAACAATTTGCACAAGAATACTTCTATTTTTAGTTCTTGCAAAGCTCCTCTCACTGTTTGTAATCCCCTCCTTTACAATATTGATGCTAACATAATTGGCGTACTCAACAAATATGTATATCAAAAGGCAATGCTTAGAGGCTGTCTGATTGTCCATTCGCTCATTCCTCGCGTGACTCTAAGCGAACGCTCTTCAGCGTAATTTCACTAATGAACGGGTTCGTGTCAGATTTCGTGGGCTACAAGCGATTTGAGTAATTCCGTTAGAGCGGCATTCGTTACAAAGTTGCCTTCGTCGATTGCGCAATCGTAGTATCTGGCCCATCGTTGAAGCAATTTTTGCATAGAATATTGAGCTATTGTTATCCCTAAAATCATTGCAATTATCGTCCTGCGCTCCGATTATGTGTAATGATTCTATGCTTGGTTCATTTGATAATTGTCTAGTCCAAAAATTTCATCGGCAGTACAGTACAGTACACTTGCAGCGCTAAAGAAATTTGTATAAAATCAGTCGTGGGGCACGCCCTCAAAGTATATAAATGCGAAAGCCACTAGTTGCTTTTGAATGATCTACTCCCTTGTCTGACTTTGTATGCTTAGGGGCTAGTCTGCACTTGCACCTTTATTTTTTTCGGTACCACTTCACTTTCGCGATGAGGCACAAGAATCTCGAAAATGTACTTGAGAAGCAGGTATTTTTGGGAAGATCTATTACAAAAAGTCTTGTCATTATTGTTGTTTTTTGCATATGAAGGAAAAAACGACTCTGCAGCTGCTATCGTGAGTAGATACAATACCACCCGTAATTTGTGAAAAAAAATGGCGGCGGCACTTAACTTACGCGGCGCCGCCGAAGTTAGGTGACTTTTGCCGCGTCGCGCGACAAAAGTCGGCGGAAAAGCGGCAAAAGTCACCTAACTCCGCAACGCCTAACTTTTTATAAAAAAAGACCTTATCTTGATTCAAAATTTATGAATTCTATATATAAGAGTACCATTCAACTCAGCTCGGCGAGGCGCATCTTCCAATATACGGATGTGCCTAGTTGTGGGATATAAGTTTCTTTCCTGGAATTTTAGTGTAAATGGACCATTCAGTGTGCTTATTCCAGAGGCTACGTACACATTCCATTGAGCACAGCAGAAATAGGGCAGGTATAGTTTAAGAGCTCATTCTGCATGGATATATGTGAAAGTGGGCAGCTCATTCTGCATGGATATGTGTGAAAGTGGGCAGCTCATTCTGCATGGATATGTGTGAAAGTGGGCTTCTCTCGGCGAAGTATGACGGGTCCCAAAATGCAGGAAGACAAAGGGAAATGGTTGGAAATCGCATGAGAAGCACATATCGCGGAATGCCGCGCGTGCTGTGCAATGTACAATACCATTCACAGAACGGGAATTGCGCGAAATTCCAGAAATTTCGCGATTCCGGATTATCGTAAATTATGCAGCGCCATAACTTCCTTCGGAATTAATATATTCTAAATTCGAAAGCAGCACTGTGTTCATCTCGTCAAGGCGAATCTTTCTACATACGTCATGTCATCTATATCTTGTTTTCAGTTTTCTCAAATTGTTCTGAGGAGGTCCCTTTGCAAGTATGTAACGCAGCGCCTATCCAATTTGAAAGCTTCCAGTATGCACCATTCGATAGTGCTCTTCTTGTGCATTATAGTGCGCTAGTAAGCTGCCGCAGGCTTCTTTTCAAAAGAGAAAAAAGCGTTGGTAAATTCTGGAAAAATCACTCGTTTCCAGATTCTACTCGCCGTAACTTTCTTTGGAGTGGATATTTTCTAAATCCGAAAAATGCATTGTGCTCAGCTCATCAAGGCAAATCCTTCGGTATGCGGAATGTCCTTGATATCTCGATTTCAGTATTCTCAAAACTTTCTGCGGACGTTTCTTCGCAAAGGTGTGAAGCAGCGCGTATTGCCCCCAGTACATTCAGAAAGAAATTTTCGATAGTACTTCTTTTGTAGATTATGGAGCGCTGGAAAGTAGCCGCGTACTCCTTTTCAAAGGAGTTAGAAGGGCTGGTGAATTCTGGAAAAATCATGTCCTTCTAAATTTTTCTCAACGTAACTCTAAAATATGAAGCTCTCTTGCTAAGCAGATGTGATTTTCGTAACCAGCAGGTCGGATAACCCTTATGAGCATGTTTTCCAAGATGTTCAAGTAATTTCATTTTTTCTCGTTTTACGCTCTGAAGCTGGCCGATGGATTTTGGTCAAAATGTTCATGCTCTTAAATTGTAAGGAAACTTCGCTTATAGAGGTTTTCGAACACGCTCTTTACGAAAATCGTGGTCCTTGAGGATTACAGGGTCTTTTTGGTGAGATACGGTGAGGTGACTGTAACTGCATCACGAAAGTGCGTAAATTGGCCCGCACTTCTCGCGTATCTGTCAGCAACCTTGCCTGCTTGCTTTTCTCAGTCAAAGTTACTAGGAACTGCGCTACCGAATGGTGCATGAATCAGGCTCCAGTCTGTAAAAATCACCGAGTTACGAGCCTATGAAAACACGTCCTCATGGATTTTGCCCAAAATCTAAAGATGCAAATCTCGTCGAAGTTCCACCGTGAGCGCTTGTACAACACGCTGATCAAAATCTTTCGCGTCCTTAATGGATCTTATTGTGTTAGATTTAGTAGTTTGAGTTCTAGCCACTGAAATAGCTCTGATATTCAACTGAGTAGCTGAAGCATATGCAAGTACCATATTCAATACAGTGGGAGTTTTTGGGCGAAGCGAACACAATATCCGCAATGCGAGTGTCATACAAGCGCTCACGGAGGAATTTCGACGAGATATGCGATCTTTAGATTTTGGGCAAAATCCATGAGGACGTGTTTTCATAGGCTCGTAACTCGGTGATTTTTACAGACTGGAGCCTGATTCATGCACCATTCGGTAGCGCAGTTCCTAGTAACTTTGACTGAGAAAAGCAAGCAAGTACTCTGCGTTGATACCACTGCTTAAGTGCGGGCCAATTTACGCACTTTCGTGATGCAGTTACAGTCACCTCACCGTATCTCACCAAAAAGACCCTGTAATCCTCAAGGACCACGATTTTCGTAAAGAGCGTGTTCGAAAACCTCTATAAGCGAAGTTTCCTTACAATTTAAGAGCATGAACATTTTGACCAAAATCCATCGGCCAGCTTCAGAGCGTAAAACGAGAAAAAATGAAATTACTTGAACATCTTGGAAAACATGCTCATAAGGGTTATCCGACCTGCTGGTTACGAAAATCACATCTGCTTAGCAAGAGAGCTTCATATTTTAGAGTTACGTTGAGAAAAATTTAGAAGGACATGATTTTTCCAGAATTCACCAGCCCTTCTAACTCCTTTGAAAAGGAGTACGCGGCTACTTTCCAGCGCTCCATAATCTACAAAAGAAGTACTATCGAAAATTTCTTTCTGAATGTACTGGGGGCAATACGCGCTGCTTCACACCTTTGCGAAGAAACGTCCGCAGAAAGTTTTGAGAATACTGAAATCGAGATATCAAGGACATTCCGCATACCGAAAGATTTGCCTTGATGAGCTGAGCACAATGCATTTTTCGGATTTAGAAAATATCCACTCCAAAGAAAGTTACGGCGAGTAGAATCTGGAAACGAGTGATTTTTCCAGAATTTACCAACGCTTTTTTCTCTTTTGAAAAGAAGCCTGCGGCAGCTTACTAGCGCACTATAATGCACAAGAAGAGCACTATCGAATGGTGCATACTGGAAGCTTTCAAATTGGATAGGCGCTGCGTTACATACTTGCAAAGGGACCTCCTCAGAACAATTTGAGAAAACTGAAAACAAGATATAGATGACATGACGTATGTAGAAAGATTCGCCTTGACGAGATGAACACAGTGCTGCTTTCGAATTTAGAATATATTAATTCCGAAGGAAGTTATGGCGCTGCATAATTTACGATAATCCGGAATCGCGAAATTTCTGGAATTTCGCGCAATTCCCGTTCTGTGAGTGGTATTGTACATTGCACAGCACGCGCGGCATTCCGCGATATGTGCTTCTCATGCGATTTCCAACCATTTCCCTTTTTCTTCCTGCATTTTGGGACCCGTCATACTTCGCCAAGAGAAGCCCACTTTCACACATATCCATGCAGAATGAGCTGCCCAGTTTCACATATATCCATACAGAATGAGCTCTTAAACTATACCTGCCCTATTTCTGCTGTGCTCAATAGAATGTGTACGTAGCCTCTGGAATAAGCACACTGAATGGTCCATTTACACTAAAATTCCAGGAAAGAAACTTATATCCCACAACTAGGCACATCCGTATATTGGAAGATGCGCCTCGCCGAGCTGAGTTGAATGGTACTCTTATATATAGAATTCATAAATTTTGAATCAAGATAAGGTCTTTTTTTATAAAAAGTTAGGCGTTGCGCGACAAAGCTAGGTGACTTTTGCCGCTTTTCCGCCGACTTTTGTCGCGCGACGCGGCAAAAGTCACCTAACTTCGGCGGCGCCGCGTAAGTTAAGTGCCGCCGCCATTTTTTTTCGCAAATTACGGGTGGTATTGTACTAGCGATAATCTACTCGTCTTTCCACTAATTGCCCGCGTCGTTAGTTGAAAAAAGCACTTATTCCCTCTTTATGGCACTCTGATGAATAGGGAGTAGTCTGAAGTGATCTTTAATGAAACATTGAAAAGTCTTGGATAACGAGTGTGGATCGTGCTGAATTAGAATTAAGCCCGCATTGGGCTTTCTTCAAGGTTAGCAGCTCTCAATTTCAGTACCATATCTTTCAAAACAAGAGCCATTGAGATAATTCGAATTTTTGATGTTGGTACAACAAAGTTATCCTACTGAGAGCACGCGGATTAATTCTATGTAAAACGTTTTTGCTGCTCACGTCCACCTTTCCCTTTGCAATTTCAGTGGCGTACCTAGGGGGGGGGGAGGGGAGGGAGGGTTAGGGAGCGTATAAAAATGTACAATTGACCTCTTTATATTTGTGAATAATAGAAGTTTACAGAAATTTTATGAAAAAAATTAAAGTAGCCTATGAAGGAACTTTTTAGCAGCCATCTACTTTTTGTTCTAAAATTTCGGGGTCATAGACCCACAAAGATATTGAGAGGCATCCCAAAAAAATTTTTTTTGTTCCCTCCTTCCCCGGGCTTGGTATCGCCGTTGGGTAATTAGTCGATGCGTGCTTGTATTATTTAGAATCTAAACTCCTCAACGCCTGCTTGTATTTCTAATCAGTTCTAAACTTTTCGTCACTTCCATCCAGCAAAGATCTATACGCACTAAAGAAAAGATGTTCAGAATGATTGGAAAAGCATTTGCAGGCCGCAAGGGCAGGTGGTGAAATTCAAGCAGTGCAGTATTGGCGGTTGCATCCAATCCATCCCATAATGTGGGAATAGCCTTGATATAAGTACAATAGGACGTGTGTTCCCCATACATAGTGCAGTTTGCAGACAAATTCGCATAATCTCTCCCATTTTAGAAGAGACAGAAAATTTAATATCGCGGATTGCTGTTTGTTTTGTCGCTATTCTGCTTGCTTTTTCAAAATCTCTCTTAAGGGCTAAACACTCCCAAACACTATGTTACAATGAAGTATTACTAAAATCCTTTCGAAAACAGCCCTACCCGTTCACATCATAATTTTAATTTCATTAGTCCCATACGAGACTGCGGGCAAAATCAACATGATAATAATTTCTTGAAGGCTCTGAAATTCTCTATCAATCCTATAGCTTTTCATCAGCTTCGCCAAATAATCTCTGATCAATCTGTCTGTCAGGACATCCTTCATGGGATGCATTGCAGCAGACAGTGATGAATTTCTTCGAATTGTGGGAAATAATCATCTGGCGATATATTCAACCTAGCAATGTCTAACGCGAGACGATAGCTTGAAGAATTTCACTTGGCCTACGAGTCAAATGGGAAGGGGGGGGGGGAGGAGGGGGAGAGCGTAAGACACATATGTTGTCTCCATCAGTCTGTGATAATGCTGGTAAGTCTTCTTTTTCTTGGAAATCACCACGTCTGGTTTGCGATTTTCATTTGCTTGATGTTAATTCGTCAAATTCGTCCCTCTTGATTTCCTTTTTTGTACATTTTCAAATCTGTGTTATCCTCAAGCTTCAGTTATGCTGAAGATACTAAGTACAAATCTGCCGCTTACTCCTATTCAAATTGTCCTATTTTTTACTTGTATCTGCTGCGTTGCATTGAAACAGGATATGCAATGGAATACGCAAGGTTTCTCACACTATTCTAAAAATCCGCCATTCGAATTCCGCAGTCCCAAGCATACTATAGTGATGCACTTCTACGCTTTCCAACGGGCAGGAAATATAGTGGACTTTATTAGAAAAAACTCAAAGTTGTTGAATGTAAACTTACTTTATAATTTCTATCGGCTGTGAGATTTATTGTCTTTTTCAGAAGACATCGAAAGATGTGCAATCTCAAGAGTGCTTCACATTCCTTACATTCTCGTAATCCACGTAACTTAAGTGAAATCGGATGCTCTTGTATATCAGAATGGATATGGTAATCCTATTTGCGCAAATTGACGCAAACCTTGAGAAGATTTTGATGATACTTAGTAAGATGGGTATGCTCTCTAATAACCATTTTTTTCTCTCACATTGGTTATCAATTTGAAGCCTCTCAAATGTCCCTTGAAAAACATACACAAGGCGTAATCATAGTGGATTTTGTAGTCAAATTTAAATTCATTTAGCAATGATTAAAACTGCACAATCGAACTCTGCGACATACGAACTTACAGTATTCTTAGGTGCTTACTGAGCAACTGTCGTGGCGCACTAAAATTACATTTTTCAGTGTGCAACATCCTTGGTGTTACTTTTCAAGCGAAGAGTGCCAAAACTCTATTTGATTAACATCTTTCGTGTCGCAAGAGCAATTTTGTCACTCAAACGAAATATACACCAGTATAAGTCAGTCACACATCTCAACAGAAGTGATGAAAGTTTCTGACACATTTTTTTAACTTCAAAAGTCATATGGCAAGAAAATTAAAAATCGCGAAGCAATTTGAAGTATCACCGTAAAATGCATAGTCTCCACTGCGAGCGACAAACTAACCCACCCACAAATAACCCTTCATTTTGGATGACCCTAATTTTCTGCACAACCTTATGCTGCAAGACCCGGACATACGGACTCCACGGACAAATGCCATAATTCTTCCCCTGATTTGAATGGGCGTTCGCAACGATTATTCGTTCGCTGTTACGCAGATTTATCGCCTGAAAGCGGCAAATCAGGCTCGCCAATTAAAAAAAGCGATTCCAATCTTCAAATTGATGGTAATATGTACGAAATGCTTCCAAGAATGTAGCTGGTCTTCCAGCTCCATACAAATTTGGGTGATTAGTGGCTCATTGCTACTATAATAACTCTTTCAATCCTCAATCGCATACAACAATTTTTCCTTCACTTTTCTGTTGTTTCTATTCTATTCCACTTTTATGTGGCGAAAAGGAAATAATGAAGCTTCGTCTTTTTCCATGCTGAAGTTCAATTTTTAGGGAAATTGCGCGCATACAAGTAGCATTATTCTATGGCGTTTGTTCCTACGGTTTGTGGGACGGATTGCTAACCCCATTTGCCATTCCAATAACTTCTTTAGTGACTACTGAGCAGACGTCCCTTTTCTATAACATTTTGGGAGGCTCAAATAATTTGAAGCCTATAACTCTCCAAAAAACAGGAGAAGTTTTCTATAAAACAGGAAAATTCTACGATGAATCCCAAACTTCTTATGAAGTCTACATTATCTAAATACAGAATTAAGTTGCTTACGCATTTTTCTAACTCAAGGCACTCGCAAAGTGTAAACAAAGAGTATCTTGTACCATAATGGAAATAAAAACGCCAAATCTTTTATTACAGAGGCTTTCCTATTGAAAAAGTAGTAGTCTACTGTTACTTAATATCTTCAAAGTTTCCTAAAGGACACAAGGCCTTTTTAAGTAAAGCTTGCTGTATCATTGAATATAACGCACTCAACTACGCAAGCGAGTGTGTGAAAATGTCTTATTCAATTTTCTTACTCTAGCAGCTGAAAACGAAACTAGGTTCAGCCCGCCAAGTGCAAGTTCTTCTCAGTTGCACCTGTAACTGTATGATGCTAGCTTTTCTTTGGATCAGCTTTGAACTGAAGGAAAATCTTGCGGGCTTAGCATGAGAAAATCAACACTTCAAAAGCCAGACTTGCTCCCTTACGTTATTCGTTAAATACTAAAAGTCCGTACAAGTGTTTGTCATATTTGTCTGTCTTTCTGGATTTCGTTCGGTCATGGTGATGCTTTAGAGGTGGTAAAGTACGAAAAGGAGGCCCTGAGAGTCTAAATTTCTGTGGATCTCACAGCAATGATTGCTTATTAGAACCAGCTGCTCGAAACATATATCGGTCACATCTGTTATAAGATACTTGTAATCGCTGAACAGACGAATGCATTTTGCAAAGGACTGCTTCTGTTCTTATTTTGCAAGATCTCTCATCTATTTAACTCAAATTGCTTCTTCGATGCGGATATTAGGTCATCGAATTCGTCCAAAAAATCTAATTCACTTTTTTTGAATTCGTAGTTTTCTCTAGTTTCTATTCCGGTGATTAAATTAGTATCTATCACGAATAATTCTACAACGAATATCTACAAAAACGCGGTTTATATCACGATTCTGAAATGTCAAGGTTTCGAAAAGACAAACGGCACCAATTTCCCTTAATTAGAAAGAGTAGACACATGTAGACAATGCTTATTTCTAACGTGCCCCCTTTCTTGCGACTACAATTTTCCAGCGCATAACTTGCCAAACTCATTGAATTGCTTTTAGACTTGAATTATTGTTGTGCCGTAATAAGCACTGCGCACTAAGTGGAACCATGGGACTTTCTTCCTCCAGAATATCAAATCATGTGATTGAATTTTTATTGTACAAGTTGGGACCAGACTAATATAGATGCATCACTAGTCCTTGCTATCTGATTGTCCACTCAGTCATTCCTCGCGTGACTCTAAGCGTTCGCTCTTCAGCGTAATTCCACTAATGAACGGGTCCGTGTCAGATTTCGAGGGGTACAAGCGATTCGAGTAATTCCGTTAGAGCGGCATTCGTTATAAAATTGCCTTCCTCAATTGCGCTATCGTAATGTCTGGCCCATTGGCCCATTTTGGCGTAAAATATTGCGCTATCGTTGTCTTCAGAATCATTGCGATTATCGTAATGCGCTCCGAAACTGTATCATGATTTTATGCTTGGTCCATATAAAATCTAGTTCAATTTTACCAGCGTTACCATACTCTTGCGAAAAATATATGTAAAGTCGCGGTAGCGCACTATCAAGGTATATAAGCGCAACTCTTTGTATAATTTTCTCAAATTTTAACTGTAATTGCACGAAAATTAGCTTGAAGAGAGCCACTAGTTGTTCTTGAATGATCTACTCTCGTGTTTGACTTTGGATACTTATGGGATAGTCCGCACCTCCACCTCCAATTTTTTCGGTACCACTTCACTTTTGCAATTGAACTTAAGACTCTCAAGATTGTACTTGAGAAGCAGGTATTTTTGGGAGGCTTCAAAAAGTCTAGTCATTATTGCTTTTTTGTGCACAAAAGCAAAAAAAACGATTCTGCAACTGCTGTCGTGACGATACTTTCGACAATCTACTCGTCTTTCCACTAATTGCCCGCGTCGTTAGTTGAAAAAAAGACCCTTATTCTCCCCTTATGGCATTCTGATGAATGGCGGCTAGCTTGAAGTGTTCGTGATGAATTACTCTGTAGGTGTGAAGATAACGAGTGTGAATTATGTTGGGCGTAGAAATAAGCCGGCATTTGCTAGCTCAATGATGTCTCTAGCTTTTTCTCTATATTTTTGCACAGCCTGAGTTTTTATACTCTGCTACCGATACAGTGCCTCGAATAATCATCCACAATTCCTCGTCAAAAGCCGTAGCTATTTATATACCGGAAACTGTACTAAATTGAAGGTCAACCTTTTTTAATCGTCTAATGCGCCTATACGTATCCGTCCAGCAAGTAATGTACCTAAATCGTTTAGGTTTCGATAGATAATCTTTGAGGCAATAATGTGATGACGGAAGAAAATCCTGAAACTCGTACCATGCCTAAGCTGTGTAGAAGGTACTATATATGAAGTCAAAATGATTCGTTTTAATGGAGCTTCACATAAAAAGCTTTACAAAAAAGCCCTACAGTTGTTTTCTTTCTCTGCAGGTATTCAATGCCCAAAGACTCTTGGAAATCTGTTACATTGAGCAAAAAATCTACGTTCTTGAGTCCTGTTTTTTCCTCTACTCAGGCGGAGCGATTTCACTCTTGCTGTTGGTAAACCTACATAGACTCCAGTCCACTAAGTTTTTCCCATTTGGATGCGCACCCCGTTCTTTTTCCTTCCATTTGCCCATCCTCGTTCATTGTCCTTTTCCCTGCCTGTAACTTGTTCTATTTCTAATTTGTCCTGCGCAACATGATCACTTTATTGAAATCTAAGTCTTCATTACGTTCTTTTCAGGGAAAGGCAGACCAGGAGCAGACGTTTTAGCGATTTGCTCGCCCTTTCACCACTACATTCTTCCAGCCAACTGAGCTTTCTCAACGTTTACGACTTTCAATTTCGGTACTATTTCTCCAATAAGAGGTCATTGGAACTTCGAATTCATAATTTCGATACAAGAAAATCTGTCCTACTGAGAGCACGTGGTTGCGACAATAAAGCATAGGCCAAAGTTGCTCTAGATAAGCCAAATCCACTCGAGAGTAAGAAACGCGATGTTTCATACTGCGTTACAGTCTAAGCTTCCTTTGGTTGAGCAGAAAAAGCGGAGCAAATAAATAATGTAAGAGATTGTGGCTTCAACACAACCTAATGACTCAGTTTATAAATCTTTCGCTTCTTTCTTAATTTATGATCCATACACACTGAAGAGAAGATATACAAAAAAATTGAAAGCATTTGCAAACTGCATGGGCAGGTGGCGAAATTGGAGTAGTGCAATATTGGCAGTTGCATCCAATCCATCCCAAAGTGAGAAAATAGAAACCTTGATTATAAGCAGAATGCTATTTACTTATCTCTTATCCATACTTATCTCCTATCTCTTCTAGCCAGCCTTCCGGAAGATTTTTATTACAATTTGTTTGAATCTGCAGAGTCAAAAGAGTATAGTTCATTATGCTACAAGGAGCACATACACTTGCTCATTATGCGTTTCATTTTTGGCGCTTATGCTAGCTTTTATGAGCGTTCTTCTACTCATCAGGCCTTCGAACATAAACCACTATAATTATCTTTTCAATTCAGCTTCGAAGTCCAGGCACTTTTGACAGCGATAATTAGAGTTAATGAGTCTCTCCTTGAGTTAATTCTGCTTTACTTTTCAGGGTCGCGCAGGCTGTTTACAATGAATATATTGTAGTATCTTGAATATCTTGGACTACTTTCCTTTTTTAGTCCAAGTGTTACTTTCAAGCGAAGTACGCCAAAATTCACTTGATTAACACCTTTCAGCGTCGTGTGTGTCAGTTTGTCACCCATACGAGATACACACGGGAATATGTTACACAACTAGGTGATATTACAAGTTTAGACGATTTAGTTGACTTTGAACCATCGCACGGTATGCATCTTCAAGGACGCTCTCAGTTTCCAGCCAAAAGATCCTCAGCGACGACTGAAGACGTAATTTCTACGTTAAGTTTGTGTCCTGCGCATAAGATGTTGTTTATGCCTAGTCCCCAAACTTTCAAGGATTCTTCTCTGCACTGAATCTCGAGCGGTTTATGCTCACAGACTAGATATTGATGAGGAGGCACCTGCTTTGTTTCAACTGAATTCTTTGGCATGATGTTACGGCAACTTATGACAGCGAATTGGGAAGTGGGAGAATTTTTAAGGCTTCTAACTATTCGATGAGAGAGGTAAGTATCCAATAAAATTTTTTACGTTTTTTTCGAATGGAAACTGCCGAGACGCCTTTTTAAGTTCTGTAAAAGAAATTTTTGCAGCCAAATTGGTTTTTTGAGCACCTTTAAGTTTACAGCAAAAAGTATCAATCACCAGTCATCAGATTTTACAGAAGAATGTGGTGCAATATCAGCATCTTTTATAATACATTAAACATTTAGAGATTCATACACTCAAAACCTGAAGGAGATCGTGCTTTGCTTCATTACTAAAATAAAAAACGGCTTCGAGCTCAAACATTGGTTGTGGGTGATCTCTCAAAGAAGCCAGAGTCATCCCTAGCAAACCCATATCCAAAATTCCACGAAGTGTGTGGCGTGGCAGACCCAAATCACTTTGGGGTATCCTCTTTGCCTATTTACAAGCAACTTCATCTTGTCATTAGTCTTGTTGTCAAATGGTCCCGCTGTGACTTCCTGAAATCCTATGCTGAAAGAGGGCAAGCGATAGGTGCATGAACATGAACAAGGCAGGAATAGTGCCCCGTTTGATTCAAATTTACTTCCGCAGCCAGCACTGCGCAGATTTATTGCGTAGTATCGAATCGGGTTTGAAATCGAAAAAATGACAACGCTGTTTTGATTTTTCGCAGCGTAGTGTCTGGTAATCAGTCAGCAATAGGATTCCGTCTTTGGCTTCTTTTGGTACTCAAATTTGGCCTGGCACAACCAATTTATAAATACAATCCGTCTTCAGTCTACATACTACATATGTACACATTGTCTTTTTCCAAGAATGCGAAAATATTCACTCATTCTAAATAATCTGAATGATTGTGCACCGGTAAAAGCGCTGTTATGAAGAATAATATACTGATATCAATGTAATAGTAAATTTCTAGTTCCTGGTCAAGGTTTATCAAACATGCCTCATGTAGATGCTGGATCCCTTTGTATTCTCCTTTCGCATCTGCCATTTCCTCATCCATGAGTACTCACAACTACTACTCTCGCGCAAGCAGTGCTTTTCCCTTTGTTTTGGCAACGCACAGACCCATTGAAATAAGTGGATAGCCAGAAAACAAAGGAAATCCTACTGGAGCCCAAAATCACGCAATATTGTTCCCTCCCAAAGAGTTATAAAGCCTTGCCTCCCAATCTTAGCATAGTATTATTTAGTAAAATATTCTTTCAACTTGTCCATGCTAAGAATTTGTCACATGCGGGAGCAATACAAAGAATCTCAAATGACGGTTTAGAGGCTGGTATCATTCGAATTGCGAGAAAACAAAGACAATGGTTAGCTTTTTATCTACCTTGCAGCAAAACCACGCTGTCAACTTTCTGAGTTGAAAATCTTGGAAAGCTTATGTAGCAAGTCATGAATACATTATAAGGTTTAGTACATATTTCCTACGATTAGTCAGGTAACACTGACAAAAATGTATCCAGTTCGATTTTCTTATCTTACTGACTGAAAACCATCTTAACAATCAGGCGATTGCAGTCGCTAATCAAAACAACATTCGCTCATTCTATTACCTTCGATAGCGAATACTTACTCAAAGAGGATTGTTTTCCCATGCTATCTGTAAGAAGTAGATGTGACAAAGTTCAGCCGCACCGCCTTTTTTACTGTTATTTTCTGGACGCTGTTTTCAACGACTATAGTACTATGAGTAAGCCCTCAGATAGCAATCTCATTGATGTCCAGTGACTACTTATTAGAAACAGCTGCTCGAAATTTCTAATAGTCGCGTCTGGTTCTACTTGTAATCCCTTCACACTCACAAATTTTGCTAAAAGACTCTAGTGTTCCGTGTTCCTACCTTCCTTTCGCTTGTTGTATCTATTTTTGGTAGCCCTTCCTCAAGTTCTTAAAGACCCAAGAATCTTGGAAATGGACCAAAAGTATACTACTAAGGTTCGTTACATGTCATTGTGGATAGTGTACAAAGCAGAAACAACCTTGCCAATGTATTGTGAGCGCGATACATTGAGTGCGATAATCTTTTCACTTTCATAATTGCTAACTTCTCTCATTTCGAAACGTAGGCAATCGCGCAATTCTACATCAGTAATGGGAGCAGCGATGCTTAGAAGTAGTTAGCGTGAAGTATAAAGGGTGAAGTTAAGGGCTCTGTTGCAGTTCAACGCTAGGTTTTTGATCACTCTTGTGAAGACCATAGTTTGATTTTATATTTTAAGGATGAACTGCCTAGTGGTCAATCTTTTTGTAAAGCTGTGCAATGCTTCTTTAGAATCAGTCAGAGGAAGGCTTTATTCTTCAGTGTGTGCACTTTCACATATGATTTGACACTGCTTTTGCATGAGTCTTTGTATAGAAAGTGCTTGATAAGCTCTTGAAAACTTTTTTCACTAGCTCAAACGTCTTTGTTCTTGAGAACTTTTTTTTTCTCGCAATGGCACGAGACGCGTACGCTCTCATCTCGCAATTACGCTCGTGTGTTTGCTTTTTCCTAGACCTCAATCCGTTAAATGTCGCTTCAGTCCGAATCTCATCCTGACTCTTCATTGCCCATTTACTTGTTCCCATTCGCTATCCTTCGGTTGCCGCGTCACTCGTTTGCTGTCTCGTTTTTGCAAATTTTGGATGCTAACCCTCCAGTGGCGGACGAGGGGGGGATCCCTCCCCCCCCCCGAGAATGGGTCTCGAAATCTTTGAAACTACATGGGTTATAAATATGTGCAAATGACGTTTATTCTTGTAAATAATTAGAATAATTTTCAAAATTTTTTAAAAATTCAAATTAGCCTTATAAAAATTTTTTTCGGGGGCGTGGCTGACCGCCCCCTTTTTCCAGATTCAGGGGATGGGGACCCGC
The DNA here is from genome assembly GCA_958299035.1 of Cylicocyclus nassatus. NCBI lineage: Eukaryota > Metazoa > Nematoda > Chromadorea > Rhabditida > Strongylidae > Cylicocyclus > Cylicocyclus nassatus. Next base: position 25,886,232 of record CATQJL010000223.1, read on the forward strand.
AAATTCTTTAGAAGCACCCCTAAAATTTCTTCGGAGTGCGTGGCTGACGCCACGCACCTTCATTTGAAAGAAATTTTTGTCGCGCGGTAACGTCGTCACGTCGTCTCGTCGATTCTTTCGTTCAAACTGACAAATTTTTACGTTTTTATCAACTAATTCTTCCAAAGTAGAATTAACTTTTTTTGTTTCAAAACTTTTTAACTCTAGCTTCTATCACAACATGAGACCATGTTTGTCCCTTGTATGAGCACACATCAAACACAAATTATGAGCTATACCGGCTTATAGACATTAGTCTCGGCTTGAATGACAATAATGAGTGTTTTTTCAAAGTTACCAATTGTGCATTTTGAAACATTCGTTTCGTGAAAGGAAGTGCTCGCAGAACATACTACGTTCGCATATAGGTCTATAGATACATAATACTGAGCCTAAGCTTTTCTGCTTTGAATTAGGGTATTGATGGGTTTTATGACTTGAACTGTATATGAGAGAAATGTTTTATCGCATGCACTACAGCTTCCTAAGAAAATATCACTTATACTCTAACAGCAACTACGAAATTGAAGCCAAAATATCGCGTGTATTAGAATTCATATTACGGCTGCATATCTCACAGAATTTTAGAGTAAGGAACTCGACAGACATTTATCTCAGGGAATTAGTCTACATTTGCTCTATAGAAGGACAGAAGCATAGAACTGAATAATTGCACTTCAATGTTGCTGCTTTCCTAGAGTTCGCATTGTTATTTGAGCAAGATAATTCGAGCTCTTTCAGTTTTTTTTTCACTTCAGCTTCTGCACAGCTGCTCCCTTCGCTCATTTATCTAATTCTAAACCATTGTTCTGAATGATCAATAGCTGCAAGCTGCTTAGAAAAATATCTTTTCGTGCAATGTATTTCAAAAGAACATATCAATCTTTTTTCTTCTTTTTTGGCCCATGCACCACAGCAAATCGCTCTTTAGTAGGATCAGTCACTTCTGCAAGGCTCCTCGTAAAATTCACTGGAGCAACCTTTGCCTCAAATTTTTACTAATGCTTTGGGTTTTCAACCGTTTTCCCAGAAAAAGAGGTAGTAATTTTCGGAATTCTTTTTTTGAGAGCCCAAGCTGTTCAAAAGGAAATCTTTGGTACGTATGAATTACTACAAACCACACAATTTTTCGATAGTTTTCATTTGTAAGCAAGGAAAAAGATTGGCATAATGCAATTTTTTTGAAGGTGATTGCTATGGCGTTAATCTCTGGATCATCGCTTCGTGCATTAATCTGTCTGTCAGAACTTTAGGAGGGATGATGTGTTGCAGCAAACTGAGATGACTTTCATGGAATTGTGGAAGATAACAATCTGGCATGCTTCCAAACTTGCAAACACTGACGTAGAGCGACAGCGTATTAGACGCTACCTCATACTTTTGTATCTAGCATGTCTTAAACTGTTTGTTTTGAAGCTGTAAGCGTGTACTTTTGCAATTTCGAATTTGCGAGATCAGTCAAAAGCCTCAATTTTTTTTAAACATTTTCGCTGAGGTTTTAACATCCGTGATGACCCCGGAATGTTCAGTGTCTCTAATCATGCATCGCCGGTGATCCTATTTGCCTAAGTCGACAGAGACCTTGAGAAGGATGTTTCAATAATGTACAGCATCGTGAGCGTGCCCTACTAATCATTCATTCAATATCCCAAATCTTATTCAGCTGCTTTTGAATTTTCCTTGGTAGCCTACGAGAGCCTATCTCTTATCTTTCCATAGTTAGAGTTACAAACAAAAGATGGATCGTGCGACTGAACATTGCACGCACACAAACCTGTATCACTCTCAGTTATTCACAGAATTGTCACATCGCTATAAGATTAGGCTTCCTCACCATTTCCCGAGTTACTTTTCGAGCGAAGTGCTCTGAAGTTTCATCTGATTGACACCCTTCAGTGTCGCATGTGTAGTGGTGTCAATCAAACGAGATACACACAAGGATAAGTCAGTCACACACAAAGTGATGTGATGAAAGTTTCTGACTCATTTTTCAACTCAGAAAGTCTTCTGTGAATCCTTAGTGCTGACAGTAGCCATGTTGACAATGCTCTGCCAGCGCTTCGGAGGGGAAACGTATCTTCTGAAACAACTTATGACACTCACTTGACAACTCCCCTTTTCGCACCTCGCCTAGACGCGTTTTTATGGAGCGGAAAAGCGACAAATATCTGGCGAAAGTTCTAAAACGTCTTATCGTAATCAGGAATCACAATTCATGGATATCAGAAGGAGTGAAGGTATTTCTGTTTATTCACCATGATCTGAGGAGCTCTAGAAATTAGAGGGAGTGAAGTTTCAATCTGATGCCAAGCGCCTTCGACTATTCTTCAAAGGGGTGGCAAAGCAATCTGAAGCATCCTCTTAGCATGAGATATTGTTACAAGTTATTCCACGCTCTTACATTTAATCTTAGATGTGAACTCAACTAACTTCTATCGTTAATAAAGCTTGGCTTGTATGTCTATATAGCCAAAGCGCTGTATAAAGAGTCCTACTTTTCAATTTGGCACTGTTCACAGAATACTTAATAATATCCGCACTAGTTTTCGCTCCAAACTCCGTTATTCTTATCTTTTCAGTGGCTGGTCATTCAATAAGTGGATGCCGAAAAAACAAAGGCAAGGCTCCACTAAAGTAAAGTAGAGGCCAAAGTAGATCGAAGGTTGTTAAGTTTCACTGTACAAAGAGCCGTTATGTGAAGATGCAGATAGCTAATAAAGTACTACCTCTAGACATTTGATTTTATTCTAATCTAAAAAAATGTTCTAGATTAGAATAAAATATTTTCTTGCAGCGAAGCCAATGCAACAGCGAGAGTTAATCGAAAACTGTAAAAAGAGGAATGCTAATGGCACTTGATGCAGTCTAATGATGTCTTTAGTTTCTTGTTCACTCCTACAAAAACGTTCGTTACTTTGTGTACACTTCTCGATACGGTATCAGTAACCCCAGTCATCCTCTTCGCTCTGATTGGTCATCATTGCTTTTGCGGATACGCCCCTCAGTGTTTTTCTAGAAGACAAGTTGCACTCCTATTATTTTTACTCATTTATTCAACACACTCTAAGGTGTGTTACAAAAGCAGAAGATATAAATTAAAGACAGAACGATGTCGACTTGCAAGGGACGAAGTCAAAAGACAATAAAATTTTATCGGGATTAGTTCAAGTCCAGGCTGGATTTCCTTATAAGAACATCAGAAAGCATTAACAATCTGCCGTAATAGATACTGTCAATGGAAATATAAATTTGGTGGAGCTTGAATGAGATGGTGGTAGGAGAAGGGTAATTATGGAACGGTGAGTAGAAGAGCGGCTAGATTGGATGATAAAAAGATATCAGATTTCTTCCAAAAGTTGAGGATTTGAGAAAATAATTTGCAAATGAACTGTAAACCAATGCGTATAACTGATCTCACATTATTCTCTCAAACATGAATTTTCTATATACCAAAACTCTCAAGGTGTACCGGGAAAGAAAAAGAAGAAGGAACCTTCTATCATCCTTATTGGACCAGAAAAATCTCTCAAATAGTTTGCAATGTATAAATCTTTCAGTGGAGTGGACGTTTCAGTCAAAATGTTAGTTTGTTAGCATTTCTTGATAATAGGAACAAGAATGTTTATGTAGATGTTCTTGTGTTTATCGCGCGACCTCCTACGAGGAAATTAGGAATGGCATTGTTGAGTTCAAGAATGGAACACCTTTAACACCTGAAGAGCCCTTTTGTTTGATCTTTATTTACAAGGTGCTTGGTACGTGGCCATTTAGTCAAGTGATTACACTTAACAAACAATCGTACTCCCCTGAGTACCTTTTTTTCTTCGCTCGTCCGCAGCATCATTCCCGGCGATTCAGTCGTGCTTTGGAGCCTTTACTAGTAAAAGAAACCACGAAGTCCAGCAGTCACAAAACGACAAATTTTTGTGTTTCGTTATACACTTGGTTTTTTGTCTTGTCGCCCGTTGGGTCAAGTGGGTGGTCATTCAAATTGTCTTGCATATTCCATGTAGGCGTTGATTACTCAAGTGTCCTTCAAGCGTTTGCACCTGCCTCTGAAGCAAGTCGCATGAATATCGCTGTTCCCTCTGCAGATTGTTCCGTTCGAACGGTAAAAAATTATCAGAGCTTATCAATTATTTCGTGTTCTGTACAATCTGCGGCTGACAGTTCCTCGCGCATTCGTTCACTAAACGATGCTATAATTGGAGCTCGACCTCATAATTTCCATTTGCTCATTCTATAAATACCGACGTCCTTGGTAAATGAAGATAACCGCCAACATTTTCAGTTTGCTCGCCGCCAGTTCGAACTATATTGTCCATATTCGCTACATCTGAAAATATTCAGTTCACAGCTTTGCAAAAGAAGTATTGGAGATTATAAGGAGGAAGCACACCCGTTGTTCTTATCATTATTTTTGGTTGGATATCATGTAAATCCACGAAAATATTTGCAATTTTGTGCGCTGAATGGATTTTCTCGGCCTGGCCCTAGTTTCTGTTCCTATGTTCATCATTTTTCTGCACAATCCGATAGCCGCTGCTGGTCTCGTTAAACGCGAACTTTTATTCCGACAGGGTCATACATCGAACTGCTAGTGCAGAGCAGCCTAGCAGGTGTTGATAGGAATCTACTTCAATCTATTTTCCACATAAGATAATGGAATTTTTCGTCTTAAAGTGGTGAAGTGGTCTTTCACTTTTCCTGCTTTTTATCCTCGTATAAATTTCTGCACAGCTGCGCTACTTGCTTCGCTCATTCAACCCTCAGCCGTTGTTCTGCATAATTAATAGCTAGCTGCAAAGCTCTAAAAGAAACACTGAGTGTAATGTACTTAAAAAAGGACATGTTTGCCTCCCTCTTCTCCTTCGCATGATTCTTTCCTTTTCTACACCGTATATTATTAATATCACGGCGTTTTAAGCTTCGCAAAGAGTCATTCTTCTCTGCTATGCTTTTCCTGGGAGTCTTTGGAGCAATCATTGCTCAGTAGCCTAAACTATTTGTAGAATTGCTTTCCAAATTTCATCTTCTTATAGATGTGCCCACTGAAGGTGCTGCTACGAAATTTTGAAGGCACTCATACTACATTAGTCTTTAAATTTTCAATTTCTGTCTCAATATAATATGGCAGCTTACAGAATTCGATTTTGGGGTAGAATTAGACAGCCAATGTGAACGATAACTTGTGCAAGGCTGTGTTGTGTTGGTCAAATATTTTTAGAGTTTTGTGTCTACGCTGTTATGACATTTACCAAAAAAACATAGAAGCTTTAGGCCATAATTCTTACCTGAACCATTTTTGAGCCAGCAAAGGGGAGGTTTTTCAGTTCGATTAAAGCGTTGACTTAAAGAGTAGATTTTCTTTGTTCAAGCACCTTGCCAATACCACTAGCTTCTGCGAGCAGTTACCGATACTTTTGTGTTTTTTTGAAGAAATTAAAGGAATGAGCACATCGTCGGTTGACCAAGAGAAGCTTTAACTCAGTGACACTTCCGCGATACTTGCTAGAACTCCACATGTCTCCATCGCGATTCAGCTCGTGCGATAATCCCTGCTCATTCTGTCTATCAAGACATTTCTCAAAAGGGACGTATTGCAGTGATGGATCTCATAGAATTGCACAAGATAACAATCTGCATGTGCGCTTCAGTCTTTAATGACTGACTTGAATATGGCGCAATGAATTTTATTCTTTTATGAGCTGGTGGGCTGTTGAGAAAGCAGTCTCTTAATTTTGTACCTAGCTTCTCGTATGCTGAGTATAAGCCTATCTTCTTTGATAGAAAACTTTCGAACAAAACACGAGCTCTAATCAGATTCCTTTCATATCTGCTGGGGATTTACACATCCGCAATGGCCTTGCTCATGTATTCCTAATTATGATCGCAGGTAATCCTATTTGCCTAGGTCGACAAAGTCCTTGAGAAAGATTCTAGTGGTATACAGCATAGCGAGAATGCACTGCTAATCATACAGCTCATATCTTTGCTGCTTCTCCAGCTTGTTTGATTGACCATGTGGAACTATGCTCTTGTAAGACCTGTGAATGAAGTAATCAAATAATCGAGAGAAATTGCGGATGATTGCACTGACACCGCATACACACAAGTTTGAAGCCCTCAAATGATCAAACAACTGTGATTTACACATCCAAAAAATAGCTTCACTTCGCAGTGAAGCTATTTGTCTTCAACAGCTTTCGTGTTATTTTTCAAGCGAAGAGCGCCAAAATGCGGTTTGACTGACATCTTTTAGTGTCGCATGTTAGTGGTGTCACTCAAACGAGATACACACAAGGATAAGTCAGTCACCATCCTAACTGATGTGATGAAAACCGCTGTCACATTGCTCGACTTCAATAATCTTGCGCCGTAGATCCTGCAACTTTGGTAAAAATGTACATGTGGTTTGATACTACAAGGTCTGCTCTGGCACAAGGCATCCTGTTAGCTCCAAAAATCTCGAAATTTCGACCGACCTAACGCATTGAAAAGGCTGTCTCCCGTGGTTCATCTATAGCTGTGTGACTGATATGAGATAATCGACTCTATCATCTCCTTTTTTATTGCAAAACATCCATAGTTTTCCTTCCTGCACCTTTCCTACACTTACAATGAAACGCACAAACAAATATCTAAAATTACAGAAAAAAAACGCTCGAGCACGAGAATATTTAATAAATCAGCGACGGCATCAAGAAAATCTCTGATGGTTTAGTATTTGAAGTCAGTAATCACTAATCTCAGAAACTCTTGCAAGCTCTTCAAAGCAAATTTAAATGACAGTCAGAGTCTACCGATGACCTCAGCTCCCTTAGAATCCTTTGAAAAATTTTGGCGTGACAAACCCGCAGCAATCTGGAACTTCCGCTTAGCATGAGATACAGCCCATTACAACCTGCACCACCCATCTTGTTATTTCTCTTATGTTAGTTTATCTCTCTAGACTCCAACTAGCACATGTTGGAACAAAGCATTCTATTTTGAAAATAAGAAAAATGCAATATTCCTATCCTAATTTGAACGTTTGTTGCAACCATTATCATGCAGATACATTTTCCCAATCGTCAGATTTATCAAAAAAACAATACCATCTGTTTGACCTTAGGCAAGCAGATGTACGGTACAATGTCGTAAATACTAGAATATTGAATTTTCCTTTTGCTCAGCTCACTTTTTTGGCCGTTTTCCTTTGAGAATGTAGAAAACCAGGTCAAAGTACTAAGAAGAAAGCATACGGTTCGAATGCTCCTTCCCTTGCACTATACATATTGAGCATTACTTTCGCGCCAGTTCCGCTTTTCCTTTTGTTTTCAGCGTTGGCATTGAAATAAGTGGATGGCAAAGAAACAAAGGCTAGATTACACTACTCAAAATTAGCTCGAAAACTACTGTTAGGTTCTCAAATAAACAAAGAGCTGTTGTTTGGAGGTGCAGACATTACACTTCACTTTTTGTCTGAAATGGATGTGTTTTTGTAGCGTCTAGAGGCGTAGGCGATGTAAGACAATATTCTCTGTTATATTACTTGAGTCACACCATCTTTATCGGCTGGGCCGTGCCCCTTTATTAGCGCCACTAATCTCAGAAACTCTGGCAAGGTCTAGGTTACCGCGCGTCAACCGTCGCCCCTCATTTGCGCGAAAATGATGATCTAGTAAGCATCATAACACCTCGCGCTCATCCATTCATGCATAATTGCTCTCTGGATTGTGTCATAATCTGTAAATGCTTCCAAGAATCACCTATTGGTCTCGAGAAGACCTATCTATTAATGTACTGGCATTGGTCCTCTAGAGCGGCTGTTTCTTTTGGATCGTTGACTAAAATTGAGATGGATCTGAGAAAATTTGAGATGCACTATAAGGTTGCCCTTGGTATTGTTGCACACTCAGTCAAGAAATGCGAGTTCAGCAAATTCTATCTTATGTATGAAACTTTCAAAATTTACTTGTCTTTCTGTAATTTGCCGAATCGTCCTCACTTCTTTTTTCACGTTTTCTCCACTGTGAATGCGGATAGTTGAGTTACAGGCTTCTGTCTCTCTAAACACAATAAAGAGAAGCCCTTATGGTTAATGTTTATAGTAGGGGAAAACTAGTGGCTCTTACCGCTGTCTCATAATGTTTTTTTTATTCTTTTCGCTCTTTTAAAGATAATATGTTCATATGTCTGCTGGTCGACACAGTATACTGGTAAGAAAATCACAGCTATACTGGTTGACTTTGCGCTCTGATCGGTCATCATTGCTTTTTTTTTGCGATATCGTGCCTTCCTGCTTTTCAGAAAAAAGTATACTTTTGACTAACCTCCTGGGAAAAAAGACTGCAGTGTTGATGAAGCTTTGTCGTTTCTGCACACACTGTAAAAAGTAAACTTCGCGAATAGTCGGTCTCATGTTATGCAAATTGATTTAAAACATGAATAAATTGAGTGGTTGATAATAGTTTACCACGCACAGCCTATTAGCATTGAAGCCAATAGTTTGAGATATCTGACATGAGTACGACGACAAGTAAAATATAGTGAAATATCAAAATTGGAAACTTCTTCGTCATATTCTTAAGATTCGAAGTGAAAATTGTTTATTTGAAGGTTTGCGTTTTTTTTGGGGAGAATTTACTATGAGAACATTACGAAGCGTGCTACTACACTGAGTGATGTAACACTCTAACATGTGAAGATTTCTTTTTTCATCAAATACCAATTTTCATATCTCTAGATCATCCTGCAATTACATACACTGATTTACAATCGTACATTCTAAAGCACCTTTTTTAGACTTGCATACGCTGACCGCTTCGTTTCCAACGAGTTTACTCGCGCATTCGTGCCTACACGCAGACTCCAAATCTCTGAAAATTCTTCGAATGAATTTCTTCTCAAGTTCTTGCTCGTTGTGCTATTGATCTTTTCTCGCTCGTTTCTTTTGTTACCTCAAATTCATTCTTCCATTGTCTTGTTTCATAAAAGTGCAAAGTGTTTCACTCTGATGGATACTGAGGTCCTCAAATTTTTTTTAGAGCTTGGCATAAGCAGGTAACTTCGCAATACTCTGTTTTCGTGCTCATCTGTTTCCAAATCTTTTCAGTGTAAAGAAAAGGAAAATTGATTAAGATTCTTGGCACAGGATACTTTCTTCAAGCATAGAATCTAGAGTTTGGTAGCCGTCGCTTATATCCGGACTGTTACTTGACTCTGGAATCAATTTCCAAAACTTTTACATCACCAATCATTTGAATGGAAAATTCCGTTTGAATGTATGATGTTGGAAAATGATTCATATGGGAAATGCTTATGGTACATTTAATGTTAGAATATTTTCTTTGTTCTTTTGACATAGTCCACTACAGGAATGACCGACTTTGAATAAAACTTGTCAAATTTTTTGAGCTGAATGAATTATTGAATTACGCTACTCATATATGCGGGATCACTGTATCACATAGACTCCCCAGTGCATCGCATACTGTGGTAAAGAATCTAGTAGTATGTTACAAGTTTGCGAGTATGTTTAACAAAAATTTTGAAATAAGCCAAAACTCTCCTAAACTGCAGTCCACTTGAAGTGATTTGTCCCACATTTTCAATAAGGGTGCAATAATATATTCAGTAATGGAAACTATGTTAAGTCTTGACACACAGTTTGCTCGTTCTGGTCACCCAATGGGTCGAGTAAATTCTCGTTTGAATGTCTTGCTTATTCTCTATAGACGTTCATTACTCAAGTGCCCTTCAAACATTTGCACCTGCCTCTGAGCCGGGTGGCATGCGTTGTTTTTGATTTGAGACTCGTTTGACTGCAGTTCACCCAGTCTCCATAACTTTTCTCTGCACTTTGCAGTCAAAATATCCTCGCTGAAATTGTCCACTAAATGGTGCTACAGTCAAAGGTCGAATCTCATAATTTCCATGCGCGCACTCCATTCATAGTGTTGAGTCTTTAGTAAATCGAGGTTAACTGCCACCGCTTTTCCATTCAATGACCTCACCGTTCGTACACAAACCGTTCAGATCCTGATATCTCTGAAATCTTCCTGATTTGCATAGCTTCTCGCCGAGGTTTGAATAGAAGAGCAATATCGAAATCAATGCCATTCAAAAAATGATTGCATATCTTACAGAATCTCAGATTAATTTGCAGTTCTACGCGCTAAATGGATTTTCTCAGTTTGTTAGTCTCTTTCCTTTTGTTTCTCACGTCCATCATTTTTTCTGAAAATCGGATATTCGTTGCTGATCTCGTTAAACGCTAATTTTGTCCGGACAGTGCCATTTATCAGGAAAAAACGTCGGCAACGACATGGCAATGCCAGTGCAGAGCAACCTGGCAAGTGTCGATGAACATCTACTTCGATTTATTTTCCACATAAGCATTCATGGTATTTTCCTGTCTTTCCTTTTTTTTCAACCTGATCCGATCTTCCGACATTGAAAAGGCGAAGACGTCGTGCAATATTTTAGGGCACAGTAATCCCTTCACTGTTTTTTCTTCTCTATCAACTTTTGCAAAGTTATGCCACTTGCTTCGCCCATTTAGCTGCAGTCGTTGTTCTGCATGATTAATAGCTGCAAAATCTATACAAGAAACATCTGTGTAATGTACTTGAAGAAGAACATGCTTGTCCTTCCACTTGTGCTCAGCATATTATTCTTCTCAGCATGGGATATCTTTTATAAGCTTTAGCAGCTTCATACTTCTCTGCTGTGCTTCTCTAGGGACTTTTCAAAGCAATCATCGCCTAGCAGCCTAAAGCGATTTGTCAGCCGTTCCGCTTTCGCCACATTTTGACTGATGATAGCCAAGCCCTTTTGAAGTGCTGCTCATGGCAATTTGGTGGAACTCGAAACTAGGTCCACTCCCCAGTACTATTATTCTTCTCTTTGCAGCTTATCGGATCAAGGAAGAGCTTCATACGGTAGACACCATTTAGAGCTTTTCCTTGATTTATTATCTGTTGACATTTTCTTTTAAACAACTCCGCCCAGTTACATCAGGCAATCAACCTCTTTATTCCACAATGCCAAAGCTATGTAGAACAGCGTAAAAATCGCTCTGTTCTGTTCGAAAACCACTTTTTTTACGACAACAGCGCTTGTGGCTGTTTGCCTCACACCAACCGGCTGCATTCTTCCAAGAACTCGCTTTTGATATCATCGTGTAGCTTCCAACAGTAGTTTGTTGAAATCTTCCTCTCTCCATCCCCCTTCCTCCTGCCCAACTACTACGATTTTTCCCCGCAGTCACAGAAGTCTGGAGAAGAGAGGGCCAGAAATTTGTACTCAAAAAGGCAGCCGAACCTTGTTCTCAGAAATCTTTCGGGAAAGTTTCAGAATTGCGAGCTTGTAGCTCATATCTGTGAACAAGGGAGAGATCGGTTGGGGTTCGTGAAAGGTTTCCTATCACTTGGTTTGAGAAATAAATAAAGCTACTTCAATCATGAAAACAAGTCACTTGCAGAATTTATAACTCATGTGAACATTTGCCAAATTTTTGAACCATTTTATGTAGGTAGTGTGGGCTCCAGCGCTATTTTTCTTGGCTCTCTGTCTATATTTATCAGAGTTCGTTTTCTATTTTGACCACCTGTATTCAATTTTTTTAGCAGAGCAAATTTTTATTGACAGTTGGACGTGGGAAGTGCACAAAAAGAGCCAGGTAATCAAAGCATAACTAAAAGTGCACGCCAGTGCTTGAAGATGTGCTTAGCCAACCAACAACGTTTATTTGTCATCCACTCATTGCCGAGTGGCCATACTTCACGCTCGTTACAATATCATCGCTTTTCTCGAGGAGCGTTTACGAGCGGATACGATATTTTCCTGTTGGTCGGACAATGCATGCAGATATCACAAATTTTTCGTGCTTCTTGTCCTCTCTACCTTTTGAATTTTTCATACAGAACTTATTTACTGCTCTGACTGGTTCCTTTAGCATGTTCTCTGCTACTGTTTAGTCATATGCGCGAAATCTACTTTCTCATATACTTTTTTTTCATCCTCAGTTTCTTACTGCCATCTAACATTTCTAGTATCATGATAGATCATTTTCTCTATTTGCTTACCCTGTCACCGTATCTCCCCAATTTCTCTATAATGACCCCTAGTGTTTGAAGTCTATACTGTTTTTAGCAGATCTGGAAGCATGCTAAGCATTCTGATAAGCTAATACGCTTAGAAGTTGATAGCTGATCATTCGGACGCTGGCTATAGTTTTTTCCCGAAATGTATATATCAAAGCGTTTTTGACTACTTCCACTTTTTCTTATTAACTATGGCTTACGTCAGTCTGCGACGTTGCTGAGTGTTCTCTTATCAATCACAGAAAGCTGTTTTAGGCAATTCAAGCCTTCAAAGTCGGATTCATCAAATTTCAAACCTTTTCCTACTTATTTCAAGTTTGTCGAGGTTTAACCCTTTAAAACAGTTTCTACACTTCCTTGATGCGTTCTATGCATTTTCTATTATCTTCGAGAGATCAAACTGCAGTCAAACTCTGAGACCTGCATTACGAGAAACACCTTGAAGCTAGTTAACGCAAGATCTTTATCTCGCACAGGTTCGCCGGGGAGGTGGTAAAACGTATTTGCCAACATCGTCACTTGCGCAACTAAAGAACGAATTACCCTAATTTCCAGGGTATAAGGCGCAGTAGCTTTTACCGCGCGCGGATTGTTGTACGATGACGTCCGCGATGCGCGGCGCCGCACAAGCAACCAACAGCACCTTTTTCACCCAGCAGTAGCTTTTTGCTCCCGTTCCTTGCTGTTTTTCTCTCAATAGTAACTTGTTCCACACAAATCTCTACCTTCTTTTTGATTCTTCAAGATTGACAAAAATAGGACAAAAACCTTTAAAATATCAGTAGTATCATTGTAAAGGATAGCACAGTTTCAGTACCAGTAGCATTACTGCAAACGAAGTAAAGCACAAATATAGCACCGGTAACTTTCTTAACACCATAAACACTATTAAGAGCTTCCTCCCACCTGTAGAAACGATATCAAAGTATACATCTGAGAAGAAATACCTGGAGGCATGATTTATGGGCAATGAAGAATAACCACAGCACGCTAAGTTTTCAGCTTTTTAGATTTAGAGAGCAATCACTTAAAAAGCGTTTTCGCGCTATTGTCCGCTGCGGCGGGTGCGCCTTATACCCCGGAAATTAGGGTACTTGGACGTTAAACTCATTTCATTAGCTTGCTCTTATATCTCTTTACTCTTGCAGCACTTCTCAAACACTTTAATACAGCTGAATTTTCTGCGGCTGCCACTACACTGGGTCAATTAATAGCTATCATGTCAAAACGTTTTCGTTGAGAAAATGCTAAAAAGGGTTACAATCGTTATATTTAGCTTTGACAAAAACATTAATTTAACATCTCAAATTCGACCCTACTTCAATTACGGGCAGTCATTTCATGTCAGTTGATGTCTCGTAGCGTTCTTGTTTCTCACAACAATATTACGACGTTTTGCTGTGCAGCTCGAACTTTTATGCGAAATTGAGTGTGTAGGCTGGAATCAATAGACTTGTTTTTGGCATCCTTAGGCCTCTTTCTGTCGCATGGTATTTTATTAAGGCGCCTGGTTGGGAAATTAGAAATTAGTTACCGGTGGTAATTTCGTTCACGACTTCGCTTCGCATTTGGTGTGAATTCAGTCCACTACCATAAAATCATTTTATTGTTGGCTGTAGGTTTTTAAAAAAAAGGATCCTATTTTGCGTCTTTTCTACATGAACTCCTGGATTTATCCGCATTACTGCACTGCAGACGGAATCAAAATATCAGAAAAATGAAAATTCCCCACAGACCTGGAATTTTTTCTGATTGAAAGAGAACTGAAAGAGAGCAGCTGATTGAGAATTTGCTTAGAAACAGACTGCATCAATCCAAAGATTTTACGATTTTAAGCTTTTGAATTTGATTTCTGAAGATTAGGACACCATCTGCGGCTTACCCCATAGACACGCACAAGGCTTACACGTTCAAAGCCCATCCAACATGGGTTTGGCGTTATACAAGCTGTGGGTTCATAGGGCGGACCATTGGCGTTGAAACGCAATGGTGCCCCTGATAAATACCATGGTCCGCTTAATACCTTGTAATATATTATCAGACGACGCGTGCGCTACCTTATCGGTTCGTTTAACGTTGACAGTTGCAGAGGTTAGTGACCTAGGCGAAGATGCTTTTTGTAATTCAGTTGTCTCCATATTAATCTAGCTTTACAATCATAAAACGTAGCTTTACTTCATTTTCATATCGATCCAAGCTCATGAGTAATGTAAATTTCGTAAGAATTGGACCTATAGCTTTATCTGCATAACGTTCTGCTCCGAGTTTCTTCTTTGAAGGATAAAAGAACTTATAGAAACCACATCAAATGCTCTAATGGTCCAAAATCATTTCTTGTCTTGTATCGCCAGTTCTGAAATATGCCGATTTGCCTTAACCCCAGCTCCCTCTCAATTGTGCATAAGATCCTTTTATCTCCATAGTTTCTGTTCACCTTTGATCTTGCTAAAGATTATCCGTTGCATTGAGCTTTTCCTCGTTTTGCGTGCATCCATAATTAGGAAAACGAAGGCGGCTGTCGGCTCCGCCCCGTGCTCTTCCATCATTGACGCTCTCCGTTATTATGTTCAATAACCGTAGTCACAGATAGTTAACAATATCTCAATGGTATATTTTATAGATGTTGTCATTGCTGCTCCTTCTACCTGCCGTAATGGCTGACCCATTCTGGATGACCGCCGATTTGCTGAGAGTGGATTGGAGTGAAGGATGTCTAACCACCGCTGGTTGTTCTCATCCCAGATTTGAGGTACACCTTTGAGAAAATCTGAAGCTTTGCAAACTAGATATAGACCATTCAAGATAGACAATTCTCTTCAGATACTTGGAGATTTGCCCCCACAATTTGAGGAGATTTCCATTAGTTGGCCTATTTCCGAGCATTTTGTGCAGGTAAATTCATAACTTTTTCTAACTGCATTTGCTCTTTCCTGCCTTTTTGTTATAGTCATCAATTCTTTGGGTTACTACGCATGATATCAGTAATGTCAACCACAAGTTTTTGAGAATGTTCTAATTTTCTATTTTTAATTCTTTCATGAATTATTCACCAGCGCCGTTTTTTTGCTCCGTAAATTTCATGACCTTGTTTCTCTTCTCTACTCATCCATAAACGTGTATTCTAACATTAGGTTGTCCCGAAAGTTCAGTCGTCTCATTTTCGAAAAATCATAACTTTGCGTTATTTCAACGGATTTACTTCACTTTATTTTTGTTCGAAAGGGTATCTCACTTTCGAATGCTATTTTAGAGAGCTTAAGGCTTCTGCTATGCACTGGCTGGAGAGATAAAAATGGAAACAGAAGGCCATATAAACTTTGCTCATTTTAACTTAGGTCGTCAAAAATCTGGAAAGCTGCAGAAAAATCTGAAATCGTCAACACTCAAGTTTTTTGACCTACTCTTCCCACTGTGAAAAATTTATCTTGCTTGGACGTCTGTTTACCAGTTTACTACAGAAAACGCCAAAATTAATTAATTTGACACTTTTCTCGAAAATCATAACTTTTCAAAAAGACAAAACAATACAAACTTTTCACAGTTGCAAAGGGTAGGTTAGAAAAATTTATGTATTGACGATTTCAGAATTTTCTGCATCGGTATTTGGCGACCTGACTTAAAATGATTAAAGTTTGTATGGTCTCCCTTTTTCATTTTTGCCTCTGTAGTCAGTGTGTATTAGAAGCGAGGAAAAAAGTTTTCGAAAGCGAAAGACTTGCGCTTTCAAAAAAAATAAAAGGATACAAATCCTTTTGATTTTATTTGTAACTTTGCGCAGTTGAGACAGCGCAAAGTCACAAATTTTTAAAAATGTAAGGACAGAACTTTCGGGACAACCTAATATCTACCATTTATTATACTACTTCAGGACACCTCGCGCTCATTTGTATCCCACTGGGCGAAAGGTAAGCCGGAAGATCTGAAGCTCAGGTGCCAGGTGGTTGGCACCGACCCTCTTTATGGTTTTCCGCGAGTCTGTGACCTTACTGGGTCGGTCCGCGCCTTTCCGGATGGAATCGACGAAATTTTGGTGAGATTTCAGCGTAACATCGTGAAATGAGTTTCTTGGTGTGTTCATGTGTATTCAGGGGCTAATGCAACTTTTTTGTAGGAACGAAGACGACGTCAGGCGAAGGTCACGACCACCACTGCAATGCCAGAAGAGGAACTGGGCAAGAGGCTGATTGAAGTCCGGGCCAGGTGTTTCAACGCTACCGTGGCGGTGGAAAAGCATACAGAGAGATGTCCATGGTGTCCGGACCCAGAGGATGTGGCGCTCATCGAACAGAAGGTTAGTCACTGAATTTTCTCGCTGCAAATCTTAAAATCAGAATGCAAAAATAGATGATGCCCCTCACATCACTTTTCTATCTTTCATCGTCGTTTACGACCATCTTAAAACATCCCAGAGTAGAAATAAGGTCTCAGTCCTTAACTTTATCTCTTCACATCCAAAATTACAGTATGCTTCTTTGCACATGCATGAGTGTCAATAGCTCTCTGATCCAAATGATGACCCCATGATTCAGCAAACACAATCTTAGTGCTGCGTAGAGAATCTTCATTCTGTTGCCGAGTTCACTTATTGCGTAACCAATTATGTGGAATTTCTCACTGTTTCATTGTTTTTCACAGTTCCCAGAAGATCCATCGTCTGCCTTTTCGACTTCGATTTTTTCCCGATTGAAGAATGACGACAAGGTTTTGCAAGCTTCTGTGCTGACCCTGGCAGCGATCTGTGTTTTGACTTCGATGAGTTTTGCTTGTGCACTTGTTGCTCTTCTTCGACAAAAAAGGTTTGTAAATTTACTAAATTTTCTTTCTCTGATCCAAACAATTAATTCTATAGGTCTCATCGGCAAATTACCATAAAGGCGCGCTGTCAGCCATATTCACCACCAAGCTGCAAAATTCCAGAGGAAGAAACTAGGTGAGCCGGACCTTCCCTCAGTTTGGTATGTAGTCGTCATCAATATAAGTGCACATTCCAAATAGTAGCGTAATATACTGCTTGCACTTTGGTGAAATATGAGTTTGGTGACTAATAGGCATCACACTTTAAGTCATGCCCATTCTTGAAAAAAGCTCGATTAAAGTGCATTTACGTTTCAGATACGATATGCCATGGGAACAAACACTTCCGCTCACTTATTGCCTGTCGTCTTCATCAAAATCGACTACGACATCTCCGCTGGACTCGACGTCGTCATTTGGTGCATCGCCGTCGGTTATTAATCCATATGGCTTCCGACCCGGGTGCACCATACCGCAGACACAAATTTACCATCATATCTCACCAAATTCTTCCGCACTTGCCGGACATGATTCTGGACTGGGATCCGTCTAACTCCCAGCTTAGAAAATTTAAAGGTAGGTACTTTATGGCTATTTAGTACCGTTTCGTGATCATATCATACATATTTAGAGCACGAAAAAAGCAGCGAAAATGACACAGCCGTCACTGCCGCCATTACAGCGATGTCTACGGCTCAGTCACTTACACGGGATGTCACCTGGGATAGTGTTTCTGAGAACGAAAGCCTTTCCGAATGCATGCCAAAGGTACGCCTTCAACCTGTTATGGTATTTATCACATTATTGTTTTTACGGAACTAATGTGAATGCTGAGCTGGACATTTGCAGGAGGAACCTGGCATAGCAGCTCCATGATTCCAGCTGAACTCGGGTTCATGTCGCAAGGTCCCATCAGAAGAACGGGTTTATAGATACGTGCATAAATGTATGTGAATATGTATGTAGAAAATACTCATGGTCTCAGCTGATCGCAGCTATATTCGATCTACGTCGGAATCAAAACGGGTTAATAAATGCATGGATAAATGTGAATTAATTTGATGTACTTGGCTCAAACATAATAACACTATGAATAGATCTTATTACAATTTCAAATAATTATGTGCATCATCCATCATTATTGTGTCCAAGCACTAATTTGATACAGTTATTTCATGAATTCTGAATAAGTGGAGTTGCCCAATAAGTGTTTGTATAGAGCTAAAAATCCTTTACTAACGATAAATTCAGTCCCATGTCAAAGTGTAAATCATACATTCTAAACAATTTAATCGTAAGTTCAGTGTTTTGTATGGAGCGCTATTGAAATTTGAGATAATGTGCCTTAGTTATGATCAGAACATAGTACTAAGGTGCTTTATTCGAACGCAGTTTCCGAAAAATTTCCCGAATGTTTGGCAATTTCAAAAAGCGAACGTTTTGCCGATTTTTGAAAGGGAAGCTTTGCTGACCATAAGACCATTCACAATAGTTAATAATCTCGAATATTACCACTAATGCCGTCCCATTGACAATGCACAGCGCTCATGCTTGTTTTCCCACGCGCGATTAGTCCTTTACCGTAGACAAATGAATTATTTGTGGTTTGTGAATCATCCGCTAAGGACCTAGCATTCACGGGATAAGCATTAACAATTGTGTGATTACAGGAATTCACGACTACTTGTGGGAAAAGATAGATATGGGTTCAATGCAGAAAATTACTTTGTGCTTGTGAAACTGCGGTAATTTTTGACGTTACGGTTCTTTCGCACATTATTGTGTAACCTAATCAATCGCGCCATATTTATAATTTAGTCGATATGGCACGCAGAATCAAAACGGTGTACTCAAAACCAAAACAGAACATCTGTCGATTTGTTTATGTTTTCTGGAATATTTTTAATAAGCTATCGTTTACTCCACCCAATAGTGGTGAACGCCCGCCTTCCTCCCCTTCCTCAAAATTGCGTCACGAAAATTTTGAAAGTTACTTACATGGTTCATAAAAGTGTGCAAGTGACTTGTTTATTCTTGTAAACAGTTGCAGCAATGTACCGAACTTTTCAGAAATGCGAGTTAGCCCCGTAAAAAAACTCTTTCGGGGCTGGCTATGAGTCCGCAAAAAATTTGGAGAGCAGCCCAAGCAATTTCAGAATGCATGGCTAACACAGCGCAGCTTTATCCGGAAAAAAAATATTTGTGGCTTTCTCTCCTCCCCCAAACGAAAAGCCTTCCCAGCCCTCTGATTTTGCAGTTCTCAAAGGTTTTAAGCAATGTAGCTACTTTTTAGAGACTCAAGCTGTCTAGAAAGCCCGCGCCTTGGGCGCCTGTAGCTAATAAAACCTAAGCTAATAAACGAATGCTGCTTCTTATCCAATGAATGCTAGATTTTTTAGCGGATCTTTATAAAGCCACAAATTTATTTGCTTGCGGTAGAGGGACCAATCGGCCGTGAGAAAACAAGCATGAATGCTGCACTATAAGTGGAGCACCAATTAGTAATAAGCGAAGCGATTAACCATTGAGACTGCTATTGACCAGTGCTTTAGTTCGGAAATCGAAACAACTTCTGATGAAATACCATTTATTTAAAAAATGAATGTCAAAATAACCGCTTTGTAAAAAAGCAACTGCATTCGAATGAAACCTTGAAACCTCAAGATATAATCGTAAATGAGGCATGATATCTATGTATTGCATAGTGACTCATGTAAGATGCTTGAAAGAATTTTGCGAACCCTCCGAAGCATCTCCTCCTCTGTCTCTCTTGATGTCTGCTAATTGTTTTGAAACGCCACTGGGTAAAAAGGTTAGAATTTACCGTGAACAGCAATATGGCAGCATAAGGTAGCTCTACTGTAGCTTGACACGACAGCTGATTCAAGGAGCTACATTCGAATGTTTCACGGAAGTCAACACTTTTCATTTGAGAGAATGTTGAGGGTGCCTTCAGGGAGGATTATTCGTTCGGATCCTGGCAAGCAGTAATCTAACAAATCTAATTGTTCATTGATTGAGATTTTTTGCAGTCCAAGCAGATCTGCAAAATTACACATGGAAACTGACGTTAAATGCTACTCTTTTCGTCCGTTTAGCATCTGTGCGCGACATATGGACGACGCCAAAGGTCTCGCAAATTGCCGGTTAACACTGTGATTCAGATAGTTTGACAGCAATCAAACATTGGGAAAGGGAAGAATAACATGGCATTTAGAGGGCGATTGGTGGCACTATATTTTCTTGTTGGTGCTGTAAATTTTGGCTGTATGACTCCTGAGAATTGCTATGGAATGAAGGCTCAAAGGCTGATTAATGTAATGAATGCCTGTTTATTAAAAGGTGCGTTCAACTCACCTTTTCTCCCAAATTATTCCTAAATCATCTCACGAATCGAATGCAAACAATGTCACTTTTTTTGCTTCTAGCCCAATGATTTCAAATTCTAACCAGTGAAACAACGCGCTGGTTTTTATGCTATAAGCAACAAAATTCCCCCAGCAGGGCGAAGTCCATGCGACAGCTTTATTTCTGCTAGTAAAGTGAACCATTTCGAGATTTTGACAATAGTTTATTTTTTTCTGTGATTCTGTCTTCCAAATTAACATTTAAAATCTTGTGTGCTTCAAATTTTGCACGTATGTATACGGAATATTAGTAGATTTAGTTCTCGATTTCAGCATACTTAAAGGAACCTCACAAATTTGTTTCACATGGAAGTGATGAAGATGGTCTCTAAGTTTTGAATGAGTAGTCACACTCACTGAAATATGTATTTAGTCGTCTGCATAGTCTATCGATTTCCTAATTCGGGACAAATTTTGGTTAAAAAATCTGCAAGCTTCTCTCCCTTACAATTATTGAGAATTTAGAGGTTTTCTGCTCCGCCGATTACATTGAAACTTTAAGAACAATCTCAGAATCACGTAGTAACCTACCATAATATTGACGAAATGACAAAAACGTTAGATAGTATGGGCTGAATTGAACTAAAACATTCATCGCTACTTGAAAGGCTCATTGGGCTTTTTCTGGCAAAGATTTTCTGGATTGCTATAAAAGCAGAACCTCATCATGATGAGTGACTTTGGTTTCTTATCTTCATCAGCCCAAATGCTGATTTAGGCCAAAAACTGTAGATCGTCGTAACAAAAGCTGCTCTATTACATCCACAAGCTATACCACATGCTTCGCAGCTTTTGTTTGCAATCATGTTTCCCTCATAGCTAATCCTGGCCAGTCTATCAAGGGTATCGTATATCCTATTTCATAACCTGCTGCATTTTTATAAGCACTGGGTTCTCGCATTTCGCACTTCCGTTTATATGTTTTACCAGTACAAATTCCTAATCCTTATCTCTACTAAACACTTTATTTGTCCCGGTATAAACGATAAAAATCGCAATTATCTTACGCTAGCTAATTTTATTTGGAGAACAACCCACCCCCGGTTTGCAAATCGACTCTCCTGCTCTTTCTCTTTCTCTCTTTCTCTTTCTCTCTCTCTCTCACTTTCTCTCTCTCCCTCCCCCTTTCAGGAGTGGACGGTCTGGACTAAACTGTACGTACTATTTCTTTGACAGCTTTTTACTTTGCGGCCTATTCAATTTTAGATGAGTAATGGCACCTTAGAGGTGGTCAGCTTGACGTTTAATAATCTTGACCTGCAGATAATTGCGTACATTGCAGTCATCTTTAGTTGGGACAGCTCAATGAGGAATTTTAAGAAAGGCCAGGGATAATAAAACGCCACTCTCAAACGTTATGAATTTTTGTATAGTTTTATTTTTGTAACTGTTTTCTTTAGCCAAAACGAGATAGTCTTTCTGATAAAAGCCAGAAATGTTTGTTAGAATCGAGACTAGTTTTTTTACTATTAGCTGCATTGATCAAATTCTCTTCACTTTTCAACGCAAGCTCCTCAAATCAGCGTTTATTGAACTTCTTGCCCCCACGAGAGCATTTTCCAGCACGAACTGCCGTAATAGTTTTTTCTTATATATGACACTTCTCAAGAGAAGTGTCATATATAAGAAAAAGATGAGCAGAGAGATCTTGAGCAGAGATTTACAGCAATTTTTTTCCAGCAGATCAAAATCGTATTCTTTGACGAAAGCGCTTACTTAATCATATATTCACATTCTATGGACTTCAATCAGGCTGCAAACTCACATGAGGATTGCCGTTAAACACTACTCTTTTTGTTTGCTTAGCATCTGCACTGAACATATGGCAACGTCAAAGGTCTTCCCACAAAGGTAGTTAATATGTACAATCTTTATAAATTGGTCAGCCCTGTGATTTGGACAATCTACGACATCCACAGAATGGTCAGCTAGAAAAGTCTCACATCGTAATTAGCATCCTGTCTGATGGCGCCAAATCGCCAGTTGTTGACAGGTTTTATTGACCAGGGTGGGTGACAATTGGCGATTCTTCGGGTGAGTGACTTTTCATACGATGAGCAATTCCGAGGTGCGAGGTGTGAACACCTACGGCTAAGTGTCAAGTCTCGCACCTCCGTGTCTAGTATACTGTAGAGAGGGGGGGGGGTCAGAAAATCGTACGTGATGATTGGTAATAAAAGTGTTAATGTTCTCGTGAAGCATTAACCTCGAGAACACTTGAATTGAGACTCATATGTGCTCGCTAAGATGCTTCTGATGTACCCTAGACTCATTTCTGTCAACCTCATTTCAGTTTCTCACATTCCACTTTGCGCATCCAGGCATGGTTTTATGCGATAATGGGCGTCAAGCGCCCGACACCTTTCTGTAGTGGAAGTGGGTCGGAATTCACCTGAGCACCTGGACGCACTCGTAGGAATATAACTATAACTCTAAAAGATGAATAATTCCAAAATCTTGTGATTCCTTTTGTCTTTTTTCCGCTGCAATGACTCTACCGTGAGTAGTGCCACTGATGTATGAGATCAGTCAACAACTTTACTTTCTGCGTCTTTTGTTTCTGTACCCTCTTTTGTGCTTGAGAAGTCACGCTGAAATTCTTTGCAAAAAGTGCACCTTGGCGGATTACAGAAGCAACCACAAATGTTCTCTGCGTACATGTACATTATACTTGATTTGGAATTTTAGAAGATGAGACTGGTAGAGGATAGTGTGATTTTTACCTTCTTGTGCCTTATACCGTGTACTAAATAGCTTCTAGGCCCAAATTTTCGATTTTTGCCTTTCATGTTAATTATACAAGGCAACCCAAAACACAGTGAACTTGAAATGCTAGAAAACATACATTCGATGGATATTTAGCTGATATCATGCTGCACGCCTCGGAGTGGATTCCTTTCTATATTCTCTCCGCGTTATTTTTGTAGTTTTCTCCGCAAATGAAAAATATCCCGGGCGTCCTTCAGGACCTCATCTATCTCTTACCTCTCACTTATAGACCTTCAAACGTGAAATATTGCAATCATCACCATTGCAAAAGCCCGGAAAAGTGCCCATTTAGTATTTTTTTAGCAAAAGCAATTTAGACACGCGTAGCAACTTGAATACTCTGAAAGCTTTTTTCATATGGCATTGCATTGTCTCTGAAAAAGCCTGCAGATAGAACTCAAAAGCTATATAAAGGAGAATTTGAATAGAATCGGCTCAAATGAACAACACCTTCATCGTTCTTGCTCTTTGGTTATTTGTTCGCTTTCTATATGTCCTCCATGTCTGATTAATCTATCATTGCCTACGTATATGTCAATACGTACAAACTGAAAATTTGCACTTACTTTGCAAGTGAGGCAATTTCAACGTAGAGGCACACATTGCACACTTACAGAATAAAGAAAATTGCACAAATTTACTTTGCAATGGGTTTTATGCCCTAGGAACGCTAAATTGTATTCAGAACAGCATCTTTTTTTACAAATCTTAGCCCTTCTATTCATCCTGCACCTTAGTGAGCTGCAACAATGGCTAGTACCAGTGAGAAAACACGTTTTCTACTTTTTTCATTTTTTTTGCAAGTAGACCACTTCCAATGATTGGAGGCATGCTGGTTCTGTGCAACCACTCAGTGAGGTTCTAGAAGTCTAGTACTTGAGCACGTCGAGCCAAAATGTACTGAAATTTCCAAAAGGTGTTTGCTGCATTTGACTTTTTGAGGAAAACAATTTTGACGTATCGATTGCTCGAAAATGGTCAGTGTCAGTAGTGTTTTTTCTTTCCTTTCAGTAGGGACATAATTTAAAATTTCCGAAAAACAATCTATTTCTGCAGCATTCTTCATGCCCTCAAGTACATTCACAATTTCCGATGTTTTATGTACATCGAAGAGAGCCCTGTACGTAGTTTAGTAGTAAGGACCTGCAAAATGCAAAAGCGGTTGTTGAGATTTGCATAGTGCAATATTTGCAAGCGCTCGCATAACCATCCCATAGTACCTAGTATCTACCAAATTGTTGTTTGCTTTGTTGGTAGCTATTCTTGCACTTCCGAGACTTTAGGCTCGTGGCCTATGAACTTCGGTCACTAAGAAGTACTGAAAAATATTCGCAAAAAGTTCTACAGCATTTGATTTATTACTCCATCCATCCTGGACTGTGTTTGTATGTTTTATAAGATACTTTTCTAATGCAGCCAAATATGATTTTAAAGATCTTCTGCTCGCCCTTTTCACTCATTTAAAAACGATTTTGACTCCTCATAATTCCGAAATTCTAGGTTGAAATTTCAATTTCTAGATCAACATTAATTTTTTCGGACGTAACAGGGTATTCTACCAACACATATCGATTTATCAACTTCGTGCAATAATTTCTTCTCAATCCATCTGTCAAGACATCCCTCAGAAGGAATGAACTGCAGCAAATAGAGATGAATTTCATAGAATTATCGGAGATAAGTATCGTCGATGCATTTGACTCAGCAGAGCCTGACTTGAGATGGTAGAATTGAAATTCGCTTGATTCACGAGTTATTTGACTGATGGGAACGATTTCTCATGGTTGATAATCGCTTGAGCTTATTGTGCATAGGCCGAGATATTAACACACTTTATTTACGGCAACGTTTCGGCGGGATCGTCTAGGAGAGTTTCACTTATGTTTTCGACTTTTTAAGCTCTGAGAAGGCAATCCCTCCGAAACGTTGTCCATGAATAAAGTGTGGTCAATATCTTGGCCTAGGCTCAATAAGCTCAAGCGAATATCAACTACTATCGATGCCAAGATTGATAAACAACCGAAGTTGGACGATTTCTCAAGGCTCTGTCACTCAGATCTTTTTTTTATGTAAATGTTACAAAACTTATTGCCAGGGTCTTTGTTGCTCAAAAAAACCAGTAAAAATTAGGTGTATAGCTGCCTCAAACAGTCCCGTGATAGGAAACTTTTGAAACTTTTTCCCTTGTATGCAACTTTCTTCGTCTTGATTTTGGAAGCTTCAATGAAAGTAATCATTATTCTCCAAACATTCCTCTACAACTCTATTTTCGTGCATCTTAGCAGTATTATTCTTACATTTCCAGCACTTCCAGCGCTTCTTATATGCTAAGGATCGAGCATGGTGGTAAGTATGGAATTTCGCCGCTCCCTCCTACCCAAATTGTTCTATTTTTTACTTGTAACTGCGCATTGCACTTGAAAAGGATATACAATGGAATATGCAAGGTTTCCCACACTAATCCATTAAAAAACACTATTCGAATTCCGCAGTTCCGAGCGCACTATAGTGTTGCACTTCCATGCTTTCCAACGGGCAAAAAAAATATACTAAACTCTGTAAGGAAATGTAACTTCAAACTGTAAAATGTTACTTTACTTTCATAATTTTTATCAGCTATGAGAATTTATTTATTGTCTTATTCAGAAGATAAATTCGGAAGATGTGCTCCACATCCCTTATATTCTCGTCGGAATCTACGTAGCTGGTGTGACCTCGGATGTTCTTGTATCCTCAAGAATGGATATGGTAATCCTATCTGGCAAAATTGACGCAGACCTTTGGAAGAATGTGATAATACACAGTAAGGGTTAGCTCTCCAACAGTCATCTCTTTCTCTCACACAGAAATGTATGAGTAATAAAGCCAATTTCAGTAGTTTTTTGTAGTCAAAATTTGACAGTAATGATTCGGAGTGCACAATCAACTATTCGTAATTTTTTCGGAGAACAACTGCTGCTTCAAAGCTACCTTTTCTCGTCTTTAGCACCCCGATGTTACTTTTCAAGCTGAGAGCGCCAAAATTCTATCTGATTGACACCTTTCAGTGTAGCGACTGCAATTTTGTTACTCAAATGAGATACATACGCCAGTCAGCCAGTCACACATTTCAACTGATGTGATGAAAGTTTCTGACACATTTTTTTCAACTCCCAAAGTCATATGCAAGGAATTTGAAAAGCACGAAGCAATCTAAAGCTCGTAAAATGCAGAGTCTCCACGGCAAGTTACAAGCTGACCCACCCACAAATAACCCTTCATTTTGGATGACCATAAATTCCTGCAGCAATCTTATGCTGTAAGACCCGGACATACGAAGTCCACGGACAACTGCAATAATTTTTCCTCTGATTTGAATGGGCATTCGCAGCGATTATTCGTTCGCCGTTACGCAGATTTATCGTCTGAAAGCGGAAAATCAGGTTCGCTAATTGGAAAAAACTTACTTAGATACTTAGATGGCCCGTCCTCACGTGACGTGCGGGCCCCAGTACAGAAGTCGCCATTGATCCCTGTCCCTCGCTTCGGACATCCACGATCTTCTTGGTCGTCGTCGGTGGCTGCGTCCACGAGTTCCAGGGGCAAGAATCGTATCCAGCTGATTTCTCAGCTGGTCCATCCGTTCCACGAACACGTCTGCCCATCTCGTCGGTGGTCTTCCTCGAGGACGTTTGGCTTCGCGAGGAATCCACTCAGATGTTCTTAGTGTCCATCTATCGTCCGTTCTCCTCATTATGTGACCGGCCCATCGGTGTTTCGCTTTCGCAACGTATTCCGCTGGGTCACGAAGACGGGACATTCTTCTCATATCCGTGCTGCGAAGTCCGACTAGATGTTGCTTGTGTCGGGTCATCTTCAGAAGACTGCGCTCGAGCGCTCTGTGGGTGGTCCTTAAAGCTTTCGACGTGGCTACGGTGTCGGCCCAAGTCTCAGCTGCGTAGCAGAGCGCTGGGAGAACGGTTGAGTCGAACAGGTGGGCACGAAGCTCCGGGTCCGTCAGCTGGTCGGTGGCTTCCTTCAGAGGCCCGAAGGCGGCCCAGGCTGCTCTTCTTCTCCTGTTAAGTTCTTCCCTCAAGTCGTTCTCCATGTTCATCGAACGTCCGAGATACACGTAAGAAGACGTCTCCATGATAGGGGTGCCTTCCAATTCCATTTCTGCATCTTCGCAAAGGGCGTTCTTCATGAACTGAGTCTTCTTCCGATTTATTCGCAGTCCGATCTTCTTCCCTACTTCGTTTAGTTCCTTCAGCATCGCCTCTGCTTCAGTGATACTGCTCGAGAAAAGGACGATGTCATCCGCAAAACGAAGGTTGGATAGGAATCTCCCATCAACTCGTATGCCTCTCTCTTCCCAGTCTAGTGACTTCATCACCCACTGCAAGGCCGCGGTGAACAGCTTCGGCGAAATAGTGTCGCCTTGTCGAACCCCCTTCCCAATTGGAATGGTTAGGGGGCGATGGAATAGCTGCATCGTTGTTGTACAGTCCTTGTAGCAGTCGGCTAGTGTCCTCACGTAAGCTGGTTCCACTCCTTGATCGACTAGCGCAGACAGGATGGCGTTGGTTTCGACGCTGTCGAAGGCTTTCTCGTAGTCGACAAAGGTTAGGACGAGAGGCAGTCGGTACTCCCGGCAGACTTCTATGACCCTCGAAACGGTCTGGATGTGGTCCATGCAGCTGAATCCTTTGCGAAATCCAGCTTGTTCTTGGGGTTGGGCTTCATCCAGTGTCCTAGATATGCGTGCGAGGATAATCTTCGTGAAGAGCTTGTACAGCACACTCAGCAGGCATATTGGACGGTAATTTCGAAGATCTTCCCGTTCACCCTTCTTAAAAAGAAGGACGGTTCTTGACGTTCTCCACTGGTCGGGAATCCTCTCCTTCTGAAGGTAAGATGTCAGGTGCGACGCGAGAATCTCGTGTAGACGTTGTCCTCCGGCTCGCAGAAATTCGACGGAAAGATGGTCTGGTCCTGGAGCCGTGGATGTCTTCATGGTCTGGATCGCCGTGCGCACTTCAGCAGGTAGAATTCGTGGTGGTACTTCTCCAGTGGGAACAACGGGCATCGGCACGGGTGTTGATGAGCGGAAGAGGTTGGTATAGAAGTTCTTTGCGATAGATTCCATCTTGTATCGGGAAGAAGTCGGAGTCCCGTCTTCGTTCAATAGTGCAGCCAGCGGTACGTGATATTCACAGAGGTCCCTTCGGCATTTCTTAAGACTTCGTCTTTCTTCGGCTGCTTCCAGTATCTTGGCTTGCCTGTACTTCCTGAGATCCTCCTGCAAAGCTGTTCTGCAACTGGCGTTGGCTATCAGTCGCTCGAGATGGGTTGCATTCGGATCCTGCCTCAGAAATCTTCTTCTTTCGAGCAATTCCTTGGTGGTCTTCGATATACGTTCCAAGTTCTTCTCAGAAGTCACTGAGGCACATTCTCCGCAGGCTCGCAATCCTTTCAGAAGCCGGTCGTAGTCATACGTTGGGTCCTCCTCGATGGGCCAGTCACATCTTGATATGAGCTCCTCCAGCCTGTTACCGTCGTAAACGACTTCCTTCCTTCTCGCGGCACTGTGACAGACTTTCTTTTCCAGCCTTCGGCTGAGTCGTATCTTCGCTCGAAGGAGGCGGTGATCGGAGCCACTGCAGAAGGATGGAACTACTGAGACATCGAGCAAGCTCCACCTTCGGTTGGCGAGAATGTGGTCGATCTCCGCGTGAGTCGTTCCGTTGGGCGATTCCCATGTCCACCGGCGATGTTCTTTCTTCATGAAGATGGAATTTCCATGGAAAAGTCGTGCGGCGGAGAGAAGCCCAACAAGACGGTTGCCGTTTTCATTCCGGAGCCCATATCCAAACTTCCCGATCCTATATTCCTTTTCTAGTGGCATCCCGATTTTCGCATTGAAGTCGCCCACAACATACTTGTAGAAGGACTTTTCGTTGCGGACGACCTCCTCCACGTCTTCGTAGAAAGCATCTAGTTCTGAGAAGCTGCTGATGTTGGAGAGTAGCAGTTGATGATGCTGATGGTCTTCTGACGTGGAGGGCGTAGTCGTAGGATGGCTAGTCGGGGTGATAGGATCTCGTGCGAATCGACAAGATGGACGATAGATGGGTGGACGACAAAGCCAACACCTCCCACGTTTCGTGATGGAACCTTCTCACCACGAATGATGAGTGTTCCATCATTCATCTGTCGCACGTCCTTCTTCCTGGACTTCGTTTCCTGCAGAGCGATGATGTGGTACTTGATGTGCTCTGCAGCGTCGAGAAGAGCGTGGAGGTCGGCGTTTGTGGAGACTGTCCTGGCGTTGTAGGTGCAGAGCATGAGGCAGTCTCCGTGGCGTGTCGTCCGGGCAGACGTGTCGTTTTTGTCCAATCCAAAAGGCGCCCTGAGGACCCTGACATCAGTCTTGCTACCACCCGGCGCCGTAGGCGGGATCCGATGTACAGGGTTTCTTTCTATTCTTCTAACTGGTAGAGTAATGAAATTTTTCCCCTACAAGAGCAGACTTACTAGGCCAACTCTTGATTTCCACGGGGTGATCGCTGACCCCGGGCTTGGAGCGGGGAGAACCGCCTAGCGACCTGAAAACCAGACGGCGGCGGATCTGGCCTGGCCGGCTCTTAGCTAGGCATCCGGCCGAAACCGGAAACGTCGAACTCCTTCACAGCTTGGGAGGCCCTGCCAGAGTATACACTCGGCTGTGCATCGCAGTTCGACACCCAGTGTCACCCCCACGCCACGATGAGGCGGCCGACCGTTGTGGGGGATTGGAAAAAAGGTGATTTCAATTTTTCAAATTGATGGTAATGTGTACGACAAGCTTCCAATAATGTAGCTGGTCTTCCAGCTCCATTCAAATTTGGGTGATTAGTGACTCATTGCTACTATAATAATTCTTTTCAACTCTCAATCACAACAATTTTTCTTTCCCTCCGGTTTTCTTTATTCTATATTCCATTTTTGTGTGGCCAAAGGGAGGATAATAACGCTTTGTCTTTTTCCATGCTGAAGTTAAATTTTTGGGGATGCGCGCATACAAGTAGCATTATTCTATGGCGTTAGTGAGTTTGTTCCTAAGGTATGTGGAACGGATTGCTAACTCCATTTGCCATTTTAATAACTTCTTTAGTGATTACTGAGTAGACTTTACTTTTCTATAACATTTTGGAAAGTTTAAAATATTTTGAAGCTTGTAACTCTCGGAAGAACAGGGGAAGTTACCTATAAGACAGGAAAATTCTGCGATGTATCCCGAATATTTTTTTTTGAAGTCTGCATCATCTACATACAAAATTGAGTTGCTTACGCATTTTTGTAACTCAAGGCATTCTCAAAGTCTAAACACTAAAAACATCAAATCTTTTATTAAGAAGGCTTCCATCTGGAAAAAGTAGTTTACTGTTACTTAATCTACAAACTATTAAGAGTTTAATATTTTGAAATTTTTGCGAAGGACACGGACACAAGGCTTTTTTTAAAGGCAGCGTCCGGGCAAAATTTCGCCTCTCATGTTTCTGCCATTCTGGGGCCTTTCCGTGGCCCTGATTACAGTTGTAAAGTCCAAATTGTTTAAAACTCCCAAAAAGCCCGGTTCTTGGGGACCCTCTCTTCAAGGAGCGGACGAGTTTCGAATTGCTCGTCCCCATCGTCATGCCAACGGGAGGAGCTGCAACTGCACGGATGCAGTTGCATTGCAGTGTGCAGTGCAACTGCAATGCAACCGCACATCTGCGTAAGCAGTCGTCCTCAGGGGTGGTTTGTGATACGAACGGGCGGCTTGTGATACGTATCACAGGCCCGTATCTCCTTTTAGAGGGCACGTCAAAGGATTGGACCAACGCAGATTGGATACTCATGGGCCCCTCTTTACAACTATGTGCTAATCTGGGTGGATGGATCTTGCCTGGACGCTGCCTTTAAGCAAAGCTTGCGGTACCATTGATTATAACGTACTCAAATACGCAAGCGAGTGAAAATGCAATGTCTTATTCAATTTTCTAACTTCAGTGGCTGAAAACTAGGTTCAGCCTACGTTCGCCAAGTGCAAGTTTTTCTCAGTTACACCTATAATTGTATAATACAAGCTCTTTTTTGTCAGCCTTTGAACTGAAGAAAAATATTCGCGGTTGCATGAGAAAATTATTCAGCACCTTATTAGTCAAACTTACTCACTAACGTTATTAAACACTAAAGTTTCGTACAAAAATTTGTCATATTTGCTTGTCTTTCTGAATTCGCTCGGTCGATGTGATTTTTTAGAGGAAATAAAGTACGATGAGGAGGCCCTGAGATTTGGAGTTTTTGTGAGTCTCTCCGCAATGATTGTTTATTAGAACCAGCTGTTCGAAAGTCATATCGGTCACATCTGTTTCTGGGTACTTGTAATTGCTGAACAGCCTAACATTTTGTACAAGAATACTTCTATTCTTAGTTCTTGCAAGGTTTCTCTCACTATTTGTAACCCCCTCCTGTTACAATTTTGATGTTAACATAACTGGCATACTCAATAAATATGTATATCAAAAGGCAATGCGTAGAGTAGAAATGAGGTTTTTACTTGTCACGTGTCTATAAATCATAACTTTTGAAAAGACATTCCCTCAACCCCAGTTTCTGTCTGGGCAGAAAGCGTAGATCTTAAGACTTACATTTTTGACGGTACCGATTTTTATCTCGTAACACGTTTCTGACCCTATTTTCTGTGTAAATTGCCAGGCATATTAATTATTTGGGATATATCCTTACCAAGTTATATTTGCATTAAACTTTATATAGAAATTTCCTTTTCAAAAATCGTTAGGCCATGCAAAGATATCGTTGTTGTACAATTTCAGTCCAAATTAACATAGCTGCGTCATCAGTCTTTGCTATCTGATTGTCCACTCGATCACTCCTCGCGTGACTCTAAGCGTTCGCTCTTCACCGTAATTCTGCTAATGAACGGGTTCGTGTCAGATTTCCAGCGCTACATGCGACTTGAGTAATTCCGTTAGAGCGACATTTGTTACAGAGTTGCCTTCCTCAATTGCGCAATCGTAATGACTGGCCCATCGTGCGATTTTGCTAGAATATTGAGCAATTGTTGTCTTCAGAATCACTGCAATTATCGTTTTGCGCTCCAAAACTGTACAATAATCTGTGCTTGATTCATATTATATGTAATTGTCTATCTTAAAAATTTGAACGGCAATATAGTACAGTACACTTGTAACGCTGAAGAAATTTGTGTAAAATCAGCCGTGGGAGCACATCTTTAAGGTATACAAGAACTCTTAGTACAATTTTCTAGTCTTTTGATTCTGAATGCACGAAAATTAGCTAGTAGAAAGCCACTAGCTGTTCTTGAATGATCTACTTTCTTGTTTGAATCTGACTAGTCCGCACTTGCACTGCTTTTTTTTCGGTGCCACTTCACGTTCACAATGAGACTTAAGGCTCTCCAAAGTATACTTGAGAAGCAGGTTTTTAGGAGGATCTGTGACGAAAAGTCTTGTCATTACCGTTTTTTTTTTTGCGAGAATGCAGAAAAAACTATTCTGCAGCTGCTCGAGTAAAATACTTTGGACAATTTCGTCTTTCCACTAAGTGCCCGCGTCGTTAGGTTCAAAAAAAAGACACCTATCTTCTCATTGTGACAGTCTGATGAATGACGAGTATTTGGAGTGTTCGTCGATAGTGACTTTGTAGGGGCGAAGTGCTGGATAACGAGTGTGAATTATGTTGGACGTAATAAACCGACATTTGCTAGCTCAATGACGTCTGTAGCTTATTCTCTATACTCTTGCACAGCTTGAAATTATGCTCGCCTACCGATACAGTGTCTTAAATAAACATCCGCAACTCCTCGTCTTCGTCAAAAAGTGTAGTTATTTATGTACGGAGAAATGTAGTAGAACTGTAGTAGGTCAACCTTTTTTTATATCTTCTAACCTCTACTCATCCATCCAGCAAGTAATGTATCCAAATTCGTCTGGGTTTCAAAAAAAATTTCAGAAGCAATAATGTGAGTAGATGTTAAAAAAACCTAGAATCTACCACATGCTTATGCTATGTACCTTATGTGAAATCACAGTGAGTCTTTCTTATTGTAGAGTGCACAGCTCCGCACAAAAAGCTCTACAGCCTCAAAAGTTTCCTCCTCTATAAGAATCTAATGCTTGACCTTACTCTTGAGAATTTGCTACATTCAGCAAATAATCCTACGCTCTTGAGCCTTGTTTTTTTGCTTGGCGGACGCTTACGCTGCCAATCCCGGCGATTTCATTCTTGCTGTTGGTGAACCTACGTAGACTCTAGTTCGCTAAATTTTTCCATTTAGACGTACACCCCGTCCTTTTTATCCATCGCCCATTTGCTCGTCCTCGTTCATTGTTCTTGCTGCTTGGGACTGTAGCAATTTGATTTGTCTTCAATCGCAAACAATCACTTTATTGAAATTTGAGTTTTATCACGTTATTTCAGGAAAAGACAGCCAGGAACAGACGCTTTACCGATTTGCTCGCTCTTTCTCCGTTACACTCCTCCAGTCAACTGAGCTTCCTTCGAGGTTTACATTCTTCAAATTCGGTACTAAAATCCCTGAAACGAGATCATTGGAACCTCGACATTACAATTTGGTACATGGGAATATGTCCTATTGAAAGGGCGTGGTTACGGTATCAGTCTTTAGCATATGCCTAAGATGCTCTAGACCTGAAGCTCAATCCAGTACTCACTCGGCTACACCTAGAGTTTTGAGATGAGAAATGCGATGCTTTATACTAGTGTTTTAAATTAAGCTTTCTTTGACTGAGCAGAAAAAGTTGAGCAAAGAAATAATGAAATGGGTTTTATTTACGAGAAGCTAGTGAAATTCTATGCGCTAAAGCAATTTTCTTGATTTATTGATCATTCGTTATGTTTCTCACGTCCACCTTTTCCCTTGTAATTCCAGTGAACCATGGGGGGAGGGGGGGGGGGGGGGAGCTAGAAAAATGTGCAAGTAAACTGTTTATACTTTTGAAAATAATTGTAAAAATGAAGCAAACCCAACTTGTGACAGCAGCCACTCTCCCCTATTTCTTTTTGGATCATGGGCCCACGTATATTTGGAGAAGCATCACAAAACATTTGGTTGCCCTCCTCCCTCCCCCCCCCCCCCCCCTCCTCCCCACCGAACGCGAACCTTCAAACCGCCAGTGGATAATTAGCTGGAGAGAACTCTTCAAAGCTGCTTATATTTTGCTAGATCTAAGCTTGCTCGCTAATTCTATTTAGCAGCGGTCCACGCACATCGAATAGGAGATTCAGAACTATTTAAAAAAGCATTTGCAAGGTGCAAGGGCAGGTGGTGAAATTGGAGTAGTGCATTATTGGCGATTGCATTCAATCCATCCCATAATGTGGGAACAGCCTTGATAATATAATGGAATGTTGCGTACCTTTTTCCTGTTCATCCGTGGCCTTTGAAATATTTCACAGCGTTTTTTCTGCGGAAGCAAAAGAGAACATCTCATTACGCTTCAAGGAGCACATACACTTGCTCATTATGCTTTTCATTTGGCTCCTTACGCTAGCAATCATGAGTATTTTTCTACTCATTAGAACTTCGGACATAAACTATTATGATTGTCTCTTTAACCCAACTTGAAGGTTGTGCACTTTTGACAGCGATATTTAAAGTTAAAAGAGCTTTTCCTTGAGTTGATTCTGCTTTACATTCAAAGGTCGATGCAGGCTGTTTACGTATTGAATTTCTTATAGCAGAGTACTTTTCTTTTCCTCTTAGTCCGTGTTACTGTCAATTGAATAGCGCCAAAACAGTATTGCAAATTTGCTCATAAAATTCTTTACCCAGTTTTTGATCTCGAGTCTCACTTTGATGATAGCAAGCACAGGCTTCTCAGTGACTGATTTGATTGTCAGTCGAATTGTTCATAGAAAGTTTGAGGTAAGCAGTAAGCAGGTTTTGAGCACTATCAAGTCTACTGTAAGAATACAAAAGAATTTGATGGGCATCAGCATCTCTTACATTCAGTCTTTGAAGATACAGAAGCTAAAACAGAATTTTTCAAAAAACTAGGTTTGGACATCCCTATGCGATATCATTTGCTTCTACTTATAATAAGAAAAGGCTCAGCTCACGGATCGTGAGCGAAAAAACTTTCGAAGCAGACAGATTTTTCCGTTCGGCATGCCCATATTCTTCGGAACTCTCCGAAATGTGTGGCGTGACAGACCCGGACCAACCTGGGGCATCCGCTTTTTGGTAAATGGTCTCGCTATGACTTAACACAGAATCCTCTGTTGAAAAGCGGGCGACCGATGGAACAGGAACAAAACAGGAACAACCGTAATAAATCCTTGTCTGATTTAAATGGACGTTCGCAGCCAGTACTGCGCAAATTTATCGCGGTATCGAATCAGGTTTGCCTACTTTTGAATGAAAAAACGACACCGCTGTTTTAATTTTTGGCGGCATTGTGTCTGGTAATCAGTCAGCGATACGACCTCGTCTTCAGCTTCGTCTTTTGATATTTGGATTGGCATGGGATAAGGACTTTCCAAATACAGTCCTTTTCAGTCACACATTGTCTCCTTTCATGAACGCGGATGTGTCCACGCATTTCAAAAATTCTGACAGTCAGAGCGACGTCATGAAAAAGATCGTGTTAATATGATAGTAGGTCTATAACTCCTGTTGGAGGTTTATAGTTATGCATGATGTAAATGCTGATTTCAAACCCTTTATATTCTTTTTACGTCTGCCGCATTTCTTGGCATCCATGAGTACTCACAACTACTACTCTCGCGCAAGCAGTGCTTTTCCCTTTGTTTTGGCAACGCACAGAGACCATTGAAATAAGTGGATAGCCAGAAAACAAAGGAAATCCTGCTGGAAACCAAAATCACGCGACATTGTTCGCCTCCTTAAAAGGTATAAAGCTTTGCCTCTCAGTCTTAGCATAGTATTTTTCAAAATGATTTCGTCTCAATTTCCACTAAGCAATCTGTACTACGAGAGCGATACAATGAATCACAAATGATGATTTAGAGGCTGATATCAAGCGGATTGCGAGAAAACAAAGGCAATGAACAGCATTTTATTTACTTTGCAGCAAAACTAGACTACCGGTTATTTATCAGGTAATATTAGGTTGGCTAATAAATAAGTTCGGTCGCTTTTGCGGCTCTTAATGCTGCAAACGAATTTTTGTCCAGTCTTGGGTATTTGGAAAGAGCACTTTAATGGGAGTTGGAGTATAATTTCTGTTCGAGTAAAACTTATCTTACGAAAAAAGAAATCCGCAAAAATGTGAGAAACCTCAATTCTCTCATAGTGCTCGAATATGGGCAAATTCGTGGTTTTTTTGGTAAAAGATTTTCAAAGTGGCGAATCACAATTTATATTGTTATTCACTGAATAGGGAAAACTCCTCTGTGTCCAAATATCGAACTGCTGTTCTCTACACCCATTACAGCATGGAAACGAAGCTTAGGAAGTCAAAAATTGGGATTTTATCTAGGCAAGTTAAGGCATAACTGTCTTAACTGATGATAGGAAAGTCCTAAATATTTGTTATGTGATAGCGGAAGCTTTGAACTACTTTTCCGCAAAAAACCATGGATAGAAACACAACAAAAATTTTTCATGAAGGTTTGGCAAAAGCGAACTTATTTTTTAGCCAACCTAATACATATTAATGAGATAAATATCCAATTCAGTTTTCTTATCTCACTGACTGAAACTACTCTTGTCAAGCAAGCGATCGCACTCTTTTTTTTAATAAGATCATTCGCTTGACTATTACAACAGCGAATACCTACTTAGATAGGTTTGTTCTCCAATGCTACAGTTCAAGAAGATGTGACGAAATTCATACTTCCCTTTCTTACTTAAGTTCTAGGCGCTGTTTTTGAACGATTGCAGTACTATGACTAAGCCCTCAGATAGCTCTGTTAATTCTTGTGAAGACCGTAATTATTTTGGTGCTCTGTGGCGATACAGTATTTCAAAAAAATACAATTTAATCATTCTTTTTATAGTGCTTGACTGGTTATCGCATTTCATTTCAGCGCTCTCTATGCTTCTTCTAGTAAATAATAAATACACTTCATCGTTTTTGGAAAATATAAAAAAAATTTGAGCTACTTGAAAATTCTTCTTGTGAGGTATGAGAGCGGGAGTGGGGGAAGGGAGGGGGGGGGGGGACAGAAATTGTTTTCGAATGGAAATCAAAAAATTTTCGTGGGATTTTTCAGATTTTCTTCGAGCTTCTATCTTCGAATTTCAAAAAAAGTGGGCGTAAGATCGCAACTATATAGGTTTTCGCAAACTTACATTAAATACTCATAAAAACTCTATCGGTTCATCTGAGAACTCATAATTCTTCAAAAAATAGTATGCTATTCTTTTTAACAGTGCAGCAATTGCTGTAAATAAATCAACTTTTTGAGCTTTTTTACTGACTTTCATGACAGTGAACAAATGCTTGAACTCATTATAAAGAAAAGTCTACAGGCTCTAATTTTGTATGTAGAGGATGAATTGCTCAATGATTAATCTGACAGCTATGAGTGCTGCTTTGGAACCAGTCGGAGAGAGGCTTATTTCCTCAGTAGGGGCATAGTCATTATGTTCTGCTTCTGCATGAATCTGTGTATAGGAGATGCTTAACACATTGACGACCGAAGCCTCCCTCGGACCAGCCAACATTCTTCAAACAAAATCACGCACAATTCCATCTACAGTACACCTACAGTAGCGCTGGAATGCTGGGAAAAACAGTAGAGGTTGTATCTAAATCTAGCATGAAAGAAAACTCCCGGAGTTGATTTAACACATTTTGGTAGCCATTTCAATGAGAGTCATGGTGTGTCAAGCCTTGACACACCATGTGTGTCAAGCGGTCGTCAATGTGTTAATAAGCTCTTGAGACTTTTTTCCATAGCAGCCTATGGAAAAAAGTCTTGCAAACCTTTTTTTTTGCAAACTTGCAAACCTTTTTTTTCCTCACAATGAGACGAGATGACTATGCTCTCATCTTGCAATTACGCTCGTGCCGTGTGTGTTTTTCTTCGATCTCGATTCGCTAAATGTCCCTCCAATCCAAACTCACCCTGTCCTCTTCGTTGTTCGTTTACTCGTTCACATTCGATGTTCTCTGGTTGCAAAGAATTCGTTCGTTTGCTGCTTCTTTTTTGCAAATTTTGGGTACCAAAGTCTTCTTTTCACATATTCAGCCTTAAACTTACAGGTAACGTCGTCACATCACCATTCTCTCACCCATCAACTGCCGACTTTTGCTTCAAGTATCATCCACTTCTTCATAAGTAGAAGTAGGTTTTTTGCCTTGGCAACGCTGTTCAAAGCTAGCTTCATTTACGAACTTGAAATCATTTTGTGCCTTGTATAAGCACGCATCGAATACGAATCATGAGCTACAAAGTATGGCTCATATCAATCTCGGCTCAAAAAATACTAATGTGTGTTGTCTCAAAAATTCCATATGTGTACTCTAAAACATCCGTTTGAATTGCTCGCAGAACATGCTACCTTCATACTACTATTACTTTCGCTGAGCATATATCTACAGTATACATAAGTTCGAACCTAACCTAACCGCAATCAATATCAACAGCTGATAAGCACCTAACTGTTCGAGCAATGCGCCTCTCCCTATTATCTAAATACTTCTGCTGCTGCCGCTTTGGTATTTGAAAAAAGGTGAGTTTATTTTAACTAAAAAGTATGTTGGACTCATACTTAGCCATATTTTTCGTACTTATGCGGTTTTTCTTCTTTATTTTTGCTATGCATCTTGTTTGAGCAAAAAGTTCCTTCTTTCTGCCAAACTTTCGCAAATTCTTGATCTTTTCATCATTCTTGGCAGTTTCGACCACATATCTTTGCTGGTAGCTGTTCGTTAGCCATGCACCTCTCGTTTCCTTTCGTTTTTATGAGAAAGGACCGTCTGGCGTTATGGCTAATGGAATAGCCCATTTTTGATTGGACTGAATGCTGATGATATTATTTTGATTTTTCTTGTGCACTTTCAATATGTATTCTACTTTGAATTCAATTTTCTTTCGAAAAGAAAATTCTAATTTACGTTCCTTTGCAAAATTCAGTTTGCCAGCAAAAAAGATAGTGTCGCATGGAACTTGTACCCCCAACGTCTAGCACACCGGCCTCTCACACTGGCACTGCGCTAGCTACAAGCTATGTTGAGTTGTTGAGCTGTTTCACAATAGTTGCAAAAGTAGTAGCTAACCCTTTAACAATACTTACGGATAAGGCATGTATATCGTTTTCCCATACTGATTTGCTACTGCTCTATTTGCTGTATGTATCCTCTCCCTAGCAAAGCATGGCGTAGTAGCATATAGCGCAGCGAATGTGCGCGCTGCTAGACCATCTGTGTCTTGGCACGGAGCTGGCACAATCTGGCACGGGCTGACACGCTCAATTTTTATTGAGGGCAACAGTCAAATATGGTCCTGCCGTAGCGGATAATGGCGCTTCTTACAGCATGGTGCACAAAGATAAGCATAATTCTGCAACAGACATAGATCAACTGCGTTTTCCTATCAATATTGATGAACATGAGATAATGAGTCAAAATATGGAGAAAGAGGCGCGCACACGCGAGGATAGTTAGTTATTGGATTTCCTTTGATTGATTTACCTGCTCTGGCAAGCATAGTATACTACATTCTTGCCTTGCTAAGCAAATACCCCACGGCATATCTGTACTCATAGCGCAGCGCGTGTGACCGCTGTTATCGCGGTCATCAGCGGTTCAATGACGCGCGGAGGTGCTCGTTTTGCGGCGCCCTGCGGATAGCTCGCTATAGTCTTGCGAGATACTCCGAGCTATCACGACATAGTCCCTCTATGTTGTGACAACCACGAGGGGTTTACTACGGGCCCTGGAATCCAATGAGCTACAACTATATCTGAGAGAACTTATATTGTATAAACACCACAGCTTCCTAATAAAATAGCTATATACTAGAAGCCAGCCCCAGAGTTGTAAAACTTATCATAGCCGACTTTTCAATTTGAAAGTAAACTGTGTCACTCAAGATTAGGCAAAAACTGCTTAACAATTTTTATCATGAACTTGGAGTATCTTGGTTCTCCACATATGAAAGAAAAGGAAAAAATACACTGACATACACTTTCCGCTTCCCAATAGAATTTAGTTTTCACCTTGCAGGTCAAGTGAATTCTTATTGAAATGTCCCGTCACCATAGATGATGTTCATCATTCAAGTGTCCTTCAAACATTTGCATCTGCCTCCGATGTGGAACAGTTTGTTGGCTCTCTCGTGGAAGGTGATGAATTAGAAGAAAGCCGTAATCTATTTACCATTTTGAGGTTATCTTCTATACATTGCGGTCAAAATCTTTTCGCTGCGATCGCCCGCTAAACGGTAATCATCGTTAGGGGTCGGTTACTCATAATTCCCATTCGCTCAACCCATTTAGGGCGGGTTTTTAGTAAATCGACGGTAACTGCCAACAATTGTCCCTTTAGCTATTGCGCAGTTCAAACAAAAATTGTCCATATGGTATCTTTCTTCTTCACCCATTGCCTGACCCCTAGACTCGCTACCACCATATTGAAAATCTAGAAAGTAAACATTTATCGCTTCTATTATAGTTTATATAATGATTGCATCAGAACCATCAAAGCAATTGGCAATTCTACGCGCTAAATGGATTTTCTAGTAGTAATAAGGTTTTCTTGCTTCTCACGTCCATGATTTGTTTTTTGATTTTTTTCCGCAAGTCCAATAGTCGTTGCTGGTCTCACTAAACGTAAATCCAAAAGGGTTGTTCCGAACTGGAAAAAAATTTCAGCTGCGAATTGACACTGCTAGTATAGCGCTGCTCAGTAGGAGTCACTAATCTGACAGATTTGGTACCATTTCTTCTATAGAAGCGAAGGCATACCAGTGATACATCGCACCTCGATTTTCTACATCCCTACAGCACGTAATGTTATTGAGCAAAATGACTGGAACTCTTTTGGTTTTTTTTCTTTTGTTCCATATTTTGCGCAGCTGCCACTTTGCTTCGCTCATTTAGTAAGCCATTGTTCTGAATGATCAATAGCTGTAGACTCCTCAGAAAAATTATCCAGATGTACAATGTACTTCCAACAAATTGCTCTGGAGCAAAGCATTGCATTGCTTCTCGTGAAAATCTCTAAGCAATCTTCGCTTAGTTTTGCAATCAATATAGATTTGCAAGGATTCCGATTGAGACGCAAGTATTGATTTTCTTAACTTGTGATGGCACATCCTCATTTTTGGCACCATATGCGACTCAAGTTGGCATAGGTAAAGACAAGCTCAAATGTAATTATCCGAACAACCACCAATATTACTATTGCTTTGGACGTTCAACCTAATCCTCTCAATGGAAAGGTTGGAATTTTTGAATTTCTTTTTTCAAATTTTTCAATCTGTTTTTTTCTTTTGGCACGAGGCGCGATTCATCGCCAGGTGGACAGCGTATAGCACATGTTTAATGTTACATAAAGTTCCAGATTTATTTGATATCACAAAAGAAATATTTAGATATTTGTACGGATTGTTTGATCCTAGCGTCCTGAAATCAATTCCAAAAAAAATCAAAGTTTAAAAATCCATGAAAATGCAGTTAATAGCAATTTTGTAAATATTCCAGTCAGTTTTTTAACAAAAGTCGTACATTCTTATCAAGTGGTTACTTCAAACAGCTAGTAAGCTGATGTACTTTGTCCGGCACGAACACTTCTGTAGCACGAAATTGGATTTCAAGTTGGTGACAGCCGGAAAAATCGCGCTTTTTGACCGTCTCCCAGGACTGACACTTCCTTAATGACCCGGAATATTATATATCTCTAATCATGCATTTGAAATCCTATCTGCCTTGGTCGACAAAGACCTTGGGGAAGATGTGTGGTGATGTACAGCACAGCAAGAATGTCTTACTAGTCATTCACCTGATCCGTGACCTACTACAACAATTTCGGTTTACCGTAACGAGTGAATACATACCCACAAACCTGCAACCTCAAATGACTACAGAACAGTAACTTCGCATGAAGCTATTTTTGCGCCTCTAACACCTTCGGTGCCTTTACTTTTACTTTTTGCAAAGAGCAACCTGCTATTTGATTGACACCTTCCAGTGTCACATGTGTAGTGGTGTCACTCAAACGAGATACATGCAGGGATAAGGATGTCAGTCACACATCCTGAGTGATGTGATGAAAGTTTTTGACTTATTTTTCGTCTCAGAAATTTAACCTGTGAATCCTCAATGCTGACCTGTGTTTGACAATGCTCTGTCAGCGCTCCAGAGAGGCACCGTATTCGGCCTCAGAAATAAACTTGTCTCCATCAAGGTGTTAGGTTCTTGCATTTCTTGATAATAGGAACATAGGATAGGAACAAGAATGTTTATGTAGATGTTCTTGCGTTTATCGCGCGACCTCCTACGAGAAAATAAGAAATGGCATTGTTGAGTATAAGAATGGAACACCTTTAACACCTGAAGAGTACTTTGTTTGATCTTCATTTACAGGTATTTATGCTTGTTACGTGGCCATGCACACAACTAATTACACTTAACAAACAATCGTACTCCCTCGAGTACCTTTTTTTCTTCGCTCGTCCGCAGTATCATTCCCGGCGATTCAGTCGTACTTTGCAGCCTTTACATATAAAAGAAACCACGAAGTCTTGCAGTCATAAAATGACAAATTTTTGTTGCCTCGTTATACACTTGCTTTTTCTTGTCGCCCATTGGGTCAAGTAAGTGGTCATTTAAATGTCTTTCCTAGTTTCTATAGGCGTTGATTACTCAAGTGTCCTTCGCATTTGCACCTGCCTCCGAAGCGAGTCGCATAAATACCGCGGTTCTCTGCAGATCGTTCGGTTTCATCGGTAAAAAAATGTCAGAGTTTATCAATTATTCTATAAATATTTTTATGCATTCATTGCATCCATTACCATTCATATAAATGGCTGCATATTTTATAGAATCATCAACAAAACTTGCAATTCTATGCGCTGAATGGATGTTCTGAGCTTGTTGTCCCTTTCCCTTTGTATCTCAGTCCATCATTTTTCTGCAAATCCGATAGTCGCAGCTGATCTCGTTAAACGCGAACTTTCACCCCGACAGGGTTATTTATCAGAAA
Organism: Cylicocyclus nassatus; assembly: GCA_958299035.1. Classification (NCBI taxonomy): domain Eukaryota; kingdom Metazoa; phylum Nematoda; class Chromadorea; order Rhabditida; family Strongylidae; genus Cylicocyclus; species Cylicocyclus nassatus. Next base: position 25,929,513 of record CATQJL010000223.1, read on the forward strand.
AACGTCGGCGACGACAAGGCACTGCCAGTGGTGTCGATGGGCATCTACCTTCAATTTATTTTTCACATAAGGAATTTGTGGTATCTTTTGTTTTATCCCGGTGATCGCTCACTTTACTGCTTTTTCTTCCCATATTAATTTTCGCACAGCTGCGCCGTTTGCTTCGCTCATTCAATACTCAGCGATGTTCTGCGTAATTAATGGCTGCAAACCTCTGAAAGAAACATCTCAGAGTGTATACCTCAAAAAAAAACATGTTTGCCATCCTTCTAATCGGCATATTTCAACTTCTCTACACCGTATACATAATATCATACGCTTTGAGCTTTTAAAGGGCCATTTTACTACCGAAACTCTTTTGATAGATTATGTTTATAAACGTACAACGTCATTTGACCGAGAAGGATCATCTCAATGATAACCAAACTGAGATCAAATGTCCCTATCGCAGTTCAGCTTCGTGCGATAATCCCTGCTCATTCTGTCTGTCAAGACATCTCTCGGGAGGAACGTATTGCAGCAGACAGTGATGGATCTCATGGAATTGCAGAAGATAACAATCTGGATGTGTGCTTCAGTTTCTAATGACTCACTTAAACAAGGCGTAATGAACTTTATTCTTCTATGAGCTGGTGGGCAGTTGAGGACGCAAACTCTCGATTTTTTATCTAGCATCTACACAGTTCAGTACTGTTCAGTACCTTCTTTGATGTAGAACTTTAAAACAGTTTGCGAGTTCTAAGACAGATTCCTTACATACCTGCTGAGGATCACAAATTTGCAATCCTCAAAAGATCACAGAACAACTGTGATTTACACATCCGAAAAAACAGCTATTTTTTCGTCTCTAAAACCTTTGGTGTTATTTTTCAAGCGAAAAGCTCCAAAAAGCTGTTTGATTGACATCTTTCAGTGTCGTATGTAGTGGGTGTCACTCAAACGAGATACACGCAAGGTTTAGTCAGTCACACATGCTAACTTGAGTGATGAAAGCCCTGTCATCACATTGCTCGTCTTCAGTATTCTTGCGCTTTAGATCCTGCTGCATTGAACCATTTACATGTGTGGTTTGACGCTGCAAGGCCTGCTCTTGGATTAAGACCATATTGCTCCAAAAACCATGAAATCGGCCCGGGCTAGCGCTTTGGAGCCGTCTTCCGTGGTTCATCTATGGTTTAAGTATGTAGCCAATGTGAGATAATCAACTCTATCATTTTCCTGGAATACAAAACTCTTGAAGTTTTTCTTCCTGCACCTCTTCTACACTTTTTACGATGAAGCGCCCATACAATTACCTGAAAGATTATGCAAAAAAATGTCTTCCCATCTACGAGAATATCTGATAGATCAGCGAGGCATCAAGAACATCTCTGATGGTCTAATACTTGATGTTAGTAGCTCTTCAAAGCAAATTGGATTGACAGTTAGAATCTGCCGATGACTTCAGCTCTAGTTTTTTGAAGTACATGGCGTGACGAAACACCAATAGAATTATGGAAAATGCAAAATTCTTTACTTGATTTGAAAGTCTGTTCCAGCCACTATCGTGCAGATTCATTGTCTGCAATCGTCAAATTCACAAAAAAAAAACTATTCGTTCGACTTTCAAGCAGGCAGGCATAGACGTACGGTATAACGTCACAATTGATACCTGCTCAACTTTTGTTTTTTCTTAATTGGCCTTAGTCATTCAACATCAGCGGAGGGCAGTACTTTGTCAGGATAAGACTGGCCTTGTCTTACCTGAGCGTGTAGCGGTATTATAGTGTGTCAAACATAATGATTATATATGTTTACTACTAAAGATACAAAAAGATAAAAGAGGTAGGGGGAGGGGAAGGGGGGAGTGTGAGTGTCCGTCAGTCCCTGAAGGTCTCCAGTCCTCTCTTATATGCAGGTCCGTCTTACAACAATAACAGCGGTTAGGGCGGGGTAAGACATTGCATAACAAGTGATGTGAAGTGATGACTCAGTACATTGCATAACAAGTGATGTGACTCAATATTACCCAATGTTATGCAATCTGATGAAATGATCTCATGACATCTCCGCTCCTACAGAAAGCTCGTCCTCGAGCGTCTTAATAGGCTGGTTGAAATACTGGTGATGGTTGTCGTTCAGCTAGCGGTTTGAACGTAGTGAAGGGGGGATTAGGTGAGCTGTTGGCGCAGCTACGACCTTTAGTTTACACTGGTACAATTCACTAGTGTAAGACTAGGACGAAATTTTGTATTGTTAAAGTTAATGGTGATTGTGGTTGTTTGTTAGAGCTGTTTAATAGCGAGAAAGTTTTTTGTGATTTCTTGGAGTCGTCGGCTCAAAGAAGTTTGATTGTTGAAGCAGCGATGCGCGAGAAAATGGAAAAAAAAGGTTTGAAACATACCAATTGCTAGTGGAGAAATGATTTTTCCACAATTAGAGTTTTTCAGAGTCTGTGCTGTCAATTTCTAAATCCTGATTGTGAAGCTCTAAATTTGGAGGGCGGTTTAGAGGTTGCTCATCATCTTCTGATGTTTCCATTATGTGAGGTGAAGGAGTGGTTGAGGTTGGTTCGGAAACATTAGCCGATGAAGAGCGGGGACAATAGATCTTAAGTCTATTGATATGTACAGTTTGAGTAGATTTGGGGCCAATTAAACTTTGAATGGTAATGTTGGGACGATTAATTTTTGTTACTAAAAAGGGGCCTTTCCATGGAATGGTAAATTTGGGGCGTATCCTTTCATCGTGTAAGAGTACGAGGTCTCCAACAGAATTTTGTTTTGAGAAAACCTTATGCTGAAAATCATACCCGGCTTTGTATAATGCTGTCTTGTTTGCGATTTGGTTTCCAACGTTTGTGATTGTAGTTTGCAAAGCTGTTGTGAGTTGATCAGCGAAACTGTCCGAAGCGTAGGAAATACGAGATGGAAGTTGATGAATAATATCACTCCATGTGATAGGGTGACGTCCGTAAGCGACGAAGTATGGGCTGTATCCTGTAGTGTCATTAATGCTGGTGTTGTATGCGAACACGATGGGTTGAAGGAAATCACACCACATGTCGCGTGCTTCGGAGCAGTATGCGGTTAATGAGTCGGTTATGACTTTTACTAATCTTTCAACCTGGCCATTAGCTTTATGATTATAGCTAGTTGTAAAAGAATTAGCGATTCCGAGAACGTGATTCAGCTGGGCAAAAATTTCGCTGGTGTAGTTGGATCCGCGATCGGAAACTATTTCGGTGGGGATGCCGTGTTTTGAAATGACATCGTTAATAAGTGCTTTTACGACTGTATCTGTTAACTGGTTTGGAATCGGAGTACATGTAATAAGTTTGCTGAAAGCACAAACTGTTATGGAAATAAATCTATTGCCATCGATAGACTGTGGGAGCGGTCCAATAATGTCGGTGTGTAATCGTTCGAATGGTCTTTGGGGGATTGGAAATGATCCTAGTTCTTCACGAATTATTTGTCCAGATGGAGTTTTAATTTTTTGACAAACTGGACATGATTTAACATATCTTGCCACATGATAAAAAATTCCTGGCCAAAAGTATTTGGATTCTATGGCGTTTATGGTTTTTCGAACTCCTAAATGTGAACCTAGAAGTGGGTTATTGTGAAAAACTTGTATGATCTTGTTTTGCATTTCTTTGTCTGGTATTACTAACTGGGGTTGTTTTTTGAATTTAGCATAGAGACAATTGTTGAAAATTGTATATTTATCAAGAGTGTTTAAGAATTCATTAGGGAGATCTTCTTCAAGGTTGTTTTCTTTGCTGAGAAATTTTATTAAGGTGCCATATTTTGATTGGGTTTGAGATTGACGAATTTGGTCTAAAGTTGGTAATGAGTTAATCTGTAATGTATTAATGTTAACTAGAGAGTTAATCTGGACGGCATTCGTGGTAACTGTCGGGTATCGGCTTAAAAAGTCACACAACGTATTATGTTTTCCTGCTCGATATTCAATTTTGAGGTCGTAAGCTTGAATGCTAATTTGGTATTTAGCTAATCTACCGACTAGATCGGTTCTGTGCATTAAGGATTTGAGAGGAGCATGATCTGTAACCAATGTTATGGATGCATTTGCGACATATGGGTAAAAGTGTTTGAGTGCACAAACAATGGCTAGTGCTTCTAGTTCTATGATAGCGTAGTTCTTTTCGTGTTTGGTAAGTGGGCGGCTACAGTATGCAATTGGGTGTTCTAGATTTGTGTCCAAGTTAGTTTGTAGTAGACAAGCTCCTACTCCGATTGTGGAAGCGTCGGTATGTAATATGTAAGGTTGTCCCAAAGTTGGTGGGACTAGAACGGGTGCTTGGACTAGAGCACGTTTCAAGGTTTCGAAAGGTTTGTTGATGTTCGTCTGTCCATTTGAATGGAGTATCTTTTAGTAACAAATTGTTGAGTGGGGCGGCAATGAAAGAAAATCGGGGGATGAAGCGTCGAAAGTATGAGGCTGCGCCTAAAAAAGATTTGACAGCTTTTGTGTCGTTTGGCGTTGGTATTTTTACTATACTGGCAATTTTGTCAGGGTTTAGGCGGGTTCCTTTTTTACTGATTAGGACTCCAAGATATTGAACTTCTTTTTAAAAAAAACAGCATTTTTCGGGTGTTAATTTCATTCCTAAGTTTCGAATCCGTATGAAAACTTCTTCGAGATCTCTAAGGTGTTCTTTGATAGAGTGGCTTGCAATTATTATGTCATCAATGTATGCGAAACAGCAAGCTCTTAGTTCACGGATTAGAGAGTTTGCTACTCTTTGGAATGTACCTGGGGCTCCTTTTAATCCTTGAGCCATTACAGTAAATTGGTAGAGTCCAAGAAATGGCGTAAATGCAGTGCGTTCTTTATGTTTGGGTTCTAATGGAATTTGGAAAAATCCACTTTTAAAGTCAAGAACGCTATAAAGTTCTTTTCCGCCCACAAGATCGATTATGTCTTGGATATGGGGAATGCAGTAGGTTTCGTTCTCAGTGATTGCGCTGATTTGTCGGTAATCAACTGTAAAACGCCATTGGTCCTTGTTAGAACCTTTTTTAACTAAGACTATCGGAGATGCGAATTTGCTAGTGCTTGGTTCAATAATGCGGGTGCGGAGCATTTCTTCGATTTGTCGTTTTATCTCCTCTCTTTTTTCAAGAGGAACTCGGTACGGTTTTTGTTGAGGTACTTTGGCGTGAGGGATAAAATTAATCTTATGTGATATTGGTCCAGTGTATCGACCTAGATTGCCGTCAGGGCCGACAAAACAAGATTGGTATTTGTGCAAAAGTTGGTAGAATTCTAAAATGTCAGTTTGTGAAAGCGCGGAGCTATCGAATTTTATTCGGTCTTGAATGGAGGATGTTGTTTGATGTGGAAATAGTGGCATATTTTTGCTTATATCTGCTTCTGGAGGTATGTATTGTTCTAACTGTCGTGGTGATGGTTTAAGCATCGAATCCTCATTAGTGGGATATACTGAATATATCGACGGCCAGTACATACTAGTGCCTACATAGTTTGCATGTGCTATTAATTTATGTTTGTGAAAGTGTATGGGTACAGCATTTGAATTATAAATACGCAAAATAACTTTGTTATTGTTATTTGTGCAAGAAAGCGTTTTACCTAATGCTATACCATGAGGCAGTGTAAGTAAATTATCGTCGCAAATTAAAAATTCCCATTTGTTAGGAAAAATGGAATGAAGGGTACCTTGTACGATATTATCACTATGTGGGGGTAATGTTGTGGGAACGGTTAGGTACACAGGTACAGTAAAGTTTGAAGCAGTTGGTTCTTGTGGTGCAACAAATCGAACGATGCTTTGGTCAAAAGAAATTGTTTTGTTTTCGTAGTTTATTGAAATATTAGAGGCTAATTTTTTAATGGTATCGTTTCCAATTAGGAATTCTGCAGTGCAGTCTTCATCACGAACTACATATGTAAGTATGGTAATTTGTTTGTCTGCTACTTGAAGTATTGGCGAAAGTTCTCCTATGAATGTACCAGTGATTTTGTAATAAGTGTACTTCGGTTGTTAGTCGTGCTAAATCCGAATGGAAAATTGGAGGTGCATTGAAGATGAAATCTTGGGTGGCTAATGAGTATGGTAGATTAGTGTGAATTTGTGCTACGTCTATGAGGCCTTTAGAAGATTTGTAATGATTAGTACCATCATTGTATATTCCGAAAGGAAGATGACCACAATTGGCTTCAGCGCTGTTAGTTGTTAAATCTTTTGTGCCGGGTATTACAAAATGAATGTCTTTTCCTATACGTACTGGGGTAAATATATAGCAAATTCCATTAACATTATGGTCCAAATAAATTTCATCTATGTGTACTTCTTTACACTTTGAAACCATTAGCACATCTCCTGCTGCTATAGCAAAAATATCATTACGGTTTAATAAAATTCGGGCTGCACTTGTAGGGTTAATTTGGGCAATACTTTTTATGGCTTGATTTCTAAAGTTAGTTAGACTACAGATACGATCGAAAAGGTAGTTAAAATCGTGTCGCATTACTTCTTCTAATTTTATTTTTAAAAATTGCATTTTTGTGTTAAGTTCAAAATGTCGTTGATCTTGTCGTTGTTCATGCGTTAGCATGACGTCATTATTGATGTTCGCAAGATCTGGCTCGATATGTACAGCTATGTGTTGAGCTACAGCTGCTGAGTCATTTGCGGGATATTTAGTCAATGGTGGATTTTTGCTATGTAGTAAAAGTGCGGCAAGTTGTTTGTGATTTTTCTGGATTCTTCGGAGGGTGGTATCGGGTACGGTAAGATGAGTGGTGCGTTTATTACGACGTTGTTTGCCATATTTATCTTTATAAAAGTCTCGCCTTTCGCGTTGTCTTCTTTCTCGAACAAAATTAATCATTTGTAAGTTTTTAGAAGCTTTGAAATGTTTTTGATTGATTTCATCTACTATTTCTGGGTTTTTGGCAAAAATTGTGCGAGGATTATGACCAAGAATTTCTGGTAATAGAACGAAGACTCCGTTATGCTGGCAATATGGTGTAATGGAAGTGGTGGCGTGGCGAAATATTTTCCGCGTGCTACCACATGTGGCTCCGCGTCCGCGAAAATTTATTGCTACTGATTGTAGCGCTGAACACGAAAAGCAGTGATTTATTCGCATAAGTATAGCGCTGCGGTGGGTTATCGCGCTGATTTGTGGATCGGCACGATTTTCACGTGCTATGAGGTCCAAGTGATTTATTCGCTAAACTGTGCTGCGTAGAATAACGTTGTTGATAAATGAGCAGAGCTCTTTCGCAACTATGTTGTGCAGTGATTTATTCGCGAAAACGATGTGAAGCGGAGAGAAGCTTTCTGATATAGATTGGTGCACTTCCATATATCAGAACTCTCTCGTTATAGTTTAGTAATTACTTTCCCGGGGTTTGCGAGCGAGTCCATAAAGTTAAAAAGAAAATATTAGATTGATTATACTTGATTTCGAAAGTCCAATAATTAGGTTTTATCGTGGTTCTCCTAATTAAAGGAAAAGTTTGTTTTAAATATTCATTTATTTTATTGGGTAAGAATGATACGTTGCAGAAGAGATTCTGTAACAAGGAATTGTATATATATATATATACTTTTTTTGTTTTGTTTTGCACTAGTTGAGCTAGTAAGAAAGAAAGAAGCAATGAGAATGAATTAAAGTCAAATAGACGACGTACGTGTAAATTTGGTAAGGAGTTGCTTTATAAATAGAAACTGGGTATATTTTACTGTGTTTCTAATTTATTCATAATAAGGTACTCGCCCGCAGGACTTTTATGTTGGCAATCTGTGGATTGCGAATGATTGTTATAAACTATTGTTAAATATAATTGAATATATAGGAACATACGTGCTTCGTTCGAACTTCCTTAATGATCAGTTAAGGAAGGGGTAGTAGACGTAGGACGACGTCGAAGAGTGGGTGGAGGGGAGGTGGGTGGGGTAAGGTGTTATCCCGAAAGAACGGATAAAAAAAAATTGGTTTAATTTGGAAAAAAAATTATTCTAAAGAAAGTATTCTAGAGAAATATCTTCCCGGGATCTCCATGTCAGGATAAGACTGGCCTTGTCTTACCTGAGCGTGTAGCGGTATTATAGTGTGTCAAACATAATGATTATATATGTTTATTACTAAAGATACAAAAAGATAAAAGAGGTAGGGGGAGGGGAAGGGGGGAGTGTGAGTGTCCGTCAGTCCCTGAAGGTCTCCAGTCCTCTCTTATATGCAGGTCCGTCTTACAACAATAACAGCGGTTAGGGCGGGGTAAGACATTGCATAACAAGTGATGTATAGTGATGACTCAGTACATTGCATAACAAGTGATGTGACTCAATATTACCCAATGTTATGCAATCTGATGAAATGATCTCATGACAACTTCTATCTTATTATCTCAATTTAAATTAGGCTTTATATACTTGTAGAATCTATATTTAACTGTTAAATAACTGGGCCGTAAAATTACAACATCGTCAGCGAGTGAGTTTTTTTTTTTGAAGCAATAGTAGCGCTCTCCTTTGAAATGGGGAGTAACTGACCTTATTTCTCAGTAATCAGATCAAAGTACTATGAAGAAGCATACGCTTTGAGTTTGCTCTTCTCCTTAGAGTATACCTGAAGAGCACCAGCTTCCCCAGTTCCAGCTTTCCTTTTGTTTTCAGCGCTGGCCATTTAAACAAGTGGATGGCAAAGAAACAAAGGCTAAATTCCACTAAAAGCCCGAAATTAGCTCGAAAGCTGTTGTTAAGTTCTCGAATATACAAAGAACGTTGATTTGGAGATGCAGACACTACTCTTCACTCATTGTCTAACATGGACATGTTTTCTGTAATGTTCTAGATGCTAGCTATGTATATGCATAAGCTCCTTGAAAGAAGCGTAAGCGATCCGAGACAATATTCTCTGTTATCCTGCTTGATGATTATTTACCTTCACCATCCTCACATCTTCACCGGCTGGACCAGGCCCCCTTATTAGCGTCACTAATCTCAGAAACTCTTGCAAGGTCTAGGTTATCGCGCGTCAATAGCCCCTCATTTACGTGGAGATGATGGTCTAATAAGCATCGTAACACCTCGCGCTCATCCATTCACGCGTGATTGCACTCTACTTGGACTGGTCTCATGATCTGCACATGCTTCCAAGATTTCCCAATGGTTTCAAGAAGATTTATCTGTTACTGTAATGGCATTGCACCTCCGGAGCGGCTACCTCTCCTGACCCACGCAGACTCCAATCCACTAACTTCCATCGTGTCAATTAGTTCTCACTTTTTTACCGTTGTGCAATTGTTCTCGTTCGTTCCCCTTCGCCTTAAACTCATTCCTCCACTGCCCCCTGGATGGAAGTGCAAATTATTCCACTCTGGGATACCTCTTCTTTTTTAGAGCTTGACAGAATCTGGTGACATCGCAGTACTGTGAATCGAATGAATCGTTTACCTCTGAATGGATAGAAGATCGAACTCAATTTTCGACACCAGGATACTTTTCTAGCATGATCTAGATGGTTGCCATTGCATCTCATATTTGGACTGATACTTGTTTTGGAATCAGTTTAGAAAAACTTGAATGAAAGTGAATGAGCGCATTTTTTGCGGCAAACAATAAGACGTTTTGTCTCGATTTCCATTTAGTTTCGTTTTTAAATTTTCCAATCGCTTCCAGCAAATCCTACTAATACTAAAAAGGCATAAGTGGGTGTGAGACAGTATCCTGTGCTAATCCATGCACAGCTACTCACCTTTTCATAATCTTCACCACCTTGACCACCACTTAAGGTCACTAATCTAACAGACTCTCTTGAGGCCTTACATCAACGCTTGCCCCATTGTAGCCCCTTATTTACGCGAAGATGATTATTCAATAGGCACAGTAACAGCTCGCCTCCATTCACGCATCGTTTCACTCAACTCGTGCGAGATCTTGTAATTTACTTAGTGGTCCTGATTAACATATTAAGTCAATTCTCTGTGTTTAGAAATATTGAGGTTTCTTCCGTTTTGTTCTTACGTTTTCAAGTTACTTGTCAAGTTAGCTTCTCTGTCATCAGAAGATCATATCTCATAATTCCACAATATGCTCAAAGCAAGATTATCTATCTAATAACAAGAATCATTGTTACTGGTCTGTCGTGGATGATCTGTGTATATGAGCAGGAAGAAAGTTTTGACTCTTTCTCATCATATAATTGCTGGATCATCCTTACTTTGCATAAAAAGAAATTGTAATGCGAGCGAAAGCAGCAAAGCCATGGAAATAGCTACTAACTCATTGCAGCAATCCACATAATGATGTCTCTAGCTCTTTTTTGATTTTTACAAAAATATTTTTAAATCCTGTCTTTACGGTATCAAAAGATTGCAGTGTTTTATCCTTTGCGCCATCATTGGTCATCAGCTCTTTGCCAGAGGATACGCCCCTTTTCGCTTCCCCGAAAATAAAAAAACGCTCTTTTCGATCGGTTCTAATGCTAGGAAAAATAGGAGTATGACGCTGCTTTTGCACAACTAGTAAAACTTACAAGTTGATTGCTGAAGTTAGTCAGTGAATTGAGACAGATACTCGTATATATGAAAACAAACGATGTAGATCTGATCAAAATGGTAGTCTCTTTGTCATATCTTGAGGCTTTGAAGAAAATTATTTTGTTGTCGTTCGTGCTGTTCATCGTGGACATCCTAGGATAACATTGAGATATGATGTAATTTTCAACGAAAAAGGAGCACTAACATATGAAGACCTCATTTTTTGAGATCTTGTCTATCCAGAACTAATGCCTTATGACTCTGAATCATCCTTCATTACACTTACACTGGGCAAATAATCGTACGATTTTGAGCATTTTTTGAGATGCGCGTGCAAGACCTTCATTTCCTGTCTTTCAGCCTAAAACATAAAAAAATTTCGCGCACCTTGATCTCTCGCCCATTTGCCTTTGACTCGCTTTAATTTGAAAAATGGAAGAAAGTGGCGTAGTGGCATGAGGCGCCGCTATGACCAAGTTGAACATCCAGGTTCGATTCCGCTCATGGCACATAAAGCCCTCTACTCCTCAGGGCCGGTAAGCGGCTACCGAATAATCTGGGAAGATAACAATGACTTGGTAGTCAGCTGGCTCTCGCAAGTCACTATAAAATCCTCGCACGTATTTTTTTGCTTAATATCAGATTTTTGACACTGGGCACCTTCTTCAGCAGTAAAATTTTTGATTGACTTGACACTCTGGTAAAATTTAGAACAACACTAATCCGAATCTGAAAAAGCCCGTTTGAGTGCATCGCATATTGCTGGGTACATGGTACATGCAACAATAGGTTATTATCTCAACAGCTACATACATACGTTTTGCTAGACTCCCTAATGCACATTCTTTGATTTCATGTATTATATAATGGTAGTTTTTTTCGCTCTTACAAGTGTGTTTTTTAGAAACTTGAGAAATAAAATAAAATCTTCCCGTCTTCCACTAAAAACTATGATAATTTCTTTTCGAGTCAATACAAAAGTACATGCCACATTCAATAATGGAAAAGCAGCGATCATACAGAATAAGTAATTGTTGAGCTTTGACATACACTTTCCTTTCCCGGTCTTGTCACCCAAGTGGGTTGAGTATATTCTCGTTTGATTGTCTTGCCTTTTCTCTATAGACGTTCATTACTCAAGTGCCCTTCGAACACTTACACCTGCTCCGATGCGGGTCGCGCGCGCATACCCGTTGTTTTCAATTGAAACTCGTATGATCGCAAGGTCTCTAAAACTTTTCTCTGCACTTAGCAGTCTAAATTTGCTCGCTGTAATCGCTCACTAAACGGTACTTCAAGGGCCGAACCTCATAATTTCCATGCGCGCACTCCATTCATAATGGCTTGGTTCTTAGTAAGTCAAGGTTAACTGTCACTGTATTCCATTCACTGATCCCACCGTTCGAAACAAAATTCTCATCCTGTTATCCCTAAAATCCTTTGTTTTTGCATAGCTTCACAACCGAAGCAGTGGAGTAATCTAGGGAGAAGGCATCCATCGCCGTCTTTCCATTCATATAATTGCTGCATATCTTATAGAACTATAGAATTTGCAATTCCAGGCGCTGAATGGATTCTCAGCTAGTCTCTTTCTGTTTCTTACGTTCATCATTTTTCTGCAAATCCGATAATCGTTGCTGATTTCGTTAAAAGTGAATTTTTGTCCCGACTAGAACATTTATCAGGAAAAACACTGTTTCAGCTCGTCTTCTACACAAGAAATTCTTGGTATTTTTCTGTTTTCCGTTTTTTTTGTCTGATGCGCTGTTCATCAACATTGCAAGGCGGAAACGTGGTGCAATATTTCAACCTTAGTAAACCCTTCACTGTTTTTCCTTCTCACATCAACTTCGCCCAGCTGTGCCACTTGCTTTGCCCATTTAGCTGCAGCCGTTGTTCTGCATGATTAACAGCTGCAGAACCCGTGTAAGAAATACTTAATGTGTAATGTACTGGAAGAAGAACATGCTTGTGTTTCCACTTCTCGGCATATTTTTCTTCTCTGCACAGCGTACCACTGATATCACATTTTTTTTCAAGTTTTAGCAGTTCTATTCCCCTATGCTGTGCTTCTCCTGGGAGTCTTCCAAGCAATCATCGCCCAGTAGCCTAAAGCGATTTGTCAGCCGTTCCGCTTTCGCCACATTCTGACTGATGATAGCCATGCCTATTTGAAGTGCTACTCATGGGAATTTTACGAGAATTTCAAAACGAAACTTTTGCTAAACTCAGTGGTAATTCTTGTAAATTCTTGCTTTATGAATAAGAAATTCTTTTGCTTTGATCTACCGCTATAGAGGACGGCAGCATCAGCAGCGAGGAATAAGTTAATAAACTTTTGAAGCAAGCGATTTCTAAATTTTTCAAAAAACTTGTGTATTCCCAGGTTGACCGGAGAATATCCAAAAGGCTTCAAGGGTTAGAAGATTAGATTCGGAAAAACCGTTTGGCCGGACTGTTGACTATTTCTAACGGAAGTATTTTCACATTCTCCTGCAATTTACATCTTTATACACCATTTCCGATTCTAGTAGTGTGCTCTGGCTTAGTATGCAAAAGTTAGATCAAATCAATGATTATTCACTCCTTCATACCTGAAGCGGCCTCTAATTTAGATTATCGTCCAGCACACATCGATATTTTTCTATTCGACAACCTGTTCGTAGCTACATGCTCTACCTCATCCTCGATCTGATGTCTGATGATCTGATTTTAATGTCCTTTAACCAGCCTCGTCAGCTTTCGTATATCAGGCAATTAATCTCTTTTTCTCAGGCAGCTAGAATTCAGTAATCTCCTGTTCTGTTCGAAAACCCCTTTTGTTGACGACAGCAGCATGTCTGCTCTTTTCTTCAAATCAGCTGCCTTTTACTCGCTTTTGTATCTAGGCTACTTGCAAATTGTTGCCCACTTTCTCTCCCCCTCTCCCTCATCCCGCAGAAAATTTTCCAGCGGTGAGGAGCAAAAATTCGTTGTCGGTTCGTGACCTAACCATACTTCAGAAATCCTCTTTTGGGAAGTCCTTGTTTGCGGCGTAATGTTATATCCTTGAAAATGAAAGCAATCAAATCGGCTATATGAAAAGTTTTTTGCCAACTTGATCTCTACAATCATATTCGTTACACTTTATGGATGAAAGACCTATTGTATTTTTCTCAACTTTTTTCATTGTGGCTCTGTCCGCAATATTTATTTGCTCTTCCTCCATCGAAAATTGTTTAGTCGTTTCTTTTCATTTCTTGCAGAGCGAATTTTCTCAGTGCACCTTGGCAGAAGTAGACTTTAGGAAGTGCACAAACGATGAGCCAGGCAATGAAAGCAATGCTAAAAGTGCAAGCGACAGTGCTTGAAGATATGCTTAGCTAGCCAGCAGCATTTATTTATCTTCCACTCAGTGATATGTGGCCATACTTCACGCCCGTTACAATATCGTTGCTTTTTCTTCGAGAACGTTCACGACCGGATACAATATCCTCTTGCTTGCCGAATACACGCAGACTTCACACATTTTTCGTGCTTCTTGTTCTTTCTACGAAATTTTTATGTGAAAATTTTTTTGAAGCTATCTAATATCCCCATTATATTAGCATTACAAATCCTTTTCTCTATCTGTTTGCTATGTGCCTTCTCAGACTTTCGTTTAGTGACCGCTTGTGTTTAAGTTTACACTATTTTTGGTCAAATCTGGAACGCATGCTGAGCATCCTGATAAGCTACTGCGCTTAAAAGTGATCGCTATAGAGTGCTTGGCTCGTAATAATAACTCTTCCGAAAAACCACCGTTCTCAAATTCATTGAGTTTCATTTGAACACTGCCACTTAAAGAAATCAAACTGGGCAATCGCTTTTGTCGGTTATATATATATATATATATATATATATATATATATATAAAACTCAAAAATTGTCAGTTTGGAGGGTATGTGCGTTATAGAAACGCGCACCGCTCAACCGATATCGCTGAAACTTTACACACATATGTTTTCGACACTTGCGCAGATGATAGGCTACTTTTTACGGCGATTCGTTGGGTCCTTCTATGGATTTATTGATTTGTTTACGCTTTTCTAAGGAACTGAAGGCTTATCATGTTGAATCAAGCATTTTCCCATAATCGTGAAAGGAGGGCGGTGAAGCTCCTTTTCACAACGGGATCACGAGGATGCGGTTTCCAAGCGGATGTCCCAGGGTAAGTCATCCATACCATATAGGGCGGGGGGGGGGGCTTGCAGTGCAGGTGAACGGAACAAGGCCCGGGCTGGACCGGGGGAAGCCAAATAGTCAGAATATATTTCCAAACTCTTCAAAGCTATTCTACAAACTATTAATCTTCATTTAATCAACCAAGTCTGAAGTACGACCCTTCGAAACATTTTCTACATTTTCTCAATGCGCTCTATGCATTCTCTACTATCTTCGAAAGATCAAACTGCAAGGACAACCTTGAGACCTGTAAGTATGACGAGAAACACCTTGAAGCTAGTTAGCACAAGATGTTTATCGTCAGTCACGCAGCTAAAGAACAAATTAGTTTGGCGTTAAGGTCGTTTGCATTAGGCTTGGTGCGAGCATCTCTTGCCCCTTACATCAGTTCCTGAACATTTTGAACCAGCTAATTTCTTGCAACTAACACTTCATCTTGGCTATATATTTATTAGCAGTACTTGTGCCAAATTTTTTTACTGGAGTCTTTGCATAGAATCACAATCACTTCTACTTCTGAAAGTAGAGTTAGTTTCTGGCAGTTGACATTTTCTTATTGTTTCTCACAATCAAAAGTGCAGCAACTTGTTAGGTAAAAGCAATTATCAAGAAATCCAGCGTAGGAGTGGGAATATTGCTGAATCTCTTTTTTTTCAGCTCCTTAGGCTCTTTTTGTATCTCACCGCTTGATAAGGCACTCAAGCTAGTTGGAGAAAAAGAAATAACTTGCGATTTTTTCACAAACTCGTCTCGCATTTTGTGAATGCAGGTCTGATTTACCACCATAAAATCAGTTCATTGTAGATGGGCCTAAAAAGGATTTTATTAGGTTGTCCCGAAAGTTTTGTCGGTTTTTCAAACCATTATAAAACCACGCGCAATAAAGACCCGAGTGAGTTTTTACATGCATTTGATGCAACTTTTCCTTCTCTTTCTTATGCATACATTTTTGAACCACAATCTTGTACGATTTTTTTGAGAATTGCCAAAATTCTCCACCCGTCAATTTCACCTGCTCAAAGTTGGGCCACTTTTTAAAAATTTCATTACAAAGTTTCGAATAGGATTAAGCATGGATCAAATAGAGCAACTCTCGTACTATAAGATGATAATCTTAGATTCTCCTAATCTGCTGCGTTTAGCCTTAAAAAGATATTTCTTTAGAGGTCTTGATTTCTGGCAAAGTCATAAAACACGCAACTGCACAAAACACACACGAAAGCTTTTGAAGTTTCGCGAATTGAGACATGATTCATAGTAAATATCATTTATGCAGCATAAGTTTAATTTGCTTTCGAAGAGCAGCTTTTTGGAATTTTCGGTATTTTTACGTGTTAAACTTATTCACAAAGCCGCGATTTTTATTGAATAAATAATTATAACGAACTGGTAAACGCGACTCATGTAATTTAAAATGGACACTATGTAGCCAAAGGTTTGCTCTACATAACAGTCACCAGTGCTCTTTAAGAACTTCAGATTAAAAAAATTTTAAAATTCGGGAAAGATTTGGCGTTACCGCTGAGCTGCTCAAAAGCTATGGCGATAAGATTGCAAAGACTGGGTAGATCAGAAAGCAAGTACAACTTTAAGAAAGAGAATAAAAATCTGAATCAAATGGTGCCTAAGCCGTTTATGGATTGGTGTTCTGTGAGTTTTAGTGAGCGATGTAAGAAACCGACAAAACTTTCGGACCTTCCTAATACTTCTTGTCTTTCTGCATGTCTGGATTTATCTGCATTACTGCTCTGCAGACGGAATCCAGACATCAGAAAAAATGAAGATTTCCCACAGACCTAGAATTTCTCCTCGTAGCTGGGAAATATGATTTCGGGAGAAACTGCACCACTACAAAGATTTTGAATTTTGTAGCAACCCAATATTTGATGATCAGGACAACATCTGGTTTACTCCATATATTGTATCCACATGACTTTCAAGTACGTCCAGATATCTTTTCAACGTTTAAGTACGGTAGACAGGTTGTGGGTTTATAAGGTAAACCAATTTGACACTGAAGCGTAATAATGCCCCTGCCAGATACGATGGTCCGCTTAATACCCCGTAATAGATTATCAGCCGACGCGTGCGTTACCTTATCGGTTTGTTTGTTGTTGACAGTTGCAGAGCTTAGTTAACCTTAGCAAGTGCTACTTATACTTCACTTGCCTTCATAGGTACTCGTCACATCCATATAGCTCTAATTTACGGAGGTGTGGATATCGTAAATGATTTCGGATGTAGATCCGAATTCGTAAGGCACTCTGTTTTTAGAGTTCGCTTTATGCGAGAAGATATGGTAGTTAACTCAATTTTTTGAAGATAGATATGCCTCAACGTTAGTCATCTCTCTTTTGTGCATAAGACCCTCTTATCTCCATGTCTTTGCAACATCAATAATCTTTCTGTTCACCTTTAATCTCGGCAAAGATTATCCGCTGAATTAAGCTTTTTCTCGTTTTGCGTGCATTCATAATTAGGAGAGCTGGAAGGCGGCTGTCGGCTCCGCCCCATGCTCTTCCACCACTGATGCTCTTCGTTATTATGGTCCATGATATAGTCGAAGATTAACACATTTTGATAATAGACATTTCATAGATGTTGCAAATGTTGCTCCTTTTACCTGGCATAATAGCGGAATCATTTTGGATGACCGCCGATTTGCTGAGGGTGGACTGGAGTGAGGGATGTTTAACTACTGCCGGTTGTTCTCACCCCAGATTTGAGGTAAATTTCTTGACATATTTGTGTGTTGATTTCTAAATGTACCTGACACATTTAAGAATGATCGCTTCCAGATAATTGGTGATTTGCTCCCACTAACTGAGGAGATCTCTATCAGTTGGACTATCTCCGAGCATTTTGTGCAGGTAACTTTATGACTTTTTTCTAGATTGCACTCCCTTCTCTTCTGCCATTTTGATGAAGCTATCGATTTTCTGTTTACTGCGCATAATTTTGAAATGCCATTCACAAGTTTCAAAGAATTCCATAATTTATAATTCATAATTTTTTTTTTAGTAAAGTGCTCGCCAACGTTGTTTTCCCGCATTCTATTCACATTCTTTTTCCTCTCTACTCACTGAGTGTTTATTTGCGTCGCTTACCTATTCTAATGTCCATAAACGGTCAGCCCAACGATCATGCTTAGGGTCAGGGATCTGGAGAAAAAAGAGAAGCCGAAGAGTTTTCGATAAATATGTATCGAACTCGCTTTTTGCTTGAACAAGTCCAGTAGAAAGTAGAAAACATGCCAAAAAGTCTTACCTGTAAAATCCAACATAGCTTGAACACAGAATTCTCTATAGCCCTGTATTTTATACAGTGAAATTACCATCTACTATTCTACTTCAGGATACCTCGCGCTCATTCGTGTCCCATTGGGCAAAAGGTAAGCCGAAAGATCTGAAGCTCAGGTGCCAGGTGGTTGGCACCGATCCGCTCTATGGATTTCCACGAGTCTGTGACCATACCGCGTTAGTTCGGGCCTTTCCGGATGGAATCGACGAATTCTTGGTGAGCTTTGTATTTCTAACACTATTAAGCTATGTAGCTTAAAGGGCATACGGTACTACACACAGTTGTGAGTTAACTCTTTCGTAGGAACGGAGGCGACGCCAGGCGACAGTCACGACCACCCCAATGCCAGAAGAGGAACTGGGCAAAAGGCTGATTGAAATTCGGGCCAGATGTTTTAACGCCACTGTGGCAGGGGAGAAGCATACGGAGAGATGTCCATGGTGCCCGGACCCATCGGATGTGGCGCTCATCGAACAGAGGGTAAGTCAGTGGCCCTTATTGTAATAAGTTATTCCTTATAACCATGGCGAATACAAATTACGTGTTCTCATTGATCAGTACGAGGAGTCTCACACTTACTTCTTTTGATATTTCTTTTACGACCATCTCATCATCCCTTACAACAAAATCTTAGCTTTCTAATTAACTTTTCCTCAGAATTAAAGCTACAATATGCTCCTTAGCACTTGCGTAAGTGTCAATGGCTCTTTCAAATATTCGATGCTCCGCTCAATAAGGGCTTTTACTATTCACGTTTTCACCCTTTTCACCGTAAAATGTATGCGGTTTCTCATTGATCAGTTTTAGATACCAGAGGATCCATCGTCAGCCTCTTCAACTTCGATTTTTTCCCGATTAAAGAGTGACGAGAACATTTTGCAAGCTTCTGTGTTGACACTGGCAGCGATCTCTGTTTTGACTTCGATGAGTTTTGCTTGTGCACTTGTTGCTCTTCTTGGACAGAAAAGGTTTGTGAAGGTTCATTTCAGTAACAGAGCTTTCTTCCTTATTCCTAGGGTATTTCTTCTAATATTTCTTCTAGGTCTCATCGGCAGATTACGGTAAAGACGCGCTGTCAGCCATATTCTCCACCAAACTGCAAAATCTCAGAGGAAGAGAATAGGTGAGCCGGACATTCCTTCAGCCTGGTGTATAGTTGTCATGCATAAATTGCACATTCAAATAGTAGAGTAATATATCACTTGCACGTTGATGAAATATGCAGTTTGTTGACTAATAGGCGTCACACTTTAAGTTTTACCCATTTATGGAAACTTACTTAGATACTTAGATGGCCCGGCTTCACGTGACGTGCGGGCCCCAGCTCAGAAGTTTCCATTTTTCCCTGTCCCTCGCTTCTGACATCCACGATCTTCTTGGCTGACGTCGGTGGCTGCGTCCACGAGTTCCAGGTGCAAAAATCGTATCCAGCTGATTTCTCAGCTGGTCCATCCGTTCCACGAACACGTCTGCCCATCTCGTTGGAGGTCTTCCTCGGGGACGTTTGGCTTCGCGAGGAATCCACTCCGATGTTCTTAGTGTCCATCTGTCGTCTGTTCTTCTCATTATGTGACCGGCCCATCGGTGTTTGGCTTTCGCGACGTATTCCGCTGGGTCACGAAGACGGGACATTCTTCTCATATCCGTGCTGCGAAGTCCGACTAGATGTTGCTTGCGTCGGGTCATCTTCAGAAGACTGCGCTCGAGCGCTCTGTGGGTGGTCCGTAGAGCTTTCGACGTGGCTACAGTGTCGGCCCAAGTCTCAGCTGCGTAACAGAGCGCCGGGAGAACGGTTGAGTCGAACAGGTGGGCACGAAGCTCCGGGTCCGTCAGTTGGTCGGTGGCTTCCTTCAGGGGCCCGAAGGCGGCCCAGGCTGCTCTTCTTCTCCTGTTGAGTTCTTCCCTCAAGTCGTTCTCCATGTTCATCGAACGTCCGAGATACACGTAGGAAGACGTCTCCATAATCGGGGTGCCTTCCAATTCCATTTCTGCATCTTCGCAAAGGGCGTTCTTCATGAACTGAGTCTTCTTCCGATTTATTCGCAGTCCGATCTTCTTCCCTACTTCGTTTAGTTCCTTCAGCATCGTCTCTGCTTCGGTGATACTGCTCGAGAAGAGAACGATGTCGTCCGCAAAACGAAGGTTGGACAGGAATCTCCCATCAACTCGTATGCCTCTCTCGTCCCAGTCCAGTGACTTCATCACCCACTGCAAGGCCGCGGTGAACAGCTTCGGCGAGATTGTGTCGCCTTGTCGGACCCCCTTCCCGATTGGTATATTCAGGGGGCGATGGAATAGCTGCATCGTCGTTGTACAGTCCTTGTAGCAGTCGGCTAGTGTCCTCACGTAAGCTGGGTCCACTCCTTGATCGACTAGCGCAGACAGGATGGCGTTGGTTTCGACGCTGTCAAAGGCTTTCTCGTAGTCGACAAAGGTTAGGACGAGAGGCAGTCGGTACTCCCGGCAGACTTCTATGACCCTCGAAACGGTCTGGATGTGGTCCATGCAGCTGAATCCTTTGCGAAATCCAGCTTGTTCTTGGGGTTGGGCTTCATCCAGTGTCCTTGATATGCGAGCGAGGATAATCTTCGTGAAAAGCTTGTACAGCACACTCAGCAAGCATATTGGACGGTAATTTCGAAGATCTTCCCGTTCACCCTTCTTAAAAAGAAGGACGGTTCTTGACGTTCTCCACTGGTCGGGAATCCTCTCCTTCTGAAGGTAAGATGTCAGGTGCGACGCGAGAATCTCGTGTAGACGTTGTCCTCCGGCTCGCAGAAGTTCGACGGAAAGATGATCTGGTCCTGGAGCCGTGGACGTCTTCATGGTCTGTATCGCGATACGCACTTCAGCAGGTAGAATTCGTGGTGGTACTTCTCCAGTGGGAACAACGGGCATCTGCACGGGTGTTGATGAGCGGAAGAGGTTGGTGTAGAAGTTCTTCGCGATAGATTCCATCTTGTATCGGGAAGAAGTCGGAGTCCCGTCTTCGTTCAGTAGTGCAGCCAGCGGTACGTGATATTCGCAGAGGTCCCTTCGGCACTTCTTGAGACTTGGTCTTCTTTCTGCTGCTTCCAGTATCTTGGCTTGCCTGTACTTCCTGAGATCCTCTTGCAAAGCTGTTCTGCAATTGGTGTTGGCAATCAGTCGCTCGAGATGAGTTGCATTCGGATCCTGCCTCAATGATCTTCTTCTTTCGAGCAATTCCTTGGTGGTCTTCGAGATGCGGTCCAAGTTCTTCTCAGAAGTCACTGAGGCGCATTCTCCGCAGGCTCGCAATCCTTTCAGAAGCCGGTCGTAGTCGTGCGTTGGGTCCTCCTCGATGGGCCAGTCACAACTTGATATGAGCTCTTCCAGCCTGTTACCGTCATAAACGACTTCCTTCCTTCTCGCGGCACTATGACAGACTTTCTTTTCCAGCCTTCGGCTGAGTCGTATCTTCGCTCGAAGGAGGCGGTGATCGGAGCCACTACAGAAGGATGGAACTACAGAGACATCGAGTAAGCTCCACCTTCGGTTGGTGAGAATGTGGTCGATCTCCGCGTGGGTCGTTCCGTTGGGCGATTCCCATGTCCACCGGCGATGTTCCTTCTTCATAAAGATGGAATTTCCATGGAAAAGTCGTGCGGCGGAGAGAAGCCCAACAAGACGGTTGCCGTTTTCGTTCCGGAGCCCATATCCAAACTTCCCGATCCTATATTCCCTTTCCAGTGGCATCCCGATTTTCGCGTTGAAGTCGCCCACAACAAACTTGTAAAAGGACTTCTCGTTGCGGACGACCTCCTCCACATCTTCGTAGAAAGCATCTAGTTCTGATTCGTTAGCTGCTGATGTTGGAGAATAGCAGTTGATGATGCTGATGTGGAGATGTGGAGACTGTCCTGGCGTTGTAAGTGCAGAGCATGAGGCAGTCTCCATGGCGTGTCGTCCGGGCAGACGTGTCGTTTTTGTCCAATCCGAAAGGCGCCCTGAGTACCCTGACATCGTTCTTGCTACCACCCGGCGCCGTAGGCGGGATCCGATGCACAGGGTTTTTTCTAAATCTTCTTGCTGTCTGAGTAATAAAATTTGTTCCCCTACAAGAGGTGGCTTACTAGGCCTACTCTTGATTTCCACGGGGTGATCGCTGACCCCGGGCTTGGAGCGGGGAGGGACCGCCTAGCGACCAGAAGAAGCCAGACGGCGGAGAATCTGGCGCGGCCAGTTCTTAGCTAGGCATCCGGCCGAAACCGGAAACGTCGAACTCCTTCACAGCTTGGGAGGCCCTGCCAGAGTATACACTCGGCTGTGCATCGCAGTTCGACACCCAGTGTCACCCCCACGCCACGATGAGGCGACCGACCATTGTGGGGGATTTATGGAAAAGCTCAAGTAAAGTGCATTTGCGTTCCAGATACGATATGCCATGGGAACAAACACTTCCGCTTACATATTGCCTTTCTTCTTCATCAAAGTCAACGACGACATCACCGCTGGACTCGACATCGTCGTTTGGTGCATCTTCTGCAATTGCCAACCCATATAGCTTCCGACCCGGGTGCACGTTACAGCAGACGCAAATTTACCATCATGTCTCTCCAAAATCTTCCACAACTGCCGGACGTGACTCTGGATTGGGATCCGTCTAACGCGCAGCCTGTAAAATTAGAGGTAGGTAATTTCATGCTTATTTATTTCTATTTCCAAATTGTACACATTCAAGGCAAGAAAAAAGCAAAGAAAGCGACACAACCATCATCTGCCGCCATAACAGCGAGGTCTACGGCTCAGTCACTCACAAACTTTAAGATGCTACTTTGTACAATAGGGGATAGTGTTTTTGAGGACAAGAGCCTTTCCGAATGCTTGCCAATGTAAGACTTCTAACCTATTATGTCGTTTATCACATTCATCTTTTATGAAACTACTATGAATGCCGAGCTTAACATTTTCAGGAGATATCTGGCATAGCAGATCCATAGTCTCAGCTAAACGCGGGTTCATGTCGCAAGGTCCGTTAGAAAAACGGGTTAATAGATACGTGTATAAATGTAAATGCTAATATATGTATAAATGCTAATATGTATGTAGAAAATACTGCATGTATAGCTCCGTGGTCTTAGCTGGACCAGCCATACTCGATCTAAGTCAGAACTAACAGTTTGATAAATATATGTGTAAATGTGAATAAATTAAATGTATGTGGCAAACATAATAACACTATGAATAATCTTATTACAAGACAAATTTTGAACAGTTACTAACTTATGTTCAACATGCGTTATTAATGTGTCCAAGCAGTAAGTTGGTAAAATTATTATATGAATTCTGAATAAGTGAAGTTGCCGTATAAGTGTTTGTCTAAGCTAAAAATTCTTCACTAACGATAGATTCAGTCCCCATGTCAGAGTGTAAACCATACATTCTGAACCCTCCAATCTTAAATTCAGTGTTTTTCATCTGGCACTATTGAAATTTGAAATAATATACCTCATTTATGATTATAACATAGTACCAGGGTTTTTGAAAGCCAAGTTTCTTAGAATTTCGTTTAATGTTTGACAATTTTGAAAATGGACGTTTTGTCGATTTTCGGGATGCTGACCAAAAGCAGCATGGATAGTCTTCTCGTATATGACGACTAATGCTGTCCCATTCACAATGCACAACGCTCATGCTTGTTTTCCCACGCGCGATTAGTCCCTTACCGTAAGCAAATGAAATATTTGTGGCTTTGTAAATCATCCGCTAAGAACCTAGCATTCACGGGATAAGTGGTTGCATTTGTTTGAATACGGGAATTTTTGACTACGTGTGAGAAGAGATAAATATGTGTTCAAAGCAGAAAATTGCCTTGTGCTTGGGAAACTGCCGTAATTTTTGACGTTAAAGTCCTCTCTAAACCATTGTGTCACCTATTCTATCATGCCATTATAATTTAGTCGGTATGACACGTAGAATCAAAACCAAGGCACAAAACCAAGCTGTTGAATTGTTTGGATTTTGCCGGTGTAATTTTAATAAGCTATAGTTCTCTCCACCCAGTAGTGGCGGACCAGCCCCCTCCCCCCTCCCTCGAGATCGCGCCGCGAAATTTCAAAAAGTTACTTACATAGGTCATAAAAATAATGTGCAAGTGAGTTGCTTATTTTTGTAAATAATTGAATCAATTGATAATACTTTCCAAAATGCAGGTTAGTTCCGTAAAAACGGTTATGAGCCCAGAAAAAATTTGAAGGAACCCCAAGCAATTTCTGGAATGCATGGCTAACACCGCGCAACTTTATTCGGAAATTTTTTTTGTGGCTTTCTACCCTCCTCCAAACAAAAAGGGAGAAACCATCTAAGTCCTCTATTTTTGCAATTCTCCAAGGTTTTACGCAATGTAGCTGCTTTTTAGAGATTCAAGCTTTCTACTAATCATGAAGTAAGCCTGTGCCTTAAGCGCCTTTAGCTAATAAAACCTAATATGGCGTCTATATATCGCATGGTAACCATTTAGGATGCTTGAAAAAAAATTTGCGAACCATCTGAAGCGTCTCTTCTTCCGTCTGTCTTGATTTCTACTAATTGTTTTGAAACGCAGCTGAATAAAAAGTTTAGACTCTACCGTAAACAGCAAATTGGTAGTATACGGTAGCTATACGGTAGCTTGGCACGACAATTGATTTAAGGGCTACATTCGATGGTTTCACGAAAGTAACACTTTTTTTTGAGAGAATGCTGGGGGTGCTTTCAGGGAGGATTATTCGTTCGGATCCTGGCAAACAGTAATCTAACAATTCTGATCATTCGATGACTGAAATTTTCTGCGATCCAAGCAGATCTGCAAAATTACACATGAGAACTGACGTCAAATGCTACTCTTTTCGTCTGTATAGCATCTGTGCGCGACATATGGACGTCGCCAAAGGTTTCAAAATTTGCCGGTTGATGTGGTTTAGCTAGTTTGACAGCAATTAGACATTGGGAAAGGAAAGAATGACATCGCAGTTAACGAGCAGTTGGTGGCGCCAAATTGCCTTGTTGATGCCGTAGATTTTGGCTGTATGACTCCTGAGAATTGCTAGAAACTGAAGGCTCAAAGGCTGATTAGTGTAATGAATGTTTATAAGTGGCGCATTTAACTTACTTCTTCTCCTAAATTACTCCAAAATCGTCTTGCAAAGTAGTCGAATGCCACCAACTCTATTTTTTGCTTCCGTGATTTCAAATTCAATCACCAGGGAAACAACGAGTGGTTTTTATGCCACAAGCAATGAATCATCCCCCATCAGTGCAAATTCCGTGCGACAGCTTTATTTCTGCCAGTAAAGTGTACCATTTCAAGATTTTAACAAAAGTTTTCTTCTCTTAATTCTTGTCTTCCAAATTTGAACCATTCAAAATCTTTTGTGTAAACTTTGCACATATGTATATCGAATATCATTACATTTAGTTCTGCATACTCAAAGAAACCTCACAAGTTACTTGGAAGTAATGAGATGGTCTCTATCTTTTGAACGAATAGTCACACTCTCTGAAATATGTATTTAGTCATCTGATAGTCTATCGATTTTCTGATTTGGGACAAATCTTGCAGTTTAAAAATCTGAAAGTTCTTCTTTCCTAAATTTATAATTCACACTTCATTTCTTAAATTCGATTACGAATCTTTGAGTCCAAATGCTGGTGAGACTTCCATTACCCAATCAAGTTGCAATAGCCCAAACTCCGGACTAGTTCTGAAATGATTGAAGAAAGATTCACGTCAGTTTTCTGCTCCAGCGATTCCGATACGAACTCGAACATCGTAAATGCAGCATCCACCAAAGGTCATCCAGTACTCGGGCGGGCGAAGTTTGATAGAGAAAGCGTGGTTTGATAGTACTTTCGCGGGTTTCAGGTCCATATTTTCTATATGGAGTCCATATTGGAGGAACAGACCAATCGGATGTCCTACTACTAGTATTTTCTTGTGGACTAGGCGCTCATAATAGCATAGATCTTGCCTCTACGCTGGCTTCAAATTCACGTAGTAACCTAGTGACTATGACGTTGACGAAATGACAAAGAAGTTATTGGATGGTATAGGCTAAGGCAAACTAAAGAGCATATCACCATCTGAACCTATACAGTTTTCTCCAAGTTATTCAAAGGTTTTCTGGATCGCTGCAAAAGCAAGATTACATCATGATCAGTCAGAATGCCTAATGTTTTTGGTCCCTTATCTTTATTAGTACAAACGCTGATTTATAGCGGAAACTGTAGATTCTTGCCAGCTTTTGTTGTGCAGCCATGTATGTCACTCGTAGCTAATCCTAGCCAGTCTGTCAAGGGTATCGCATATCGTGAATGCACTATTTCATTATCTATTGCTGTTTTTGGCACTCCGTTGCTCTCACATCTCGCATTTCCGTTCATCGTTTAGTACCATTTCCAATTTCTTATCTGAACCATTCTTGCCCCCTTATTGCTCCAAACATGAAAGTGATAAAGTTTGCATTTGTTACGCACTCAGCCAATCTAATCTTCAGTACTACTTAGTCCATGGATTTTTGCTGCAATTTTTCTTCGTTGCATCGCGGTTACCTTCAGTTAGAACAGCACGATGAGAACTCTAAGAAAAGGGGTAATAAAACGCCAACCCGATTGTTTATGACTCTTGCCATAAGTCATATTTTGTAATTGGTTTCCTTAGTTGGAAGACAGGATTCTTTTTGATAAAAGCCACAAATGTTTGCTGGGATCGAGACTGAGACTGAAATACGATTCACTTTGCATTTTTCATCCAAGCTTTTCGAAGCAGTGTTTATTGAACGCAAAAGCATGTTCTATGAAACTAAAAGGACTAGCTAGAGAGAACCTTATTTCTATTGCACTTCTCGAAAAAAGCGCCAATGATGATGTAACTTTAAGTAAAAATGTGCCTAATTTTTTGCAGCAGATAGAAAACATGATATTCTTTAATGAAACCGCTTGCTCAATCATATATACACGTTCTATGAACTTCAAACATCTTTTTGATTGCTTAGCATCTGTACTGAACATATGGTCAGCGCCATACGTCTTCCCAGAAATTGATGGTTGATATGTACAATTTTTATAAATTGTTGGTCAGCCCTGTGATTTGAACAGTTTACGACATTCATAGAATGTCGGCTAAGAAAACCTTACATCGTAATTAGCACCCTTTCCGATGGCGCCAAATCGCCATTTGTTGGGAGGTTTGTTGACTAAGATGACAATTAGCGACTCTTTTAGCTGGCTGTTTGCATCAAAAAGGTGTTTTCTGGAACGCGAGGTACATTTTATCAGTTCTGACTTCAGCCACCTGCAACCCCAGTAGTTCTGGCAACAATTTTCTTCCTCAGTCGTTAAAATTTCACTTACAATCTACCTCCTATTCTTCTTTCTAACTTCGTTTTATTATTCAAACATCGTTTCTCCCTTTTTCTTCTTCCCCCGAATATGCAGGTGGTGGTTGCACTAAAGTGCGGTAAGTCTCTTGCCGCCTAATGACAAAGCTTACGATTAGCGCTGCGGTTCCCTTTCTTTCCAAACGAATTATATAGAGTGAATGAGTAATCGCTTAGATAATCTGGTCGGCTTAACCTATAATTTTCTTGAAAAGTGGCTATAATGTGTGACCATTTTTACATGTATTGAGAAGTTTTATTAATTTTTAGGCTGTTCTTCAGTTTGGTAGAATGTCTTTTCTGCAACACAACTGGCTTCATCTAAGTAGGGAAAGAAAATCAAATTCGTCTTTCCAACAATCAAATTTTCCTTTCTTAAAAGTTTTAAGCACTTTGGATATTGTAATAAGCATGACCGTGGCGTATTAAAAAGAAGGATAATCTGGGTATATGAGACTAGTAAGACGCCATCTGTGCGTAACATATGGAAACGGCGCCAAAGATTTCTCAAGATGGCTGTTTCGTAAATTGGTCCCAAAAATTGCTGGTTTACCTCTAAAGCATTACGGCGACGTTATGGAAATTCGCTCGGCTAGTAAAAAGCAACGTCGCCATTAGCAAATATCGTTGGCGCCAACAGTCATTGGCGCCAGATCCCATTATGGTCGGGAAGCAAAAGGATTCTGCTATTTGACTTGTGAAATTTGCCAAAAACTTACCATTCAGGACTCAGTGGCTTTCCGGAAATACAAAAAAACCACGTCTCCCTTGACTTTCGGAACATTTTATTAAACTTTGACCTCAAATTCTAGACTTTAAAAACCCTCAAAACCAAGCGTCGACTGAAAAAACGTTACCTATGTTGTGTTTTCTCGGCCACAAAAATAATATCTCTTTTGCTTTCTGCCCAAAAACGATATCCAGCTTGCTGATAAGCAACCTGTGCCAAGCCCTTTACCATTTTACTGCTACTACCCCGTTTGCCAAAAAGTCATAGCTGGGCTAGATTCAATTCAGCATCGGCAGCTACAAGTATATGTGTATTTGTCTACACTTGCATCAAACCCGAAAAATGAGTTGTTTTGGTAGGGTGAAACTTTTGTTTGATCACATGACTCAATATGTTTGACGAGATTTTTGTTACAGACCATTGCTAATGTATGCATAGTATTCTAGTCTAAGAAAGCAAATTGTAAACAGGAAAAGTGTCAAAAGTATTTTTTTACAGGGCATGGGGCAACACATAATGGCAAAACCGCTTTTACATAAGAACTGGTTAGCGAGGATAGGCTTGGCATACCATAGGGCAGACAGTACCGCACCGATTTCGCAAACTCATAGTTTCTTGAACTTTATCACTTCTCATACTATGTTGATAGTGACTTATGCATTACCCCAAATTCGACATATTCCTATCATGAACTCCATAACAGCAATCGAAACCGTGGAATGCTCCTCCCCCTCTCATCTGCCTCACATGCGCAGCTTTTGTTGTACAGTCGTGTTTGGCCCCTGTAGCTAATCCTGGTCAATCCAGCGGAGGTTTCATATTTCATTGCATGACTGACTGTCATCTTCTGTCTTATTAGCCATGGGATGCTCCCTCGTTTCATAGTGTGTCACGCTTGATAGCAGTCCATGTATTACTTTTGAAATTCTATATCAATATGCATATTTTCAACTGTCGTCTCGAAATTTGAGTACTTACATTAGCAAATTAAAAGTACATACACTTTTACATTAAAAGATGCTCCGTTTTTATTTACAAATCAGTTGCGTTTTGCGCTTTCTATCCTTTTCTAATCCATAGATCCATTCAGTCGGTGGTGCTGTGGGCTAAAGTGTACCATTTCCTGTCTGACGCTAATCACAGGGCTTAGCGTTGGGGCTAAAACTCTGAGACCGTTTAGGTAATCTGGTCAGCTTGGCCTATAATTTTCTTAGACAGTTGAGCTGTATACAATTTCTCTAAGCGCGTAAGAAAGTCTCCTCATGAAAACAGGAAATTCTAAATCGCTCTCTTGTAAGAATCTCTAAACTAGCAAATTCTCTTCCTAGAGGAAATATCAATATGGTTTGTGAACCAAATTTCAAACTGATTAATAGATACTTTTGCCTGTTTTCCTTCAAGTAATAAAAGGACTGACTAACATGCACGTTCGGCTTCTGCGATAATGACTGGGATATTTTTTGAGGGAGCTCACAAATTTATCTTCTTTCGCGATGTTCTACTACTAGAGCTGATCAACGATGAAAAGATCTATAACAACATATTCAAAATCAAGGTTTGCAGAGCCAGAAATACTCATCTCCGTTCGAAGAACCCGCGGTCACATGTGTGCTCGTTATGATGTGGCTGACGTGCCCTAAACCTGGTTCAATCAACCTTCTCAGACAGTCGAAGGGATACCTCCGGAGCGAAAATGGGAGGGTCCCGGGCTCTGCCCGGCAGAGGTTTGCCATTCGTGCTCCGGGGCCATCCCATTTCACCCATTTTGGTGCTCCGTGGCTCCTCCGAATCTGGCGCATACCCCCCACGGTGACGTCACAAGAAGAATGGGACCCCTTTCCGGGAGACGGTCAAGAGGCGCGATTTCTGCGGCTGTCACTAACTAAAAACCCATTTTAATGCCATGCGAGCTTTCAAAGAGTATCAAATAAAGTGCATTAGCTTACTATTTGTTTAAGGCTACTATCTGCTGAGTTAGGCGGCTTTTACTGGTAAACGGACCGAAATATTTACGAACTTGTTCTTAACTGCATTTTCGTGGGTTTTTGACCTTCAAAATTGCTGTCTTGAAATGATTTCAGGGTAGCAAGATTGAAAAACCCGTGCAACTATCTAATATATCTCTTTCTAAATTTTGAATAGTTTTAGAAAGTTATAAAACACCTATTAAGTGCTAATTGGTGTCCGTCTGGCAATAAAAATCGCTCCTCTTGACATACATCCCCCTCCCCGGTGCTCGCAAATCTCTGCTCGGAGTGCGCCAGATTTGGAGGAGCCCCGGAGCACCAAAGCACCAAAGTGGGTTCCAAAGTGGGTGAAATGGGAAGGCCCCGGAGCACGAAGTGGCAGACCCCCGTCATTCGCCCTCCGGAGGTATCGCTTCGACTGTCTGAGTTAATTTCACTCTCTCACTATACCAGCACTTTACGCAACCAAGAATGGTTTTAAGCGATAATCGGGCGTCAAGCGCTCGACACCTTCCTGTAGTAGGAGTGAAAGCTTACATGAGCACTTTACGGTGCGTAACATCGACTTCAGCGTCTTCTTTTGAGTTTGAGAAGTCCTGAAATCCCTTGCAAAAAGTACACCTCGGCGGATTATAGAAAAACAGGTATTTTTTGCGTATATATTGGATGATTATACCTGATTTGGAATCTCAGAAGATGATATCGATATTATTGTGGATTCAAAGGCAGCGTCCGGGCAAAACTTCGCCTCTCATGTTTCTGCCATTTTGGGGCCTTTCCGTGGCCCTGATTGCAGTTGTAAAGTCCAAATTATTCAATACTCTAAAAAAACCCGGTTTTTGGGGACCCTTTCTTCAAGGAGCGGACGAGTTTCTTATTGCTCGTCCCCATCGTCATGCCAGCGGGAGGAGCTGCAACTGCACGGATGCAGTTGCATTGCAGTGTGCAGTGCAACTGCAATGCAACTGCAATGCATCCTCACCCTGCGCAAGCACTCGTCCTTAGGGGTGGTTTGTGATACGAAGAGGCGGCTTGTGATACGTATCACAGGCCCGTATCTCCTTTTAGAGGGCACGTCAAAGGATTGGACCAACGCAGATCGGATACTCATGGGCCCCTCTTTACAACTATGTGATAATCTGGGTGGATGGATCTTGCCTGGACGCTGCCTTTAAAGGCAGTGTCTCACCAAAATTTAGTTGCCGAGATTTTTGCATTTTGCGTGCCTGTCGGACCCTGTCTAGCACTGTATGGGCTTAAAATCGTAGGAAATTCCAAAAAACCCCGTTTTCTGGAGGCCCCGTGGAAACAACGTGGACGAGTTGTACCTTCCAACTTCAGCCTCAGCCACAGTGGCAGCAACAGAGGGGAGGTGGATGCCAAGTGGAGGGACATGTTCAAACGCGTAAGGGGGGAGACCGAAGGAGTCGTCCGCGCGTACCAACTCGCTCTCCGCGTACCACTTTGAGCGAATTTTTCTCAGCGTGGAGGGGGTCAAATTGAGGGGGACTTCTTGCAATGGCCCATTTAGAGGTCCTTATTATAGAATATGTGAAAATCCGCGCGACCTCAACTTTGGTGAGACACTGCCTTTAACGTCTCTAGCCCAAGCCGTGTACTGCTGCTCAGTGACGTAAAATTGGCTTTCAAGCTTTCAAATTCTGCCTTTCATGTCATTTTTACGAGGATATTCGCTGACAGGGCAAAACGTTACAGTAAACCCAAGATGGTAGAGAACATTACGATGAATATTTAGGTGATATCATGCTGTACTTCTCGAAGTGGAGTCCTTTTTATTTTTTCTTTGTACTATTACCGCAGCTACCCCCGCAGATCGAAAATACCCCGGGCATCTTCAAATTCTCATTCATCTCTTTCCTCTCACTCAAAGACCTTTTAGCGTGAACTATTGCACATCATCATTGCAAAAGTTAATAAAGCCAGGAAAGTGCCCATTAAGTATTTTCTAGCAAAAGCAATTAGTACGCGTAGCTAACCTTGAATACTTTGAAAGGTTTTTCATATGGCATCGCATTTCTCTCAAAAAGCCTGCAGATAGAACTCAAAAAGCTATATAAAAGAGAATTTAACGGACTAGAGGGCGCAAGTGAACAACTGTCATCATCTTTTGTGGTGTTTCTTTCGTTACTTGTTCGTATTGGCCCTTTTAGCTAATTCTGGCCAATCTAGCGGAAGTTTCGTATTTCATTGCATGACTGACTGTCAGCTTATGTCTTATTAATCGTAGGATGATCTCTCATTTCATGTTGTGTCTCGGTTAATGGCAGTCCATCTATTATCTTTGACAATACTCATATTTTTGTCTGCCTTCTCAAGATTTGAGTCAAGCAGTAAAGTTGCACTTACATCAGCAAATTCGAAAAACCAGTCACGTTTTCCTTCATGAAATTCCTTTTCAGTCCTCAAATCCAATCAGTCGTTGGTGATGTGGGCTAGCTGTACCATTTCCTGTATGCTCTTAATGAAAGGGCTTAGCGCCGCTAGACCTCTGAGACCGTCTATTTAACCTGTTCGGCTTGGTCTATAGTTTTTTCGGGCATTGGGTTGTAACCGATTAGCCACTATATGTACGACCCTTTTCTCACATAAAATTAGTGATTTTCGAAAAAATGCCTCTCATAGGAGTCCTTCATGAATGACCAAAAGTCGATAATTTCACGATAGATAATGTATGCACGTCGAGTTTTCCCAATATTCGCTTTCTGTTCATTCAATTTTATGCTAGTTACGGCTACATTTC
The DNA here is from genome assembly GCA_958299035.1 of Cylicocyclus nassatus. Taxonomy (NCBI): domain Eukaryota; kingdom Metazoa; phylum Nematoda; class Chromadorea; order Rhabditida; family Strongylidae; genus Cylicocyclus; species Cylicocyclus nassatus. Next base: position 25,962,372 of record CATQJL010000223.1, read on the forward strand.
AAGTTTTCAAATACGTTATCTATCTTATCTCCCTTCACAATAATAGCTGACTAATGAGCAAATTCGAATTCCATTAACACCGATGTTGCTAGTTTTGGCCAGTTTTTAAGTCTTCAAATGAGTTCCTATTCTTGTCCTTTCAAACTTATAAAAAGAACTGAACAATGTGCAATTCTGGATTTCTATCAACACAGGCGGCGTTTTCTTATTAAAATGTAGATATACTTGGAAGATTATGCAGCCTGTTTCTCATGTACAACTCAGGAAGGATAGGATTCTTTTCGATGAATACTATCAGAGGAATGCGTTTGGTCGGAAAATCATACATTAGTGGTTTGTGTCGCGGAGCAAAAACCATCAATTAACGTTCGAAAACATTAAAATGGGACACATATGTGCTCTTTAGGATGTCACTAATGTACCCTAAACCTGCTCTTGTCAATCTCATTCCGATTTCTCACCATTCCACTTTGTCCAGTCAAGCATTATTTCATGCGATAATCGGGCGTCAAGCGCCCGACACCCTCTTATAGTGGAGGCTCGAAATTCACCTGAGCACTTTGAAGGCATCGTCCACCCTAAGTGGAGGGTGTTGACTTTTGGCAGCATATAACAGTAGGGCCTCCTATCGAGCCAGTACCCAAGTCGCGGCGCAAAATTTCGCTTTGGAAGCGAGAAAATCGGGATTGCCAAGATGCACGAGGACGTCCATCCATGCCCGCCCCTCCCCATCCATGCCCGCCCCTCCCCATCCATGCCCGCCCATTTGTGCACGCTCATCCAATCACCGTTCTGAAAAGCCGGCCTATGGGTTCTCCGTAATGGGGATTTTCGCGGATTCTCGACTTCATATCCGGAGTCAGGGGCATGTGAATAACTCTGAAACGACAAAAACCTGGAAGTCGAGAATCTGGGTGGATGGTGCCTTTAATGCGTTCATAGGAACGTAACGATTACTCTACTCGAAGCGATTAGTATTTATAGAAGTGCCTCTAGAAAATGAATAATCCCAAAATCTTGTGATTGCTTTTGTCTTTTTTCCGCTGTAATGACTCTATCGTGAATAGTGCCGCTGATTAAAATCAGTCAAAAACTTTGCTTTTTGCGTCTTTTGTTTCCGTACCCTCTCTTGTGTTCGAGAAGCCATGCTGAAATTTCATACAAAAAGTCACCTTGGCGGATTATGATAGCACAGGTGACGTACTATGAATTTTTTAGCTGATATCATACTGTACGCCCCGAAGTAGATTCCTCTATACTCTCTTCGTGTTGTTTTTGTAGCGACCTCCGCAAATCAAAAATGCCCCGGCCCCCTTACCTCATTCATCTATTACCTCTTAATTATAGACCTTTTAACGTGAAATATTGCACTCATCACCATTGCAAAAGTTAATGAAGCCCGGAACGGCGCCCATTTAGCATTTTTTTTTTTTGCAAAAGCAATTTAGCCACGGCTAGCAAACCAGGAATACTCTGAAAGCTTTTTTATATGGCATTGTAATCTCTAAAAAAGCCTGCAAATAGAACCCGAAAGCTATATAAAAGAGAATTTAACAGAATAGAATTGGCTCAAATGAACAACAGCCTTCATCTTTCGCGTTCTTTGGTTATTTGTTCGCTTTCTGTACGTCTCCATGTTTGGTAAGTCCCTCATAGCCTACGCTTAGTATTAGCACAATAAGTATAAGTTTGTAAATTACTGTGCAGTGAGGCAATTGCAACTTAAAAGTAAATTATATTGCACATTTACAGGATGAACGAAAATTGCACAAATTTATTTTGCAACGGCTTTTATGCCCTAGGAACGCTAAATTGAATTCAGAACAGAATCTCTTCTCTAAACTTCAGCCCTCCTATTCATCCTGCACCCTAGTGAGCGGCAACAATGGCTAATACCAGTGAGAAAAACAACTATATCTTTTTTCATATTTTTTTTGCAAGTAGACCATTCACAATGTTTGGAAGCATGCAGGGAGTCTGTGCAACCTCAGTGCGTTCTAAAAGTTCAGTACTTGGTCAACGTATCTAAGCCAAAATATACTGAAATTTTCAAAAAGTATTTGCAGCATTCGACCCTTTGGGGAAAGCAATTTTGACGCGTCGGTTGCTTGAGAACGGTTAGGTCGGTAGTGTTTTTATCGTTCCCAAGAGGGCACATAGTTTAAGTTTTGGAAAGCAATCTACTGCACCATTCTTTACGTCTTCAAGTGCATTCACAATTCTAGATGTTTGTAGGATATAGTAAGAACCTGGAAAGTGCAAAAGCAGGTGGTGGAATTTGCATAGTGCAATGTTTGCAAACTCAATCGCATAATCCATCCCATAGTACCTGCTATCTGCAGGTTGTTGTCTGCTTTGTTGGTAGCTATTCTTGCATTTCCGAAATTTTCAGGCTCGTCAGCCTTATGGTCGGTCTCTAGCAAGTACTAAAAAGTATACAATTAAAATTCTACAAGCTTGATTTAGTACTCCTTCGGTCAAGACTGTTTAAGTGTTTCATAACATACTCTTATAATGCAGCACAACATGATTTTAACAAACTTCAACTGGTAGCCCTCTTCACTTGTTCAAAACTCCATTTTGACCCCTCATAATTCTATACCAAACTAGATGGCTTACCCGGCTCCGCCCGGCCCTGTCATTATTTTATTCGTAATCAGCATGCTCGATTACCCTCCTGTACCAACTCCCAGCCCCGTAGCTCAAATTTTGCAAAAAATCGATAAAATCGATATCGATCGATGACGAAAAGTAGCCTATGACACCCGCCGGGGCCCGAAGTGTATGTGTGCCAAGTTTGGTCCGGATCGGTTCAGAAATGGAATTTTCTATTCGGAACATACGTACAGACATACAGACAGACATACAGACAGACAGACAAACAGACACTCAGCTTTATGTATAAGATTCTAGGTAAGATCAACATGGTAATGATTTTCCAGCAGTAGCTAGAAAGCTTCTCACTTTGTCATACTCATCTCGTTCAATCTTTTTTCTCACAGAATTGTACCTAAAAAGACTGTCAGAACATTAGCGAAACTTTCTAAATGACCGAATTTGCTTGATCTTCACATGTGTGATAATCTTAGAATTTCAGCTATGCTAAGGAAGATTCGAGCATACTAACAGTGATAGGGTACTTTGCCGCTTACTCCTATTTAAATTGTCCTTTTTTTACTTGTGTATGCTGCCTTGCATTTGAAACAGGATATACAATGGAATACGCGAGATTTCTCACACTAACCCAAAAAAACGCTATTCGAATTCCACAGTCCCAAGCACACTATAGTGTTGCACTTCTATGCTTTCCGGGCAAAAAATATACTTAACTTTACTAGAAAAAAGTCAAAACTGTTGAATGTAAATTTACTTTCATAATTTCCAATAGCTATGAGAATTTATTCACTGCATTATTTAGAAGATAAAATCGAAAGATGTGCGTTCTCAAAAGTTTACATTCTTTATATTCTCCTCGGAATCTACGCAACTGTACTAACCCCGGATGTTCTTGTATCCTTAAGAATGGATATGGTAATCCTATTTACCCAAACTGATGCAGACCTTCGAAAAATTGTGGTAGTACACAATAAGATGGGTATGCTCTCTAATAGTAATCTCTTTTCTCACACTGAATGTAAAACCAATAAAGCGTAATTTCAATAGTTTTTGTAATCGAAATGCAATGATTCGTACTGCACAGTCAACTATTCGTTCTTCGGAGAACAACTGCTTTGAAGCTACATTTTCTCATCTTCTTTAGCATTCCCGATGTTACTTTTCAAGCTAAGAGCGCCAAAATTCTATCTGATTGACGCCTTTCGGTGAAGTGAAGGACTTTTGTCACTCAAAGAGATGTACACAGGGATAAGCCACTCACACATTGCAACTGATGCGATGAAATTTTCTGGCATTTTTCAACTCCAAATATCATATGACAAGAAAATTGAAAACCGCGAAGCAGTTGGAAGCATCATGCAAAGTTTCCACTGCCAGCTACAAGCTAGCCTACCATCAGTAACCCTTCGTTTCGGATAATCCCCAAATTCCTGCACAACTTACTGCTGTAAGACCCGGACATACGCATACAACGAACAACTGCTATAATTCTTTTCCTGATTTGAATGGACGTTCGCAACAATCACCCGTTCTTCGCTGTTATGCAGATTTATTGCCTGAAAGCGGCAAATCGGGTTCGCCAAAAGGCGATTTAAATTTTTGAATTGACGGGAATGTATAAGACAAATTTGAGATGTATGCTTACAACTCCAGACGAATTTGAGTGATGAGAATGTAACTCTCGGAAAAACAAGAGAAGTTTTCTACAAGGCATGAAATTTTAAGGAGAATCTAAATCTTTTTTGAAGTCTTCAATTATCTACATACAAAATCAAGCTGCTTGCGCATCTTTGTAATTCGAGGCACTTGCAAATTATAAATAAAAATGAGTATCCTTTATCCTAAATGGAGATAAAAACGCCAAATCTTTTTCAAAGATGATCCCACAGAAAAAAAAGTTTATTGTTACTTTTACTGTACAATCTACTAAGAAATTATAACTTCAAATTGTTAAACATACAAGGCCTTTTTTAAGCAAGGAAAATGTTCGTGAAAGCTTGCGCTGTACCATCGAATTATCTGCTATAACGCATATACGAGTGAGTGAAAATGTCTTATTCAATTTTTTTACTTCAGTGGTTGAATAGCAGTCCACGTTCGCCAAGTACAACTTTTTTTTCGCACCTTCAGCCACACCTAATGTATAGTGCAAGCTTTTCTTCGCATTAACCTTCAAAATGAAGGAAAATTTTTATGAATATAGGACGGACTCCCCTACGATAAGGTCCAAAGACTGTAGTTCCGTACAAGTCATATTTTCCGTCTTTCTGGATTTCGCTTTGTCGATGTAATGTTTTAGAGGAAGTAAAGTACAAAGAGGAAGCCCCTAAATTTATAATCTCTGTGGGTTTCAGATTTGAAATCTCTATGAAAAAGAATTTCACCGCAATAATAATGTATTAAAACCAGCTGTTCAGAACTCACATGTCACATCTGGTTCTAGGTACTTGCAATCGCTGAAGAGGCTAACATCTTGCAGAGGATGCTTTCTATTCTTATCTCTCAGAGCTTCTACTACCGTGTGCCACTAGAATTTCTTTCCGATACGATATTTAACGTTAACATACTGACAAAATAACGAAATTAGAAGACAATGACAGGGGCAAAAGGGCAAAAGCATATGACTTATATTTCTGACGGTACCAAGTTTATCGCGGAACATGTTACGCGACCCCAACACTTTATTTCGTACTTGCACAATTATTCACTACTTATTTCTATAAACTAGAGTATGCTTGTAAAATACGCGTGAGCTTATTTAAATTTGCGTGATTCCTTCCAAAATTATTAGACCATGGATGATATCCACGAAAGTCCCCGCAAAATGGGCTTTTCGTGCGAATAAAATGGACTTAGTCCATGCGGTGCGATAAGATATCGCATTCGCGAATCCATTCATTCCATACAAAACTTCTTCAGCAAACCTTTCTCCAACTTGCCTCAACCTGTTTACTCACTCTTGCAAACTCAAATTTTCCTCCATTATGGGCTTTCGTGGATATCATTCCATGTGAAAATAACAGATGCACAGTTTCGGTCCTGACTAGCATAGATGTGTCACTCAGTTCTTGCTATCTGATTGTCCACTCGATCATTCCTCGCGTGACGCTAAGCGTTCGCTCTTTAGCGTAATTCCACTAATAAACGAGTTCGTGTCAGATTTCGAGGGCTACAAGCGACTTGAGTACGTTAGAGCGGCATTCGTTACAGAGCTGCCTTCCTCGATTGCGCAATCGTAATATCTGGCCCATCGACGGAGCGATATTTGCTTAGAATATTGTGCTATTATTGTCTTCAGGATCATTGCAATTATCGTTTTGCGCTCCGAAACGGTATGATGATTCTGTGCTTGGAGATCATGGATGCTTGGAGAAAAACAACCGTGGGAACACATGCTCCTCTTCAATCAAAGGAGGTCTATAAGTGCAACTCTTCGTACAATTTTCTCATTTGCGTGTAATTGCACAGCAATTGGCTTGTGGGAAGCGACTAATTGTTCGTGATCTACTCTGTTTGGCTTTGGATACTTACGGGCTTGTCCGCACTTGCACGGTATTTTTTTCGGTACCACTCCGCTTTCGCAATGATACGCAAGACTTTCGAAAATGTACTTGAAAAGCAGGTTTTTTTGGGAAGATCTGTTACAAAAAGTGTCTTGTCATTAGTGTTTTTTTGTTACAAACGCAAGAAAAAATTCTGCAACTGCTCTCGTAAGTGGGTACTTTCGACAATCTATTCGTCTTTCCACCAATTGCCCTCTTCTTCAATCGAAAAAAAGACACTTATCTTCACTTTATGGCACTTTAATAAATGGCGAGTAGTTTGAAGTGTTCGTTAACGAATGACTTTTTAGGAGTGATGTCCGGGTTAGCGAGTGTAAATTCTAATGGGTGTAGAACATACCATGTACTCTGGTAACCTTCACTTTGAGCGTCATGATAGAACACAACCTTCACCAGGGGAGAAGTACAGAAGTCATTCGGGGCGAAGCCCCGGAAATTATGACATAACTAATGACATAATCGTATAGTGATGAATTTAAATGAGGCAAATATAGCAGTGACATTCAAAAGAAGCTCAAAAAAACCGAAGGATTGCGTTTTTATGGCCTTTTTTGTTGAGAAGAAGGTTTTTATTTGAAAATTCAATCAAAAACTAGGGCAAAATTTCTCAATCAACCTTCCTCTGAACTGCGGTTGAATGCTGGAAGTTCATTAAAGCCGCTAGAGTTCAATAAAAACGAAAAACTGCGCTCAAATCTTGTCTTGCAAAAAGTCGCCATATGAATGCTGGTCTATCTCGTTATGGAGTGATTTTCAAGACCCGCAACGTTGTCAGTGCTCCTGGCCGTCTCATGAGGATCACAACGATATGTAATTTTGCAGGGTTTCGTTGAGACCCTGCGAAGATCCACAACCAGAGCCAAATGCCCCGTCGGCTCTGGTCTGTCTCCGCTGCTCGTCTGCGTCTCCGCGCGCTGCGCGCTACCTCGCTACCTCAAATGCGGGGCGGGGGGCATTTGGCTCTGGTACCCTTTTCTTCGTTGTTCGGAGCCCAATTTCGATAACCTATATATCATATTAAAGCTCTTGATCTCTATTTTCACGCTGACAACGTCGCGGAACTTCTTTTTGGGATTTAAACGAGAAATCCTCGAAAAACGGTGTTTTCGAAAACCTCTTGTTTTTTCTTCAGTTTAACTTTTTTCACTCGGTTTTTTTGTGCATTCGATAGGTCTTGTTTCTGTCTATGATGTAGACAACGTCGCCGAGCTTAATTCTTTGCTTATGCCGTTTTTTTTGTGAAAAATACAAAGAAGTGCGTTTTTCTTTACCTTGTTCTCTTTCTGTGCTTTTGCAGCGAATTTTTTCCAGCTTGGACGATACTTGCTCAGAATGATGAGCGGAAGAATCTAGACAACGTCGCAGCGTACGAAATGACTACGCGGGGGTGAATATTTGAAGGACGCATCAAAAATCAGATTGGCGTCGATGTGCAACACAACTTTACAGACATGTTTAACATGTTCAATTCAGTTGTTGACAAGTTCTTCTTCTTTCGGTCTCCCAACTAACGCCGCAGCTAAACAGCGCTTTTTTGACTGGATAAGAACTTTGTTGTTGTTGTCACCCAATTTTAACGGCAATCCTGGAGCCGAAACTCTGCGTAGGAAACCACCAAGTTAAGGTTTCAGATTCGGTGATGTGCTAACCTCTGCTTTATATGAATTTTCTAAGTTTTCTAATTTAATTTGTATCTCTAAAATTTCGTCTATTTTTCTGAAACAACCTTCACTTTTTATAGGAGGCAAGAACTCAAACAACTATCACTTTCAAGCCCTTGTCTCTTGACTATCGAAGGTATGGTGTAGAAGTAACCGACGTTTGCTAGCCAAACGATGTTTCCAGCCTTTCTCTACATTTTTGCGAGCTCAAATATCTTTGAGAGCGCTCAATATCCTAAACTAACGTTTGCAACTCTTCATCTTTGTTAAAAATTGTAGTCATTTTTGCACCGGAAACTGTACCAGAACTGTAGTAGATCAACTTTTTTATATCTTCTACTGCACCTCCACTTATTCCTTCAGCAAGTAATGCATCTAATTTCGTGTAGCTCTCAAAAAAATAATTTCTGAGGCGACTGATGTAGACGAAAAAAATTTTCTGACATTAGTAGCATATGTTGATGCTATCGGACCTTATATGAAATCACAGTGATTTGTTTCATTGGAGGGTCCACAGCTCTACACAAAAAGCTCTACAGTTTCGAAAATTTTCTCTGCAGGAATCTAGCGCTCGCCTTGGCTCTTGAGAATCTACTACATTTAGCAAATAATTTTACGCTCTTGAGCCCTGTTTTTTTTCCTGCTCAATTTAGACAAATCGCTTACGCTGTCACTCCCGCTGATGCTCGAGTCTCTTGTAGACTCCAACTCGCTAAATTGACCCATTTGGGAGCACTCTGTCCCGTTATATCCACCGTCTTCGTTCGTTCTTTCGCTGTCTGGAACTTGTTCCACCTCGATTTTGCCTTGAATCACATTTTAAGAACTTTATGAAATTTAAATCTTCATTACGGCATTTTCAGGAAAAAACAGCCAGAAGTCGCCGCATTACCGTTTTCTCGCCCTTTCTCCATTACAATCTTCCAGCCAACTGAACTTCCGCCGAGGTTTACATCTTTCAGTTTCGGTACTATAAATCTCCCAAGAAGAGGTCATCGGGACCTCGAGTTTATAATTTTGGTACATGGAAATCTGTCCTACTGCAAGGACATGGTTACGGTAATTTGAACATATGTCAAGCTCCTGTTGTTCTAAAGCCGTACCACTTACTTGTGGCTACATTGCGAGCTTTGAGAGTAAGAATTGCGATGTTTTGAATTGGCGGTTTAGTATGAGCTTTCTTTGGTTGAGCAGAAAAAGAGGAGCATAGAATAATTAAGATAATGTGGTTTTACGATGATGTATCGAAATTCCATACATCGCTAAAAGCAATTTTCTCGATTTAATTTTTCGTTGTTTCTCACGCCCATCTTTCAACTTGCAATTCAGTGGCGTACCGAAGGGGAGCGCGGGGGGGGGGAGAGAGAAGCGTACAAAAATGTGCATGTGACCTGTCATTTTTGTCGAAATAATTCTTAGAATATTAGCTTGTAAAAAAACTTGTTTCCAGGCCTGACTGCAGCACTCCCTTTTTCTTAGAATTTTGGGGTCATGGGCCCAGGAAAACTCAGAGAAGTACCCAAAGAATTTTTTCGCTTCCAGCCCCCCCCCCCCTCCCATCTTGCACGGAAATCACGGAAATCGGGACCGCCAGGTACTTAGCCAGCGAAAACTCCTCCTTCTTTACAGCGAAATCTAACAGCTCTAACAGCTCTTGTAAGCTTGTTCATTACTTCCAATTTAGCAGTGATCCAGCACATTGCAGAGGATGTCCGCCAATAAAAAGCACATGCAAGCTGCAAGAGCAGTTGGTGAAATTGGAGTAGTGCAACTGCATCTAATCCATTCCATAATGAGGGAATAAATAGTAACTTTGATGTAAGCAGAATGATGCCTATACACCTCCTGTCCATCCCTCCCTCTAGAAACTCTTCACAACATCTTTTAACAGTTGACTAAACCTTTCCTTGATATAATTCTGCTTTACTGTCCAGGGTCGCTGCAGCCTTACACCATGAATTTCTTGAACTGGACTACTTTCTTCTTCCTTGTGATGCAATCTTTACTTTTCAAGCGAGAACTAATGCTGAAGTTTTACTTTGTTGACATCTCGCAATGTGGCGTAAGCAGTTTTGTCCTTCATACGGAGATACACACGGGAATATGTCACCCATCTCGCTGATGTTAACAGAATTTTAGGCAAATTTTTGACTTCTCGATTTGGTAGCTACTCATTTCCAAGAGCGCTCATCAGGGCTTCAATAGGCTAAGAGCTTTCCAGTTCTAAGGCTCCCGCCAGAGTGCCGAAGTTATGCCAGCGCTACTCCAGCATTTCGATCGATACACGTGTATTTTGTTGGGGCGGGGCTAGCTGACGTCCCCAACGAAATACTCGTGTATCGATCGAAATGCTGGCGTAGCGCTGGCATAACTTCGGCACTCTGGCGGGAGCCTAACCACGGCTCGGCACAGGTGGCTTGTAAGTCAACTGGTATCGTTTTTTGGGACGAAAAGCAAAGGGGGTTTCGTTTTTGTGACCGAAGAGACACGGAAAATTGGCGACGGCAACCCTTCTTTTTTAGTCGACGTTTCGTTTTTTGGGGGATTTTGGGGAATTTAAAGGTTTTTAGAGGAAATTTGGTTGAAGGTCAAAGGGGACTTCGTAAAAATTCCCAAAAGTCAAGGGGGACTTCGTTTTTTCCATTTTCATCTAGCCACCTCGTGCCGAGCCCTGGTTCTAACTGGAAAATATTTCTCTCTCATTTATAAAATTCTTCTACGACAAAATTGCAGGTCGTATTGAAAAAGACTGTTATCACCTTTGAAGACTCGACGTGTTTCCTTCATTGCAGCAACTTTTACCGAAGTGTAAAAATCACAAACCTCTGGTAAAAAAATGCAGCTACTGACAGAGTAGGCCATGGTCCCCCAAAATAACCATATTCTCGGGGATTCTGCCAAATTGTGTGGCGTGACAAATCAGAAGCAATTTGGAATATCCGCTTTGCATGAGATACAGCCCATTACAAGCTGCTCCACGCATCCTGTCATTGATCTCATTGTTAAACGATCTTGTTGTTACTTCCTACTAATCCTACGTTAGACCGGGGGTTGAACAACTGCAATAATTCTTCGCCTAATTTGAATATAACGTTCGTAACAAGCGCAGATTTATCGCCTAATAGCCGAATAAGCTTCGCAAATCCCGAAGAAAAATGACCCTGTCTGTTTTGAATTTTTGGCGGCAGCCTGTTTGGTAACAGTCGGTGGGTCCTCATATCTACCTGAATCTGTCACATTTCTCTGCATCATGTGTACTCCTAACTATTACTCTCGCGCCAGCCCTGCTTTCTATTTTGTTTTGGCAACTCGCTAAGGCCATCAAAATAAGTGGATGACGGGAAAACAAAGGAAAGGTCTGCTGAAGCTCAAAACTGCCCACGATTGTTTTCCTGCCAAAGCAGTCTAACGCGTCGACGATTTTCATAGTTGGATTCCACTAAGCAGTAAAACACATATGGCCTCAATAACCTAGACTCATAAACGGTGGGTATGTGCTCAAGTGAGGGGAAATCCCTTCAGATTCACTTTGATGTGACTTTGTTCAACTTCAGATACTGTTTTTAAGGACGTAAGAAACTACGAGGGTCTCTCAGATAACAATCTTCCAAATGCTCAAGATGGCCGTTATTAGGAACAGCTGCTTGAAATTTTCAATGGCCACAGCTGGTTCTACTGCTTATCAGTCATGTATACTTTAGTCTGCCAGTAGAAAGTTTGCTGATACCGTAGATGCAGGCTTGTTCGGAAGCCTCCAGCCTCTTCTCCTTCTTTGGAACCTAGTAATCTCAAAGTATGATTGAAAACATTTCTACTTTCATTTGAGATTTCTCACATATTATTGCTGGGTCGTGTACACGCTCATAAACAGCAATTTTGCAATTTTCACTTTCATAGCTGCTGAATCGTCCTTACTGGGTGTTGAGCGCCAACGTTTTTTCTCTCATAAAGTTGCGAATTGAGCCGTTGCGCGGTGTCTCATTAACGATAATAGAAGCAGCGAAGCTTTGAAAGCAGTGAGCGTGAATTTAAATAGATGATAGAAGTAATGGCCGTGTCGCACTTCAATGGTGCTCAAAGTTTTTATTTATTCTTGTAAAGTCGTTAGTCTTTGCTCCGTGGCCGCTAAATGAATTTTCTAGCCATGAGTTTCTGTTCTTGTTTTTCACGTCCATGATTTTTTCCTGCAAATTTGATAGTTGCTACTGGTTTCAATAAACGTGAGTTTTTCCATAGGGTATTTACTAAAAAAATTATCTGCTTAAACTTGACACTGTCAGTATAGTACAGTAGTAGCGCAGCTCAGCAGGTGTCGACAAGGTTCTGCTTTCTTGTCAAATCATCTTCCCAATTTGGGACTCGACATTAAGCTCAGAGAATTGATATACATCTGTCCATAGATGGGCGAAAGCATAGCACTAAAACATCTCATTTCGATATTCGCTGCTTCCCTACAACTCCTAATGTTACATATGTGAGCAAAATAACTCAAGCTCCTTCAGTTTATTTTAGTTCAGTTTCTGCACAGCTGCCCCATCTGCTTCGCTCATTTAGCTCTCAGCCATTGTTTTGGATGATTAATAGCAGCAAACTCCTCAGAAAAAATATCCAAATGTACAATTGCTATCTTTTTTGGTTCATGCTTCACAACAAATTGATCTTGAGCAGGGTCATTCTCTTCTGCAATGATTCTCGAGAACTTCGAAGTATTTTCGCCTAGTCCTTCAAGCTGTATTGCAGCCTTGCAATGGTTCGAAGCAAATGTTTGTCTTACATTTGTAATACATGTAATCCCTTTCTTATCCATTCTTGGACACTATATTATAATTCAATTTAGTATAGGTAAAGACGAGCTCAAATATCACTCGTGTTTTGTTTGCTAGATATGCTAAATGTCCAAAACCTCCAATTTTACTAATGCTCTGGGATGGGCGGAGGACATTAGGTCGCCGATAGGCTCCACCCTCGCGGACAGCTAGCAGAGCAGTAATGGTGAGGGGGCGTGATTTGTTCCAGTCCACGTTGGACCTCCCCTTGCAGTGACCAAATGTTCTCTATCCCTTTGGGTTTTCAACCTAATCCCTCAGTGAAGCGATCGGAATTTTCGATTTTTTTTGAATTTTGAGTATGTCCAAAAGAAATTTTCTGATGTGCTATAAATTACCATAATACAAAACACCTTTTAGGTAGTCTCCATTAATGGACGAAAAGGCTTGGCATAATGCCATTTTCTTGTCTGAGCTGAATGCTAAAGCGTTAAGATCTGAAACTCTTGACCCGCTCTATCGCGCCATCAAGACATTCCTCAGAAGGGATGCTTTGACAGACAGAGATAGATTACATGGAATTGTAGAAGATAGACAAGATAACAATCTGGCGATGCTTTAACTTCGGTTGCCCTAACACGATTTTACAATGGATTTATATCTACAAGTGAGCTATTGATATCTAGCATCTCTTGTAGTGTTTATTTTATTCCACAAATAGCTCATATTTTCCCATAGGAAACTTTCGAACAATTTGCGAGGCCTCAGTCAGTGATGCCTGTGACTCCTTACATTTCCGTTAAGGATTCACAACTCCGCAATGACCTCGGAATTCTCGGTATTCCTAAGGCTGCGTTCATACTGATCTCGAAGTCCGGGAACAGGTGCAGCACAGCGCTTAGTCAGAGCACTGTACTAGAACTGTTCCCGGATTTCGGGATCAGTATGAACGCAGCCTAATTATGCATCGCAGGTAATCCTATTTGCTTAAGTCTACAAAGACCTTGAGAAAGATGTTTTGAAGACAGTGTGAGTATGTTCCGCTGGTCAACACCTCCATCCCCTTTCTATAGCTAATTTCATTATTTTTGATTTCTTGACAAAGAGAAATCCTCTTGTAGGCGCCGTATGTAGTTAAGTAATCTGTAGAAACTTCAACTGTTATTGAACTTCCCTTTATACAAATCCGTTCACTCTTAATGTTCACAGAGCAATTGTCACATCGTTATAAACTTGGGCTCCTTTTCGCTATCGCTTTCCAAGCAAAGAGAGCTAATTTCTCTTGATTGACACCTTTCAGTGTCGCGTGTGTAGTTTTGTCACTCAAACGAGATACACACAAGGATAAGTCAGTCACACATTCTAAGTGATGTGATGAAAGTCTCTGTCACTTGCTCGTCAAGTCGTATAAATACCGCTGTTTTGTTGCAGATTGCTCCGTTCGAACGGTAAAAAATATCAGCTTTTAAAAGTCATTCCGTGGTCTCTAGAACCTTCTTTCGGCAGTCCCCGCGCATTCGTTTACTAAACGATACTATGGTTGGTCTGCCCCATAATTTCCATGCGCTCACTCTATTCATATTCATACCGACGTCCTTAACAAATCGAGGTTAACTGCCACCACTTTCCGTTTGCTCGTCGGTCAGTTCGAACATATGTTGTTCATATTCGCTACTTTGAGAGGTTCGACTGTATTTGGTGCAGGCCCTCAACAAGGGAGTAAAAAAATCAAGCAAAGCGTATCCATCACTTTCATTAGCATTTATATTATGAATGCATATCTAGCGCAATCATCGAGACTATTTGATAGAAAATTCTATGCGCTAAACGGATTTTTTGAGCTTATTAATCTCTTTTTTTTCGTTTCTCACGTCCACTATTTTTCTGCAAATCCAATAGCCGCTGCTGGTCTCGTTAAACGCGATTTATTTTGACAGGGTTCTTTATTAGAAAAAATGTCGGCGGCGACAAGGAGTGCCAGTAGTGCGGGGCAGCCTGGCAGGTGTCGATGGGCATCTACTTCAATTTATTTTTCACATGAGGAATTCGTGGTATCTTTTGTTTTATCCTGGTGATCGCTCACTTTCCTGCTTTTTCTTCCCATATTAATTTTCGTACAGCTGCCTGTCTGCTTCGCTCATTCAATACCCAGCCTATGTTCTGTATAATTAATGGCTGCAAGCCTCTAAAAGAAACATCTCAGAGTGTAATGCACTTCGAGAGAACATATTTGTCCTCTTTCTTTTCCTCAGCATATTTTCGCTTCTCTAAACCGTATACCATTGATATCACATTGCTTTTAATTTTAAAAAGAGCCACTTTATCTGCTGTGCCTCTCCTGTGAGCCTTTGAAGCAATCATCGCCTAGTAGCCTAAACCCATTTGTCAAATCCGCTTTCGCCACAATTCAATTTCTTAGAGATGAAGGCGCTGCTATGAAATTTCAGAACAGAATCCGTTCTGCTCCCGTACAATGTTGCAGCTTGCAGTATCCGATTTGGGCTAGAAAACGGTGGAAGCCAATGTGAACAATAGCTTGTACAAGTCGTATTTGTCGTAGATCAAATTTTTCTGGAGTTTTCATCTACTATATCAACTCATTCAAGAATTACACTAAAAGCTTAACAAGCCATAAATCTTGATTTTCGACGCCATTTTCAAATCAACGAAGAACAGACTATTCAGTTCAACTCAAAAGGATGTTATCTCTAGAGTAGTTCTTCATTGCTCTATATATTTTTTGGTAAACAAGAAGAGATGAGCACGTCGACCAAGAGTAGATTAACTTAATGATTATTTCCCGAAACCTCAGGGACTCTCAAATGTTTCAATCGCGGTATAGCTTCGTGCGATAATTCATGCTATTCTGCCTGTCAGGACATTTTTCAGGAGAAGCATTGCAGCAGACAGCGATGGATTTCATGGAGTTGCAGAAGATAACAGTCTGGATGTGTTTCAGGTTTCGTCATGGCTGACTTGGAAACAGCGTGATGAGTTTTGATCTTTTATGAGTTGTTGGGCTGTGGAGGAGGAGATCTTATATTTTTATGCCTACCATCCCATATACTGTTCACTATAAGCCTTCCTTTGATACAAAACTTTCGAACAAATCGAGAATTTTAAGTTAGATTCCTTACATATCTGCTGAGGATTTACACATCCGTAATGACCTTGTTCCTCTATTTCTAATTATGCATCGCAAGTAATCCTATCTGCCTAAGTCGACAACCTTGGGGAAGATGTTTTGGTGATATACAGCATAGCGAGAATGCACTGCTAACCATTTAGCTCATTTCCTGATTGACTGCTTCCTCAGTTTTGTTTGGTTGCTCATGAGGAGATAGCTCTTGTAAGACCTGTAATGGTGTAATCAAGTGGTCAAAGAAAATCTCGATTGAGCACGATTGAAATTGCGCACACAAATCTGCAATCCGCATATTTTCACAGAGCAACTGTCACATCGCAGTGAAGCAATTTCTTTGTCTTTAACAGCTTTCGTATTATTTTTCAAGCGAAGAGCGCCAAAATGCTGTGTGATTGACATCTTTCAGTGTCGCATATGTAGTTTTGTCACTCAAACGAGACACCCACAAGGATAAGTCAGTCACACATTCTAACTGATGTGATGAAAGCCTCTGTCACGTCGCCCGGCTTCAAAAGTCTTGCGCTGTAAATCCTGCAGCGTTCGACACAATGCATATGGGGTTTGACAATGCTAGGCCTGCTCTTGGCACAAGGCACTGTATTGCTCCAAAAACCTCAAAATTCGGTCCGAGCTAGCGCTTTAAAAGGGCCGCCCTTCCGTGGTTTGTCGGTTAGGTATGTAAACAATCTGATATAATTAACTTTATCATCCTCCTTTGATGCAAAACTCCTAAAGTTTTTCTTTCTTCTCCTCTTCTATGCTTGCAATGAAATCCACAAAGAGACATGCAAAAATCATGCAAAAAACATTTGAACTCGTGCACGAAAAAAAGGATAGATCAGCGACGGCATCAAAAACATTTCGATGGTCTAGTACTTGAAGTTAGTGGCTCTTCAAAGCAAACTGTAATGATAGTCAGAGCCTGCCGATAATCGCAGCTCCTCTAGAATTTTTTAAGATGCTTGGCGTGACAAACCCGCAGCAATTTTACACTTCCGCTTAGTATGAGATACATCATTACAACCTACTTTACTTATCTTGTCGTTCATCTTATGTTAGATGTTTCTAGAGATGTTCAAGCAGAGCACTTTATTGTTAGAAATAAGGAAAATGTAATATTATTTCCGTGACTTGAAAGTTTGTTACAGCCACTACCATGCAGATTCATTGTCTACAATCGTCATATTCACGAAAAAAAACCATTCGTTTGATTTTTAGGCAGGCAGATATACGGTATAACTTTACAAATGATAAGTTTCGGCTCAGCTTTAGTTTCTTGTTATTTAGCCTTCATCATCCAACGTTACGCAAAGGACAATAATCTTTTATCTTGGTATTTTTCATTATTAGGCTTTAGGTACTTGTAAAATTCGTATCCAACTGGGCAGTAAAATTTCAGTATCGCCAGTGTGGTTATCTTTCTGGAGCAACAATAGCATTCTGCTTCGAAACGGCGAGTGTTTGACCCTATTTCTATGTAATCAATTCAAAGTACTATGAAGAAAGTTTTGAATTTTCTCCTTTCCTTAGAGTGTACATATTGAGTACCACTTGCGCGCCAGTTCCGCTTTTCCTTTGTTTTCAACGCTAGCCATTGAAATAAGTGGATGGCAAAGAAACAAAGGCTAGATTCCATTAAAGGCTCAAAATTAGTTCGGATGCTGCTGTTAAGTGTCCAAATATACAAAGAGCTGTTGTTTGGAGGTGCAGACATTACATTTCACTTTTTTTCTGAAATTGATGTTTTTTGTAGCGTCTAGCAAGCTTTCATAAATGTTCCTTGAAAGAAGAGTAGGCGATGTAAGACAATATTCTTTGCTATATTACTCGAGTCACACCATCTTTATCAGCTGGGCCGTTCCCCTTTATTAGCGTCACTAATCTCAGAAACTCTGGCAAGGTCTAGGTTACCGCGCGTCAGCCCCTCATTTACGCGAAGATGATGATCTAATAAGCATCGAAACAACCCGCGCTCATCCATTCACGCATGATTTTAGTCTACTTGGATTGTCTCATAATCTTCCAAGAATCACCTGTTGGTCTCGAGAAGATTATTCATTACTGTGCTGGCATTGGTCCTCTAGAGTGGCTCTTTCTTTTGGATCGTGAACTGAAATTGAGATGGATCTGAGAAAAAGTTTGAGATGCATTACAAGGTTGTCCTTGGTATTGTTGCGCACTCAGTCAAGAAATGCGAGCTCAGCAGATTCTGTCGTATGTATGAGACTTTCAAAATGTACTTGTCTTTCCGTAACTTGCCGAATCGTCCTTACTCGTTTTTTTCACGTTTTTT
Source organism: Cylicocyclus nassatus (assembly GCA_958299035.1). Lineage (NCBI taxonomy): Eukaryota > Metazoa > Nematoda > Chromadorea > Rhabditida > Strongylidae > Cylicocyclus > Cylicocyclus nassatus. The sequence continues at coordinate 25,980,416 of CATQJL010000223.1, forward strand.
TCAATTGTTTATTCAATGCGGATTGTTGAAATGCAGAGTCCTGTCTTATCAACTACAATGAAAGAGAAGCCCTTACTGCTAATGATGTTCATAATAGGGGAAAAGCTATTGGCTCTTTCGCTGTCTCGTAATGTTTTTTACTCTGTTCGCTCTTTTAAAGATGACATGGTCGATACATATACTATACTGATAAGGAAAATCACAGCTGTACTTGTTGACTCTTGCGCTCTGATTGGTCATCATTGTTTTTTCTGCGATTACGCGCCTTCCTGCTTTTCAACCTCCTGGGAAAAAGATTTCAGTGTTTTTGAAGCTTTGCCGTTTATGCACTGGCAGTAAAAAGTAAACTTCGCGAATAGCTGGTCTCATGAAGAGAATCATGGAATAGTTTGCTTCGTGAAAGTGTATTAGCGTTAAGGTTGATAGTTTGAAGTAGATACTCTATCTAAATACGAAGACATGTAGTAAAATGTAGTAAAATATCAAAAATTGAATTTCTTTGCCATATTCTTTAGTAAAGCAAGAACTGTTTTTTGGAAGGTTCTTGCTGTTGCGGAGGGCCTAATATTTCCCATATTAGACCCTTCTTGCGGAGGGCGCAATACGCGAACAATATTAAATGGTGTTGAAAGAGTTTGGAAAGTATTTTTATGAGCATCTGCTTACAAAATGTTAACAAACTTTGCTATAGATAGTCCTCCAACTACACTGGAATAACAAGCATTTGTTTTTGAGCACCTTTTTTGGCTCGCATACAGGGCCCGGCAGGAGGTGGCATCAGAATTTTGAAAACGACATCCCCTTTGAAGCCAAAATTTCTTACGACTTCCCCTTTGACCCTATTTTTGACCCCTGTAACTCCCTGACAAACAGATATACACAAATAATAAGATGGGCGGCCTCAGCGCTTATTATAGTAGTACTACCTGGCCTTCCTGGTCCAGCCCGGGTCATCGTTTGAGGGAATGGCCAAAAACCACACTTTGTTCTTCTACCTTCCCGTCCTTTTGAGCCAATCTCCACCCCTTTTCTGCAGTATCAATACTGCACTGCAGCCCTCCCCCTTACCTTCCTGCACGAGCTTACCCCAGAAAGGCTTATTGGAGTGACTGCACCTCCTAATTTTAAAGTGGAAATGAACAGACAGTTTGTTAGCGGCTGGTAAGTGTTCACTTTCCTTGCAAGGTGCCAAAAATCATTAAATCGATAGAAGAATTCCACGAATTGCTTCGAAGGTTGGCTTAAAACCATCTACCGAGGCCAAAAACATATGTATCTAAGGTTTCAGCTCAATGGGTTCATCCGCAAAGGAATCTATAAAAAAACATAGGGTCAAGATTTGCACAAACTTTTGACGTTTATATATCTAAGATACTACTCATTTTTTATTTGAGGCTGTATCGAAGCGGTGCCCTGGTGGTTCTGGAAGCGGATTTGAACATATATGATACTCTCGACCTAGTCCACATTTATGTGAAGAAATCCGGGAAATTATGTGAAGGGAAGCAGGGAGCCACCCCAGGGCTCCCAGGTGGCGCGGGAGCCACCTAATTTCGAAAAACACTTACCATTCTTTAAATTCACATAAGTTTCTCATAATTCTTCATACTTTTTTTGTGCTCATGGTCCTCTAACTATACAGCAAATTTGGTGCATATCGTTACTTGTGCATTGAAAACGAGCCTATTTTGTTATTTTCCTCTTACAAGAACTGCGATTTGAATCCTCGCCTGCGGGCAGGCTAGCAATCGGAGCACAGAATCATCACATTGCTGGAATCTAAGTTTATAGGACAGTAGCATCAAACAAGGAATGATGAATAAATGCTTTTTCGGACCAAAAACGATATCCAGCTTGCGAAAGCGCCACCCCCGCGGGGCCCTGCTCTACTGCTACCATTTTCGCTGATTTTAGCGTAGTTGTCTCAAGGCAGACTCCAATCTACAGAATTTCTTCAAGCTAATTTTTTATCAAGTTTTTAACCGCAGTGTAATTGTTCTTTCTCGTTCGCTTCCTTTGTTACCTGAAATCATTCCTCCATTGTCCCTTTTTTAATGAAAGTGCGAATTATTCCACTCTGGTCGATACGGGGCCCTCAGTCCTTTATCAAAGCTTGACATCAACAGAAGACATAGCAGCACTGTGTCTCTCCGTTCTTTTGCTTCCGAATCTTTTCATTGCAAAAGAATAAAAGGTTTGATTTAGATTTTTGTCACAGAATACTCTCTTCAAGCATGGAATCTAGGTTTGGTAGCCGTCGCATTTCAATTTTACTTGGTGCTTGACTCTAATAGAAATAATTTCCAAAACTTTATTAACAATACTAGTGACCCATTTTGGAAAAGCCCGTTTGAGTGCATAAAATCAGAAAATGGTCTGTAGGGGGATTCGCTTACGGAGCATGCAATGTCTCAATAGCTAGTCATACATCTGTTTTGCTAAACTCTCTAAGGCACATACTTTGTTTTTATAAAATCGGGTAGTAATATATACTTTTACAAGTGTATTTCGCGAAGACTTATTGAAGAAACCAGAATATTCCTTTACTGCAATCCAATCAAACTAATTTATCTTTGATTTGATACAATGATGCAGCGCCACATTATGGAAGAAGCAGCGATCATCCGGAAAAGTATAATAATTGTTAACCCTTGAAATACACTTTCCTTTTTCGGTCCTGTCACCCATGTGGGTCAAGTAAGTTCTCTTTCGAATGTCTTGCCTGATCTCTATAGACGTTCATTACTCAAGTGCCCTTCAGACATTTGCACCTGCCTCTGAGGCGCGTCGCATGCGCTGTTTTTAATTTGAAACTCGTTTGGAATCTAGCTCACTCAGTCTTCATAATTTTTCTCTGCACTTTGCAGTCAAAATATCCTCGCTGAAATTGTCCACTAAATGGTATTACAGTCAAAGGTCGAATCTCATAATTTCCATGCGCGCACTCCATTCATAGTGTTGAGTCCTTAGTAAATCGAGATTAACTGCCACCGATTTTCCATTCACTGATCTCACCGTTCGTACACAAACGGTTCATATCCTGATATCTCTGAAATCTTCCTGCATAGCCTCACCGCCGAGGCTTGAAAAGATATAGAAGAGTACATATCGCCATCATTGCCATTAATATGAATGACTGCATATCTTACAGAATCTCAGAATAGTTTGCAACTCTATGCGCTGAATGGATTTTGTGGGCTTATCAATCTCTCCTTTCGTTTCTCACGTCCATTATTTTTCTGCAAATCCGATAGTCGTTGCCGATCTCATTAAACTTGAACATATGTTTGGACACAGGTCATCTATTAGAAAAAACGTCGGCGACATGGCAGTGCCACTGCAAATAGCCCTGCAGGTGTCGATGAGCACTGTCTCAATTTGTTTTCTACACAAAAAATTCTTCTTATTTGTCTGTTTTCCCGTTTTTTTTTTCAAACTTAATTGATGCAATTTTCATAGATTTTGAAAGGGGACTCGCTTTGCATTATTGTAGGTGGTAAGTAATTCCCTCGATTTTCTTGCTTCCTACCATATCAACTCTTGCACAGCTGCACCATGCTTTATCTCATTTAACTCTCAGCCGTTGTTCTGCATGAATAATAGCTGCAGAACTTGTAAAAGAAACATCTTAATGTGTATAGTAGTGAAGAAGAAATGCTCGTTCGTCCACTTGTGCTCGGCATATTTCTCCTCTCTGCACAGCATACCATTAATACCACATCTTTTTTTTTTCGAGTTTTAGCAGTTCCCTATCCCTCTGCCATACTCCTTCTGGGAGTCCTTGAAGTAATCATCGCCTAGCAGCCTAAAGCGATTTGTCAGCCGTTCCGCTTTCGCCACATTCTGACTGATGATAGCCAAGCCCTTTAGAAGTGCTACTCAAGGGAATTCAGTGGGCCACGAAACTAGGTCCATTCTCCAGCTCTATCCATTCGTCAACCCCTTCGTACATAGCTTATCGGATCAAGGAAGAGCTCCATATAGTCACCATATAGAGCTCTTCCTTGATCTATTACTTTTTGACATGGTCTCTGAACAACTGCTATCTTTGGCACGCCTATATCAGGCAATCGACCTCTTTTTCCCAAAATTCCAGAGCTATGTAAAACAGGGGAACATCGCTCTGTTCTGTTCGAAAACAACTTTTTGTTGAACGATAACGGCGCTTGTGGCTTTTACCTTACGCCGACCTGCTGCTTTTTTTCAAGAACTTGCTTTTGATATCATCGTATAGCTTCTAACAATAGTTTGTTGAAATCTTTTCCTTCCCAACTATCCTAAAATTTCACAGATAAGTCCTTCTTAGGTCATTGGGTAAGTCCGTCTCCAGATAAGTCCGCCCTACAGATAAGTTCGTTTTCTTTCCATTACAACTACCCTGAAATCTTGTCCCATAAGTCCGGACTTATCTGTAGATGGACTTATCCGATGGGAGGACTTATCTGCAAGATTCAGGGGGGTGCATTTTTATCGTTTTTTTCTTTTGAAAAAGCGGACTTATCTGTAAGATTTTAGTATATTTATGATTTTGAGAGCCTATGGTACGCGCACTTGCAGAATTTTTTGAGGAAGAGAGAGAGACAGATTTCGTATTTAAAAAGGCCGCTGCGTTAGCCTTACTCTCAGAAATTTTTTGTAAAGTTTCTAGAACTCCGAGCTTGTGAGCTTATATCTGTAAATAAGAAGAAGATCAATTTGGGTTTATGAAAGGTTTCTATCATGTATTAGGTTGTAAAGAAAGTTCCCGGGCACTTTTGGAAATTTCATTTCCAACGCATTTTTTCGGCGCTCGGTCGGACTTTAACATTAAGGTTTTTATACTATTCAGTAGAGGGAAGCCTGAAGTTTTCAATACGGTTTCCGATTCTTATCGATGCCAAGACTTGTTTGATGAGCACATCAAGAAGAGAGGTCTTTCCAACTACAAAAATTTCACATTTACTTCCTACGACCATTTTTTTGTGCAGTTCAAAAAATTTCAAATCATGGTCGATCTGATTGAGAAGCCTGTTGACTACTGACCCGCAGCTCCACTCGAGTTTTGAGATTTGCGTTTAGAAATCACAAGCTCTTGAACTTACACCTGACTGCAACTCTTTTCGCAGCTGGCGTCGCATCTGCGGGGATCGCCACGCCTGGATGATGGGTCCAAAAGAAGTTTAAGGCATTATCCCAACACTGTTCGCAGCAATCAAAGATTTGGTCCAACCTATGCAGAACGACAAGACTTCAAAGTCACTTGCTCGAAGAATGGTGCATTTTAAGGGGCAAAAAATGATCGATTTTTCAAACTTTCTGGGAAAATTTTTTTTGCAGGTGGTCTTTCAAGAACTTGAATGGTCCCCATAACAGCCCCAGCAGACTCCTATACAACCACAGCATTTGAGCTTTCCAGCTTTCATCGTTCCTGCACAAACAGGCCACTTTTCGCGTCGACCTTTTTCCCTTCTGCGCATGCTGGTGGACCGCAGTAAGGTGTTGAAAAGCCAGCAAGAGAAGTATATGTTGAAAAAAAATGAAAAAAACAAATTTGTCTTTGCAATGAAGTTTGTAGTTTCAAAAAGATCCAATATGCTCGAAGCTACAGCGATTTGAAAAAAAATTTCGCAAGTGCCCGGGAACATTCTTTACAACCTAATAGTTTCTGAAAAATACATAGAACCCTGTAATTAGGAAAAAAATTCTTGCAGAATTCTATAACTCTTGTAACCCATTTATCGAAATTTTTGGATCATTCTATATAGGTACATAGTGTGGGTTTCAGCGCTAGCGCTCTGTCTGTATTTATCAGAGATTGCGTTTTTTATCTTGTACAACTGGATCAATTTTTTGGCAAAGCAAATTTTTATTGGCAGTGGTGGACTTGGAAAGAGCACAAAAACTGAGCCAGGCAATGAAAGCAAAACTAAAAGTGCAAGCGCCACTGCTTGGAGATGTGCTTAGCCACTCGGCAGCGTATATTTGTCATTCACTCAGTGATAAGTGGCCATACATCCCACTCTTTACAATACCATCTCTTTTTCTCCAGGAGGAGCGTTTACAGCCGGTTGCAACATCATCTTGCTGATGGATCAGAACGAACAGACTTTACAAATTTCTATCGCTTTTTATCTCTCTTCCCTTCCAATTTTTTATACGAAAATTTTTTAGTGCTTGAAGTTCCTGCCGCCTTTAGCATGATTCCTGCTACTGTACAGTCATGTCGACCGAAAGATAAGCACTCTAATACTTTTTTAAAGACATCGGCACTATTAATTTCTAATTCGTGGCCGCTTGTGTTCAATTCTTTCTAATTTCTAATTCTTGGCCGCTCGCATTGTTTTTAACCAAATCTGGAATGCATGCTAAGCATTCTGATAAGCTAATACGCTTAGTACTTTATCGCTAGGCGAAATGGACATCGACAATAGCTCTTTTACGTAAAAACTGTAGCTCGCAAACTCTTAAGAATTTCATTTTTATCGGAGACTAGCTGGCTTACCCGGCTCCGCCGTATCCGGACCAAACTTGGCACACATACACTTCGGGCCCCGGCGGGTGTCACAGTCCACTTTTCGTTATCGATCGATGTCGATTTTACCGATTTTTATCGATTTTTTTTGCAGAGTTCACCTACAGGGCTAGGAGTTGGCACAGGGGGAAGTGAGCATGAGGATTCCGAATACAATATTGGTTTTCAGGATTATCGATTCCTTTATTGATTTTATCGATTTTTTGTAAATTTTGACATGCGAGGCTGGGATTTTGCACAGGGGGTAATCGAGCATGCCGATTACGAACACAATATTAGTCAGGATCGTCCATTACTTTTATCGATTTTATCGATTTTTTTGCAAAGTTTGAGCTAGGGGGCTGGGAGTTGGCACAGGGGGGTAATCGAGCATGCTGATCACCCCCCTTGGGGATGATCAGCATGCTCGATTACCCCCCCTGTGCCAACTCCCAGCCCCCTAGCTCAAACTTTGCAAAAAAATCGATAAAATCGATAAAAGTAATCGATAATCCCGAAAACCAATATTGTATTCGGAATCCCCATGCTCGATTACCCCCTGTGCGAACTCCCAGCCCCGTAGCTCAAACTTTGCAAAAAAATCGATAAAATCGATAAAAGTAATCGATAATCCCGAAAACCAATATTGTATTCGGAATCCCCATGCTCGATTACCCCCCTGTGCCAACTCCCAGCCCCGTAGGTGAACTCAGCAAAAAAATCGATAAAAATTGATAAAATCGATATCGATCGATGACGAAAAGTAGCCTATGACACCCGCCGGGACCCGTAGTGTATGTGTGCCAAGTTTGGTCCGGATCGGTTCAGAAATGGAATTTTCTATTCGGAACATACGTACAGACAGACATACAGACAGACAGACAGACATACAAACAGACATACAGCTTTATATATAAGATAAAAGCCTTTTGATAATCTGCGAATTTAATAGCCTCTCTATCGGCCATCAAATGATGTAGGAGACCTACAAATCCTCATTTCGCCTCCTCCTTATTCTGTGTTTACCGAGGTTTCACCCTCAAAAATAATTCTAACAGTCTCCAATGCGCTTTATGACTGTCCGGTACTATCTCTAGCAAAACAGACTCTAGTGAAAGTTTGAGTCCTTCCAACTACAATGCAAACCACCCTGTAGCTGGTTTTCAAAGCGCAAGATCTTTATCGCTTACATTTTCGCCGTCGAGATGGTATTCGACATTTGTCAACATCGTCAGTTGCGCAACCAAAGAAGAAATTTTTTGGCGTTAAGTTCCTTTGCATAAGCGTGATACAAGCATCTCTTGTCCTCTACAGTAGTTCTCAAACAATTTATAACAGCTAATTTTCCGCAACTAGTACTTCACCTTGACAATTTATATTTTGACAGTATCCGTGCCAAAGATTTCTCACCGTAAAATCTTTGTATACAATCACAATCACTTTTACTTCTGAAAGTAGAATTGATTTCTGGCAGTTGACGTTTTTGTAGTATTGTTTCTTAGAATGAAAGCTGCAGGAACTTGTTGGGTAAATGCAATTTTTTAGAAATCCAGCGTAAATGAGCAGGATTATTTTTGAACCTCGTTCTTTTTCAGTTCCTTCGGCTCCTTTGTATCGCATGTATTTTACTTTTATTAACATTAAACTGATTAGAAGAGGAGTTATGTGTGCCGGTGGTAATTTTGTTCGTGACCTCGCTTCGTATTAGTTGAATGCAATGTTGATTTACACCATAAAATTATTTTGTTGTAGAATGTAGGATACTAAAAGTAATTCCACTCTTTGTTTTTCTACATGGATTCCTGCATTTATTGAAATCACTGCTCAGCAGACGTTATCAGACATGAAAATCTTTCACAGACCTAGAATTTCATCAAGCAGCTTTTTCAGATAGAATTTCGGCACTGCATCACTACAAAGGTTTCACAGATTGTTTCTGGCGCCCCAACATTTTTGATGATCGGGGCAACATTTGCGGTTTACTCCACAGATAATGTATCCACATGGCTTGTAAGTATACCCAGACTGTTTCAACGGTTGGATACGGTAGCCTGGTTGTGGGTTTATAGGGTGGGTCACAATTGGCACTGGAGCGCAATAGTGCTCCTAAAAGATATGGTGGTCCGCTTAATACCCTGTAATAGATTATCAGCCGACGCGTGCGCTACCTTATCGGTTTGTTTATTGTTGACAGTTGCTGAGCTTAGTTGACCTTAGCAAGTACTACTTATACTTCACGTGCCTCCATAGATATTCGTCACATTCATATAGCTCTAATTTTCGGAGGTAGTGAATAATATATAAGGTAGTGAATGTAAATGATTTCGGATGTAGATCCGAATATGTAAGGCACTCTGTTCTTAGAGTTCACTTTATGCGAAAAGATATGGTAGCTAATTCAATTTTTTAAAGATAGATATGCCTCAAGGTTAGTCATCTATCTTTTGTGCATAAGACCCTCTCATCTCCATCTCTTTGCAACCATTAATAATATTTCTGTTCACCTTTGATCTCGGCAAACATTATCCGCTAAAGCTTTTCCTCGTTTTGCGTGCATTCATAATTAGGAGAGCTGGAAGGCGGCTGTCGGCTTCGCCCCATGCTCTTGCACCACTGACGCTCTTCGTTATTATGCTCGATGATATAGTCGCAGATAATTAACACATTTCGATAATAGACATTTCATAGATGTTGCCATTGTTGCTCATTCTACCTGCCGTGATGGCGGACTCATTTTGGATGACCGCCGATTTGCTGAGAGTGGACTGGAGTGAAGGATGTCTAACCACCGCCGGTTGTTCCCACCCCAGATTTGAGGTAAATTTCTTGACATATTTGTATGTTGATTTTTAGATGTACGTGACACATTTAAGAATGATCGCTTCCAGATAATTGGAGATTTGCTCCTACTAACTGAGGAGATCTCTATCAGTTGGCCTATCTCCGAGCATTTTGTGCAGGTAACTTTATGACTTTTTTCCAAATTGCACTCCCTTCTTTTCTGCCATTTTGATGAAGCCATCGATTTTCTGTTTACTGCGCATAATTTTGAAATGCCAATTACAAGTTTTAAGAATTCCGTAATTTATATTCATAATATCTTTCAGTAAAGTGCTCGCCAGCGTTGTTTTCCCGCATTCTAAACTTCACGGTCTTTTTCCTCTCTACTCACTGAGTGCTTATTTGCCTTGCTTACCTATTCTAATATCCATAAACGGTCAGCCCAACGATCATGCTTAGGGTCAGGGATCTGGAAAAAAAGAGAAGCCGAAAAGTTTTCGATTAATATGTATCGAACTCGCCTTTGCTTAAACAAGTCCAGCAGGAAGTAGAAAACATGCCAGAAAGTCTTACTTGTAAAATCCAACATAGCTTGAACGCAAAAATTCTCTGTAGCCCCGTATTCTTTACAGTGAAATTACCATCTACTATTCTACTTCAGGACACCTCGCGCTCATTCGTATCTCACTGGGCGAAAGGTAAGCCGGAAGATCTGAAGCTCAGGTGCCAGGTGGTTGGCACCGACCCGCTCTATGGGTTTCCGCGAGTCTGTGACCATACCGCGTCAGTCCGCGCCTTTCCGGATGGAGACGGGATATTGGTGAGATTTCAACATGAATGCTTGGAGTTGGCCTTTTAATATGTAGAGTGAACGCCGTGAACTAAGTCGACTTTTGTAGGAACGGAGACGGCGTCAGGCGATGGTCACAACCACTCCTCTGCCAGAAGAGGAACTGGGCAAGAGGCTAATTGAAATTCGGGCCAGGTGTTTCAACGCCACTGTAGCAGTGGAGAAGCATACAGAGAGATGTCCATGGTGCCCGGACCCTTTAGATGTGACCCTCATCGAGCATAGGGTTAGTCAATAGAGCTTGATTTTTTCCTAGAATAGTATTGACGCTATAGAAAAATGGTGGCCATTTTTACATAACGCCACCATATGGCTTTATAACAACAAAGTCCGGTCTTTATTTGAGATTTCATTGGCAAACTGACAGCTACAGTACTCACTGCACATGCTAGGTGACAGTAACTTCTCTTATTGTCCATCAACGATTGACCCCATAAGCCAGCATTATGACTGTCAAATAGCTATTAATGATTCTGCCTATTGCGTAACCAGTTATGTTGAACTTCTCATTGTTCTATTCTTCAGCTGCCAGGTGATCCCTCGTCTGCCTTTTCAACTTCCATTTTCTCTCGGCTGAAGAGTGACGACAAGATTTTGCAAGCCTCTTTGCTGACACTGGCAGCAGTCTCTATTCTGACGTCGATGAGTTTCGCTTGTGCACTAGTTGCTCTTCTTCGTCAGAAAAGGTCTGTAAATTTATCAAATCTTCATTCTTGATCCAAACAATTTAATAGTTATAGGTCTCATCGGCAGATTACGGTAAAGTCACGCTGTCAACCATATTCCGCACCAAACTGCAAGATTTCAGAGGAAGAGAATAGGTGAGTTGGACATTCCCTCATAGTCGTCATGGATATAAGTGCACATATAGTAGAGTAATATACTACTTGCATTTTGGTGAAACAGCAGTTTGTTGACTAATAGACATCACACTCTAAGTTTTGCCCATATATGGAAAAAGCTCGAGTAAAGTGCATTTATTTTTTAGATATGATATGCCATGGGAACAAACACTTCCGCTCACTTATTGCGTATCCTCTTCATCTAAATCGACTACGACATCACCGCTGGACTCGACATCGTCATTTGGTGCATCGTCGTCGGTCATTAATCCATACAGCTTCCGACCCGGGTGCGCTATACCGCAGACGCAAATTTACCATCATATCTCCCCGAATTCTTCCGCAACTGCCGGACGTGACTTTGGACTGGGATCCATCTAACGTGCAGCTTCAAAAAATAAAAGTAGGTAATTTCATGCTTTATTACTACTGTTTCCAAATCATACACATTTAAGCACGAAAAAAGCAGGGAAAGTGACACAACTTTCACCTGCCGCCATTACAGCGAGGTCTACGACTAGTCACAGACACAGTTTGGGATGTTACCTTGTGCAAATAGTATTTCTGAGCACAAGAGCCTTTCCGAATGCTTGCCAATGTAAGACTTCCAACCGTTACGGCGTTTATCACATTATTCTTTTATGAAACTATTATGAATGCCGAGCTTGACATTTTTAGGAGATACCTGGTATAGCAGATCCATGGTTCCAGCTACACACGGGTTTATGTCGCGAGGTCCATTAGAAAAAGGGGTTAATAGATACGTGTATGAATGTATGTAAATATGTATATAAGAAATTATGCATTTACAGCTATGGTTTCAGCTGAACGCAGCTATACTCGATTTATGTCAAAAGCAAACCGGGTGTATGATATGTGTATAAACGTGCATAAATTTGATGTATTCGGTTCAAACATAATAACGCTGTGAATAATTTCTATTACAAAACAAATTTCAAACAATTTTGGACATGCATCTATTGTGCCTAAGCAGTAAGTTGATGCAGTTATTTTATGGGTTTTGAATTAGAAGTTGCTCAATAAGTGTTTGTATAGAGCTGAAAATTCTTCACTACGTCAAACTCAGCCTCCCACGTTAGAATGTAAACCATACACTCTAGACGCTGTAATTTTGATTTCATTGTTTTTTATAGAGCACTGAAATTTGAATTAGTATGCCAGTTATGATTAGAACATAGCACTAGGGTGCTTTATTTGAACGCAAAGTTCGTGAAAATTTTCCGGAATGTTTGCAAGTTCAAAAACCAGAAGTTCTGCCGATTTTCGGGATGCTGGCCATTCACAATAGATAATTGTCTTAAATATTACCACTAATGCTGTGCCATTCACGATGCACAGCGCGCTCGTTTTCCAACGCACGATTAGTCCTTTACGTTAGCAAATGAATTATTTGCGACTTTGTGAATTATCCGCTAAGAACCTTGCACGGGATAAGTGGTAGCATTTGTGTGGATACAGAAGCTCTTGACTACGTGTGCGAAAAGAAAGAAATGTGTTCAAAGCGCAAGATTGCCTGTGCTTGAGAAACTGCCGTAATTTTTGACGTTAAAGTTCTCTCTAAACCATTGTGTCACCTATTCTATCATGCCATTATAATTTAGTCGGTATGACACGTAGAATCAAAACCAAGGCACAAAACCAAGCTGTTGACTTGTTTGGATTTTGCCGGTGTAATTTTAATAAGCTATAGTTCTCTCCACCCAGTAGTGGCGGAGCAGCCCCCTCCCCCCTCCCTCGAGATTGCGCCGCGAAATTTCAAAAAGTTACTTACATAGGTCATAAAAATAATGTCCAAGTGAGTTGCTTATTCTTGTAAACAATTGAATCAATTGATAATACTTTCCAAAATGCAGGTTAGTTCCGTAAAAACGGTTATGAGCCCAGAAAAAATTTGAAGGAACCCCAAGCAATTTCTGGAATGCATGGCTAACACCGCGCAACTTTATTCGGAAATTTTTTTTGTGGCTTTCTACCCTCCTCCAAACAAAAAGGGAGAAACCATCTAAGTCCTCTATTTTTGCAATTCTCCAAGGTTTTACGCAATGTAGCTGCTTTTTAGAGATTCAAGCTTTCTACTAATCATGAAGTAAGCCTGTGCCTTAAGCGCCTTTAGCTAATAAAACCTAACATGGCGTCTATATATCGCATGATAACCATTTAGGATACTTGAAAAAATTTTGCGAACCATCTCAAGCGTCTCTTCTTCCGTCTGTCTTGATTTCTACTAATTGTTTTGAAACGCAGCTGAATAAAAAGTTTAGACTCTACCGTAAACAGCAAATTGGTAGTATACGGTAGCTATACGGTAGCTTGGCACGACAATTGATTTAAGGGCTACATTCGATGGTTTCACGAAAGTAACACTTTTTTTGAGAGAGAATGCTGGGGGTGCTTTCAGGGAGGATTATTCGTTCGGATCCTGGCAAACAGTAATCTAACAATTCTGATCATTCGATGATTGAAATTTTCTGCAATCCAAGCAGATCTGCAAAATTACACATGAGAACTGACGTCAAATGCTACTCTTTTCGTCTGTATAGCATCTGTGCGCGACATATGGACGTCGCCAAAGGTTTCAAAATTTGCCGGTTGATGTGGTTTAGCTAGTTTGACAGCAATTAGACATTGGGAAAGAAAAGAATGACATCGCAGTTAACGAGCAGTTGGTGGCGCCAAATTGCCTTGTTGATGCCGTAGATTTTGGCTGTATGACTCCTGAGAATTGCTAGAAACTGAAGGCTCAAAAGCTGATTAGTGTAATGAATGTTTATAAGTGGCGCATTTAACTTACTTCTTCTCCTAAATTACTCCAAAATCGTGTTGCAAAGTAGTCGAATGCCACCAACTCTATTTTTTGCTTCCGTGATTTCAAAATCAATCACCAGGGAAACAACGAGTGGTTTTTATGCCACAAGAAATGAATCATCCCCCATCACTGCAAATTCCGTGCGACAGCTTTATTTCTGCCAGTAAAGTGTACCATTTCAAGATTTTAACAAAAGTTTTTCTCCTCTCAATTCTTGTCTTCCAAATTTGAACCATCCAAAATCTTGTGTGCCTTAAACTTTGCACATATGTATATCGAATATTATTACATTTAGTTCTCGATTTCAGCATACTCAAAGAAACCTTCAAATTCGTTACTTGGAAGTGATGAGATGGTCTCTATCTTTTGAACGAATAGTCACACTCACTGAAATATGTATTTAGTCATCTGATCGTCTATCGATTTTCTGATTTGGGACAAATCTTATGGTTAAAAAATCTGAAAGTTCTTCTTTCCTAAATTCACAAATCGCAATTCATTTTCTAAACTCGAACACGAATCTATGAGTCCAAAATGCTGGTGAGACTTCCATTACCCAATCAAGTTGCATTAGTCCGAACTTCGGACTAGTTCTGGAATGATTGAAGAAAGATTCACTTTAGTTTTCTGCTCCAGCTATTCCGATACGAACTCGAACATCGTAAATGCAGCATTCACCAAAGGCCGTCCAGTACCCGGGTGGGCGAAGCTTGAGAGAGCGGGCGTGGCTTGATAGCACTTTCGCGGTTCAGGACTACGTACTACATACGGAGTCCACATTAGAGGACAGAACAACAAGAATTCCTACTACTAGGGCCTTCTTGTGGACAAAGTACTAATCGAGAAAGCATAGATTTTGCCTCGACGCTGCGCTAAGGCAAACTAAAGAGCATATCACCATCTAAACTTATACAGTTTTCTCCAAATTATTCAAAGATTTTCTGGATTGCTGCAAAAACGCAATCATAGTCAGTATGCCTAGTGTTTTTGGTCCATTATCGGTATTAGCCCAAATGCTAATTTACGCCAGAAACTATTGATCGTCGTTACAAAAGCCTTATTCCATCCACAAACTGCACCACATGCGCAGCTTTTGTTGTGCAACCATGTTCGGCCCTCATAGCTAATCCTGACCAGTCTATCAAGGGATCGTATGTCGTGAATGCACTATATCATCATCTGCTGCAGTTTCATTAGCAGTGGGTCTCGCATTCGCAATTCCGTTTATATGTTTTGTCAGTACAACTTCCTAATCCTTATCTACATATCTTCATTCGTCCCGAACGTATAAACGATAGAATTCGCATTTACACTAGCTATTTTTCTTTGCAATACTACGCTCTCCTTGAATTTCGGCTACATTTTCTTCAAACAAATCGCGTCTTCTGCTTTTTCCCTCCCCCCTTTCCTTCACTAGAGAGCGGTGTGGACTACTTATTTTTATCTCAATTCCGTGCTTTCTCCCAATGGCAACCTTTTATTTGTAGCTCTTTTGATTTTAGATGAATAATGACCGCTTAGGTGGAACTTGAGCTACAGAAAAATTCGTATATTGCACTTATCTTTACTTGGAACAGCTCGATGAGAAATTTTAAGAAAATCCGAGGGTAATAAAAAGCCGCTCTCGATTGTCTATGAATCTTTCTATATTTTTATACTTGACCGTTTTCCTCAGCCAAAACGAGATGGTCTTTCTGATAAAAGCCACAAATGTTTGCTGGGATGGAGATTAGCTTTTTGACTATTAGGTGCGTTGATCAAATTCTTTCACTGTTCTAATTCAAGCTCCTCAAGGCACTGTTTTTCCAGCGTGAGACTGCCGTAATACTTTTTTCTTATATCTATGACACTTCTCGGAAAAGTGCCAATGATGATGAGCAGAGAGATGAGCAGAGATTTACAGCAATTTTTTGAAGCAGGTCAAAAGCGTATTCTTTGACGAAATCGCTTACCTAATCATATATTCACATTCTATAAACCTCAATCAGACTGTAAATCACATGAGGATTGCCGTTAAACACTACTCTTTTTGTTTGTTTAGCATCTGTACTGAACATATGGCAAGGCGCCAAAGCTCTTCCCTCAAATTGGTAGTTAATATGTGCAATCTTAATAAATTGGTGGTTAGCCCCGTGATTTGAACAATCTTCGACATTAGTAGAATGGTCGGGTAAGAAAGTCTAACATCGTAATTAGCACCTTGTCCATGGCGCCAAATCGCCAATTGTTGAGAGATTTTGTTGATTAGGGTGACATTTGGCGATTCTTCTAGCTGGCTGTTTTGTATCAAAAAAGTGTTTTCTGGAGCGCAAAGTGCATATTATCAGTTCTGATTTCACTCATCTGCAATCTCAGTAGTTCTGGCAACAATTTTTTTCTCAGTCATGGAATTTCACTTATACTGTACTTCTTATTCTTCTTTCTAACTTCGTTTGATTATTCAAACATCGTTTCTCCTTTTTCTTCTTCTCCGGAATATGCAGGTGGTGGTTGCACTAAAGTGCGGTAAGTCTCTTGCCGCCTAATGACAGCTTACGAGTAGCGCTGCGGTTCCCTTTCTTATACAAACGAATTATATAGGGTGTATGAGTGACCGCTTAGATAATCTGGTCGGCTTAACCTATAATTTTCTTGAAAATATGGCTATAATGTGCGATCATTTTTACGTGTATTGAGAAGTTTTATTAATTTTTAGGGTTCTTCAGCTTGGTAGAGTGTCTTTTCTGCAATACGACTGGCTTCATTTAAGTAGGGAAGGAGAGCTCAAGGAGCGGAATCTATCAATCAATTTTTGACTGGGATAAACAAAGTTTTTTGAGTAATTATCAGTTCACTTTCAAAAGTATCAAGCACTTTATTTGACGATATTGTAATCAGCATGTCCTCGGCACATCAAAATGAAGAATAACCTGGATATATGGACGTGAAACACCATCTGTGCTCAACATATGACGGCGCCAAAGATTTCCCAAGGTTGTTTCGTGAACTGGTCTCAAAAATTGCTGGTTACCTGTGAAGCATTACCTCGACGTTTTGGAAATTCGCTCGGCTAATAAAAACCAACGTTGCCATCAGCAAACAATCGTTAGCGACAACAGTCATTGGCGCCAGATCCCATTATGATCGGGAAGCAAAAGGATTCTGCTGGTTGAATTGTGAAATTTGCAGAGAACTTGCCATTTTATTGCTACTTGCCATTTGCCAAAAATCGTAGCTGGGCTAGATTCAATTCAAGATCGGCAGCTACAAGTTGCACCAAATCTGATTTGTTTGCACTTGGATCAAACCCGAATAATACGTTGGTTTTGGAAGGGCGAAACTTTTGTTTGATCACATGACTCAATGTGTCTGACGGGGTTTTCGCTACAGGCCATTGCTAGTGTATGCATAGTAATCTAGTCTGGAAAAGTGTCAAAAGGATTTTTTTGTAGGGCTAGGGCAACGCATAATGGCAAAATTGCCCTAACACATGAACTGGGTTAGCGCGGATAGGCTTTATGACAGACCATAGGCAGACAATACAGCACCGATTTCTCATAAAATTACAACCGATTTCTCATAAAATTACAATTTATAGCCGCATCTTCATCACTATTAAACTATTTTAGCGACCTAGTATTGTTTCACCTTCGATTCATTGCTTTTATAAATTCTATAATAGAAATCGAAGCCTCAAAATAGAGCCGTTTCCTCGTCCTGCATCACATGCGCAGCTCTTGTTGTGCAGTCTTGTTTGGCCGCTGTAGCCAATCCTGGCCAATCCAGCGGAGGTTTCGTATTTCATTGCATGACTGTCTGTCATCTTTTGTCTAATTAGCGAAGGGATGCTCTCATATCACCTTGGGTCTCGGTTGATGGCAGTCCATCTAAGATTTTTGACAATATGCATATTTTTAGATGTCGTCTCAAAATTCAAGTCAAGCAGTAATGTTGTATTTACTATATATTCAACTAATTCGAAAACAGTCACTTTGCCCTCTAAGAGATCTGATTATTGCATTCACACGTCAGTTACGATTTGTGCTTCCTCCCCTTTTCTAGTCCTTGGATCCATTCAATCGATGTTGATGTGGACTAGGTGTACCATTTCCTGTCTAACCCTAATGACAGGGCTCAGCATTGTGGCTAAACCTCTTTTAGATGAACCGTTTAGGTAATCTGGTCGGCTTGACCTATAATTTTCGAAGACAATTAGGTTACAAAACCCGATTGCCGCCTGTGTGTAGGCTCATGGAAATCAGTAGTTCCAAAGAAATCATAGGAATCTACAAAAGTTAATATGCACGGATAAACTTTGCTTATGCAAAGGTCCTTCAAACATAATTTTGTTTTTGTTTATGGTTATTATGGTTCTATATAAACTATTAAATGTACTTTCAAGTTTCAGACAAATATTTTATTTTAATCTTTTTCAAATGTAGAAAAGCTGACTAACTCCGACGATGTTTTTCAATAGTTTAGCGTTTGCGATAGAAAGTGAGAATAAAAGAATGAGTTCAACAACTCATCTCCTCTCGTAAGCTCTACTTTCCCAATTTAAGGGATTTTTGCTCTCGCTACTTGTATCAAGGTTATCTGAAGCATCTCTGGTTGTGTGCCGGCATCAGTGCCCTCCCCCCCCCCCCTCCTCCCTCCCACCTCTCCTCTTCTGGAAAATGTTGCCAAATTTTTAGAATAGCCTGCATAAGCTATAAAATTCCGCATAAGTTGTTTCTTCAGATGTCTGAATTTTTTCTAAACATTTTCAAATTCAAATTAGCTTTGTGAAAATTTTTTGGGAAGGATGAAATTTCGAAAATTCATTTAAGGGAGAATGATAATCAATCTTTGAGATTCCGCAAAATTGGGCACATATCACCACTCAATAACACTTGAATGAGACACATATGTGCTCGTTAGGTTGTCGCTAATGTGCCTTAGACCTGCTTCAGACCTGCTTCGGTGACTGTCGACCTCATTTCAGTTTCTCACCAATCCATTTTGTTCACTCAAGCATAATTTTATGCGATAATCGAGCGTTAAGCGTCTAACGCCTTCCGTAGTGGAAGTGGGAAACCACATGAACACTTAACACGCTCATAATAAGGAACGTATCCGACTTTTACAACGGCTGGCTTGCCCTTTCAGGGATCTTTTTGAAAGAATTCAATAAGGCCAAAATCTTGCGCTTTCCGCTGCAATGATTTTATCGTGAATAATGTCACTGATTTGTAAAATCGTCAAAAGTTTATTTCTTGCGCCTTTTGTTTCTGTGCATTTTTTTGAGTTTGAGAGTCATGCTGAAAATCAGCATGACTTCTCAAAAGTACACCTTGTCGGATTATAGTATAGCACAGGTGTTTTTTCGCATACATGGTGAATAATTATATTTGATTTGAAATCTTAGAAGACAAAATGATAGAGGACAGTGACCGTTTGATGTCTTGTAGAGCGGTCAAAAAATGGCAACTGAATACTAGCTTTCAAAATTTGCCAATATATTTATGGATATTATTGACAGCGTAAAACTTTATAGCAAACTTAAAACGCTAAGACATACGTAGGATGAATATTTAGCTGAAATAATGCTGATATAACTCCTCAAAGTGGATTTTTTCTATATTCTCTTCGTGTTATTTTTGTAGCGAGATTCGCAAGTCAAAAATATCCCGTGCGATCTTCAGGATCTCATTCATCTACCTCTCACTTATAACCCTTAAACGTGAAATATTGCAATTATCACAATTGCAGAAGTTAATGAAGTCCGAAAGAGGCCCATTTAGCATTTTTTAGCAAAAGCAATTTGGCCACGCGTACAAACCTTGAACACTTTGAAAGCTTTTTTATGCATTGTATTATCTCTAAAACCTGCAGATAGAACCCAAAAGCTATATAAAGGCGAATTTTGATATGGCTTGAATGAACAACAGCCTTCATCGTTCGTGCTCTTTGGTTATCTGTTCGTTTTCTATATGTCTTCCATGTTAAATTAGTCCCTCATAGCCTTCGTTCAGTGTCAATACGACAGTTGAAAGTTTATAACTTACTGTGAAGTGAGGCAATTTCAACATAGAAGTAAATTATATTGCACATATATGGAACGAAGGAAAATTGCACAAACTTACTTTCCAATGGCTTTAACAATCTAGGAACGCTGAATTTTATTCACAGCATCTTTTTTTCTGAATCTTAGTCTTTCAATTCATCTGCACCCTAGTGCGCGGCAACAATGGCTAATGCCAGTGAGAAAAACATGAATACTACTTTTTTCATATTTTTTTGCGAGTAGACCTTTCGCAATGATCGGAAGCGTGCTGGGTTTGCGCAGCCACTCAGTGAGGTAGATTTTAGATGTCCAGTACTTGGACAACGTATTCGGGCCAAAATATACTGAAATTTTCCAATCAAAAAGCTTCTATAGCCTTTGACTCTTTGAGCAAAACAAATTTTGAGGCTCCGAAGTGGTTGTTCGAAAACAGTCAATTCAGTAGTGTCGTTTTCGTTCTTTCTTTCAAAACGATACCTAATTTGAGTTGCAAAAAACAATCTATAATGCTTTCCTTACATCCTCGGACATATGGCCGGAACTTCCGCAGAGCGCATGCGGAAGTTCCGCAAACGTGCTGCGGAAGTTCCGAAGAATGCCAACCACAACAGCAAAAGAGAACACCGGGCGAGATTGAACCTCACTCTATTGACTGTGAGACCCACCTACTATCCTCTACGCTACGGCTGACATGTTCGATAACGCACTCTAGCTATTGGCGAGGCAACGTCACGAAACTACACATTCAAAGTCCTGCGGAAGTTCTGGCGTGTCAAAGTGCTGCGGAACCTCTGGCACTTTTCGGAAGTTCCGCAGGATTTTGAAAAGGGTTCTGCGGAAGTTCCGGTTTTCAACCAGCTTGGCATGAAAATCCCGCGGAAGTTCCGATTTTTAACGTTTTCATTTTTGCAATAGTGAACAAAGTCCTGCGGAACTTCTGCAAATTTGGCTTGTCTTGCGGAAGTTCCGGTGATTTGTCTGAGTCCTTAAGTACATTCCGCCCAATTCGCGATGTTTAATGTACACCGAGGAGAGAGAGCCCATGTATGTAGTTAGTAGGGACCTACAAAGTGCAAAAGCAGGTGGTGAAATTTGCATAGTGCAATGCTTGCAGACGCATTCGCATAATCCATCCCATTTGAAAGGAGATAGAACATTTAATATCCGCACATTGTTGTTTGTTTTGTTGCTATCTGTCCATGCATTTCTACAATCCGCTCTTGGAGGCTAAACATTCCCAAGCTCTGTGTCGCGATAAAATATTCACTAGAGATCCTTCTGTGTATTTAGATAGATATATCATATTTTTTTTCTCTAGATCCTATTTAGGTGTTGTACCAGTTGAAGATCTAGCGAAATCACTTTACTTTCTGCACTTCAGCTTTACCCATTCAGGCTACGATTTCGACTTTCATTAGTTACTCCGCACGGAGCTGTACCTAAAATCAGCTTGATAATAATCTTCCAAGAGCTGCAAGACTCTCTATTAGGTCTATCGCCATTCATCAGTTTCATGCAATAATCTCTGCTCAATCTGTCCGTCAGGAATCCCCTGTGGAATGCATTGTAGCAGACAGAGATGAATTTCTTCGCAGTGTGGAAGATAACCATCTAACGATGCATTCAACCTAGCAATGTTTAACGCGAGATGATAGCATGATGAGTTTCTGAATTTCACAGGGTGGTTTACGAGTCATTTGATTGATGAGAATGCTTTCTTACTTTGTCGTACTCTTGTTCAATTTTTTTTTTTGCAAAAATGTACTAAAAAACACTGCCGAAGCTGAACCTACTTTGCAAATGTAAGGAAGACCACATTTCAATTTTTTCTATTGCTACCTGCCATAGCATTTCTCCGTGTATAATTATCTCCCTGAAAACTTTGAAAGTAAGAGGTATATGCTGTCTTGAACAGTGTAGTTACCCAACTTCAGATGAGTGATTTTTTCCAAAATGGAACTTTTGTGTCTGAATTAATCATCAAATATCGACATTTACATGTGTGATATTCTTATATTCTCAGCTATGCCAAGGAAGTAGTGAGCATAATAACAGTGTACTCTACCGCTTACTCCATTCCGAATTGTCCTATTTTTTACTTGTATCTGCAGCGTTGCACTTGAAACAGGATATGCAATGAAATATGCGAGGTTTCTCACACTATTTAGAGAAAAAACGCTTCGAAGCGCGTCGACCCGAGTATGCTATAGTGTTGCACTTCTACGTTCTGCAATGGGCAAACTTCATCAGAAAATGAATCTCACTTTTCAAAATTACTAGCTATAAATATGCTTACATCTTTGCTGAGGATCACATATCTGCGGTGACCTCGGACGCTTTTGCATCCTCAAGAATGGATATGGTAATCCTGTTTGCCTTTACCGACGTAGACCTTGAGAGGAATGTTTCACTGATATGCACCCAGGGCCCGGCAGGAGGTGGCATTCGAGGTTTTCAAAAACGATATCCCTTTTGACCTCCGACATTGTTACGACTTCCCCTTTGATGACCTAGCTCATAAAGTATGCATATTATTTGCATTCACAGAGCGAAACTGCGTGTAAAATGCTCATACTCGTTAATACAGTATTTAGAGTACTTTAGTGACAAAATATCCTTGAAACTGTTCCCAGTACAGATCCTTCCAAGAAAACTTCGGCACTCCTTTGTAATTGACAGTTTCTGAAAGCTATCTCCATTATAGCATGTCAGTAACTATGGTAGTAACTTTTAATTTTGGCTCTTTTTACACAAAGTAAATAGAAGTAAAAAGCCTTTTCAGTGAGTTCAAACACAGATTTTGATTCTGACTTCAGAAAAAACAGCGTTTTTTTTTTCAAGCAAAAGTAAATGCAAAAGTGAGTCATTTTGCAACGCACCAGAACTCTGCATCATAACAGAGAAAGCGTTCTTATCCAAATGTGTGAGAAAGGTGACCCCAATGATGTCCCTATTCAGGATATGGAGAGTTTGTTGTGGAGTTTCTAAATTATTTCCCGATAGCGAAGAAAATCTCGCAGCTCGTTCGCAATGCTGATAGTGTACAGGGGCTTTCAAACTGAGTGTCACGGTCGACGTGGTTCACCCCCTCGAGAGCCGCGTCGCATGGGTCTCTCACGTGGCACAATGCCGCATCCGCTAAGGCCTTCGCGTTATCGGGTGCGGTAGTGTACCACGTGAGAGACCCAAGCGACGCGGCTCTTAAGGGGGTGAGCCACGTCGGCCGTGACACTCAGATTGAAAACTCCTGTATATTGTGTTACAAGCTACTTGCTATTCAGAAAGCAATTCTAACTTCCGCAATTGTTCTTAAGCAGCAGTATGCAAAAGAACAAAACAAAAGAGAATTTCGATTGAATGTTTACTCTAACTCAGCTTTGATTAACATTTATTCAAACAGCTTACACAAGAATGAGTCGGAATACTAAGAAAAGAAAAAAAAATGATGCATGAAGCGAAGCTAGACGAACTTCTTATTAAGGAAGAAGAATTCGCGGCATGAGAACTTTGAAATACTTTTGAGAAAATATCTTTCTCCTTCAGCTCGACATCTGCAAAAAAAGTTTTTGTATAAAACATTTTTGACACCGGTAACCAACTACGACAAAAGAACTAATGTCAAAACAGAATCTGAAACTCACCCTTGCGGCTGGAATAGAACCGTTGAGCCATGCTTCATTCAAGCTGTCCAGTCAGGGATGTATGGCAAGACAACAGTCGTACTCGTCTCGTCCACCTTATGAGGAGAAAACAGAAGTTCTACTAATCAACAAATGAGAATATTTAAAAAGCAAAGAAGAATAAATTATGAAGCACTCAAAACCAAACAGCGCAACAATAGACTACCTCAATTTTGATTTCTTAGCTTTCCGTAGATCGTTATGATTTACGTAACTTCACCCATGCTGGCGAGATTACCCTAAAAAGCGTTAAGCTGCAGACTGCACAAGGTGGCGCCGAAATTCCCCCAGTTTTGATGACTTGTGCCAACGAAGTATGCGGTCAAAGGGTATAGCCATTTTTCCTTTGATCCATGTTTTGTGAAGTAAAGAGTACGAAAGCTAGTGAAACCTTGAAAGTCTTGATTGCCTCCGGATAAGAATCATTCTGAGACTAGCAGACTACGATTTGAACAACTGTGGTTAGAAAGTGGACAGCATTCCTGCTTCATATAGGATATGTAGTTGAAGTTGGAAAAAAAGATCGACTTTAGACATGTGTATAGCCTTCACGAGTCTACCAGTCTCAATGATGATACGCTATGAATCCGCTTAAAAGTCATTTTTAGAATCGTGACGATGGATTTAACTGCGGTTTTTGCGCGCAAGGAGCACAAAACACTCATACAAAAAGGTACTACGTCAACGCTCAGCTCATCACTTCCTCCAGATATTTTCATACGTAAACAAAAAAAAACATTCAAGTAGAGATGAAATCCAAAAGATGCGGTTGCCAGAATGCGTGCATGTCGCGCGCGGTCGCACTACTGTCACGATTTTCCGTATGCCCATTACACGTAATGAAAACTAACTCAATGTAAATATGTGGAAGATCAACCGTGAATGCCTTTCCCAAGAAAGCATATCTCAATAGCATATGATACCAATTTGAAAACCTCGTTTTTTTACACAACACTGCAAATGTAGCATAGACAATTTTAGTCCAAAAGAATGTAACTATCTTCACTAACAAAACAAACAAACTTACCTAATCTTTTGGGTAGAGAGCGCGCCCTTTCTTTTTTTCAGAGTGCTTTTCTTCATTCAAACATCACTTTCAGACCATCCATTGCTCTTCGTCACCCTTCAAGCTGCAAAAAGTCAATTTCAATCAGGCACTGCAAAATTGCCTCAGAACCAATGTGGTCTTCCAGCTTTGCGCATTGGCGAACTAGCTCATGAGTAAAACATCTTCAGAATTGAGACTTCAATCCAGACATCTTTCCAAATCTCTCTCTGCTCCGCAGCTTGATGCATATCTGAAGTCCTTTCTGATCCTTCGACTTCGATCATCATCACTGCCTCATCGATTCCTAAAAGAAAAGTGGAAATATATCGCCTGTGATTAACAAAACAGCAGCAATAAAAAAACACGGAAACAAGAAAGGCTGCGAATATAGCAAACGAAATTAAAAAAGATTTTCAAATCCTGTACGTGGTGCATAGTTATGCAATTGGAGCGCGCTTTCCACTCAACCACGTTCTTCTGTAACAAGTTCCAAGGTCGTAGCAGAGAGTAGAGACAATAGTTTGAGAAGCGCATTTGTATAGGTAGTAACACTCTTGTCCTAGAGCACATTTATGTAAAGAAATTCAAAAAATTATGTGAAGGTAAGCAGGGAGCCACCCCAGGTGGCTCCCAGGTGGCGCGGGAGCCACCTAATTTTGATAAACACTTACCATCTCTTGTATTCACATAAGTTTTTCATAATTTTTCATACATTGTTCCTACTCCCTATTGCCTAATTACTCACCAAAATTGGCGAGCTATCCATGCGTATGCGTTGTAAACGAGCCTGTTATTTATTTTTCTTGATAGGTAAATTCCGATTTGAATTCCCGCGCGCTGAAGAAGGGACTTTTGGAGCACCAAATTGTGCGATCGACTGCAGTCTAAGTTGGTAACACTTTCAACCTGTGTTTGCTACCAAAGTATTTATTATCACTATATTGACCACCACAAATTTTCAGTAGTAAACACAGAGGTGCGGGGCAAGAGATGGAAGCCTTCTCGTTTCTCCCGAAATATGTGGTAAGATCTTACACGAAGTATGAGCGATAAAACATATAAATTCTGCAAGCAATTTGTTTTTATTTATAAAGTCATAACAATTTTGTTCGATAGTTCACCTAGGCTTCTAAAGAACTCTTCATTATAAAGTGAGTAAAATAGCAAGAATTTTTGGTCTTGTTATGCCTAACGCTGTGTCTCTTCTCTAAAAACTTTGCCTCGCCTCTCGAGAAAATATATACACCTAGTTACATACACAGTGGGTCTGGATCGTCTGAAAGTTCTTAGATTTTTTTGATTTTCTATGTTCGAGACATCAAATCTAGCATGAAAAACTCAAAAAAGGACAGAGATGTACTTGAGACACGCTAATAATTTTCCTTTTGCGAGTCTAATCTCTATGATATTCGAGTTCGGCAAGAAAATGACTCTTCCAAAATTGGAGTTACTACGTGTCCGACTTTCCTGCGGTAGGTCTAGATCAAGGACTTCAACTGTTTTGCAATAGATTTGAAATGTTGTTCTGGCAGCTCTTGAAACATTTCCAACTTTTTCTGCGGCATTGTTGTATATGTATTTATCTTACAATTAAGTTAAAAAAATTTTCTGGGGCTCCGTCCCGGCCCCGAAATACGACTTCGCCTTTGTCCCTCTGGCCCAGAAACGATATCCAGCCTGTGAAATCACCACCTCCGCCGGGCCCTGTATGCACCATTTCTTTCCCTCACATCGTTTATCAGTTTGACGATTCTCATATTTCCTTTTGTAACTATTTGAAAGCTAATTCTAGTGCCTTTTGTAGTTAATTAGTTGGCAATATTTGCAATGCGCAACTCTGCTACATACTAACCTAAAGCATACGTGATTGTTTACGGAACAACTGTCACTTTGCAATAAAGTGTGTTTTTCACTTCATCACCTAGTGTTTCAGACGAAGAGCGCTAAAATTCTGTATGATTGACACCTTTCAGTGCAGCGAATGCAATTTTGTCCAAGGATGAGTCAGTCAGTCACATCTCAGCTGAAGTGGTGAAAGTATCTGACACATTTTTTTTGACTTCAGAAACCATATGCTTGGAAAAAGAACTAAAGATTCAGAAGGGTCAGGAGCATCAAGTTTTCGTGAAATGCGACACATTAGCTAGCCCCCTTCCCCTTCCCCAACAGTTCATTTTGAACAAACTTTTTCGAATTTTCCACTATCTTAAGCTTCAAAATCCGGACACACGAATACCACAAACGACTGCCATAATTCTTCCCCTGATTTAAATGGTGTTTGCAGCGATTATGCGTTCGCTGTTGTGCAAATTTATGGCCTGACAGCGGCAAATCAGGCTCGCCAACCCAAAAAAAGTGATTTGAATTTTTGAATTGACGGGAATGTGTATAACAACCTTCTGAGAATGTACTACAAGCTTGATAGAAATTTGGGTGATTAGTGACTCATTGCTACTAGTCAGCTCTCCTCAACCCTCATTCGCATGCAACAATTTTTACTTTACTTTCCCGCTTTTCCATTCTATCCATATATGGCTAAAAGAAGGGCAATGTGCTTTGTCTCATCTTCCCATGCTGAAGACGATTTTTTTAGGGAATTTGCAAGTGGCATAAAAGTCCATGGCTTTTTGCAATTTTGCGGTGTATACGACCGGGAATTGTTTGACTCATTTTGCATTCAAATTTATTTATTATCGGCAGTTACAGAGCAGGTGTTCCCTTTCTATAACATTTTGGAAAGTTCAATATATGAAGTGTGTAACTTTCTAAAAAACAAGAGGAGTCTTTATAAAACAGAAAATTTCTGCGATGAGCCCTAAAATATATCTCTTGGAAGGTTTTCAGTTGTCTACATACAAAATCAGGTTGCTTGCACATCTTTGTAATTCAGGGCACTTGCAAAGTATAAAATGTATCTTGTATTTTCAATGAAAATAATAACACCAATCCCCCTTTTACAGAAATTCTCATTAAAAAAAACTTTATTGTCGCTCAATCTACAGTTTATACTAACATAAGATATCTTCAAATCTGTACAAAGCCTTCTTCAAACAAGAATTAATTCAGTGAAAGCTTGCGCTGTATCACTGAATATCTGCTATAAAACAAACAAATACACGAACGAGTGAATTCTTATTCAATTTTCTTTCTTTAGTGGCTGAAAACTAAGTTCAGCCTACGTTTACCAAGTGCAAGTTTGTTTCAGTTACACCTACATATAGTTGTATAGTAAAGCTTTGAGTCAACCTTTGGATGAAGAAAAATTTTTAAGCTCAGCTTAGGAAAATTCAACAACACTTTATAAGTCAAATTTGCTCTCTTACCTTATAAGTTCAAACACTAGATGGCGCAATGGTTTGTCATATTTTTCATTCTTTCTGCATTTCTCTCTGTCGATCTGATATTTAGAGGAAGTAAAGTAAGAAAAGATTCTCAGATTCAAAACCTTCGTGTATCTCTCCTCAATGATTGCTTATTAGAACCAGCTGTTCGAAAGTTGTACTGGTCACATCTGTTTCTAATTGTAAGTACTTGTAATCGCTGAACAAACTAATGCATTTTGCAAAGGATTCCTTCTACCCTTATTTTACAAAACTCCTTTCACTGTTTGCTTCTGGAATATCATATTCTCGTATTACAATATCTAATATCAACACATTGGCTTAATAGCGAATATATCAAAAGGCTATGCACGCCCTAGTAATGTGGTATTTGTCATGTTCTTGAAAAACCATAACTTTTAGAAAGACATTCTATAACTCGAGTTTCTTGTTGGTTGGGAAGGACAAAATCATGAAACCTGTATTTTTTGACGACAGCATATCATTATCGCTTTCATGACCCCAATTCGGGTTTTAATTTCCAAAAATTCGGCCAGCTGTTTTTATAGACCCTCGTTGCTCCAGTACATTATATTTGCAGTGTCATGTAAATGTGGAATCCACTCTCTATGAAACAAGTCATGCAAATAACTACAACTGCGGTCCAGACTAAACAAATGTTTCACTCGTTCTCAAATATCTGATTGTCTAGTCGAGTTCCTCGCGTGATTCTGATCGTTACCTCTTCAGCGTAATTTCACTAATGAACGGGTTCGTGTCAAATTTCGAGGGCTATAAGCGATTTGAGTAATTTCGTTAGAGCGGCATTCGTTACAGAGTTGTCTACGTCGATCGCGCAATCGTAATATCTGGCCCATCGTTAGAGCAATTCTTGCATAAAATATTGAGCTATTGTTGTCTTCAGTATCATTGCAATTATTATTTTACGCTCCAAGTGTAACAATGCTTGGTTTATCACAATTCAGTCCAAAAAACTAAGCAGCATTAAAGTACAGTACACTTGACGGTGAAGAATTTGTGTAAAATCAGCCGTGGGAGCACATCCTCAATTAAATTAGTGCAACTTCGCAATTTTCTCACCTTTTGACTGTAATTGCACGAGAATCAGCTTGTAGATAGCCACCAGTTATTCTTGAATGATCTACTCTCGTGTTTGACTTTGGATACTACGGGCTAGTCCGCACTTGAACTACATTTTTTTCGGTACCGCGTCACTTTCTCAATGAAAGACAAGACTCTCGAAAATACACTTGAGAAGCAGGTTTTTTTGGGAATATCTGTTCAAAAAGTCCTGTCATCATTGTGTTTTTTCTGTACAGAACGCAAAAAAAATGACTGCCAGTTTTGTGGTGAGTACGTAACAATCTACTCGTCTTTCCACCAATTGCAAGCGTCGTCAATTAAAAAAAAGACACTTATCCCTGCACTCTGATGGACGGAAAGTAGTTTGAAGTGTTATTCAATGGATGGCTTCATAGGGTGAAGTCCGGGATAATGAGTGTAAATTATTGTGCGTAGAAATAAGCCGGCCGGCATCTGCTAGTTCGGATGTTTCTAACTTTTTTCTCTATACTTTGCACAGCTTGGATATTATTATGTTGGCCATCCGATATAGTGTCTCAAATAAACATCCACAACGGCATTTCTTCGAAATTGTAGTTATCAATGTACCGGAAACTGTAGAAGGTCAATCTTTTTCAAGTTTTCTACTACATCTCTACTTATCCCTCTATCAAGTTATGTATCTAAATTCGTGTAGGTTTCAAAATAAGTTCTGAGACATTGATGTGATGACGGAAAAAAATCTCCTGAAACTTACAACGATATCATAGTGAGTCTGTTTTATTGTAGAGTGCACTCTCTACACAAAATGCTCTACAGTTTCAAAAACTTCTTCTGCAAGAATCTGACGCTCGACCTGGTTCATGAGAATCTGCTATAATAAGCAAATAATTCTATGCTCTTGAGCCCTCTTATTTTCTGCTCAACTTAGGCGGATAACTTACGCTGTCTGGCGAACTTACGTGGAATCTAGTCCGCTAAATTTTTCCATCTAAAGTCGCACTCCCTCCTTTTATCCATTATTTGGTCGCCCTCGTTCATTATCCTTTGGCTACCTTGTTCCATTTCCGAGTAGTCCTAAATCGCATATTAACCACTTTCTTGAAATCTAAGTCCTCATTAGGTAAATTTCAGGAAAATACAGCCACGAGACGATTTATAGATTTGCTCGCCCTTTCTCCATTACAGTTTTCCAGCCTGCTGAGCTTTCTTTAAGGTTTATAACATTAGATTTCGTCACTATAAATTTCCCATATGAGGTCATTGGAACCTCAAATTCATACTTTGGACATGGAAATCTGTGCTACTACTGAGAGCAAATGTTTACACTAATACGAGCATATGTCAAAGCTGCAAGTCAAATCTACCACTTACTCATGGCTACACTGCTAAAGTCTCGAAAATAAGAGTGCGATGCTTTAACGTTTCTTTAGCATAAGTTCCCTTTGGTTCATCGAACAAGAGGAGCAAAGAAATAATGAAATAGAATGTTTTCTGACGACCTAATGAAATTGTATGCGCTAAAGCAATTTTCTCGTTTTGTTGATTTTCCGTTTCGTTTCTCACGTCCACCTTTTCTTTGCAATTCCACTGGCGTACTGAAAGGGGGGGGGGAGGAGGGAGGGGCGTATAGAAATGTGCAAGTGACAGTGTTTGCATTTGTAAGTAATCAAAATAATTCTTAGAAATCAAATAAAAGGTTAGCCTTAAAAAAAAGATTTTCCGGAGGCATGCAGCAGCCATGAATGCTGCTTACTCTTCTTCTAATGATGCCTTCTGGAAACTTCCCACAACATCTCCCAATCTATAGACGCAGAAGAGAACATCTCATTATGCTTTAAGGAGCACATACACTTGCTTATCATGCGTTTTTTGGCGCTTATGCTAGCTCTCATGAGCGTTCTTCTACTCATTAGTCCTCCAAGCATAAAATACTATAATGTCTCTTCAACCCAACTTCGAAGTTTTTGAGCTTCTTACAGCGATATTCCAAAGCTAGAGCCTTTCCTTGATTCTGCTTTGATTTCCAGGGTTCGCTGCAGGCTGTCTCACACAATGAATTTCTTGTAGTAGACTACTTTTCTTTCTCACGCAGTCCAAGTATTAGTTTCATACAAAGAATCTAAAATTACTTGACTGACACCTTTTATGTCGCATGTGCAATTTTGTCACTCATAGAGATAAACACGGGCATATGTCACATACTGCAGTAATTCTGATTTAAATAGAACGCTCGTAACGAGTGCGCAGATTTTATTGCTCAAAGTGCGAATTAGGTGTGCACAATTGAAAAAAACCAACATCATCTTTTGTGAATTTCCGACGGCAACATGTTAAGTAAGCGACAAATAGGATCTCGTCTTCATGAATTTGTCAAATTTAACTGCATCCATGAGTACTCATAATACTACTCATGCGTCAGCTTTAGCTTCATTTTTTGTTTTGGCAACGCACTGAAGCCATTAAAATAAGTGGATGACGAGAAAACAAAGGAAAGCTCTGCTGAAGCCCAAAACTGCGCATGATTTTTCGCCTACTAAAGCGGTCTAAAGCTTCGACTATTTTCAGACTCCTAGTTAGTTAGAATACTCCTAGTTTGATTCTTCTAAGCAGTCTAAAAGTTATGACCTCAACCACCGAATATAAATGGTGAGTATGGTTTCAAGTAAGGTGAAATCCCGTCAAGTTCACTTTGATTTGACTTTGTCCAACTTCACATACTGTCTTTGAGGACATGAAAAAAAAAACTACGAGGACCCCTCAGATAACAATCTTACTGATGCTTAGCGATGGTCGCTCATCAGAAACGTTCAGAATTTTCGATGGTTTACTTTCATTTGAGATTCCTCACTGTTACTGCTGGATCGTGTACTCGCTCACAACCAACGTTTCTGCAAATTTGTCGTAGTTTTGCTGTTTTTCACTCTATTACTGAATCGTCCCAACTGGGTATTGAGCACAAACTTTTTTCTTCCATGAAGTTGCGAACTGCGTGCAGTTGCGCAATGTCTCATTAACCATAATGGAAGCAGCGAAGCTTTCAAAGTAGTAAGTATGATTTGAAGAGGATGAAAGAAGCTATGTAGTAATGTCGCACTTCAATGATGCTCAAGTTTTTGTTTATTCTTGTGAAGGCTTCGATTATCTTTGTGCCCTATGACGATACAGTATGCTAAAAAAACCATAATTCAACCATACTCTCTAAACACACCTGTGCTTTAACTGTTTATCATCGTTCATTCAGTAATACGTCCTCTCTGCTTCTTCATAAATAAAACAAACGCACATCTATGCGTTTGAAAAATATCCAAAAAAACTCTTCATGAGTTCAGGCTAAAGTGACTGTCTGAGATCTTGCTAAGAGAGTGGCGAGAGGGGGGGGGGGAGGGGAGCAGAAATATTTCAAATGGAGTTTCAAAAGTTTTTTGGAATTCTTCCAGATTTTCCGTGTGCTTTCAACTTTGAATTCCAAAAGAAGTGTGATATATGACAGCAGCAAGCTAACATGAATTTTTCGATAACTTATCTTTTCATCATCTACAGTTAAAACAAAATCACAAGAAACTCATGTAAAGCACTTGTAAAAATTCCCCTTATTGGTTAGTTGCGACGCACGCAATTTTGTGTTTAAGGCAGCGAACGGTAAAAACTGAAAGCCTTCATCCCCCTTCTCTTGGTGTCACTTTTCAAAGAAAAGCGCTGAAATTTTACTTGATTGACACCTTTCAGTGTCGCGTGTGTAGTTTTGTCACTCAAACGAGATACACATAAGTCAGTCACACATTCTAAATGATGTGGTGAAGGTTTCTGTCACACTTTTTAACTCAAAAAGTTTAACGCTTTGAATCTTGCGTATCCTTAATACTGACAGTGGCTGTTTGACAATGCTTTGTTAGCGCTCCGAAGAGGCACCGTATTCGGCCCCACAAGCGAACCTCGAAAAGAACATATGGTTTAGCTCATGACATACTTAGCTGGTAGTCCTCCTTTTAGCATTCCAGATACTTTTCCATATAGCGCAAAAGCAACAAATGTTTGATGATCATGTTGAAAACTTCTTATCGTCTCTAGAAATTACAATTCATGAATCTTTGGCGGGTTTTAAGGCCTTGCTGTGCATTTAACACATGCTTCTAACTACAAAAAAATACCAGGACAAATGAAGTTCAAAGCCAGTCATCTCCGATATTTGTCAGAGGGTTGGCATGACAAACGGAAGCAACAAGCCAAAGCATCCGCTTAGCATGAGATGTAGTCCATTACGCTATTCCAACCTCTTGCCATTAATCTTAGATGTGATTTCATCTGCCTTTCACTGTGTATACAGCTTTCTGCGCCAAATATCGGTCAGCCAAAGCACTTATGAGGAGTTCTACTTTCTATATTTTCCATTGTTCACAGAATCCAATGTGCTAGTCGCTTTTGCGCCAAAATCCGCTTTTCCTTCTGTTTCCAGCGTCGGCCATTGAAGTGAGTGGACGCCGAAGAAACAAAGGCTAAGCTTCCTTAAGAGTCTAAAAGTAGAATCAAAGGCTCGAAGATTGTTGAGTTCCAGTTATGCAAAGAGCTGTTGATGTAGGTGCAGACACTTCACATCTCGAACTCGCCTTGGTATAACAGAGATATTTTAAGCTTTTCAGTTCAGTCCGATACCCGCCTACATCATATTGGTTGGCACAGCTCACTAGTTCAAATAATCTCGAGTGAAGTGGGAGACATTTCTTTGCTAATCTACTTGAAGGCCCTCCTCAACTTTATCGGCTGAGTCATGCTCCTTTATTCGTCACTAAACCGCAATATCTCTCAAGCCCCTTTGCGCTATCGTGTGCGCCATTGTAGCCCCTCATTTACGTGAAGATGATGATCTATAATAATAGCCATCATAATCGACACCTAGCCACTCGCCATTTGCGCCTGAACTCACTCTATTTGCACGGGTCTCGTATTCGCTAATAAATCCTCTAGAAACATGTTAATTCTAAAAAGTACGTTCTTTGATAACTGGCGCCATCTTCGAGCAGCAAACGCTTTTCTTGCATTTTATGTCTCAATAGAGAGCAGTTTTTAAAATATGTCTTCATGAAGGATTTGTTTGAGAGCTCTCATTAGTGCAAAAGCACCGCTGAAGTTCCTAATACGATATATTTGTCATATATCCAGTCCCTCTCTTTCTTTGTAAAATTAGACGAACGCTGCTAGTTGGAAGTGCTCACCATCGACTATTATTATGGACGCAGCGAAGCCGACGCAATAGTGAGTGTTAATCATAAACGGAAGATGAGACAAGCTACTCTAAGCGCATTCTAATGATGTCTAGTTCTTTGTTCACTTCTACAAAAACGGTCTATTTTGTACCAGCTCTTAGATACAGTGTTGGTAAATCCAGTCATCCCTTTCGCTCTGATTGGTTCATCGCTTTGCTATGGACAGGACCTTACTGCTTCTACAAAAAGAGTAATTGCACTCTTATGATCTCGAGGCGAGGGGCTCATGAAAAGAGACTTGCAGAAGTAATGGAGCTTTTACACAGTCAGTAGAAACCTTGGCGAGTAACTCTTCTTACGCCTTTCAATTATTTACCAATTTATTTGTTCAATTACCGAAACTCACAGGGTGCTCCAGGAAAAAAAAGAAGGAGAAACATGTAATTAAGTCTGGATTTCATTGTTTATCGCAGGAGGTCCTACAAGAAACGATAAGAAATGGTATTTTGAGTTTAAGACCAATCACTTTAACATTTGAAGGGCCTCTTTCTATTTGAGTCTTCACCTACGATGTGCTTAGGCTTGCTACATGACTCTAGATCACCCTTTGATTACAACTGACGAACAGTATGCACTCAAGCACCTTTTTTTCTCCTCGACTACTGTCATTCTTGGAGATCTCACTCGGGCTGTTGCTGCCTCCACGTAGACTCCAATACGCTAAAAATTCTTGATATTGAAACGTTCCTATTACTTACCCCTTGTGCATTTGCTCCATTCCACGATTGTCTTTTGTTACCTTGAATTCGTTCCTCCACTGTTTGTCAGTTTAATCACAAATGCAAATTTTCCACTCTGTTGGATATCAGGTCCTAATTTCGTATTCGCAGCCTGACGTAACCAGACCACGCCGCATCGCTTTATATCTTTTATTAACTTCATATCTTACCATCATTTTACCTCTAATCTCTTTCCAAGGCGGAGAATGCAAATTTTATCCTGAATTTTGATTACGCCTCACACTTTTTACAAACATAAAAGAATATCGCTGTTTTTCTGCAGAGTGTTTCTTTCGAATGCTAAAGAAAACCATGGTTTTTATTAGTCATTTCGAGGACTCTACAATCTGCGGTCGGAGGTTCCTCTCGCATTCGTTTACTAAATGTTATGGTTGGAGGTCAACCTCATAATTTTCATGCGTTCACTCCATTCATATCGGCGTCCTTAGTGAATCGGGGTTAACTGCCACCGTTTCCGTTTGCTCGCCGCACAGTTCGAACATACTTTGTTGGTATTCGCTACCTCTGAGGGTTCCGACTTTTTCTGACCTCAACCGTGACAGTTAAAAAACCAAAGAGAGCGCACCCACCGCTTTCATTAACATTCATATTGTGACTGTTATCTAGCACAATCATCGAGACAATTCGCAATTCTATGCGCTAAATGGATTTTCTACCTCGTTAGCCTCCTTGCTTTTGCTCATGTCCATCGTTTTTCTGCAAATTGGGTAGTCGTTGCTGATCTCGTTAAACGCGAACTTTTTTCGACAGGGTTTATCAGAAAAAACATCGGCGACGACATGGCACTATCAGCGCAGGTAACCCAGCAGGGTCTCAACTATATAAAGAGTGCTAGAATGTGCAAGTTAGCAAGAAACTAGGTCTTTTGCATTTTATTTCTGCCTTGTGCTGCATCATTTTTCATTTCAAATTCCAGTTCAAGAAAGTGTAGGCGGTGTGAAGCATTCCTCCCTTAAACCTAGTTTTTAACCTTCACACAATCTTTATCGGCTGGGCCATGCCTCTTTGTTAGCTTCGCTAATCTCGCAAATTCTTGCAGGGTCTTGGTTACTATGCGTCAATGGCCCCTCATCTACGCGAGGATGATGATCTAATAAGCATCGTAACATCTCGCGCTCATCCATTCACGCATGATTTCTTTCTACTCGGATTGGTCTCATAATTTGCACATGCTTCCAAGACTTACCTGTTGGTCTCAAGAAGATTTATCTATTACTGTACTGGCATGGCTCCGTCAAAACATCTGCCTCTTTTGAATTGAAAACTGAAACTGAGATGGATTTGGGAAAAAGTTTGAGAATCACTACAGGTTGCCATTGGTACTGTTGCGCACTAAGTCAAAAAATGCGCCTCAACATATTCTATCCTGTGTACGAAACTTTCAAATACTTATTCGTTTTTCTGTGGATTGTCGAATCACCTTACTCCTTTTTTCCACGTTTTCTTTATTACGGACTTTGATGAGCGTGGATAGTTCAGTGCAGAGTCGTGATTAACTTCATAGAAAGCCACAGTAGCGAGTGTTCATCATAAACGAGAAAAATTTTGAGTTCTGCTCGTGATCTATTTTCACTCCTGTCTAAATTAGTTATACATGTGCTTGCTCGCCTATAAATTATTCTTTAGTAAAATAATACAATTTCCTTGTCATCTTTTACGCTATAGTTGGTCCTCATTGCTTTTCCTGCGAATAGCCTCCTGCTACTCGAAAATAAGAATGCACTCTCATCGTTTCTGATGCTATAAATTCATTGAAAAAAGACTGCAGCACTTATGAAGCTTCAAAGTTTCTGCACAAGAAGTAAAATACTCTGCGCATAGTCGGTCTCGCGTCACGCGAATTGATTTGAACCACGAGAATGTTGAGATTCAGATAGTTTGTTACGTACAAATCATGCTCGTGCTCGTTGGCATCTACACCAGATTTCAATCCACTAGATTCTTCCGAATTCAAATTTAATCTAAGTTCCACACATTGTGCTTTTGTTCTTTCTCTTGTGTCTTTTGTTACCTGGAACTCGTCCTCCATTGTTTTGTCGTTCGATGAGAAGTGCAAATTTTTTCCTGGTAGATATCAAGGCCCCCACTTTGTATTTTTGCCCGACACAATCCATCATTTCAGTTCCGATTTAATTCAATATAAAATAAACATTTCTATTTGATGTATCGACATACTCCTGAAATAAAAGTTTAGGCTCATTAGCTCTCATATCTCATATCTTATGCTAATGGACTTAATAAATCAATTTCCAATTTTCTCGTTACCACTAGTCTCCAATAAACAAATGTTTTAGCCGGGAATTGAGGAAACTGCTTATGGTACTTGTAGCGGTGGAAAATTTCCTTTATTCTGACAAATCATCCATTCCTTGATCAATTCGCAATTTCTGAAGTATGTTTTGTTGCCGAGCTTTTTTGATTCTAAAATATAACACTGACCTACACTAATGGCGTACCCAGGATCTCCGTTTGGGAGGGGGGGGGGGGGACAACGAAAACTTTTTCCTGATGAAGGTGCTTACAAGGGAATGGTCAGAAAAGTGACAAAACCAAACAAGCTGTACATCATTCGATGCATTATAAAACGCTGACTTCGAATCTGTCTTCCTTATCTGCTTATCGCTTCTGTGAACGACGCTACAAGCAGTTTTCTTGTGAAAAAATCATAGATAAAAGCAGCAAAATTGAGCACATTGTTGCACTTTTAGTTCAGCTTTAGCCTTTAGGAATTCAAAGCAAATTTGTGGCATGTTTTGGTCCAGCATTAAGCTGATCGTGGCTCTGTACGGCTAAATTTTCATTTCCACGCATAATTTGTTAGTAAAATAATGGCCTCTGATGGTTTATAGCTCCGTACAAAAAAGCGATAAGCAGATAAGGAAGACAGACTTAGAGTCAGCGCTTCATGCTGCATCTAACGCTATGCAGCTTGTCTGGAATGGCCACTTCGATTTCTGACCATTCCCTTGTTAGCATTAGCCACGCACTCCAAAAATTTTTTCTATGCTACCCAAACTTTTCGCGTGCCCAGCCCCCGAAAATAATTTTCGTAAGACTAAATTGAATTTTCAAAGAATTTTAAAAGTTACTTCAATTATTTAAAAGTATAAACAAGTTACTTGCACATTATATTATCTCATGTAAATAACTTTCAAAAATTTCGCGACCCATTCTTGGGGAAGGAAGGCGGGGGGGGGGAGGGTGGGCGCAGCGGTCAGTTGAAAAATAAATAGCTAAGACTTGACATGCACTTTTCTTTTCCATTCTTGTCACTCAAGTGGGTCGACTGAATTCTCTTTTGAATGTCTTGCCTATTCTCAATAGCCTTCATTACTCAAGTGCCCTTCAAAATTTGCACCTGCTTCTGAGGCGCGTCGCATGCGCATACCCGTTATTTCTAATTCGAAACTTGTATGGACTTTAGTACCCAATCACTATTATTTTTCTCTGCACTTTGCATCAAAAATTTTCCCTCTAAATCGTCTACTAAACGGTACTGCAATCAAAGGGCGAATCTCATAATTTTCATGCGCGCACTCCATTCATAGTGGCGAGTCTTTAGCAAATCGAGGTTAACTGCCACCAATTTTCCACTTACTGATCTCATCGTACGAACAACTTTTCCTGGTTTCCCTAACATCCTCCTCATGCTTGCATAGCTTCACAACCAAAGCAGTAGAAAAAGCCACCCTCATTACTATACATATATTTGGCGCATATCTTATAGGATCACAAAGACAATTTGCAATTCTAAGCGCTAGGATTTCCTTAGCTCAATCTCTTTCCTTTTGTTTCTCACGCCCACCATTTTTCTGCAAATCCGATATCTTCGCTGATCTCGTTGAACGCTTTTGCCCCGACAGGTCATTTATCAGAAAAAATGTCGGCGGCATGGCAGTGCCAGTGCAAAGCAGCCCAGCAGGTACCTGTGAGCTTTCTTCTCTTGAAACCATTTTAACTTGGAAATATCTGTTACCTTCCAAATTTCCTAATTTTGAAAACATTTGCATTGTGGTTAAAAGGCTAAACAAAAAATCCAAAGTCGATTCTTCTTAAACTCGTAGCAAAATGATTCCTCAATTTCCTTGCGTTTTCTTCTCATCTCAACTTTTACACAACTGCGCTATTTGCTTCGCCCATTTACCACGCAGCCGCTGTTCTGTATAATAGCTGCAAGCCTCTAAAAGGAATATCTCAGAGTGTAATGTACTTGAAAACAGACATCTTTGTCTTCTTTCTCCTGCTTGGAAAATTTTCCTCTTCTGCGCAGCATACAACCAAGATCGTTTCAAACTTCAGCGATCCATTCTCCTCTGCCACGCTTCTCCTGGGAATCTTTGAAGCAATCATCGCTCAGCAGCCTAAAGCGATTTGTCAGCCGTTCCGCTTTCGCCACATGCTGACTGATGATAGCCAAGCCCTTTTGAAGTGCTGCTCATGGGAATTTGGTGGAACTCGAGACTAGGTCCATTCTCCGGCTCTATCCATTCTTCATCCTCTTTGCAGCTTATTGGATCAAGGAAGAGCTCCATACGGTAGGCACCCATAGAGCCCTTCCTTGATTTCTTACTTTTTGAACACTGTCTTTCAAGCAACTATCTTTGGCCCACTTCCACAATTCCAGAGTTTATGTAGAGCAGTTGAAAATCACTGTGTTCTTTTCGAAAACCGCTTTTTGTTGACTACAACAGCGCTTATGGCTGTTTGCCTCACACCGAGCTCCTGCATTCTTCCAAAAACTCGCTTTCGATATCAACCTATAGCTTCCAAAAGCAGTTTGATAAAATCTTCCTCCCCCCCCCGCACTTCCTCCCCAACTATTTGGATTTTGAGAGCCCATGGTCCCCACAGTCACACAGTCACAGAATTCTGGGGAAGAGCGGGCTAGAAATTTGTACTCAAAAGGCAGCCACGCTAGCCTGTTCTCAGAAATCCTTCGGGAAGTTTTCAGAGTTGCGAGCTTGTAGCTCATATCTGTGAAAAAGAAAAAGATCGGTTTTTTGTGAAGGTTCCCTATCACTTGGTTCTTGACAAATATAAAGCCACTTTAATCACGAAAACAAGTTAATTGCAGAATTCTATAACTCAGTAAACCATTTGCTAAAATCTCTGAACCATTTTATGTGTTTAGTATGGGTTCCGATCTTTCTCGTGGCTCTTTCTCTACATTTGTCAGAGTTTGCGTTTTTTTTTAAATTTTGAACAGCTGTATCAATTTTTTTTGCATAGCAAATTTTTATTGCCAGTGGTGGACTTGGAAAGTGCGCAAAAACTGAGCCAGGCAATGAAAGCAAAACTAAAAGTGCAAGCGCCGGTGCTTGAAGATGTGCTTAGCCAGTCAGCAGCGTTTATTTATCATCCACTCAGTGAAGAGAGCCATACTTCACGCTCATTACAATATCATCGCTTTTTCTCCAGGAGCGTTTGCGACCGGATACGATTTTTGTTGGCGCACCAGAATGAAAGACTTTGCTTACTAATCTTTTATGCTCATTTTCCTCGCTTCCCTTTTCAATTTTGTGTAAATTTCTTACCTGTTTTTTTTTGCTTGAAGGTCTGGCTCCTTCAGCATGATTCCTGCTATTGTTTATTCATAATGCCTCAAAGGTGAACGCTTAATTTTTTTTGAACATTCTCAATCTCTTATCGCTAACTAAAACTGACTGCTTATTGAGATTTCGCATCGTTTTCATATACATATGTATGTGTGCTCTGCTGTATTCTCAGCCTTAAATTTTTGTGAAGTGACCGCCACGCTTATACCGTTTTTAGCCAAATCCCAAATGCTTGCTAAGTCTTCTGATAAGCTAATGCGCTCAAAAGTTGATTGCTATGATTATTCAAACATTGACCATAGTTCTCTTCCGAAAACTGTAGTTTCATAAAGCACTTCTATTTCTTTCAATTATAACTTTTGTTTGCAAAATTGCGACTTTATCAGGTATCCTTCCCATCGTTCAAAGGCAGAATTTCCAGATTTTCGCCTTTTATGTTTCGTCATCGTGGGGCCCTTCCGTGGCCCTGAGTACAATATGAAGTGCAAAATCTGCAAAATCCCCCAAAAACCCGATTTGGCACCTCTGTCCTGGGTGTATGTCAATAGGCGCGATCATTATTACCAGATGTATACCAATTAGTGCCTTTTCAGTCTTTCATGTCTTTCCAGGAGTAATTCAAATCTCATTAAGGTAAGTACGTACGTCCCATGGGCTGCTGGATTATATTGTTCTGAACAAATTCAAAAC
The DNA here is from genome assembly GCA_958299035.1 of Cylicocyclus nassatus. Lineage (NCBI taxonomy): Eukaryota > Metazoa > Nematoda > Chromadorea > Rhabditida > Strongylidae > Cylicocyclus > Cylicocyclus nassatus. The sequence goes on from CATQJL010000223.1 coordinate 26,021,611, forward strand.
GTAAGTGCGGGGGGTCAAAAACCCATGAAAATGCAACAAATTGCGTTTTCGAAAATTCAACTAATTGCGTTTCTACTCGATCTTTCACCAAACTCCGTCAAACTTAGTAAATGGTAGCTCCAGATACTGAGAGGCCAAAGCACTTTGTGTATTCTTGAATGACTCTCTTAGCTCTGGATTGGGCTCTCAAATTGGTAGCTTCTGGAGAAATCGCGCCTCTTGACCGTCTCTCCCCTATCCTGAAGTCACAGGTGACCCTAGTACTTGGGGCGGGCGGAGCTTGATCAGAGGCAGCACTAGAGGACCGGACCAACGCAGATGTCCTAACCCTGAAGCCTTCTCAAACTAGGTACCTAGGTACTAATTGGGTGAGCACAGTTTCTATCCGAACGCTGCTTTTAAGGCTGACGAACTCTAACTGCTCAAAAACCGATTCGCAGTCCTCAAACATCTCATCCATCTGGATGTCAACAAAACTGAACTTTATGGGAGTTTTTATAAAATTTCCAAGGTAGGGCTGTCTGTACTATCTCCAGTGAATCAGCCTATAATCGGACTTTGAGCCCTTTCGAGTACAAAGCAAACCACCTTGAAGCTGGTTTCCATAGCGTAAGATCTTATCGCTCACAGTTTTGCCGTTGAAGCGGCATTCAGCGTTGTCAATATCGTGAGTTGCGCAACTAAAGAACAAATTACTCTGACGTTAAGGTCGTTTGCATTTTCTTGAGCAAGCACTCCTTGGCCTCTACAGTAGTTCTCAAGAGTTTAAAATAGCTAATTTACATTATCTTGGCTATTTATTTATTAGCATCCGTGCCAAAGTTTTCTTACTAAAACGTTTAGAATCGCAATCACTGCTATTTACTTCTTAAAGTAGAGTTGATTTACCATTTTTGATTAACTTGATGATCATGATAAACTTCTTGCAGTTGATGTCTTCTTTAGTCTTGTATTTCACAATTAACTGCAGCAACTTGCTGGCTCAATGCACATTTTACAGAACTGAGCGTATAAGTCTGAAATTTTTTTTTGGAGATTACTAATCCTTGTTTTCGAATGGATTTTTAGACATTCAACCTCGTTTTTCCAGCTCCTTGGACTCTTTCTGTATCGCACCGTTTTTATTAGGGCATTTAAGCTAGCTGGGGAAAGAGGATTTACCGTCGCTATTATCTTCCACGACCTTGCTTCGCATTAAGGTGAATTCGAATTCGATTTACAGCCACAAAAATATTTTATTGTTGGCAATATTCTGAAAATCATATTACTTTGCCTCTATTTACATAAACTAATTAATTTATCTGCATTACGTCTAAATGGGCTGAACAAGACATAAGAAAAATGAAAGGTTCCCACAGACCTATATTTCGACCTATATAGACCTATATATTTTCTCCCAACATTTATATTAGATAGAACTTTGGCAGAACTACACTGCATCGCTAAAGAGTTTTTACAGAATTTTTTCTTGTCACCTCAAGATTTTTGATGACCGGAACAGCATCTTCGGTTTACTCCATAGATATTGTATTTGCATGGCTCATAAATACATCAGACCTTTTCTGAAGTTTGGGTGCGGTAGACAGGTTGTGGGTTTATAAGGTGGACCACATGCGGTACTGAGGCTAATAGTGCCCCTAAAAGATAGGATGGTCCGCTTAATACCCTGTAAAAGATCATTAGCCGACGCGTGCGCTACCTTATCAGTTTGTTTATTGTTGACAGTTGCAGAGCTTAGTGACCTTAGCGTGTGCTTCTTGTACTTCGTTCCCCCCCCCCCTCCTCTCTCCAGTTATTCCACATCCATATAGCTCAACTCCATTTGCGTGTGGTAGATATCGTGAAAGGTTTTGGGCGTAGTTCAGATTTTGTAACTCAATTTTCTAAATTTACTTCTGGTCAATGTAAGATATGCCGATTCGCCTCAACGCCAGCCATTTCTCCTATGAATAAGACCCTCTTATCTCGCTCGTCTTTGCAACCATTTATAATCTTTCTGTTCACCTTTGATCTCCCCAAAAATTATTCGCTGAATTGAGCTTTTCTTTTTTGCGTGCATCCATAATTAGGAAGGCTGGAGGACGGAAGCTGTCGGCTCCGCCCCAAGCTCTTCCACCATTGACGCTTTCGTTATTATGCTCTGTTATAGTAACAGATAAATGGCATTATATTGATAGCATGTGTTATAGATGTTGAGATTTTTGCTTCTTCTACCTATCGTTATGGCGAACTCATTTTGGATGACCGCCGATTTGCTGAGAGTGGACTGGAGTGAAGGGTGTCTAACTACCGCCGGCTGTTCCCATCCCAGATTTGAGGTAAATTCCTAAAATATTTGTACCTTGATTTTTATATGTGGCTGATGCATTCAAAAAAGACATCTTTCAGATCCTTGGAGATTTGCTCCCACTTACTGAGGAAATCTCTATCAGCTGGCCTATTTCCGAGCATTTTGTCCAGGTAAATTCGTTCACAAAATTTATTGTGTGCCTCTTTTCTCCAAATTTTTTCACACCAGTTGAAACCGAAATTGAAAACACTTTCTACAAACGGTCAGCGCATAAACGTTGAGAGGCGAGAAGTCTTATTGTTGGCCAATAAAATGTTACAGTCCCGGTCCACCAGCAGAACTTACAAACCGTACAATTTTTTGAGTGTACCAGTTACTCTTGACATAATATACATTTTTCCTTATGATTGCACTATCATTTGTAATTTATCGTTAAGGATACCTCGCGCTCTTTCGTATCCCATTGGGCAAAAGGTAAGCCGGAAGATCTGAAGCTTAGGTGCCAGGTGGTTGGCACCGATCCGCTCTATGGATTTCCGCGAGTCTGTGACCATACCGCGTCAGTCCGCCCCTTTCCGGACGGAACCGTCGAAGTATTGGTGAGTGACTCTGTGACAATGTGACTCTCATAATGAGCTGGTCCTCTGTCTCACACGCAGACTTACATAATGGAGTGTCTATGAACGAACTTAGCTCTTTTGTAGGAAAGAAGGCGACGTCAAGCGATGGTCACGACCACTTCATTGCCAGAAGACGAACTGGGCAAGAGGCTAATTGAAATCCGGGCCAGGTGTTTTAACGCCACCGTAGCGGTGGAGAAGCACACAGAGAGATGTCCATGGTGCCCAGACCCATCGGATGTGGCGCTCATCGAGCAAAGGGTTAGTCAGTAAACTTCGATCTTCTTCTAGAATAGCATTAACGCTATAGAAAAATGGTAGCTACTTCTACGAAATATTTACATATATCTTGTACATGGCATCCATATGTCTTTATAACAACAAAGTCCAGCCTTTATTCGACATTTCTTTGGCAAAGACAGCTACAGTACTCACAGCACATGCATAGGTGACAGTAACTTCTCTTGTTGTCCATCAACTATTGAACCCATAAGCCGACATTACTACTGCCGAATAACTGTCTTTTAGCTATTAATGATTCTGTTTATTACATAACCCGTTATTGAACTTGTCATTGTTCTGTTCTTTAGCTGCCGGAAGATTTACCGTCTGCATCAACTTCGATTTTTTCTCGATTAAAAAGTGACGACAAGATTTTGCAAGCCTCCGTGCTGACACTGGCAGGAATCTCTATTCTGACGTCGATAAGTCTTGCTTGTGCACTTGTTGCTCTTCTTCGACAAAAAAGGTTATTGATTTTTGGCTCAGGATCAACTTTCTTTTCCAGGGTTGTACACTATAATCGTTTAGGTCTCATCGCGAGATCACCGTAAGGACTCGCTGTCAACCATATTCTCAACCAAGCTGCAAAATTTCAGAGGAAGAGAATAGGTGAGCCGGACGTTCCCTCAGTCTGATGTATAGTCGTCATGGATATAAGTGCACATTTCGAATAGTAGAGTAACCACTTGCACTTTGTGAAATATGCAGTTTCTTGACTAATAGGCATCACACTTCAAGTTTTATCCATTTCTGGAAAATGCTTGAGTAAAGTGCATTTACGTTTTAGATACGATATGCCATGGGAACAAACACTTCCACTCACTTATTGCCTATCCTCTTCATCCAAATCGACTACGACGTCACCGCTGGACTCGACATCGTCATCTGGTGCATCGTCATCAATTATCAATCCATACAGCTTTCGACCCGGGTGCACAATACCGCAAACACAACTCTACCATCATGTCTCCCCAAATTCTTCCACAGCAGCTGGACGTGATTCTGGGCTGGGATCTGTCTGAATAAAATTGGAAGATCTCGGGTAGGTAGGCAGAATGTTACGATTTACTAGATTTTAGTTAGGCATTTTTAGCACACCATCAACTATCGTCAGTATAGGACCTTTACGGTTGAGGAACAAATGAAGTGCGGGTCACATACGTGTTTGAGAAACTACCTTGTGCAATGATCACATGGAAAGGGAGCCCACCTCAACTGCATAACGATGTACGTTTTTTTGAAAACCTGTGGCTTTCGTGTAGGACTAATCAATATCACATTTGCAGGAGAAATCTGGAATGTTCAGTTCTATGGTTCCAGATATTAGCTGCAGTTTTCGGGTTTATGTCGAAGACCGAACAGTGGAAACGGGTGTATGAATACAGAGTGCCTTAAAAATTGTACCCCTGTTTGTTCATTCACAACTTTCCTGTATTAACGACTATGAATAGCAAGGATCTTGCTCCATTACTGGCTCTAGTTTAGTCACACTATAGAACCAATATCGAGAGTGATTTCCACAATCGTAGAATTGGAAGCAAAATCAAGAACCTTAACCCCATTACGATGCTGGCATTTTGAATGTTCAAAACCGCAAACATTCATGATTTTTGAGTATTCCTTTTTTAAAGAATTTTGTGAGCTTTCGGCTATATTAAACCCAATTCAGTAATACTCTACAATACCAAATTTGAAAATCCTTTGAAGAAGATGCCTAACATGACTTTTGCTTGAAAAATCTATCGCATCCAAAGCGACTAAAAGTCCCTCAGAAGTCCTTACCGTAGCCCTACAGTGATGGGGTGTAAACTTTCATCCTTTACTTTGCGATCAAGCCAGGCTCCGTGACAGAAATTAAGACAAGAGAGTTGGTACGATAGCAGTGGGTACAATCAATCTGTTTTATATTATATGTCTATGATAAATAATGTGTATAAATTTTGTGTAAAAATGATGTACATATGTAATTACGAAGTCTATGTTTTATCTGAAATATATGCTTTTACTGCAAGTCATTGTTATTCAGATCAGTTCTAGTGGTATATGAACATGCATTTTTTTGTGCACAAACATCATGCACATAGATCTAATATATTTGCCAACTCTAAATGAATAAACTTGGAAATGGAAGAATGTTTATATTTGAGACTTTAGTAGGTGCGCTTCTATGTCAGATGAAGTGAGTAATGATATATTTGGTTTGTAGTAACAGCTGCTTTATGTTAAAACAGTTTTTTCGAAACGTTTTTCAGATTATTACTGATCGCAAAAATTCTGCAATTTTTCAATTTGTGAAATGGAGGCCTTTGCTGACTGAGCATTTCCTGCAGACGATCGCTCCAGATACCGTCGCTAATGCAGTCCCATTCACAATGCACAGCACTCATGCTTGTTTTCCCACGTGCGATTAGTCCTTTACCGTAAGCAAATGAATTATTTGTGGCTTTGTAGAGTGATCATCCGCTAAACTCAGCATTCATGGGATAAGTGGTAACATTTGCGCGAATGCAGAATTTTGGACGACGCTTGGGAAGCGATATGTAACTGAAGTAATTACTCCGTGCAACTTGCCAGATAGCGAAACTTTGATGATTTTGAAGCTAAAATTAAAGTCGATGAATCACCTAATTAATCTTTCAAGCTACACTTCTCAGACCATTCACCGGAAATTCCGCAAAACTAAAGAATTTGCAGCGGTCCCGCAGAATTTGATTTACTACTGCAAAAGTGAAAACCTTGCAAATAGGAACTTCCGCAGGATTTTCAAGACAGGATGGTTGAAAACGAGAACTTCCGCAGGACTTTTTAGAAAGCGCTGGGGATTTTGAGAAAAATGCCAGCGTTTCTGCAGCAGACCTGCCAGTACTTCCGAAAGCGAATCTATGGAATTCAAAAGCATATTTGATTACAATTTTTATTCAAATGATGCATCATATAATACAAAGTCCCGAGGTAACGGAGACTCCAATAGCTGCAAATTAGGTACCTAGGATGGAGGGACTTCCTACAGCAAAAAATAAATAAAAAAGGTTTGCATTTTTTTGCATATTTACTAAAGCAGGCTTCTTAGTAGATGATTTTGAATAGTCTTTTGCTAACTTGGTGCAATGTAGATGGACTAGAGCATGGCATCATCTGAAGAGCAAAAAATTCTAGTCCAACTAATGTTGGTTCATCTTCCAACGGGACTTTAAGCAAGCATATCTATTTGAGTATCACTATAAAACAAATGTCTATATAAAAATTATCTGCCGATTTCATAGCACGAAGAATAAGCCACATTTAATATGGTATTGTGCTTGCTTTGTACTCACCTACAATGGCTTTGTTCTTCTTCGTAATTTGCGTGCCTTTGTGCACTTGGCGCCTTTTTTGTTTGTTTTGCTGCCCTATCATGTTTCGTCAGATGGTACAATGTTCCTTGGATGACCTACTGATATCTCGGACTTTTTTACAAATGTTCAATCCCCACTATTCTTATAATGAAATAGGAAGAGATTTCTGAAGAGCAGACCAAGAAGAGGAAAAGTAGACTTCTTGTAGTATAGTCATTTCTCCCAACGGAAGAGCGTTTAGAAAGGTGTGACCGTCTTTTGCGGAATCTAGGAACTGCTCATATTTGACTATAAAGTGACTAAACTCTACACATCTGACCCAATAGGAAAGCAGCCCCTTGGAAGGATTTTAAAAGCAACAAAATTGACCCCTGTGCACTCTTCATTGTTCGTCGGAATGAAAACCTATAGAGTCGTAGTCGTAATGGATCCTCAATCTTGCATTGATCATCAAACCAGAATGAAGTGCAAATAGAACTTTGTGGAAAATGCTGCATCTCGCTTTCTATAGTTCGGCGCTAAATTTGCTCTTTGTTATAACAATCAGCAGGGTTTCAGAAATTAAGACCGGACTAATTGTGCAGGTGGAGTTCTACGTATCTGATTAGAAACAACTGTCATATTACAAATATACTACCACGTATGAAGGGATACAGCAATCATTATGCGATAGAATCATTAAAAAAATTCACAAAATTCCAACTGCTATTTCGGCGGCATATAGGTTTGTTTGTCTATTCATTTAATGACGTCCCAATATTCCTAAAACTCTGCCTTTCTTAAAGGACTAAAAATGGTTCAAAGCGGAGTATGTGACCCACTTCGCCAAAAATCACCATCAAATGGGCTAGTTTACAGCATTCCTTCATTTTTGCTACTTACATATCTTGAAGCTGCAGGCATACAGGAATGACGCAGAAGACCAACGACAAACTGGAAGTTCTGGGGAGATAGAGCTTTATCGCAAAAATTTATTTACTTTTGATCTTCAATCCAAGCATAGATCGCTAAAAGAAAAGGCCGAGGCAAAAAAAGAGTACCAAGAAAATTAGGGTTTGTTTTATTGAATGAAAGTCACTGAATAAGAGTTGTGAGCATAGAGTCTTTGAAAAGGATATACCCAATTCCATTGAAAGTGCAAGAATAACTGATGACATTTTCGTAAGTTAGTGATCAGTAAAGTGAAGTTATGTATCAAGTTATGTATTAACATATGCATCATAAATCCTGATAAAAAGAAAATGAGAAAATTACACCTTTGATTCGTTATTTTATAGTTGGAAATCTCCCACTATGTGCCTGCATCCCTACAAAAGAAATTCCGCAGATTGACACTCGCACTTCATTTATGTATATAGTCCATCCTCATAAGTGGTTGTAAATTCTTTTTTAAACTCGAATGCTACCTTTTCACCAATGGGCGCCACATTTATAGTGGATGATTATTACAAAACCACATATAATGTATTTGCTCACGCTAAGGGACTAATCTGTGAGAAAACAAGCATGAATGCTGCATCCTGAATGGAGGAGCTGATGAATATTTTGATGGGATTTTCCATTGGAAGTGCTCTTGATTACTAAAAGTAAAATCTCGGGAAAACTGCGACTGCGAGCTTCCCGCACCTACATACATAGCCTTCTGAATCCGCTGAATCCGGGACTGTGCTTGAAAAGTCAAAAAATGCTTTTTTATCGTTTCCCGGCCTTAAAAACTGCTAGGGGAACTGGAGGAGAACTTCCCGCCAAAAACAGCGACTGCCTGCAGGAGACTGTAACTCTACTTTGGCGGCGATTGGCTAATTGGCTCAGGCAGCCAATGACAACTTATTTGGAGGGAACGCTCGTCTAGCCTCACCACCAATCCCCATGCCATAGAAAGCATTTTTTTACTTTTAAAATGCAGCCTTGACTCAACTCATTTGAAGCCCTCGGCTTTTGCCTCAAAAGATTCCCATTACCCCTTTGCCAGAAGGGCTTTGCAAAAACCAAAAGCAGATTTGTAATCAACATTAGATGCTCTAAAAGAGTTTAAATTTTCTATGGAGACTCCATTTTAACCAAGTATCCTTTCCTTTAGAAACACCAATCATTTGATAGCGAAAACAAATGCCTACAAATAAAGCATTGTAGCTTTATGATCCAATTATAAACGAGCGTGCTCAAACAGTTGTCAATATCGCTTCTCCCAAGGCAATTGAGATAATGAGCCGTAGCATTCGAAACCTTGCTTCACATTCTTGATTTGTGCCATTGAAATAGCCCTATTGAAACAACTTCAGTAACACAGTTGTCATTTTCAACTTGTTCTCGTCATATTCACAGAAGGATCTGTAGACAAATTCACTATTCGGAGAGTATGCATGTTGCTATCTGGAGATATAATTGTTTGATTTGCTCTCAACAGATTTAAGATCACCTGATAACATATTTATTTCAGCCATTGATCTTCATAACACCTATATATCTATGCTTAGTATGCACAGTTATACCCACATTTATACACCCGTTCTTCTGCGATTCTCTAAAACCCGTGAATAGTTGCTACCAGCTGAGACCATTGAGCTGCACATGCCATCTCATCTGCAAATGTAAAGGTTACCATTAATACCGGCCTTGAAAGAAGATTAATGTAAGGAAAGCTAGAAGAGGTTAAAAAAGAAACTCACATATTATGCCCTGGTAAAGGTTCCTGCCTTCAAAATCGTCGTCATTCTTTTTGACGATTGCACAGGGCAGCATCTCGAAGTAGGTAGGTGACCTGACCTCGCCTTATGTACTTTTGTACCGTAGAGATAGCTGAAAAAAAGCATTAATGGTTACTTTTCCTACTATTTTCGTGCCGAAAGCATGCTAATTTAGATTTCTAGTAAATAAGCTCTATCTTCTCCTCACCTACTTCAAATCCTACAGCTTGGAGTTACACTGATCCCAGTCCAGAGTCAAGTCCAGCTGTTGTGGAAGCATTTGGGGAGATATGATGGTAAAGATGTGTCTGCGCTATGGTGCACCCGGGACGGAAGCTGTATGGATCAACCGACGATGCACCAAATGACGACGTCGAGTCCAGCGGTGATGTCGTAGTCGATTTAGATGAAGAGGATAGGCAGTAAGTGAGCGGAAGTGTTTGTTCCCATGGCATATCGTATCTGGAACGCAAACGCACTTAACTTGAGCTTTTTCTATAAATGGGTAAAATTTAAAGTGATGCCCATTAGTCGTAAATGCTTCAAACTGCACAAATCACCAAATTGCAAGCGATATATTGCTTTACTATTCAAAATGTGCAACGATACCCACGACGACGGACTACATACCAGCTGAGAGTATTTTCTGCTTACCTATTCTCTTCTTCAGAAGTTTTGCGACTAGAAGGAGAGTATGGTTGATAGCGTGGCTTAACGGAGAGCTGGCGATGAGACCTATACAGATAAAGCTCTGATTAGTTTCTAAAATAGCGCTCCCCTCACAAACCTTTTTTGTCGAAGAAGAGCAACAAGTGCAAAAGCAAAACCCAATGACGTCAGAATAGAGATTCCTGCTAGTATCAACACGGAAGCATGCAAGATCTTGTCATCACTTTTCAACTGAGAGAAAAATGAAGTTGAATAGGCAGACGACGGATCTTCTGGCAACTGTTAAAAAAAACAATGAAGTAGCGACATTCCACATGACTGTTTGAGCAATTTGATAACAGTAACAGTAACAGATTGAAGATCCTGCACCAATAAGAGTTACAATGGTTGGATTATGGGGTCAATCATTGATGGATGAGAGAGCCATTGACACTCGTGCATGTGCAAAGGATTTGGATGCGAAGAGAGAAAGCTAACTCTCAACAGCTGTTACTTTGTTAATATTATGGGATGAAGGTGGTCGTAAACAACGAAGTAATATTTCTCGAAAATGATGTGTAGTCTTCGTGATGTATATTCGTCATGGTTATAAAAATTGCTCAAAGCGAAAGATGCCACTGACTAACCCTCTGTTCGATTAGAGCCACATCCGCTGGATCCGGGCACCACGGACATCTCTCCGTGTGCTTCTCCACTGCCACAGTGGCGTTAAAACACCTGGCCTGGATTTCAATCAACCTCTTGCCCAATTCCTCTTCTGGTAATGCTGTACTCGTAGTCGTGGCCTGACGTCGCCTTCTTTCCTTTAAAAGGAAGTCAGCTTATAAAATCACCAAGTCTCCTTCACAATAGGATCAGCTCAGTTTATTCCACATGAATAACGTACCAATAATTCGTCATTTCCATCCGGAAAGGCGCTTATTGAAGCGGTATGGTCGCAGACTCTCGGAAAACCATAAAGAGGATCGGTGCCAAGCACCTGGCACCTGAGCTTCAGATCTTCCGGCTTACCTTTTGCCCAATGGGATACGAATGAGCGCGAGGTATCCTTGAATGATAAGAATCTTGATTTGGACACCAACATTCTATATGGGCCAACAAGGAGTAAATTATTCAAATCTTGTCATAAGTAAAAGGCACAACACTCATGAGTCTCTCACATTTATGGTTTCTGCGGAATTTGTTTGGTCGAAATTGAGGTCTTTTAGCAACAGTTTGCTTCTACTCTTCAGGCTTCATCCAGAGTCGTTACTCAAAGATAACCGCGTGGCTGACCGTTTTGAAAAGAAATGTAACCGTTTTGCACTAAGTAGGTACTCGAGATATCTACCCCAATTACCATGAATTCTGAGTGCGGGGATGACACTGGCAGATGTTTCGTTTTTCAGATAAAAATTCTGAACTTGTGATCGACGGTATAGAAAAACGCGGTTATGAAAAAATCACCGGCGTGAACAGCGCAGAAGGAGAAGAACTAGAAAAGAATATATTGCGTTACCTGAACGAAATGCTCAGAAATAGGCCAACTGATAGCGATCTCTTCGGTAAGTGGGAGCATATCTCCAAGTATCTAAAGAGGATGGTTATTTTGGTTTGATTTTGCAATCAAACAAACTTCCTCAAAACTTGCCTCAAATCTGGGATGAGAACAACCGGCGGTGGTTAGACATCCCTCACTCCAGTCAACTCTCAACAATTCGGCAGTCATCCAAAATGAGTCCGCCATAATGACAGGTAGAATTAGCAGCAATGGCAACATCTATAAAATACCCGCTATTAGAATGTGTTGAATATCTGTGACTATATCATGCATGATAAAGAGGAGCTTCAATGGTGGAAGAGCAAGGGGCGGAGCCGTCGGCCTCCTTCCAGCCTCCCTAATTATAGATGCACGCAAAACGAGGGAAAAGCTCGAATCTACGGATAATCAGAGGCGAGATCAAAGGTGAACGGAAAGATTATTAATGGTTGCAAAGACGATGGAGATAAGAGGGTCTTATAGACAATTGAAAAAGGCTGATGTTGAGCCTATATCGGCGGCACACGTATGAGAATAAAATTATAAAATATTATTTTTTTAACCAAACTGCGCAAAAAAGGCGTGGATTCCTACACTTTGCTTGTTCAACAATGAGAAGTAGCAAAGCGGATTTGTTAACGTTTAAAAACAAAAAAGCACCTTTGAAATTGTAAAATAATCTACGTGCTTTGATCGAAACCATCTATTCTTCATCTAGCCAATCAAATTACAAGAAGAGCCACCGCTCTGGTCACTAAGCCCTACAACTGTCAGCAACAAACAAAGCGATAAGGTAACGCACGCGCCGGCTGATAATTCGCCGGGTGACCAAATGGACCATTATTTCTTTTAGAGTTACTGCTATGACACCTCGCTATGGGTCATTAATTGATACCTGACTACCGCATCCACTGCTTTTCTCATGGATGAGAAGAACGTCATTAAACAATGATACATCCTAGTCACTGAGAATGAATGACAGTAAAAGATTTGAAAAGCTTCTACTTTTCGGTGACGCAACTTTCCTAACCAAAACGCAATTCAACAATTCATCTCGATGTGGTGAAATTTAACGTACATTTTCCTGTTCTCAAACTGAATTGAGTACAATCTACAAGAACATTTCTCATTATAGCAAAGAAAACGCTGCATTTTTCCTTATGTGAAACAGCGTTGAAAACAAAAATATTTTCTTCGAATTTCCAGCCTTTTCCAACCAATTCAAACGCATTTGCAGCGCTAACGCGGCACGGAAAGAAACTAACAGTAATTCAAAAACAAGGTCTGTGAATGTTCATGGTCTTATACACATTCAACTTCGCATAAAAACAGCAAGAAACAGCGGTCTGTTTGTGAGGAAAAGGTTGCTTAAGAGAAAACTGAACTTTTTCAAGCAAAGCCTATTCTCAAAAAAGTTGACAATTCGGCTGTATAATTTAAGATCAAAGCAATTGCGATCTTATATATTGTCTTGTTCAAAAAAGAGATTGTGCGCAGATACTGATAAGAGACGACTCATCGACCTGTGAAAAAAGTTGCCACAGTTATTCGGAGCATTGTTCGCGATAAGAAATCATCGTAGCACTCTAGAATGAATACAATATGAAGCTTCTACAGTATATTTTTAGTTTGTGGCACAAAAGAGGAGGTCCTTGCACTTTCACATCTTTTATCAAGAAAAAACAAGGAAAGCTACACAGTCCGCAAACCTTATCGAGGATGTTTAATTACATGACATGAAGAGCCCCAAAGTGAAGCGAGCTAATGCAAATGACCTTAACGCCAAACTAATTTGTTCTTTAGTTGCGCAGCTGACGATGTTGACAAATGTCTAATACCACCTTCACGGCAAGTGTGTGAGCGATAGAGATCTTGCGCTAACCGACCTTAAGGTGATTTTCATCGTATTTGCAACTCACAAAGTTTGATCATTTGACGATAGTAAAGATGACCGTGAAACGCATCAGAAAAGTGTGAAACTACTCCAAAGAGTCAAATCTCAGCAAAATAAAAAAAGGGGGAAGATGATCCAGTTTGTGGATCGACTTTCAAAGAATTCAAACCTAGGCTTATTAAAGGTCAAAAGCCTCAAAAAAGCCTTCATGATTACTAATACCAATTTCATAACAGAGTTGCAAATGACACTTATAAGGATATGAATAAGTTGTTAAAGTTTGACTACTACAGTTTTTCGAAGAAGAGTTTTAGTTAAGGAGTCTAGCGATCAACTTCTAAGCGCATTAGCTTATCGGAATACTTGTCATGCATTTTAGATTTGCAAACATTGCACTGGACGATCGCTTGTTACAAAAAATTGACAAGATACGGTAAAAGTGTTTGAAGAGCAAAAATAGTCCACCCAGTATTGTTGAGCTTGAAATTAATTTTATAACTACCAAAAACGCTTAAATCGTTCTATTTTGCGCCAAGCCAACCGACATTGGGGGGGGGGGGTACACTTTGTGACCAAATTCAAAACTTTTACTTAGGGCTTTGTGAGAGGTTAACTACAGTTCAATGGCCAGTATTCTCATGCTCTGAAACTATTGGTACAACAAGAAAAAGATGAAAGCTCGTTCTTATAGAGCTCTTATCACCTTGTCTTGAAAGTACACTAACCGAAAAAAATGAGCAGACAAAACATGAGATTTGTAGAGTCTACCAGTTGTGGTAAGCCAGCGAAGAGATATCGTATACAGTCCTGAATGCTCGTGGAGAAAAGCGATGATATTGTAACGAGCGTGAAGTATGGCCACTTATCACCGAGTGAATGACAAATAAATGCTGCTGGCTAGCTAAGCACATCTTCAAGCACTGGCGCTTGCACTTTCAGTTTTGCTTTCATTGCCTGGCTCTGTGTTTGTGCACTTCCTAAAGTCCACTTCTGCCAAGGTGTACTGAAAAAATTCGCTCTGCAAAAACGGAACAAAAAGGAACGACTAAACAATTTTCAATGGAGTAAGAGCAAATAAACAATGCGGACAAAGCCACGACGAAAAAAGAGGTAAAAAAATACAATAGGTCACTCGCGCGTAAATTCCAAATATTCCAGGGAGTAGCCCACACGAATTGTAAAATTCTGCAGACCGGTTTCAGTGATTGCCTTGATCAATTTTGTAGAGATCAAGTTGGCAAAAAAAACTTCTCATATTTCAAAGATGTAACTTTACGCATAAGGACTTTCAAAAAAGGATTTCTGGGAGTATAACTAGGCTAAAAACCGTTTGTAAATTTCTGCTCCTTTCCGCTGAATGATTTCTTATGGGGAGAGGGGAGAGTTGAGAGGGGGGAGTGGGCAACAATTTGCAGTTAAGGCCTAGATACAAAAGCGAGTTTTTGAAATAGTCAGATGGTATGAGGCAAAGACCGGACGTGTTGTTGTCGTCAACAGAAAGGGGTTTTCGAGCAGAACAGAGGATTACCTATCTGGCTGCTTGAGAAAAAGAGATTAATTGCCTGATATACGTAAGCTGACGAGGCTGGTTAAGAGACATTCAAAGGATATCACGAAAATGAGGTTCAGTATGTAACTACAGACAGTCTGGATTGGAATTGGCTTGATGTGTATGTACTGTACGATAATCTTGATCAAATGCTGCTCCAGGTACAAAGAAATAATGAATCATTGATCTAACTTCTGCATAGTAAACTAGAGTATACCACTAAAATCAGGGAGACATCGCAGTCATGGAGTACAAAGATGTAAATTACAGTAGAATACGAAATTCTCCCACTAGAAAAATTAACAGTCCCCACCCGGCTTTTCCGAGTCCAGTTCTTCTAGTCTTGGAGCCTCTTCGATACTTTTCATCAAGCTGGGACCACACAGTTTTTAAAAATTATGTAATTTCAGATACCGCTTACTTCAGAGCTTTGGCAACTTCTTCATCGCTGCTGATGTAAACCTACGAAGCTTTATAAGGAGATCGCGGGAAAATTCTCTTGCTCAAGGAGAATTTACAAGAACCACCATTGAGTTCAGCGAAAATTTCCATGGCTTGAAATCCTCGTAAAATTCCCGTGAGGAGTAGCAAGGCTATCATCAGTCAGAATGTGGCGAAAACGGAACGGCTGACAAATCGCTTTAGGCTACTAGGCGATGATTGCTTCGAAGGCTCCTGGAAATGTCTAGCAGAGGAGAATGGACCTACTGAAGTTTGAAACAATGTCCTTCTTTAAGTACATTACACTCTAAGATGTTCTTTTACGGGTTCTACAGCTATTAATCATATAGAACAATGGCTGTGAGTTAAATGAGCGGAGCAAAGCAGCTTTGCAGAACTTAATGGGAGAAGAAAAAGCAAGAAAAGTGAGTGATCGTTTTGCTACTATAGAATTAAAAATATGAATAAGCCTTGAAGCATTGCGATTATGCTTGCACAGGGATGAGTTGGTTTCAAAAAGTGGACAAAGGGAAACTACAGACAGAAACAGAAATTTTTCAGTTGAAACTGAGTTCAGGAGAAGCAAATGCTAGTAGACACCTGCTCAGCTGTATTGTATTGGTCTGCCATGTCGTTGCCGATATTTTTTCCTGATAGATGACCCTTCCGGAACAGAAGTACAAGTATAATGAGATCAGCATCGATTATTGGATCTGTAGAAAAATAATGTATGTGAGGAAAGAAAGGAGAGACTATAGAGCTCAAAAAAACTTAGCGCTTGGAATTGCAAACTGTTTTCATAATTCTGTAATATATGCAGCTACATATATGAATGGTAATGATGGGCTCTCCTTAGATATTTTCACTGTCTCGGTTGTGAAGCTGTGGACATACAGTTGAAACTCTCACAGTAGCAGAATATGAACAAGAGGTGTTTGAACCGTGACGAGTAAACGAAAAATGGCGGTATTCAACCTCGATACTATGAATGGAGTGCGCGCATGGAAATTATGACTATTGGCCCCTTGATTATGGTACCGTTTAGTGAACGATTTAAGTGAGGAAATTTTGTATTTCAGAGAAAATTATGAAGACTGGACAAACTTTAGTTTATAGAGTCAATCTCAATTCAAAAACAGCGGGTATGCGCGCATGCGATCCCTCTCGCAAGCAGGAGCAAGTGTTCGAATAGCACTTGAGTAATGAGAGTCTATAGAGACAACGGAAGACATTCGGATCAAAATTTACATACTTGACCGCACCGTGACGAGGTTGAAAAAATAGGGTATGTCAAGGCTTGACAAGCAATTCTTTCAAATAGCGCAATTACGTGTTTAAAATTACTGAAGTAACTTGCATTAGGTTAAGTCAAAAGTAATGAGAACTTCTCGCGCACCCTTTCGAACTTTTAGCAAATTGTGTAGAATAGTGATAGAAGATTACCCTAAACTGTGATAAACGTAGCTTTTCTTTCCTTTTCTTTCTCTTTTCAGCAGCCAGGCCAACGGCCCAGTTGACATCTTGGTTGTTGAAAAAATTTTCCAAATTTTGAACCTATCATTTTTGGTTTGAGTAAGTTTAGCTAATCCTCAAAACTTTTAGTGAGGGTTTTGAAAAAAATTCAATTATCTAAAGAGAGAACAGGTCCTGCTCAATGCAAACCACCTTTTAAGCCTTTCGAAACTAGCATTTTGAGGCTTTTTAAAATCATTTTTCCAAAAGCCCTAAAATTTCAAAAAAAAAATCGCTCAAAACAAAAATGCATCAAACTCTACAAAATTTTTCGAAATTGGGAGCTTCGAAAATAGTTTATTATCAAACCTTGAATTTGCGAGTATTCAAGCGCTTAACATTTCAAACTACCATAATCTAGAAATTTTTGCTACGTCTGGAAAAAAACCATAGAATTTGAACGGCAAATGCTTTGGGTCCAAAATTTCTGCGAATATTTCATCAGCCACGAAGTGATTTGGTTGGAAATTGTGACTGCTGGAAAGAGCCGTATCGGATACCGTTTAGAGCGTTTGCCTGTTTACATTCTACCTAATCTGAGAACAGGTTTGAGAGGAGACACGAAGTTCTCATTACTTTGACTCAGTCTAGTATACCTGTGTGGAGTGCATTTTGTGAAGAATTTGAATTATTTTCTAATTATTTTACGAAGCGTACTTGTAGAAGACCTAAGCATACTAATTTTATCGAAAAATGTGTTGCATTTCATAAATGTCTATCAAAACACTATGCTGTAACTAGTCTTGTATATATAAGAGGTGATATCTTTCATTCAAAATCAAAAAACCTTGTATATGTCAAAAGAATTGATCTGTCATTGTTACAAGTTCAAGCAGTTTCCTCACATTATTGTTCTTTCAAATAATGCGCTGAACCGATATTTTACCCAGATTGACGAACAGTTTTCAAGCTTTTAGAGGTTATCTCAGCTTCAGTACACTCGAGATTAACGCTTCCAGTTAATACCTTGAAAGATCGGAGGAAAAATGCAGGAAATCCTGGTAATGCGAAATAGGCACTTGGCTGAATTAGACTAAAAAATATGAATCGACGGCACGATATCCACCAGAGTGGATAATTTGCACTTCTGAACAAACGAGAAAACAATAGAGAAATGAGTTAAAGGTGACAAAGGACAATGGAAACGGAACAATCACAGTGGCTAAAAACCTGGGACAAGGTTTTATTTGGAGAAAATCCAGAAAATTCGAATCCTTATTAAGGCATCGGCAGCAAAAGTGAAATTTTTATGAATGGTAGCGTTGAATTGAAAAGAACTGAGTTGAGAAGAACGGCAATTAAACGTACAAATATTTGTGCGGTGATTGAAAAATGACACAAAGCCTTAGAATATCAGTACTTTGTAGAAGATGGATCATGGAAAAAGACTCTTGAATGCTACAGTGCTCTCCAGCAAAAATACCATTTTTTGTTGCTCTTGTATAGGAAGCCCTTCAAAAGCTGGGATCTTCACAAAAGCATTTTTACTTGAAAATGTAGAAAAATTATGAATATGAACTAGACGTTAGATTCAATTGCATATTTCAATTGAAACACCCTCTGATAGGTGCGCGCGACCAAAACTATTAGTTTGGTAAAAACCGCAATAACTTATATTTTTCCTGGGTTCCACATAAACTCCGGGGTGACATTTGATGGTAAGCTTTACAAGACAAAGTATGTGGTTCTGTACCAAATTTGATCCAAGCGAAATACGAAGATAAAGACCTGGATTTCGAATTTAAGACTAAACTTTCTGTTCTTTACACTAAAAAAATCTGAAATCAAAGAACGGGAGAAAGTAAAGTTGCCTGATTGTGTAAACCTGAAAAATACGACATGAGAGGACCTTGATATCCACGAAAGTATATAATTTGCACTTTGCATCAACGGCAAAAGAATGGAGGAATAAGTTGAGATAGCAAAGTATAACCTTTAAAAAAAAGCATTTACACAATAGGTAAATGTGCTTGAGAAAAATTTGAAATCAGGTAAATTCAACATTTTCCAGGTGGAAGCACTAGCAAAACAAGTGAAATAACCGTGATAGCGTAACGAGTCAAGAAAAAAAAACGGTGCTCAAGAGTACGATTGTTTGTCCACCGCAACAAGATCATCTAGAATGCACTCTCTGACGAGAAACTATTCAAAAAGAAGCTCTTCAAATGTTACAGTGCTCCATCTCTCCGAGGTAGCCCCTTTCTGATTGTTCCCGTTGGAGGTCATTCGACAAACAGCCAAATATTCGCGCGAATAAGTTTCTACTTAGAATCTCAAGGGTATGCTGAGCAGACTACCATTTTGAATAGTTTACAACACTCTTTCCCATGGAATGTACGGGTATTGCCTTAACATCAGTCTCAACTTAACTATCGACTTCAGCGCGTTATAGTTTTGCACATAACTAATTTTTATACAAGATTCAAGATTGATCTGCATGAAGCAGACTAGCTGCAAAGATTTTTTGCTGATTGTGCAAAAGCTTCTTTACGAGAAATTCTTACGTTCATAGGCAATGGAGAGCATAGTTTTCTTTTTGAAGAACCTGGGAGGGCATATGCGCAGCAGAAGCGATGATGACCAATCAGAGCGGAGGGATAACCAGATGACTAGAGATTTTTTGATACCGTATCGAATACAAAAATAGTTACGGCTTTTATTGAGGTGAACAAAGAACTAAATACATCATTGAAATGCTGCAGAGCCATTAACAATTTTTTTTCATATATGATGAACGCTCGCTACGATGGCTATCTTTTGTAATTATAATAGAAAACATTTCCCAAGTACCCTGGCTTCATAAAAGTTCATAAAGGAAATGGTAAAAAGTTCGCTTTCATAAGAGTAGGGACGATTCGGCGTGAAAGACGAGAAGTCTGTTGAAAGCACTATAAAACCCATAATGGAATTTACATAGACATTTTTTGCGTCTTTGCACTAGAAGCAGAACGTGCACCAACTTCTAGATAAAAGAATCAATTCAGAGTTTTTTTTCAGAGAGTTACCGATGTGACATAGCTAAATCCACAAATCTTTTGAGATAAGCAATAAATGAAATGCATTGAAATGTAGACACGATTTTGGAAGCATGTATACGATCATATGTATGAGACCCATTAGATTATTACCATCCTATTAGATCATCATCTTCACGTAAATGAGGGGCTAGAATGGTGGGAGTGACGCTAATAAAGGAGCATAGCCAGCCCGATAAAAATGGTATGAAGATTGGCCAACACGTATGGAATACTGGAGGATATTTAGACATTATTCAGGGTTTCCAGTGTGCACATGTAAATCTTACCCTATGATTTTTGCAGATAACGAGGTGTCTTTAAAAAGTAGTGCGCCTTTCCAAATCAGCAACTCTGAGTACTTGAGGATTCAACAATACTCGAGTTAATCTTCGCGCTTTTAGGAAAAAATGACTTTTGTTTCTTCGCCATCGAGTTGTTTGGCTTGTTGCTGAAAACAAAAGGAAAAGCAGATTTGGCGCTAAATTGGTAGTTACTAGTACTCGCCGATTCCAAAAATAATCATAAAATTTAAAATTAAAATTCATTACGCAGTAGATGGCTATATTGAGATTCATCGCAGATATTGTATGCAAGTGCTCTCTTGAAGTATTATATTTACAAGCATAGAACACTAAATTCAAAATAATTGGAAACCAGCAACTTTAGCATTCCAGATTTTCATGTGTATATAATTCAGCACTGACGACAAAATTCTGTGGTAATAACCTCAGCACTTCGCGGTTAATAGGAACACTATTGCTTACAAAATAATTCAAGTAGATAGAGAATAATCAATAATTACATATATATTTAAAACAACTGTAAATCTGAGGAAGATTGCTAAGTAAATCAAATCTCTAATTTTCAGTTACTGGTTTAGATCTAATTTATGGCAGACTATCGTGAGTTGAAAGCATCGAGCACTTTGTCGTAACTACTGTATAGTTGATTCGTTGATCGCACGGACTGAACATCACTACGGAGCACGAGCCGCGAGTCAAAACGCTCGCTCCAGTACAAATCCGCCATGTAAAAGTCGTGCTCTCGCGACAATTTAGCCGCGCCGCGCGTCGTCCGCAACGTTTGAGCAGTCCGTGCGGTCAACGAATCAACGATAAATATGGTGCATACTTGCGTGACAGACGATACCGTTTTTTTTTGTGAATTAGCATTTGTGTATCTGCAATCACTTCTGAGCAATTCTTCCAAATCGGGGAATACATCAATGCAGCCCTTCCTTTCCGTTACTCGAATGCCCTATTTCAACATAAGATTTAGATGGAGATCAGAAGAAATCATCCACAATGAATGTCATGAAGCGTGGAGTTGCTTGTAATGGGCTATTTCGTGCAGAGCGGAAGTTCAAGGTTGCTTGGGGTTTGTCACGCCATACACTTTAAAGAATTCAAGAGAAGGTGGAATTAGGGGAAGATTTCAATCCAATTCATTTTGCTTTGAAGAGCTATTAACTCCATGTAATGGACACTATAATGTATATCAGTGATGGGGTCAATGTTTTTGATGCCATCACTGATTTACCTTATATTCTCGTAAACGACTCTAAAACAATTTTTTTTGCAGATTTCTAGGTATTTCTTTGTGCGCTTTATGTAAGTGTAGGAGAGGTGCAGAGAGAAATCTATGGCATTTTACCTTAGAAAAAGATGATAGAGTTGATAATTTCACATCGGATACATCCTAAACCTTAGGGCCGCATGTACTACCATCCTCACTAGGGAGGGGATCGCAGCTTAGATAAAAGTTTCATATCCTTGAAGCACCAGGGATCTGGATTTATGTCTACCTATCCGTAAGTAATCCCACTGTCCTTCACTATGGGCATATTGAACAGAAGCGAAAAGCTAAACAAGCGGATTTTTCCAGCTTCTTGTATGATACCCTGATGATGCCCAACGGCCGACCGTTCTTTCTTTAAAGTCATTTTTCTTTCTCCGAAGTTAACGAAAACATTCCAGAGTCGTACATACCTATCTACCCCAATAGTGCTAAAAATAAGCATGCTGCTAATAACAACAAATGATGTTTTGGAATCTTGATTTGCGATAAACCACAAGTCCATAGTTGAGGTTCATCGAAAAATTCGGTATTTTAAAATCTCATTTGTTAATAGCAACTTGCTTATCACTGTCAAGTTAGACGAACAGTGAAACTTTGAAAGGTTTCGTTAAAGGCAGCGTCCAGGCAAATTTGAATACCTGAAGATCTCACGTGGATAGTAATTTTGGGGCCCTAACTAAGCCACTGCCCAACCGGCAGCTCAGGTAGTGCTCTAACGGCTGAGATATTCCCCTCAAAACTGGACCTCGCGATCGTATTTCGCACGGATTCATGGCGCAAAGCGCGGATCCCGGCGCGAAACTGTCATGAATCCATGCGAATACGGTCGCTGGGTCCAGTTTCGAGGGGGATATCTTAGCTGTTAAAGCACTACCTGCGCTACCGCTTGAGCAGTGCCTTAGTTAGGACTTCAAAAGTACTTCCCACGTAAGAACCCCATAGGTCCAGGTCTGCCTGGGCGCTGCCTTCAACTTTGAAGGAAGAGAAATGACCTTGAAGAAAAGACGGTTGGATTTGGGACCATCAGGAGATCATTCAAAGCTGGAAAATGCGCCTTGCCTCGCTTCTGCTCAATATGTTCATAGAAAAGAATAGTGAGAATACCTATGGATAGATTCTACAGCATGAAAGCCAGATATCTGGAGCTTCAGGATATAAAACTTTCTTTTAAGCTGCGCCCTCCCCAGCGGGGATGTTAATGCATGCGTTCAGATAGAAAAGACGGCCCTTTCAAACCGCTAGCTTGAGCCCGATTTCGAGGTTTTTGGGCAATAGGTATCTTGTGCCAAGAGCAGGCCAAGCAGTGTCAAATAACGTACGCAAGTGTCAGTGGTG